>OX451736.1:1555023272-1555623272 GCA_948472305.1 Vicia faba
CATCTCTAAATTCAGGCGCAAATATTTTTTTAATATTTTTAATTAATAATTGTTAGGATATAATAACGGTTATTTAATTTACTGTGGTGATATGTTCAAGCTTTCATGGGTTCGAACCTCAGTCAGCTCAAGTATTTTATTCCTTTAACGTTAAGGTGCGCCTTTTATTTTTTTTTATATTTTTAAATAAAGAATAAAAGGAATGACATAAGAGTTGGTTAGATCAACCGTTGTGCTATATTTTATTTTTTATTTAAAATTTTTAAATGGCTAAACACTGACGCTTCTTTATGAAATTTCTTTATGCAAATAACATATCATTACGGTTCAAAATTTGGACCGTGGTGGTATCTTTTTAAATATTATTCACTTCTAACTAGCTTGTCTCTTCAGTTTCCATATTTCCACTGAAAAAAGAAACGATACTGTGAAACGATACATTCTAACCTTCGATACTGTGAAACGATACAACCCTAACCTTCAATAATGTGAAACGATACAACCCCAACCTTCAGCCCTTACACCATCCTTCAATAATGTTTATCGTTTATTTTTCATTCAATACTTTGATACTGAACACGATCGTCGAGGAGGTTGACAACACGAACACGATAATCATTGTCGAGAAGGTTGACAACACGAACACCATCGTCATCGTCGGGAAGGAAGAAAACACCAAAACCAACAATATTCTCCTTTACTTAGTCATCACGTTTATGGTACGTAAAACTGTTTCCCCATACATCTACAATAGACTTCATTTTCTATTGTTGTGAATGTTGTTGTTGTTGTTAATGAAAGAGCTTGTTGTTGTTGTTGTTGTTTATATTGTTGTTGGTTATGTTGTTGTTGTTCATGTTGTTGTATTTGTTGTTGTTGTTAATATTGTTGTTGTTGTTGTTGTTTGTGAACATAGATATCGATATTGTCGAATTTTCCATCTACTAGCCAAGAAACTGATCATACAAATGATTCTTGTACAAATGATACTTGTACAACAAAAACTCAAATGAAAAGATCACAAAGAGGTGTCACAATGATGCCTGAATTCACAAAAGTCCACAACTCAGGTGAAAAAAAGTCGATCGCGTTTGATTCGTTCTATAGAGTAGTTGATTGTGTACATCAATATACTTTTAAGAGTTATATTGTGTTACTTACACAGAGCAAAGTCAACATATTGATAGATGATTGGGAACAAGTGTCAAGTGTTATCAAAGAAAGCATATGGACAGATGTTACAGTAATAGTTTTAATTTTCATCTATTCGATTTCACTTTCTAGGTAGCTTCTAATACTTACTTATTAATTTAAATGTAGTCAAAATTTGAGTTTACCGATGACTCAAAGTTGGAAAAAAAGTGGATCACTTATGCCGATACTTGTTGGAGGGGCTTTAAGTCGATGGATAAGATATAGTTATATATCGAAGAAGCAATGGAGAAAGTTTGTGAAGGACCATCGTTCTGAGGAATTCAAGGTTAGTAGTAGTCATATTTATTCGATAATTTTATGCTAATGAGTTATAGATACTAATCATATATGATTTTTCAATATGTGAATAACAGCCTAAAAGCGAAATAGGATAACAAAATAAGGCAAAAAACATGTTCCCCCATAGATTGTCTCATGGGGGTTACAAGAAATTTGAGAAGACAATCATGCTTGAAAAAAGACAATAAACGGGAGATGATCGCATCCCATCTCCACCGTCAAGACGTGAGAAGTGAAAGAGGAATCGACTAAGACCAAATGTGGAGTACACCTCAGATGCGTCAAGAGTAGTTATTGAGAAAATTGTAAGTATAATTTATTTTGATTATGTTATTTGTTATTTAAATGCTTTTGTAACTATATTTAAGTTGCTCATTTTGTGTAGGATAAGTTAGCAGAGGCGGTCTATAAAGGCATATTTGTTCTAGAACCACGACACAATATACTAGTAGAAGCTATCGGAACAGATGAGCATGGTGGGCGGGTCTGTGGTGTTAGAAAAGGTGTCGGCATGAGATTATACTTTGGTTCTGTAAGAAAAAGCATCGAAAATGCGGAATTTCAAGCACAGAGATAAAAGATTGAGAATATTGAGAAGCAGTTAGAAGAACAAAGGATGATGTTCATTATAGAACACTATCATTTTTTGTATTTCATCCCTTAATTTTTTAATTTTCTTTAACCATTTAGGTACATTCACCGTCTTTGTATAGAGTTAAATAAATCGATTACTTGTGAAATCTTGGATCTATTTTGAATTTGATGGGCATATAATGACCCAAAAGCCATTGAAGAGTACATGAAAAGACAGTTAAATGAGGGAGGAAAAAAATGTTACTTAGCACCATTTCTCAATAAGTAAGTAATTTTGTAATTGAGCTTTATCTTTTATATATTTAGTTTTTTTTTAGAAAAAACTAATTTTATATATATATATATATATATATATATATATATATATATATATATATATATATATATATATATATATATATATATATATATATATATATATATATATATATATATATATATATATATATATATATATATATATATATATATATATATATATATATATATATATATATATATATATATGGTTGTGTTTATTAAGTGAACATTGGCAATTGATCATCATATCATTTAAGACGAATACGATAACTACATCGTGTTCTTTACATTATAAACTCGAAAAGAAAATGAAGGATATTATTAATACGTAAGTGTATGTTTATACTTTGTACTTTAAATTAATATTTTCTTTCACATTGTACTTAGTTTATCGCATAACATTTATAATTCATTTTTAATGTACAATGTTGTGCAGCAAGTGAATATCATGAACAATGTTAGAAGAAAGCCCTCATGGCTCTTGCCTAAGGTAAGTGGCCCGATTACCTATTTATTTCATTTACATTCATGTGTGGTTATATTCATGTAATTATTGCTTAAATTTGTAGACGAGGAAACAAACACGGAGTTACGAGTGTGGGTATTACGCAGGGGCGGATCCAGACTTTATATATTGGTGTGGCTAAACATAAAAGAAATTATCGACTAAAATATATTGAAAATAAAAAATAATATTGTTTGATGAAGTGTATTTACAATGAAAACCGTCTAGTATCAATTTCTTGAAAATGAGCTAAAATAACATCATTGTTAATTGTTCCAAGAACATCTCTTTCTATAAAAGTTACAAGATGATCATTTAACCATTGATGTGTTTACATGGCATGCCACACCTTAAAAGAAACTTAGTAGCTATAAGAGATGTGTTTACACGAACACGATATTCAGAATTCATTTGTTTAGTTTGATTAACAAATGCAGCCTTAATACTTTGGTTTGGGTTCATGAGAGCGTAACTCATATGCACACAATCAATATGACTATTGCAAGAAGTTCCATGATTAGCCAATCTGTGAGAATTCTTCCAATCACCAAACCCCTCTGTCACAAAGTGATCTCCCCCGTATTTAGAGACATTCTTAAACAAAAACATGGCAAGCAAAATACCAGGTCCTTAGATTCACTATAATCAATCCAATCATATAAATCAAACCAATTTTTGCAAAATCTACGTCTTTGATTACCTTGAACAGACCAAGGGTAAACAAAATTGTAAGGAGGTTTATGACGACCTATTTTTAAATAAGCTTTCCTTACCTCATTTTGGATGTCAGGATGATAGCTTGAAATTAGAGGCCTAATTCCTGGATCGGTTTCCAACAATTCATAATCGACAACTTTAATACTCTCACTTGGATGTTGAGTTTCCGATGCTTCTAGATTTACCGAAGAAGTAGCTTTGTCTCTAGAAAGCACAGGAAAAAATTTCTTCATCCTATAAAGAGAACAATGAAACCATTAAAATTAGCTATTCACTCTATAAAAAAAATAATAAGAACAATTTATTGTAAAGAAAATATTTATGAGAAATTGAAAATTTACTTTTTTAAAACAAATTGGGGTTTTAAGGTTCAACTCGAATAGAACAAAAGAATAAGAAAATTTTGAAATAGTTAGTTTACCTTTGATTTTCAATCACCCATAAACAATGCAAAATGGTGGGGTTATTTGATTAATGAGAGAAAGAGACAAATATGGAAGTTGGTGGGGTTTGAGAAGAAGAGAAAGGGTTTACTGTGTGAGAGAGAAAGAAATAAAAGAGAGAGAAAATTAAGAGATAAAAGTGAGTTGAAGAGTTATATAATATTAAATATTAAAATTAATTAATTAATTAAATATATATTAATATTAGAAAGAAAAAAAAAATCTGGTGTGGCTATAGCCACACCTAGCCTAAACGTGGATCCGCCCATGGTATTACGTCATGAAAGACATGTTAAACATTGTCTTTGTCGACATTGTTGATTCATGGGATAAGATATATATGTTGCTCAAATGTTTACATATATTATATATAAGTTGACTATTCAATTATTATCATGTATTATATTCACTTTTTTGCTCTTTTTTATATATATGTTTAATGACGAAACTCCATTCTCCATTAAAGACTTTGTAGATCTTCGTAAACGTTGAGCGTATATCCACAATATGCTTAAGGGTCTTGTTGTATGATGTAAAAATATATGTGCTTAAACATATTATGATGTTTGATGTAAATATTACAGTTGGCTTAAACATAGTTTGTATTTGATGTAAATATTACGGTTGACTTTTGGTATATTTGAAGTATTTGATGTATAGACTATTTTTATGATCTTTATGCATTGTTAACTGAAATCATGTTGCTTTTAATTTTGTGATATTGTTAAAATAGATACAACTTAAAATATGTGAAAGATTTAAAAAGTAGAGAAATTCTTTTTTTGAAAACAACATAACTTTTGACAACGGTTATGATCCCTAACCGTGGTTGTATATTGAATGTTGACCAAAATAATATAAATTATAAAATGTTGATGATATGACACGCTCTTTTCAGTATACTACAATGGTCCCAGAATTGTGATTGTAAGTTACACATTTATAGCAACACTCTACACAACAACATCTAGACCTGCGTGATTATATAGATTTTCTAACCGTTGTTAAATGAATTTTCCGTAATAGTAAAGACCTATTAGAACAAGGCATTCTCCAGCTCACCTCAAAGATTATGTCTGCAATAATTCAAACAGTCAAGCTCAATCCTCATCTTCAAGTATACCTTATCACATCTTATCTTTTCATTCCTTCATTTTTTTCTTTCCAAGTTATAAGTCTTTTAGTAATTTAGTTACACTTGACTCAGAGTCACAAACTTATGAATAAGCTTGTAAAGATGACAATTGGTTAAAGGCTATGCATTTTGAACTAGAGACACTAACTACCAATGGAATTTGGAAATTGGTTGACCTGCCCCCAAACATTAAGTCTATTAAAAGCATATGAATTTACAAGATCAAACACAAGGTTATGGTTCAATAGAAAGATACAAGGTCATGTTGATTGCTAAAGGATATAATCAAATCGAGAAACTAGATTTTTTTAAACACATTTTCACTTATATTTAAGTTATCGACAATCAGAATATTGCTTGCAGAGTTGCAATAGCATCCATTAAGAATTGGAATTTACATAATTTAGATGTAAACAATATCATTTTACATGGAGACTTGGAAGAAAATATTTACATGAGTGTTCCACAAGACATTACATATAGCAAACCATGTTGGTGATTTTAGTATCACCAATGTATTTTAGTAGTAATGTGATTTACTAAAGGCCAATGCAATTATGCGTTAAGTTCGGAAACGAGTTAGGGAAGTGTGGAGTGCACGCTCGTCGAGCCAATGCATAATTGAATATGAATAATTGAAACGGGGTTCCAAGGGGCGAAGCCCCTGGCGGGGTACGGGGCAGCGCCCCGTTGGGGTCCAAGGGGCGAAGCCCCTGGCGGGGTGCGGGGCAGCGCCCCGTTGAATCCTTTTCGCCAATCGACATAACCGTTTTTCCGAACTGGTGTGTCTTTTCGGTCCCCAACCGACATAACCGTTTTTCCGAACAGGTGTGTCTTTTCGGTTTCAGTTATTGATCTCCTATATAAGGAGTCATTTGGCCTCGGTTTCAGATACGAACGAAAAACAATACTTTCTCTCTACATTTGTAATCAGTTTTCTTTTGCCAGAAACAGATTATTTTTCAAGAATTATCCCCACAAAGATTTCGTGAACCCAGGCAAGAATAGGGTCGAAATACTTTGTTCGGAAAGTATACGAATATGATTCTTCGAAGTTATCCAGGATTATCATACCCAAATTATCTAACAAACCAAACCAGAATTCTACATGTATAGTAGAAGTTTTCTAATGAAAATGTGTATCTAAACTAATTATATGAATGATGAGGTCATATAATCATCCAAAAATAATAAATAAATAAATAAGTGTAGCCACCATAAGGAACAAAAACTCTATAATAGGTTTATCTCAATCTATAAATAATCATTTTCAAGATTCTTCGAACTTACGATCCCACCAAAATTTTGTCACACCACATTCTATAGCCTACATCACATGATTTGGACATATATGTTTAATAAATAAATTTAATTAGCCGGTGTTTAAGGTAAATACATGATCTAAGCTTCATTATTGGAAAATAATTATCTAAATTATCTCAAACTCTAAGAAGATATATAATGGTTTATGGATTCAATACTTATCATTTAATTTTTACTGACTACAATAATTTTGTTTAATAAAATTCAACATCATATTTCATCATTTTTATTTCATTTTTTTTTGTGATTATATATTAATAACAATTATCGATTGAAATTAAATAAAAATAATTAAAAGTTAAATATTTTTTTTAATTTATTTTCTAATTTAATAACTTTTTTTAATTTTATTTTTTTAATTTTATATTTTAGTAGAATTTTAGATGTTAAAATAATTATTGTTGAGATCTATTTCATTAAAAAGATGATTAGAACTACAAACAAGAGTTTATTGAAGGCTAAATAAAAAAATTAAAGAGAAAAATCTTAATTTTTTTTCTGTGTCCAAATTTAATGAACCAAATCTCTATTTATAGAGAAAAAATTATAAATTTTTGTGAAAAAAAATAAAATAAAATAATTAATTTACTATAAAATAATTGATTTTAAATAATTAAGGTGAGATATAAATCTAAATAATCACAATACTTAATAAAATTTTACAAAGTATTATATATGGCTCTCACTTCATTCTCATTCAACATGTTGAATATTTTCAACACCAATTAATCCACATAATTTTCAACACTTCATTTAACACTCCTTACAACCATTTAATTATTCAATAATTTTTTTAACACCCTATTGTAAGTGGTTTAAGGAAGATAGAGGTGAGAATTGTGTCGGTAGCTCCGTCTTATTGTTAACGTAAAGCATCTTTGTTTGTTTGTTTTTTATTTGGATTATTAGATGCGTTGCTAGTTAATCATATTGAAATATTAATATTTGTTTTAAGGCAAAATACTCTTTTTAGTCCCTTAACTTTACCTCTGGATCCATTCTGGTCTCTTATCTCTAAAAAGTTTTAAAGTGGTTCTTTAATTGTTCAAAAAGGACCACGTTTATCCTTTCCGTCTGGACTGATAGTCAAAGTCAATGGTAGAGCTTATGTGGCATATATGTGGCATTGCACGTGTTTACATTTCCGTCCAGGTGGATTAAAGTATTTAAAAAAATGGTTATAACATTGCATGTGTTAAAGGATCATATTACATCTCCAACACTTATAAGGTAATCCTTGGGCAGCTCCAATATGTGAACAAGCTACGAGCGAAACGAAGGCACAATCCGACCACAACATTACATTCGAAGCGAAGCGAAGGTGAAATCGACCACAACACTTCTCATCATAGGTAAGTTTCTGCAAAACTATGATTTTCGTAGTTAGGGTTTTTTGAATCAATGTTTCTAAAATCAAATATCTTCCTGTTCATTTAGGACCTAGTCTGAAATGAATGAATATCTCAACATTACAATACACCATAGTGGCGAATTTGTTACTAAGGACATGAGTGTTTATGAAGGAGGTGAGATTGCTGATTTGAGAGTAGATGTTGATAAGTGAAACTATTTTGAATTAATAGATGCTATTAAAGAGCTAGGTTATGCAGATGTAGAGAATATATATTACAGGGATCCTACTGTTGGGATGAATATGTTAGTTGATGACAAGGAGGAATTAGAGATTACTGATCTATATAGGTTCATCTTAGTATTGAAGTCTTTATTCAACACACGTTGTCAAAGCTTGATTATGCTGATGAGACTGAAGTTGTGTTTGATGAGGTACCCCTTAATGTGATAGTTGATAAGGCAGTAGTTGCGCTTGAAGAGATGTTGAATGAAACTGATGTAAGGGAAGATGGTGTTAGAGTAGGTAATGTTAGGGAAGATGATGTTAGCATGGATGGTGTTGGGGAAGATGATATTAGGGAAGATGGTGTTCATGCAGTAGGAACTGAAGATAATGTGCCAATGGTTGATGAGGTTGAAAGTGATGATATTGGACATAGGGTTGGTGAGGTTGACGATGCTGTTAGACTGACTGATGATGATGATAGTTCTGATGATAGCGCCTTCATCTATGATAGTGCAACAGAGGTAGTATTTGATGATGACTCTGATGAGTATGACACTGATTTGGAAGAGGAAGAGGGTAACCTAATTAACTATGAACACATGGAAACAAAAAAGGTAAATAAAAGTGTGAAGCAAACAAAGAAGATAGAAAAGAAAGTGATAATGAAAGTGATGATCGAGGAAGTGAATGTGATAGTGATGATAGCAGTAGAGTTAGGAGAAAGAAGTATCCAATTTTCAAGCTTCAAAAGGATATGGACAATTACAAATGGGAAGTGGGAACCTACTTTAGTACAGCAAAAACTTTCAAGGAAGCCATTACCTCTTATGCAGTCCAATCTGGCAGAAATTTAAAGTTCATTAAAAATGACAAGACCAAGATTAGGGTTATGTGTATGGAAGGATGTGAATGGGAATCCTATTGTGCTAAATTGTCTACTAAGGATTCTTGGCAACTAAGAAAGGTAGTAGACAGTCAGAGTTGCAGTAGAGAGTATAATGTGAAGCTAATGAAGACTAAATGGTTGAGCTAGAGGTTGCAGAATTCACTTAAAACCAACCCTAGAATGAAAATTAAGGACATTAAGGAGAAGGTACAGAAGAAGTGGAATGTGGGGATCAACAAAACCCAGGCCATAAGGGATAGGTTTGCAGCCAGAGACATGACCAATGGGTCGTTCCTAGGGTATTATGCAAGGATATATGACTATGTACATGAGTTATTAAGAGTTAACACATGGTCAACTGTAAAAGTGAATGTCGAACCTGCACAAGAAGATGGTGTTCATAAATTACATTTCAAAAGGATATACATATGCTTGGCAGCTTGTAAGGAAAGCTTTAAGTTAATCAGACATTTCATTGGACTTGATGGATGTTTTTTGAAAGGCCTTTGTGGGGGTCAAATACTTGCAGCCATTGGCAGAGATCCCAATGAACAAATGCTACCAATAGCATATGCAGTGGTGGAGAGTGAGAACAAGGATAGCTGGATGTTGTACCCCAAAATTTGCCCTCCCTTATCCTTCAAGAAATTGCCAAGCCAAGCTTCAAAATTCCCCAAGGGTTGCACAGTGCAAGGGCCTCCTGAACAGTCAAAATTAGGGTTTTGGTCCTGATCAAGAAAATGAAGTTTCCAAGGGTCCTATCAAGTCTCACATGCCTATAAATATGGTCAAGCATCCTCATACCAAGTTTCAAGACTTACAGCACAAAATTGCACAGTCAAAACCCTAATTGCACTACAGGCGACTGTAGGGGAAAATGGTCATTTGACAGTCAAAAGTCCAAATTTTTGGTCAAACATCTCATTTTGAAGCCACAAACATCATTTGATCAATGCTTGATCATGATTCTCAAAGCTAGGCTCAAAAATCATCAAGATGCAAAAGTTGCCTTATTTGGACAGTTGAAAAAGTCAACTGTAAATTGACCAGGGCATAACTTTCACATGGATTATCAGAAAAATTCCATCCAAAGCTCATTTTTAAGAGAAAGACATTTCCAACAACTCCTCTTCACACTTCAAGTCCAAGAAATGCTCTCACAAAAAGTTATCAATTTCAACATTATAGGTCATTTTCAAAAGTCAACAAAAAGGGACTTTAAGTCAAAGGCCATAACTTGAGATTGGTAAATCAAAATGACATGGGACCAAAAACATTGGTTATAGGACTCAAAGACCTTTCCAAAATGTTCAAGAACATGAGCAAAGCTTAAAAATTGAGCAAGTTATGCCTTGTGGAAGTTGGGAAATTTTTGGATATTTTGAAAAGTCAACATTGATTCAAATGACCTAAAATTGCTAATGGGCCTCTTTTTCTTCCACAATTCATCATCCAAGACATGCACACGACCATTTGGCCCAAAGGGAAGTTTTTTATTATTTTTTATTTATTTATTTGAATTTTTTATTACAATTAATTCATTTAAACTAAATAAAATATGAAAAAAATGCTAAACTAATGAAATAAAATCTTTTTGTGCAGAAAATACTCTCATTGGACACTCAAAATTCGTGCATGATCAATTAAGGAAGGATTGGATATGATTGAGAGCAAATGTGCATGAAAAGATTTGAAAATATTTTGCCATAAAAAATCAAATATCCATACATCAATTCTTTGATTCCTTGGACAAGAAACAACCCTAAATCATTCATACATATACAAACAAGCAAGACCTAATGCTGAGAACCAAAAAGCTGCGCCAGAAATCCTTACACAAACTTGGAATTTTTCAAAGAAAACTCAAATCTGAAAACACATTTGCAGGTCGATTGAAGCCAAGAAATCCATTCGATTGCATCCCTGGGACATCAAGCAACGTACCTGGATCAAGAACACCAACCCTAACGCCCTAAATCATTGTACAGAATCGAATTTTTTCTCATAAAAAATGCATATTCGTGTTTTAACTTTGAGACATTTTCATGGCATTTTGATTGTGTATTCATACTGAGTAATGTATTCTGAAGCTAACCATATGGATTAATTGCATTTTTATACACTATATGCAAATATGCCATTGTTGTTTTTTTAGGGTTTGGGAAGCTTTGAATTAGGGTCTTTTGATTAAGGAACAATTGGCTCATGGGACCTAGGCTATCCAACTCAGCGCTCTTGGACGAACACAAAATGACCCTCGCGCCTAATTTCTAATGCGAGGACGCCTATTCGCTATTTTCCAGAAACGTGCCTAAGAGAATGGTTCAAAAACCGTTGCCTGTTTCTTTTATGTTTCAGAAAAATAAAGCCAACGAAGAAGATGGTTATGTGGCAGGCGATGGTTGGCTTGTTTAAAAATTCGCGCGAAAAGTAGCACTAACCCTTGTTTTGTTTTATTATATTTATTTGTTATATTATTTACAGATAAACAAAGCAGCATGAGTGGCAAGCGCGTTGGTTGGTAATGTTCAGGACCTGGGTTCGAGCCCCAGGTCCCTCACTATTTCCATATTATTTTTCAATCAATGTTTCTATGCAGTTTCAATGCTGAAGATCATCATACGTCCCTCCATCAAGCCATCCACTTGGTCAATCTCATTCATCCAAGGGTTCAGATCTAAAGAATATGGTGGGTCCTAGTCAAAGATACCACACGCTGCCTGAAAAAGTCAACAAGGCCTCCAGTAATGGGCCAAAAGTTGCTGGGCCTCACCTCACAATTATGGGCAGATCCCCTAGGTTTGCCATTTTTTTACATTCTTTCTTTTGCATTATTTCTATTTTCTTTTAATTATTGTCTTTTGATTAATTTATTATTTTCATAAAAACACAAAAACAATAAAAAAATCAGAAAAGATAAAAAATAATAAATACTTTTATTTTAGTATTTTTGCAAATAAACTACATTAATTAATTTTAGTTACTAAATTAGGTTTAACTATAATATTTTCATAATAAAAAACCTAAAATTGGTAGAATTAGGGTTTAATTAATTTTTTTATTCTTTTTTTTATTTTCTTCCATAATAATTAAATATTTACTATTACTTATTTTTGTAATTAAATTGCATGTAAAATAATTAGGGTTAATTTTAGGTTAAACTTTAATATGTTTTCATAATAAAATAAAAATTGTAGAATTAGGTTTAATTGCATTAAAATCATAAAATACCAAAAAATACCAAAAACAATTTCTTTTCTTTTTAACTTTAATTAATTTAATCATTTAACTTAATTTTGCAAAAAAGGGTCCAACGCCCTCGTTTTAATTCTTATTTAATTCGCATATTTGTTTCCTTTTTCTTTTAATATTTATGTATCTCTCCCAAAGCCGTGTAATTAATTTCTCACACTTTACTTTTCATTATTTCTTTATTTTTCTATCAAATCGGGTTCTGGATTAATTTTGGCGATGTGGACCCGCGCCTTTGTAATAGCGTAGAACTTTTATTTCTCGCAATTTTTTAACTGTTAAATAAATGCATACAAGAATGAATGGCCGAAAATAAAAACAAACGCATAGATCACTTTGACATGAACAAGACAAAAATAAATGAATCTGACACACAAATCACACACCACCCCTAGGGTACGCCTCACTGTTGCCTTGCCTCGAAAGGTGATCGTCGAGTAGAGGATGTCTTAGTAAGTCCTCATGATCCGGGAACCTGGCATGAGGGTAGCTTCTAAGGTGTCTTCCCATTGCTCTGGTGATCACCATGTCCCGAACCTCGAATTGACCCGAACACCTCCAATGGTGGTGCTACCTACCTCTCAATGGTGGGATGGCACTACTTTAAAGGATATTTACACAGACGAATTCCTTAGGGTAGGTAGACGACTCTAGATATTTGCTCTAATTTCAAAACAAATCAAAAAATACTTTTCATACCGCCACCTTTTCAAAAAGCTTTCGAAAGCAATTTTTCAAACACTCTTGAGGACCGATACAAGAGTCGAACTGGAATTTTCAAAGAAACTTTTCAAAACCCACAGTTGAAAAGCAAACAAACCATTTTGAAAACACAAATGAGAAGGTATCTAAGAGCCCATGGATAACCATGGATAGAAAGGGTGCTAACACCTTCCCTTTCTATAACCTACCTCCCGAACCGAGAGCAATCTCTTTAAGGAATTTTTCTGTGCTTTTGTCCTTTCCACTTGGAGAAAATAAAAGACGGTGGCGACTCTTGCTTCCGCGACATTTCGCGAACCAGCGTTAAACAGTCAGTTCCAGATCCACCGATCACAGAACTGGCGACTCTGCTGGGGAATACTTTATAAAGTGAGGTGTACCTTAGGGTTAGTTCATAACTGTGTTTTCAATTGTATTGACTTGTCTGCTTTAAATTTGTGGGTCGCATGGGAGTTACATAGATCCTAACCCAGATCTGGGGATACCCTGTTTAGGTAGCATAAGCTGTGAGGGACCTGTCCGGCGTAGACCGACACAGGTGAAACAGTGGCTACATTGGTGTGGCACCTTGGTCTGTACCGATATCCCTTGTGTTGCAACGAGGAGAATATGGGTCTTCTGAGGAGTCATTAAGCACCAACAACCTTAGAACCTTAAATGACACAACTTGGCCATTAGAACAGTAGCAGTATGCTATGCCCATTGAGGCTAAACTCTCGTGATGGTTCTGGCCGCAAGAAAAGATTGCGATGCTGGAGTTATGACCGATTGAGGGTAGTCAATGATATTGGGATCCTCTAAGAACCCGGTTACTTTGATAGGACAGGTATGAACCAACCAACTTCAAGAGGGTAATACCCAGACCCCATGCTGGCCTTAAACTCTAAGGGCTTGTCCGGTGTGACTTGTGTGCCTTCGTACTTGACTATTTGCATGCTTGTCATCTGACATATAAGCTACTTGCAGGTTTTGTTTATAGTCCTTAATGGGGACTCATAACAGGGTTTACTAAGCTACTTGCAGGTTTTGTTTATAGTCCTTAATGGGGACTCATAACAGGGTTTACTAAGTTTCTTGCAGGTTGTTTATAGTCCTTAATTGGGACTCATAACAAAGTATACTGAGTTTCTTGCAGGGTTTGTTTATAGTCCTTAATTGGGGCTCATAACAGGGTTACTCACGTTACCCCATGCATAGCATAACATCATACCATTGCATACATCCTAACCCATTTCAAGGATCTCAAGGGCTTGTGATGCAGGTCATGATGAATCAAACATCTAGCAAGGGGCAAAGAGGATTTATTTTCCTCTAGCCAAAGTTGTCAGAGGCTATGACCCACTTGATATGGTGAGCCTTTGACCCTTGGAAGAGAGACTCTCAACAAATATGAAGTTCCTTCAATCAAGCTACCGGATCCCAGCTCTAACAAATTTCTCGTTTCCCCCGCGAGATCCTTGAAAACATTGCATGCATATCATACATATCATTGCATAACAGGTACCCTTGTTGCAGGTCACTTACCCTCCCTACTGTTTATTTCAGCCATGGCTTCCCAACAAGATAACCAGGACCTTCACACTCAAGAGACTCAGTTCAAAGAGATCTTCCTAAGCCTATCCAAGGGGCAGGAAGAGTTGAGGACACTCCTCATGGGGAATCTGATCAGAAAGAGTCCTGAAGATGACAAGGACGAACAGCTGAAACGTCTACAAGCTGAGGTAGACACACTGAAAACCCAGATGCTGGGGCAAAGGGCACTCATTCAAGGTTTAGCTCAGGAGCAAGGAGAGCTGAGGGCCATGATCAGTCAGCTTCATCAAGACATGAAGCAACCAGCCCAAGTCAGGGACCCAGTCATTAATCAACTTCCAAGGAGTCAAAGGTTTGGGCCTCTCCAAGCTGATATTACTTCACAGGTCCAACAACGACCTCGCCCAGAACAACGTGCTGATCAGAGCAAACCAGACAAGCCTAAAAGGCAGTTCACCAAGATCAACATGTCGCTGGATCAAGCACTACAACAAATGTTGGAGGCAGGGCTGATCACCTTAAGGGCTCCTCTCCGGAATCCAAACACTTATGCTCCTAACTATCATCCCAACGATAGGTGCGCATACCATTCTGATAGCCCGGGGCATACTACGGACAACTGCTGGCCTCTCAAAAACAAGATTCAAGACATGATCGACGCTGGAGAGATTCAGTTTGAAGTACCTGAGACTCCGAACATAATCACTGCTCCCTTGCCAAATCACGACTAGGATTGAGAAATTTTTGTTCATTCGAATGTTCAAGTTGCAATTTTCTTTGTTCAAACATTTACTCATGTTAAACATTGTTATTTCATTAATGCATCGCATATGTCTGTTCTGAAACAATATATTCGTATTCACTAAATGCAAATTATTTTCATATTTTTTCTGATGTCAGCTCTTGATCTAAAATTCTAAGCCTCTTGAGGGAGGATGACGAAAATGATACCACGATCTTTACAGTATGCTTTTGAACAGACCCCGCTGATGAGGTACAGGCATTGTTTCAATCCCTAAACACTGGAGTTATAAGGAAGATAATCCCTCGTCAACCCCTTTGAGCCAAAGAAGTAGGAGTTTTTATTTTTGAAAATTAAAACCCTTAATCATAACCTGGGGCAGGGTAATCTCTCAGTTGATCCAAGTGCATAACGAATGACACCAAAGAGGTCCTTACAAAACGAAGAAAGACGGTGATGGTTCCGAATAATCAAGAAGGACAGGCAGTCATTATATCTCTCAAAATAAAAAAGCCCATTAAGTCAAAACCCATGAAGGAGACTTACAAAACTGGGGCATCCCGCTAACTGTAATTCCAAAAAAGGAAACAGTTCAGGCAAAAAAGAAAGGGATAACAAAAAATCAGACAAGAAAGAGGTCTTACAAACCCTCAACAAAAAAGGAATGACTGCCTATTCAAAATAAGTTATCAACATCCGAATCATCACCGAAAAATCAAAGCAAAGACTCAAACAAGGTCTAACGTATGATCAACTGAGTTTAGGTTTGGAGAACATCACGAAGAGTGGGTGGGTACAAATAATTTGAGCCTTTATCCTTTGTTTCTTAAACCGTGAACCAGGCCACGTTATAACCCTTAAAAGTCCTAGCTGAAGCATGGGTTAGTTCGAAAGCATACTGTTACGAAAGGTATCCTGACTCCTTAAGGCCTACGGTAAATACAGAGTTGACATCACGTTTTACAAACATTCACTTGTTTTATGAAAAAGAATGCATTTTCAAAATCTTCAAGACAGACATAAGCTTTGCATTTTTGATATAACCTTGTTTGCATATGACTTTTTGTTTGAACAGCAGAGAAATTCGCACGATGAATGCCTAATGAACAGAAGCACTTCCAATCAAGGGGCATGGCATGATCATGGTTCGTCATCTGGGGCAGTTCAGTCAAGATTCAGAGAATCTCTCAAAGGCCAAATAGCCTGGGGCAAACCTCCGCCTGAGTCACTTGGGGCACCCCAGCAACGAATCTTGCCTGATCAAACACCTTCTGGTGGCATGACAAAGCACTTATAACAGGGGCAACTCCCTACCTCCTGAGAACATGGACATAGTCGAAACAATACTGCGTATAATCAAAGACCCGCTAGGTTGACACACCTAGGCAAAAATAAGGGCTTCCTGGCGAACCAAAAGGGTTCGGGCAAAATGAAGGGATGAAATGAAAAGAATCTGTGCACCCGGCAAGTCGAAAACCTGAAAAGGCGGCTTAGGCAAAAATGGGTATCTCGGTGGACTGAAAACCCGAAAGGGCGGTCCAGGCAAAAATTAGGGATCGAAGCGTACGACTATGTCCCGTCATCTTATCACTTGCCTACTAGAAGAAGGTTTGTCCATCAACAAACTATCAGCACCTCCACAGGTATCTTCTTCTCCCACATCAGAAACAGGGGCAATAAAGAGTTGTCTAAACAATCTAATTGTTCTATCCTCCAAGGCACCAAGGTAGGTTCAGCTAAAGAACATAACCAGATATCCTAATTCCCCAGAGAGTGAAACAGCAAGTCAGTACACTCTCCTCAAGCAAAGCTACTATCAAATTTAAGGAAGTTGGGTATCCTCCAGCAGATCTCTACATTCCCCAGCAGCATATATACATATATTCTTAACAAGCATCCCTGGCAGTCTTGATTTAAGATTGTTCCCCGGCGTTCTATCAACATGCAAAGGAGTCACTTCCCCGGTACAGTTCAAAACTTCCCCAGGAGTCCAACCCAGTGTCCCCAGGAAAGTGGAATCCATCTCCCCCAAGCAGTAAGCTTATCCCCAGTAGGTTCTGGAAGCTTATCCTCACAGAGCACGAGCGCGTCGTCCGGCTTTATTCAAAGAGTTATGCCCTTACCAGGATATAACTGGGTTATCCTCAGCTAAAAGCCACGGAAAGATCGTCGTCAACGCAGTCTTCTTATCCCCAGCGAAGTCTATTAACACTTCCAACACAACAAGGGTATCCCCAGCAAGTTATTATCAACATTCCAGCAAAGTACCTCTCTCCCCACAGAGTATTGCTTCCCAGCAAGATCATTAGAGTATTTTTCTCCCCGCAGAGTAATCCATTCGCCAAGTTTATTCCCCAATGGAGCTATCTTCTCCTGCCGGTATTCTTGCAACTATCATCCCCAGCGGAAGCAAAATCTGTTCTCCAACATCAGCCCAGGATATGACTTCCCGGCACCCGTCAAGGATTTATTTTCCTAAGACAAAAACATACATTCATAAACATCACACTTCCATACATTATAGCATGCATATACGCATCGTATCTTACAAATCTCATTTATGTTGAGAACATTATTGCTTGACCCATATCATGCATTGCATATGACTGACCTTTACCTTTCAGGAAAGATCCAGTTAAGTTTTCAAGCTACATTCCAAGACCTTGTCTGGTTCAGCTAAATCGACTCCTAAAGATTTTCCTGGTTATTATCTAGTCAAAGGCCTTCTCTGGTCTAGTTAAACCGACTCCTAAAGGTTTTTCTTTTGAAGACTCAGTTGAAGACTCCAAGACCTTGTCTGGTTCAGTTAAATCGACTCCCAAAGATTTTCCTGGTTATTATCCAGTCAAAGGCCTTCTCTGGTCTAGTTAAACCGACTCCTAAAGGTTTTTCTTTTGAAGACTCAGTTGAAGACTCCAAGACCTTGTCTGGTTCAGTTAAATCGACTCCCAAAGATTTTCCTGGTTATTATCCAGTCAAAGGCCTTCTCTGGTCTAGTTAAACCGACTCCTAAAGGTTTTTCTTTTGAAGACTCAGTTGAAGACTCCAAGACCTTGTCTGGTTCAGTTAAATCGACTCCCAAAGATTTTCCTGGTTATTATCCAGTCAAAGGCGTTCTCTGGTCTAGTTAAACCAACTCCTAAAGGTTTTTCTTTTGAAGACTCAGTTGAAGACTCCAAAGACCTTGTCTGGTTCAGTTAAATCGACTCCAAAAATTTTCTTGGTTATTATCCAGTCAAAGGCCTTCTCTGGTCTAGTTAAATCGACCCCAAACAGATTTTTCTGATAAAGACCCAGTTGAAGACATTTCAAGACCTAGACCGGTTCAGGTAATCGACTCCAAAGATTTCTTATCCAGTCCAAGGCCTTCTCTAGTCCAGCTAAATCGACCCCAAACAGATTTTCTGATGAAGACTCAGTAGAAGTTATCCAAGGTTTTCTCAATGATTGCTATTGAGATTGTAATCGCCTATGGTTCTCTCCCCAATGCTGCGGAGATGATAATTCCATCCCAGGTTTTCTCAATGATTGCTATTGAGTTGTAATCGCCTATGGTTCTCTCCCCGATCCTGCGGAGACGATAATTCCATTCCAGGTTTTTCTCAATGTTTGCTTTTGAGATTATAATTGCCTATGGTTCTCTCCCCGATCCTGCGGAGACGATAATTCCATTCCAGGTTTTTCTCAATGTTTGCTTTTGAGATTATAATTGCCTATGGTTCTCTCCCCGATCCTGCGGAGACGATAATTCCATTCCAGGTTTTTCTCAATGTTTGCTTTTGAGATTATAATTGCCTATGGTTCTCTCCCCGATCCTGCGGAGATGATAATTCCATCCAAGGTTTTCTCAATAATTGCTATTGAGATTGTAATTGCCTATGGTTCTCTCCCCAATCCTGCGGAGACGATAATTCCATTCCAGGTTTTTCTCAATGTTTGCTTTTGAGATTATAATTGCCTATGGTTCTCTCCCCGATCCTGCGGAGACGATAATTCCATCCGAGGTTTTCTCAATGATTGCTATTGAGATTGTAATTGCCTATGGTTCTCTTCCCGATCCCGCGGAGGTGGTAATCCCAAGATTTTCTCAACGATTGCTGTTGAAGTTAAAGTCATCCAGGGTTCTCTCACCGTTCCTGTTGAGGTAGTAACCATCCCTGGTTCATTCATCACCTCTTGAAGATCCAGACTCAGCTCCTGTAACCAGTCAGGGCACGTCTATACCAAGCATCTGAAGACCAGCTCCTGCAACATGTCAGGTATTCATTTTTCTTATGCAGGTACGCAAGTTCTCGTTAAGGAATCTCTTATGCGATTGACACCCAGATGGAATCTATAAGCCCATCCACCTTCTATCACCTCTTAGCATGGCATCTATAAGTCCATCATCCTATCCATCAATCTCCAAATGGCATCTATAAGCCCATTTCCACCATCACTGCTACTATGTGAGCGCAAATTTCTGGGCACTCTAGTGTTCAATCATCTTCCACCTTCGGATTACGAAAGGCATGTCAGCCAATCTGCATCCTCAGGTCTAAGAAGATTGAACAGGGGCAACTGTTGTACCCCAAAATTTGCCCTCCCTTATCCTTCAAGAAATTGCCAAGCCAAGCTTCAAAATTCCCCAAGGGTTGCACAGTGCAAGGGCCTCCTGAACAGTCAAAATTAGGGTTTTGGTCCTGATCAAGAAAATGAAGTTTCCAAGGGTCCTATCAAGTCCCACATGCCTATAAATATGGTCAAGCATCCTCATACCAAGTTTCAAGACTTACAGCACAAAATTGCACAGTCAAAACCCTAATTGCACTACAGGCGACTGTAGGGGAAAAATGGTCATTTGACAGTCAAAAGTCCAAATTTTTGGTCAAACATCTCATTTTGAAGCCACAAACATCATTTGATCAATGCTTGATCATGATTCTCAAAGCTAGGCTCAAAAATCATCAAGATGCAAAAGTTTCCTTATTTGGACAGTTGAAAAAGTCAACTGTAAATTGACCAGGGCATAACTTTCACATGGATTATCAGAAAAATTCCATCCAAAGCTAATTTTGAAGAGAAAGACATTTCCAACAACTCCTCTTCACACTTCAAGTCCAAGAAATGCTCTCACAAAAAGTTATCAATTTCAACATTATAGGTCATTTTCAAAAGTCAACAAAAAGGGACTTTAAGTCAAAGGCCATAACTTGAGATTGGTAAATCAAAATGACATGGGACCAAAGACATTGGTTAGAGGACTCAAAGACATTTCCAAAATGTCCAAGAACATGAGCAAAGCTTAAAAATTGAGCAAGTTATGCCTTGTGGAAGTTGGGAAATGTTTGGATATTTTGAAAAGTCAACATTGATTCAAATGACCTAAAATTGCTAATGGGCCTCTTTTTCTTCCACAATTCATCATCCAAGACATGCACACGACCATTTGGCCCAAAGGGAAGTTTTTTATTATTTTTTATTTATTTATTTGAATTTTTTATTACAATTAATTCATTTAAACTAAATAAAATATGAAAAAAATGGTAAACTAATGAAATAAAATCTTTTTGTGCAGAAAATACTCTCATTGGACACTCAAAATTCGTGCATGATCAATTAAGGAAGGATTGGATATGATTGAGAGCAAATGTGCATGAAGAGATTTGAAAATATTTTGCCATAAAAAATCAAATATCCATACATCAATTCTTTGATTCCTTGGACAAGAAACAACCCTAAATCATTCATACATATACAAACAAGCAAGACCTAATGCTGAGAACCAAAAAGCTGCGCCAGAAATCCTTACACAAACTTGGAATTTTTCAAAGAAAACTCAAATCTGAAAACACATTTGCAGGTCGATTGAAGCCAAGAAATCCATTCGATTGCATCCCTGGGACATCAAGCAACGTACCTGGATCAAGAACACCAACCCTAACGCCGTAAATCATTGTACAGAATCGAATTTTTTCTCATAAAAAATGCATATTCGTGTTTTAACTTTGAGACATTTTCATGGCATTTTGATTGTGTATTCATACTGAGTAATGTATTCTGAAGCTAACCATATGGATTAATTGCATTTTTATACACTACATGCAAATATGCCATTGTTGTTTTTTTAGGGTTTGGGAAGCTTTGAATTAGGGTCTTTTGATTAAGGAACAATTGGCTCATGGGACCTAGGCTATCCAACTCAGCGCTCTTGGACGAACACAAAATGACCCTCGCGCCTAATTTCTAATGCGAGGACGCCTATTCGCTATTTTCCAGAAACGTGCCTAAGAGAATGGTTCAAAAACCGTTGCCTGTTTCTTTTATGTTTCAGAAAAATAAAGCCAACGAAGAAGATGGTTATGTGGCAGGCGATGGTTGGCTTGTTTAAAAATTCGCGCGAAAAGTAGCACTAACCCTTGTTTTGTTTTATTATATTTATTTGTTATATTATTTACAGATAAACAAAGCAGCATGAGTGGCAAGCGCGTTGGTTGGTAATGTTCAGGACCTGGGTTCGAGCCCCAGGTCCCTCACTATTTCCATATTATTTTTCAATCAATGTTTCTATGCAGTTTCAATGCTGAAGATCATCATACGTCCCTCCATCAAGCCATCCACTTGGTCAATCTCATTCATCCAAGGGTTCAGATCTAAAGAATATGGTGGGTCCTAGTCAAAGATACCACACGCTGCCTGAAAAAGTCAACAAGGCCTCCAGTAATGGGCCAAAAGTTGCTGGGCCTCACCTCACAATTAGGGGCAGACCCCCTAGGTTTGCCATTTTTTTAAATTCTTTCTTTTGCATTATTTCTATTTTCTTTTAATTATTGTCTTTTGATTAATTTATTATTTTCATAAAAACACAAAAACAATAAAAAAATCAGAAAAGATAAAAAATAATAAATACTTTTATTTTAGTATTTTTGCAAATAAACTACATTAATTAATTTTAGTTACTAAATTAGGTTTAACTATAATATTTTCATAATAAAAAACCTAAAATTGGTAGAATTAGGGTTTAATTAATTTTTTTATTCTTTTTTTATTTTCTTCCATAATAATTAAATATTTACTATTACTTATTTTTGTAATTAAATTGCATGTAAAATAATTAGGGTTAATTTTAGGTTAAACTTTAATATGTTTTCATAATAAAATAAAAATTGTAGAATTAGGTTTAATTGCATTAAAATCATAAAATACCAAAAAATACCAAAAACAATTTCTTTTCTTTTTAACTTTAATTAATTTAATCATTTAATTTAATTTTGCAAAAAAGGGTCCAACGCCCTCGTTTTAATTCTTATTTAATTCGCATATTTGTTTCCTTTTTCTTTTAATATTTATGTATCTCTCCCAAAGCCGTGTAATTAATTTCTCGCACTTTACTTTTCATTATTTCTTTATTTTTCTGTCAAATCGGGTTCTGGATTAATTTTGGCGATGTGGACCCGCGCCTTTGTAATAGCGTAGAACTTTTATTTCTCGCAATTTTTTAACTGTTAAATAAATGCATGCAAGAATGAATGGCCGAAAATAAAAACAAACGCATAGATCACTTTGACATGAACAAGACAAAAATAAATGAATCTGACACACAAATCACACACCACCCCTAGGGTACGCCTCACTGTTGCCTTGCCTCGAAAGGTGATCGTCGAGTAGAGGATGTCTTAGTAAGTCCTCATGATCCGGGAACCTGGCATGAGGGTAGCTTCTAAGGTGTCTTCCTATTGCTCTGGTGATCACCATGTCCCGAACCTCGAATTGACCCGAACACCTCCAATGGTGATGCTACCTACCTCTCAATGGTGGGATGGCACTACTTTAAAGGATATTTACACAGACGAATTCCTTAGGGTAGGTAGACGACTCTAGATATTTGCTCTAATTTCAAAACAAATCAAAAAATACTTTTCATACCGCCACCTTTTCAAAAAGCTTTCGAAAGCAATTTTTCAAACACTCTTGAGGACCGATACAAGAGTCGAACTGGAATTTTCAAAGAAACTTTTTAAAACCCACAGTTGAAAAGCAAACAAACCATTTTGAAAACACAAATGAGAAGGTATCTAAGAGCCCATGGATAACCATGGATAGAAAGGGTGCTAACACCTTCCCTTTCTATAACCTACCTCCCGAACCGAGAGCAATCTCTTTAAGGAATTTTTCTGTGCTTTTGTCCTTTCCACTTGGAGAAAATAAAAGATGGTGGCGACTCTTGCTTCCACGACATTTCGTGAACCAGCGTTAAACAGTCAGTTCCAGATCCACCGATCACACTGGACATGGTTCTTAGAGCTGCTTATTGATAATCTTGGTGGAAGAGAAGAATGCCTCACATATACTTTTATCTCTGATCAACAAAATGTATGGCTCTGTTTTTAATTTTTTATTGATAGGTATTTCATATTACAAATTCTCATGTTACAGTTTTGATGACTTAGGGATTATTTCCTGCAATAGAAGAACTTCTACCTAGAGTTGAACAATGGTTCTGTGTTAGGCATCTCTACAATAACTTCAAGAAGAGGTATCCAGGAAAAAAAACTAAAGGAAATAATATGGAAAGTTGCCAAGTCAACTTACTACCAAGCTTGGAAAAGAGAGATGAAAGTAATGAAAGAGCTCAATGGAGAAGCATGCAAACACGTGATTAGCACCCCTCCAAGGTTTTGGAGCAGATCATACTTCAAGACTGATAACAAGTGTGATGTTGTTCTCAATAATATGTTGAAACATTTAACAGTGTCATCATTGAGTCTAGGGCCAAGCCTTTGATAACCACAGTGGAAGAAATTAGGATATACATCATGGAAAGATGGGCTACAAATAGGATGAGGTTTGAGAAATTGGCAGATGTTGAAGTGCTGCCTAACATTATGAAGAAGGTTGAAAAAACAAGTTCATACACAAACATGTGGCTTATCGGGTAAATTGCTTTAAACAAATTTATTTAAAGTGTATATATTTGAAGTGTATCTATATTTGGAATGTATATTTATATGTTAGGATGTCTGATGAGCATATATTTGAAGTGGGCCATCTGGAAAACTCAACTGAAAAATTCACAGTCAACCTGAAGGAAAAGTACTGTTCATGCAGAAGATGGGAGCTAACAGGCCTGCCTTGTGTTCATTCACTTGCAGCAATCAAAAGTAGGAACCACAAGATTGATGACTACATTCCTGATTAATATAGGAAAGAAAGATATATGCAAGTCTACAAACCTGTAATATATCTTGTTAATGGCTCAAACCCGTGGATGAGAACAAAGTATCCTGATATTCTGCCCCCCCCCCCCCCCCCCAATTTTAGGAAAATGTCTGGCAGGTGAAACAACCAGCTGAAAATCATCAAACAATGAAGTCGCCATTGAAGTCTTTTATCCCACATGGAGGGAAAGTTAAACATCGAGAAAACCCGAGAAGGGAGAAGTAACGGTCTTACGACCGAGAGATCCGGTAAGGGATTCTGTTACGCGAGCGAAAGGTATTAACACCCCACACGCCCGTAGTACTCTACGGTATCCACTCTTGTTATCTATCTTATGGGTGTGTTTAAACTATGCTTACTGTTTACTATACTACTAAAGGGAGAATGCATGCAAAATGAATGAGAAAAGAATGTAGGGAAAATAAAATTATGCTCGCTTGGGCCCTACCCCAATGCCTACGTATCCTTTTGAGGAATCAAAGCTACCGTAGTTCTGCTCATATATTTTTGTTTGTTTGTGTTTTTTAATGGACAATGTTAATCCTGCCTTCTGCCGCAGCTCGACCTTTGGAGACTTATGCGTTGGCACAGAAGTAAATTAAACATGTCCTTACCTGAAAAGGGTTTTAGAGAAATGGTGCTCGAGCGTACAAAAGGGTTTGAATTGGTTTTGTGTTTTATTACCTTGAAAAAAGGGTTTAGGTATGATTAGCATGTTTTCGATTTGCTAAGAAAAGAAGATTTTTGTTTTAGATGCAAGGATGCAAAAGGGAAAGAAAAGAGTCTATGGGAGACTAGCCTATTTCTAACCTAATGTTATCATACAATTGTTAGAACAAAGTTTGAATCTACTACCCTATGTTTAAGTTTTGATGATAACAAAATGAAAAGATATATTATTTATATGATTCATGTATGAACTATTTGCTGCCTAAAAATATCACGTTCTGCTTTGCAGAAACTCTGATAGGTATCAGCAAGAGCACACCTAATCAGCATCAGAATATTGGTTCTTAACATCAGCATCAGAAGTTTCCATATCAGAATACCAGAATCAGAAGAACAAATCACGTGAATGCTGAAGCTTGATGAACAGAACTGCGCTCAACACTCTGATAAAGAAAACAACAGTTCATCAGCACTTAAGCAGAGTCAGAATGAGCCAAGCCAGAACATGCATTAAGTAAGCAACGGTACTGTGCATTGAAAGCAAATTATTACCAACGGCCTCATTCCAGACAAGATCTGCTTGATAAGGAAAGTTTGTTATTAGCATTGAATCAAGAATATTGCTCCAACATTCAACAATCTCAGTGCTATATAAACAAGACTATGAAGATTGAATTGGCTAATGCTCTCCAACATTTTACACGCCTAAAAGCTAATCATAATCTTCCTTCTCTCAGTTTGCTAAACGCTACATATCTCCTTACTCAATCATTGTTTAGCAATCTAGTTTCATAAGCTTAAGTTGTGTATGCATCACAGTTGTGATACAATTTTGTAGAAAACATTCACACACCTAGATTTATCTTCTTTGTAAGAAAGTGTTTCCTTGACAAACCGGGTTGTGGTTTGCATCAAGAAGGCTTTAGCAGTTGTTAAAGCAGTTTGTAATATTCAGTTGAATATAGTGGATTAAGACCTCGTTGGAGAGAGGCGAAATCACCTTGACGGGTGGACTGAAGTAGTTTGAGATCAAACGAACCAGGATAAAAATATCTTGTTCATTGCATTGATTTTCAGTTTTACAATTCAACCCCCCTTCTTGTGTTTTTCACTTCTTCAATTGGCATCAGAGCGCCTGGTTCTGAGCTAAAACACTTAACCGTGTCAGTACAAGATCCAGCGTCAGAAAAACACAATGGCAGGAAACTATTCTCACACCAGCAATGACAACCATGAGGACAGAGACAGATTCAGCGGCAAACCTGCAGTCTTTGATGGAGAAAACTTTGATTACTGGAAAGACAGAATTGAAAGCTTCTTTCTGGCACATGATGCTGATCTGTGGGATATGGTGACAGATGGATACACGCACCCTGTGAATGCAAGCGGTCAGAAGATTGATAGAAAAACAATGTCTGACCAACAAAAGCGTGACTTCAAGAATCACCACAAGGCCAAAACCATCCTTCTCAGCGCCATCTCCTATACTGAATATGAAAAGATCTCCAACAGAGACACAACAAAGAACATTTTTGACTCACTCAGAATGACGCATGAGGGCAACGTTCAGGTCAAAGAAACTAAAGCTCTGGCGCTCATTCAGAAGTATGAGGCGTTCAAAATGGAAGAATCTGAATCCATTGAAACAATGTTCTCAAGATTCCAGATTCTGGTAGCTGGTCTCAAGGTTTTGAACAAAGGATACTCTACTGCTGACCATGTCAAGAAAATCATCAGAAGTTTACCCAAGCAGTGGAGACCAATGGTTACAGCTCTGAAGCTAGCAAAAGATCTCAACAAAATTACTCTGGAGGAACTTATAAGCTCCCTCATAAGTCATGAGATAGAGCTAGAAGCTGATGAGCCTCAGAAGCAAGGTAAGCCTTTAGCATTGAAATCTAACAAAAAATCTGAGTCTAAAGTTTTGTAGGCAGTTGAAGAAACATCTGATGGATCCTCATCAGAAGAAGACGAACTCTCCCTCCTCTCCAGAAGAGTAAATCAACTGTGGAAGCAGAGGCAAAGGAAGTTCAGGAATCCCAGAAGATATGATCAGAACGAGTCCTCTTCCAGATACAGAAGGACAGATTCTTCCTCTGGATACAGAAGATTTGAAGGCTCCTCAAGTAGCAAAAAGCCAAACACCAAGGACATCATCTGCTATGAGTGCAATGAGCAAGGACACTACAAGAGTGACTGCCCAAAACTTCAGAGGGAAAAGCCCAAAAAGAAGTTTGGAAGAGAAAAGAAGAAAAGTCTCATGGCTACATGGGATGACTCTGACTCGTCTGAAGCTGACTCAGAATCAGATGATGAGAGGGCAAACATAGCTCTCATGGCTAACATTTCAGAAGATAGTGAAGCTTCTGAATCAGACTCTGAATCAGACACTGAAGAGGTATTTCCTAACTTTGCTGTTAATTTTACCAAGGCTGAACTTGCTGAAAGCCTTAATGAAATCCTGGAAAGGTATCAGCAGATTAGAGTTAAGTTCAGAGACCTGAAAAGGAATCTTGAATCTGACTCTAATAAGATTGAGAGTCTTAAATTGGAGAATTCTGAGCTGAGAAATAAGATTTCAAAATTAGAGAACACTTTACAAAACTCTCAGAAGGAACCAATTTCTGAAACTCCCAGCAACGCTGATGAGATCATCAAGGAGTATGATCACAGTTTCCAGAAGTTCCTTTCTAAAAGCATAGATAGAAGCAAAATGGCTTCAATGATCTATGGATTTAGCGGAAACGACAGGAAAGGAATAGGATACCAAGGTAAGGTTCCTACACCAAATAATGTCATGGACTTAACCATTAAACACACTCCTCTGAATTCACATTTTGTGTATGGTCAGACACATGATATTAAATACACTAGCAGTAAGTACTCTATGAAACCAAAATTCAACCAGAGTTTTGGTAAAACTAACAAATCAGGACCCAAGAAAATCTGGGTACCTAAGGATAAAATAATACATGTTGCAGATATCTTTAGCAGAAAGTCAGAAACACCAGTCATGGTACCTGGACTCTAGCTGATCGCGACACATGAGGGGAAGAAGGCATATGTTCCAAAGCCTGGAACTTAAGCCTGGAGGCCACGTTGGCTTTGGAGGCAATCAGAGGGGAAAGATAATTGGCTCTGGAACTGTAGGTAATGGAAATCTTCCCTCTATTAATAATGTTCTGCTAGTAGATGGATTAATGCATAATTTGTTATCCATAAGTCAATTAAGTGATAACGGTTATGATATAATCTTTAATCAAAAATCATGTAAAGCTGTTAGTCAGAAAGATGGGACTATCCTGTTTAATGGTAAGAGGAAAAACAACATTTACAAAATCAAACTTTCTGAACTAAAAAGTCAGAATGTAAAGTGCCTTCTGTCTGTTAACAACGAGCAGTGGATCTGGCACAGAAGATTGGGGCATGTCAGTATGAGAAGAATATCTCAGATTAACAAACTCAATCTGGTCAGAGGACTTCCTGATTTGAAGTTCAATTCAGATGCTCTGTGTGAATCATGTCAGAAAGGCAAGTTTGCAAAACCTTCTTTTAAATCTAAAAATGTTGTTTCTACCTCTAAGCCATTAGAACTTCTGCACATTGACTTATTTGGACCAGTTAAAACTGCTTCAGTCAGTGGCAAGAAGTATGGGTTAGTAATCGTAGATGACTATAGCAGATGGACATGGGTAAAGTTCTTAAGACACAAGGACGAGTCACACTCTGTGTTTGTTACCTTCTGCAACCAAGTTCAGAATGAAAAGGATCTTAGAATCGTTAAAGTCAGAAGTGATCATGGTGGAGAATTTGAAAACAAAGATTTTGAGTCATTCTTTAATGACAGAGGCATTCTGCATGATTTCTCTTGTCCTAGAACTCCCCAACAAAATGGAGTTGTAGAACGAAAGAACAGAACATTGCAAGAAATGGCCAGAACCATGATCAATGAGACAAACGTTGCTAAGATCTTCTGGGCAGAGGCAATAAACACAGCGTGCTACATTCAGAATAGAATCTCAATAAGACCTATTCTGGAAAAGACTCCATATGAATTGTGGAAGAACAGAAAGCCCAATATTTCATATTTTCATCCATTTGGATGTACCTGTTTTATGTTAAATACAAAGAATTATTTGAACAAGTTTGACTCTAAAGCACAGAAGTGTATTATGTTAGGATACTCTGAACGCTCAAGAGGGTACAAAGTATACAATACAGAAATACGAATTGTGGAAGAATCAATCAGTGTTCGTTTTGATGATAAGCTTGACTCTGAAAAGTCAAAGCAGAATGAAGTTTTTGCAGGTATGGAAATTGAATTTACAGGTTCTGAAGACAAGTCATCAGAAGCTCTCAACACAGACACTCCTTCAACATCTGAAAGGAGCACTGCTAGCAATCCTACAACAGCTGCTGATCAACCTCAGAAGAGATTACCCAGAAGCAGCTTGGATCACCCAGAAGAGACTATCTTAGGGAGAAAGGAAGATCCAATCAGAACAAGAGAAAGCTTCAGAAACTCTGAAGAAACACTCATGGGACTTGTTTCTCTGATTGAACCTTTTTCTATTGATGAAGCACTTCTGGATAATGACTGGATTCTGGCAATGCAAGAAGAGCTGAATCAATTCACCAGAAATGACGTATGGGATCTTGTTCCCAGACCAAAAGGATTCAACGTCATTGGAACAAGATGGGTCTTCAGAAACAAGCTAAATGAACAAGGTGAAGTCATCAGAAACAAGGCACGATTGGTTGCACAAGGTTATAGTCAGCAAGAGGGGATAGACTATACAGAAACCTTTGCTCCAGTCGCCAGGTTAGAATCTATCAGACTTTTAATTTCATTTGCTGTTAATAGAGGCATCACTCTGTATCAGATGGATGTCAAGAGTGCATTCTTAAACGGTTATATAGAAGAAGAGGTTTATGTGCACCAACCCCCTGGTTTTGAAAATACAAAACATCCAGAACATGTTTTCAAACTAAAGAAGTCACTATATGGTCTGAAACAAGCTCCCAGAGCTTGGTATGAAAGGCTAAGTAACTTTCTGTTAGAAAATGAATTCACCAGAGGGAAGGTGGACACTACCTTATTCTGTAAATCAGTTAAGAATGACATCTTAGTCTGTCAAATTTACGTTGATGATATTATTTTTGGTTCTACTAATCCTTCTCTTGGAAGAAAATTTGCTAAGTGTATGCAGGCAGAATTTGAGATGAGTCTCATGGGGGAACTGAAATTCTTTCTAGGAATTCAGATCAATCAAACTCCAGAGGGAACTTACATTCATCAGAGCAAATACATCAGAGATCTTCTGAAGAAATTTGACCTCTCAGAATGTAAGCCATCAAAGATTCCAATGCATCCCACGTGCATTCTGGAAAGAGAAGAGGTAAGCAAAAATGTAGAACAGAAAGTCTACAGAGGTATGATTGGTTCTCTCCTTTATCTGACTACTTCAAGACCTGATATATTATTCAGTGTATGTATTTGTGCTAGATTCCAATCAGATCCTAGAGAATCTCACTTAACAGTTGTTAAGCGAATTTTCAAGTATCTGAAAGGTACTATTAATCTGGGTTTGTTTTATAGAAAATCTAGTGATTACAGTTTAGTAGGCTACTGTGATGCTAACTTTGCTGGAGACAGAGTGGAGCGTAAAAGTACTTCTGGAAGCTGCCAGTTTCTGGGAGAAAATCTGATCTCTTGGTCCAACAAAAGGCAATCAACAATTGCGCTATCAACAACAGAAGCTGAGTACATAGCAGCAGCAGGATGTAGCACACAAATGCTCTGGATGAAAAGTCAGCTTGAAGACTTCCAGATTTTTGAGAGTAACATTCCTATACTCTGTGACAATACTTCTGCTATTTGCTTAAGTAAGAATCCCATTTTACATTCTAGAGCTAAGCATATAGAAATAAAACATCATTTCATTAGGGACTATATTCAGAAAGGAATTTTGAACTTAAAATTTATAGATACAGACCATCAATGGGCTGATATCTTCACTAAACCCCTTTCTGAAGATAGGTTTAATTTCATTCTGAAACATCTCAGCATGAAAATCTGCCCAGAGTGAAAATGTTTTAATTCCATATATTTACCTTCAGAATGTACGTGTTTTACTGTGAACTTCTGATCAATCTCCTTTCAGAAAGATAGAACATGCAGATTGTATCAGATGCAAGTCTAAAGATCTGAGAGTCTAAGCTCAAAGACAGACGTGCTGATCACTACATCAAACAAGTGTCATCCAATCATCAGCAAATCTCTGAAGCAGAACGCGTGCACGCTTCTGAGAAGGCAAAACGCTGATTGGGTGCATTGAGACACATGTCTGGTAACCGTTTTTAAGTATCTTTCTCAAATCCCCCAAAATCAGCAATCATTAAATGAAAGTAATCATATTTTTAAAACGTAATCATGATTTTATTCCTCTTTATTGAAAACGTTTACAATTTCAAAATATTCTGAAGCCTATTTAAGCACGTTAACCTCTCACTTTAATCTTTTAAAGTTTCTCATTATTTCTCAAGCATTCTCTGCATTTTTCTGTGTTCATCTCTCTCAAACCCATTTTCTCAGTTTTTCTTCTCAAAATCCTTAAGTGTGAACATGGCAACCTCTAGCAGTGCTTCTGCAGGTTCTCAGAAGACAGCATCATCTGAACAGTATCAAGTGCCATTCAGAACACTCCTCACTCCTGTGAAGAATCTTGAAGTGTTATCTGAATTGATCATTAATTTTGGAAGTCTGAAGGAAAACGGCTTTGATTTAACAGAAGAAGTTAGGGCACAGAAATGGGAAAGGTATTTTGACAGGTTGGTTGGACCAACATTTCCAATGTTAGTCAAGGAGTTCTGGATTCATGCAACGGCTTCAACACATCAAGTCACCTCCTACATTATGGGGAAAAAGATTGTGATCACTGAGGATCACATAGCAAGGTTAATTGGTTACAGTGGCGGTGGCGTCTGCTGTATTGATATGGCTGAGAGATGTGCTGACGTGGGCGTCATAGCAGAAAGGATTTTCACCCATGGGGTGCCCAACAGCAAGATCAGAGATCTGAAGGATCATCACAGAGTTTGGGCGAAGATAATTATGGGGTATTTTAACCATAGGAAGCCAACTAGTTCCCCTGATTACATAAATGTAGATCAGCAGTTTCTGATCTACTTTATCAATCAGAAGGTAAAAATCAACTTGGCTCATCTTCTGTTTAATCACCTCAGAACAAGCGTGAAGGAAACCAGGGAAAAAGAAAGAAAAAAGAGGGATTGGATACCCTTTAGAAGGTTGATATCAGATATTCTGACTGAGAATAGGCTGATAGAGCACCTGATAGAAGCTCAAGAGTTAAGCACCATTGAACCAACGGTTGGGAAGCCTCTGAATGCGAAGAACTTGAAGAAAATGAAGTTAATAGAGAATATTAAAAAGGAACCCAACGCTACTCCTATTGCTGATATCACCAGCAGAAGAGTCCCACTGAGTGACTTTCCTTTATTCTCTGAGATAGAATCCAAGCCAGTGGTAGTTCTCAGATATCTGGACGCGTGTAAAGCTGATGGTACAGATCCAAATCTGAATATCAAAGATCTGCACCAACCTCAACCAGAAGTTACACTGAAGAAGACGAAGAAAAGGAAGGCACCTTCAGAAGGATCATCCCAGCAGACACCCAAGAAAAGAGGTAATTTATCTGCTGCTTCTGTTTTAAATTCTTCTACTATTCCAGCATCAATCCCACCTCCAACCTCTCATAGAATCTCAATCCCCATCCCAACAATAGATGAAACTGAACCAGAAGATGACCCTTCTGAGGCATTACAACTCAGAAGACCCCGAACCAAACATCCCAAACCAACAATATCAACAACATCAGCAATTGACAAAGTGCTGTCTGACATTGATCAACACACTTCTGATCACTCCTCCATTAATCCAAACTCTGAACCACAAATTGTCCCTTCTCCACAACCAGAACAACCTCTCTCATCCATTCCAGAAGAACCTCTTATCCCTGAACAACCAGAAATTCCAACAACTTCTCCATAACCAGCAATTCCGTCTCCCTCTCCTCAACCAGAAATTCATCCACCATCATCTCAACTTGAGTTTCATCACTCTGAAACTCCAACTCCTCCACCTTCTGAACCTCATTCACCTCAACCATCACCTCTGGCAATCCAGCTGCCATGTGGAACAACAGTCACAATGGCCCAGCTGCCATCCTCGTCAGAATCTACACCACTAAATACTCCCAAAACACCAAACAGTACAATCATTATCTCTGATTCTCACTCCATCTCCAAAACAAACAGCTCCCAAGCAAACCACCGAAAACCCCAACAGGACCTTCATAGACTTAACAATCCTTGACCGTCTTGCTAATCTGAAAAATAAAATAGTCATTCCAAAACCAAAACAACCAGATGTTGGCTCTGGTATTATGAATTTTGAAACAGGTTTGCAGCAGTGGATTGCTTCTCTGAAGCAAGTTTGTCCTGGAATGATTGACCCAGCTGCCTCTGACCAGCTCTGGTCACAATTCAGAATTTGGGTACGTACTGAAGCCCTCAAGTTGCAGGATATCAACTATGAGCAGGAACAACAGAACTTTAGCACGCTGTTGAAGGAAGTTGAAAGTCAGCTGCCACAGGAAGACATGCTCCCTCTGGATAGTGAGCCATGGTCTGAGAAACAGCCAGCTTCAAAGGTGCAACCAGAAGAAGACAAGACTATTCAAGCTGAAGCAAGTCAAGCAGAAGATGTTGCAGAAAGCTCTCAGAAGCTCCCTGCTTCTGATGTCTCTCAAGCTGCCTTGGACAGGCAAACTCTGGAAGAGCTGAAGCTGAATGACATGCGTCTGCAGCAAAGAATGGATGAAAATGACCAGAAGATGAAAGAAAGGATGGATGTGCAGGATAGCAAGATAGACACAGTTGTCAGCATGGTGCACAAGCAGAATGAGACTGCTGATCAGATCAAAGCCATGCTGGAGAACCTGTTCACACACCTTCCTCCCCAACCTTAGTTTTTCATTCATGTCATTTTCATGTTTTCTTTGATTATCTGTTGTACTGTTTTGTTTGATTCTGAACCTTTTAATATGACAAGTTTTTATGCTCTAAATGTTTTAGCACATCACTTACACTTTTTGATTGCTGACAAAAAGGGGGAGAACAAGAATGATATTTTAAATAATAACGGATTACTAAGACAGAAATTCTCGAACATTCTAACTCTGATATACTTGAATATGTTTTCTGTTTTGCTTAAGTCTACAGGTACAAGAAAGCTCCACGATACTCTGAAGACTAAAGCTCTGATACTCTGACCCAAAGCAAAGCTCTAACAAGAAAAGCTCTGATACGCTGATCTGAAGCTCTGCTCTAATATGCTGATCTAAAGCTTCTGATAGTCAAAACTCTGAGAATCTGATGTTCAAAGAAAGGCAATAAAAAATCTGATCCTGAAGAACTCTTGGAATTAAAAAGGGAAGCAATAAACTCAGGGGGAGTATCTCTCAACTCTGATCCCTTATCTTTGATAACTTCTTATTCTGATACATCTTATCACTAAGTTATCTCTAATGCTTTTCACGTTATTTTCAATTAAAAATATCTGGTTTTTGTCATCATCAAAAAGGGGGAGATTGTTAGAACAAAGTTTGAATCTACTACCCTATGTTTAAGTTTTGATGATAACAAAATGAAAAGATATATTATTTCTATGATTCATGTATGAACTATTTGCTGCCTAAAAATATCACGTTCTGCTTTGCAGAAACTCTGATAGGTATCAGCAAGAGCACACCTAATCAGCATCAGAATATTGGTTCTTAACATCAGCATCAGAAGTTGCCATATCAGAATACCAGAATCAGAAGAACAAATCACGTGAATGCTGAAGCTTGATGAACAGAACTGCGCTCAACACTCTGATAAAGAAAACAACAGTTCATCAGCACTTAAGCGGAGTCAGAATGAGCCAAGCCAGAACATGCATTAAGTAAGCAACGGTACTGTGCATTGATAGAAAATTATTACCAACGGCCTCATTCCAGACAAGATCTGCTTGATAAGGAAAGTTTGTTATTAGCATTGAATCAAGAATATTGCTCCAACGTTCAACAATCTCAGTGCTATATAAACAAGACTATGAAGATTGAATTGGCTAATGCTCTCCAACATTTTACACGCCTAAAAGCTAATCATAATCTTCCTTCTCTCAGTTTGCTAAACGCTACATATCTCCTTACTCAATCATTGTTTAGAAATCTAGTTTCATAAGCTTAAGTTGTGTATACATCACAGTTGTGATATAGTTTTGTAGAAAACATTCACACACCTAGATTTATCTTCTTTGTAAGAAAGTGTTTCCTTGACAAACCGGGTTGTGGTTTGCATCAAGAAGGCTTTAGCAGTTGTTAAAGCAGTTTGTAATATTCAGTTGAATATAGTGGATTAAGACCTCGTTGGAGAGAGGCGAAATCACCTTGACGGGTGGACTGGAGTAGTTTGAGATCAAACGAACCAGGATAAAAATATCTTGTTCATTGCATTGATTTTCAGTTTTACAATTCAACCCCCCTTCTTGTGTTTTTCACTTCTTCAACAATGGTAGCCTTACGTCAAGGATGGAAGGGGAGATTTCTACCTAATGTTAGCATGCATGGTTTGCAACCTAAGGTCAGCTTGCATCCGAACAGAGAAAGCGCATCCTAAGGGAACGTGGTATGTACAAGGATAAATCAAGCAAGCCAGTAAACTCGAGAGAGTACACCTAAAGAGATCTTATCTAAGTTAGCATGCCAAAGAAAGTCTAACAAGACTATCCTATAGAGAACATGAAATGAGAGCGAAGTCGTGATCTCAATTTCTAAATTGAGTGACTCATCGATCAACAAGAAATAAAGGAAAGCGATAAAATCCTATAGGGAGCATGCACTGAGGGCGAAGTCATGATCTCAATTTCTAAATTGAGTGACTCATCGATCAACAAGAAAGTAAACAAACACAAGCACACCACATATAGAAAATGAAGTGTGGAATGCCTGCTACAGGTCTTTAAACAGCGACTTCGGGCGCACGCTCTTTATTTCCTACTTCTCATGGTATCTAGAAAAGCGGTAAAGAAATGCGATAAAGTGCAGCAATGAGGGATAAATTAAGGTTGTGATAATACCGAATGGAGAAAGTCTGTTGCTTCTTTAAAACCATGCAAGCAATAAGGAGATTCTACAGGAGTTCGATCATATAACAACCTGTTATGTTACATGATTGAAAGCACCTAAAATGTACCTGGCACAATGAACAAACGCGTCAAAAATAACAAGGTAAAGCGATGTGAAAATATGAATAAAAACCTAAAAGAAAAAGTATTTTTTATTAGTTTTTATGTGCGAAAAAATTCCATCAAAAACTAAAAATTAATTCCTAAAGTCGATTAAGGAAAAGTAACAAATTTTATTGATTTCTTACAATTCTATCATAACAAAAATTATAGGAAAAATTAAAAGAAAATCCTAAACAATTAGAAAGGGTCAGGGGTGCTAAGCTATTTTCAGGGGCATGCAGAAGCAAGGAGCGCTAGGCCCATCAAGAACAAGGTCCAGGAGATTTTTTATGTGCAACAACCTAGAAAGCCCAAAAATAGTGTGAAATAGGCCTCAATGGGGAGCGAGCGCAACAATGGCCCAACGGATCTCACCAGGATATAATAACCTGTTATTCCAATTCAAACAAAAATTATCCTACAACCTTTTTTTGATCATTTATCAAAACAAATGAAAAAGAAAATAAAATTAAAAATTAAAAAAATTGAAAGAGGAATAGGGTTTTGGCGAAGTGGTGATTCATCTTCCTCAAACACGATCTCCTTATTCATCATACACGGCAGTGTCGTTCTTGATTGTCCAACAATTACACCATCTCTCCCTCCACCACAACCTTCCTTGAGTCTCTATCTCATCTCTCATCCTCTCCCCGCATTCGGCTTCAGCTCGAACACCTCCGTTTCGATTGGTGACGACTTTCGATCTCTTCGTCTTGCTTTGACTCAGCGCCCGATCCATGTTTCGAGCGATTGTGATTTAATCATCGCACTGCCATTCCTTCAAGAAGTTGACGGACGCGTCATTGTGTTGATGATAATGGATGATGTTGTTGTTGCGTGAAGAATGTTGAAAGTGACGACCTATTGAAGAAGATGATGGAGCGTGATGATATTGGATATTGAAAAATCGTGCGAAGAAGATTGAAGATTTGTAATGAAGATTAATGTTACAGAGAGAAAATTCAAGAATGAATCTTGAGAGTTTTTTCTGTAAATAGTGAATGATTGTTGTTTGTGATGCGTGAAGGTTTAAGATGGTTGAGAAAGATGAAGATGGAGTTCAGAGAGAGGGAGAGAATTGAATAGATTTTTGGTGGTGATTCCCGTGTATGGTGAAGAATGGTTCGTGATGGTGATAAAGAGAATGAAAGGTAATTTTCTAAGTTTTTATGTGTTGAATCGTATCTCTTTCTTATGAGTTTTCTCTTCTGATTTCTGTTGGAGTTTTTTCTGTTTTTGTTCTGCTTCTCCCTTCTTCCTTTTCTGTTATGGGCCTTTTTTTGCTTTTCCTCTGTTAGCAGTTTGTTACAGAATAGGCTAGAGGATAGTTGGAGAGAATTTGTTTTTTTCGTGAGTTTTGTTATAGCGGTTAGTTATATTTCTGTTATGATTCTGTTTTTTGACAGTTAGTGGGTTGGGGGGGGGGGGTTCTGTTAAAAGAGTTAGTTAGGACTCGGTTATGCCGGGCTGTTACAAGAAGTTAGGAAACTGTTATGAGTTTTTGTTAGATGCTGTTGGAGATTATGGTTAGGCTGGTTAGAAGTTATGACAATTAGTTTAGGGATTTCTGTTAGAAGTTTGCAGCGCTGTTTAGAGGTTGTTAGGTTGGGAAGTCAGTTAGAAATGTTAGTTAGGTTACTAAAAAATTGTTAGAAATTGGTTTTCAGAGTGCTATATTCAACCATTTCATCACTAACTGCTTCTGTTATTGAACTGTATTTGACGTTGGCTTTTTCACCCCTTTCACACTTGGATCGAATTATTGAATGAGTGATTTATTTTGTCTTGCTTATTAATTGTTGCAGGATTTCAGCATGAAGACGAGACTTTGGCATGGAGGCATCTTGGAATCCAATGCAACATGAAGCTGAAAGAAGAGATCCCTTTAAAGTAATTTGAAAAGGCTTAGGGAAATAGGGATTATAGTTACAGTTAGATTCTTGATCAACCTATGCAAGCTAACTTTTTTTTTGTAATCTCTTTGTAGCACACTCTTAAACCTCGTAGTGAATTTGACTTTGCAATTGTAATCTCTTTATAATTTTCTCTTGGACGAACTTTTGTAAGGACCTTGAATTGATTTTGTGCTTGCATTTAGAAAAATGAGTATTGGTAATTGATGGTGAAATGATATTTTCATTTGAAAAGTATTGTAAACATGAACATGTGAGTGAATAAAATGTTGAGTTTCAATTGAATGAATTTGGAACTTGATTGTAGCTTGATTTTCAAGTTAATACATCTTTCATTTTTTTAATACCAATATAAACTCTGACCGAATTTGAACCATCTTAAATTCAATGAAAACCCCTAATTCAACTCTTCCATCCATGTTAACTTGAATTGTAAGCAACACACTAATGCCTCGATCAACACTTCATCTTTCACAGCATGAACCAGGACCTTGGAAACTCAATCTTTAAATATTTGATTTGGCAAAATTCTTTTCCACTTGATGATTTTAACACAAAACAGTACCTTTGGAGCATCCTTGGATGAAGATGAATGAGACTTGAAACATAGCGGAAAATCTTTAAGATAACCCTATCCATGATGTTTATACTGGTGGATGTTAACAAGCTCAAACCATATAAAAGAAATGCTAGTCTTCTTGAGATACCCTCGAATCTTTTGATGAAAAAGGGATCCTTGTAGCTTGATGAAAGAATAAGTTCACAATAATGCTTAAAACAAGCAAACCTAGCTTTCAACCAATGATTGATGGAGGAACCCGTAGAAACAAGCTTGAATGAAGGCGAAAGCCTCAAAGTAAAAAAAAACCCTAGCCTCAAGATCCCCGATCATATGCCCATTTGATTGATTAATGATGCATGATGTTTTTAAATGACCTAATGGAAGGTTATGTACATGTGAAAAGTGCAAAATGCATAAGACAGATAAAATTTAAAAGGGGTAGGAAAAATTTGGGGTATTACAACTGCCCCTATTTAATCGTCTTATACTTGAAAGTTCGATTGGCACGTACCTTTCGGGAGTTCAAGGTAGAAGATGATTAAATACCAATGGCAAAAATTTGTCCTGAGAGAGAGTGTAAGTGTTTCTTTATGTGTTTTGTGATATCTACTGGGGGAAAGAATTTTTGTTTTTTCAGCGAAGAGACGGAGATTGGACTTGTAACGTGGCGTGATGCCAATACAAGACAAAGGTTGGTATGAAAAGACAGCGGACAAGGTCTACGTGTGACCTACGATCCTAAGGTGAAACATGAGAGTGACTTGACGGAGAACCTAGCCTAAGGGCGATCTCAGGTTCTACGACGATATATATGGAAAGAACCTAGCCAAGAGACGATCTCAGGTTCTAAGACAAGATATATGGGAAGAACCTAGCCAATAGGCGATCTCAGGTTCGACGACAAGATATATGGGAAGAACCTAGCCAAGAGCGATCTCAGGTTCTAAGATGATCTGAGGAAGAACCTAGCCTACGGACGATCTCAGGTTCTAAGATGATCTGAGGAAGAACCTAACCTACGAGCGATCTCAGGTTCGACGATGATCTATGGGAAGAACCTAGACTACGGGAGATCTCAAGTTCTAAGATGATCTAAGGAATAACCTAGCCTACGGGAAATCTCATGTTCTAAGATGATCTGAGGAAGAACCTACCCTACGGGCGATCTCAAGTTCTAAGATGTTATGAGGAAGAACCTAGCCTACAGGCGATCTCAGGTTCTAGGATGATCTGAGGAAGAACCTAGCCTACGGGCGATCTCAGGTTCGAATATGATATGATGAAGAACCTAGCCTACGGGCGATCTCAGGTTCGAAGATGATCTGAGGAAGGACCTAGCCTATGGGCGATCTCAGGTTCTAAGATGATATGAGGGAAGAACCTAGCCTACGGGCGATATCAGGTTCTAAGATGATCTAAGGAAAGAACCTAGCCTACGGGCGATCTCAGGTTCGACGATCTGATGAAGAACCTAGCCTACGGGTGATCTCAGGTTCGAAGATGATCTGAGGAAGAACCTAGCCTACGGGCGATCTCGGGTTCTAAGATGGAAACATGGGTTACGACATGACGATTGTTTAGATAAGCTGACACTATGAGTGTTGGAAGGTAGCATGATGTAAGCACAAGGACAAAGAAGACTTGTAACATGGTGTGATGCCAATATAAGGAAGGGATCTGGCTTGTAACATAGCGGGGTGCCAATACAAGGAAGAGATCGAACTTGTAACGTAGTAGGATGCCAATACAAGGAAGGTATAACACGGACGAGTGTTTGGATTAATACGGACGAGTATTGAAAGAAGGTACGGACGAGTATCAAAAGGTTAAACACAAATGAGTGTTTGAATCAATACAGACAAGTATTGAAAGAAGATACAGACGAGTATCAAAAGGTTAAACACGAACAAGTGTTTGAATCAATATGGACGAGTATTGAGAGAAGATACGGACGAGTATCAAAAGGTTAAACACAGACGAGTGTTTGAATCAATACGGATGAGTATTGAAAGAAGATACGGACGGGTATTGACAAGAGATATAGATGAGTACCAAGGGAAGTTTGAACATAGACGAGTGTTTATGAGGCTGACACAGATGAGTGTTTAGGAGTTGACACTGACGAGTGCTGGAAGACTGAATTATTTGTTAGATTGGAACTGACTACCAGACGAGAACTGGGTTTAGAATTGATTGTAAGATAGGAATTGGCTACCAAACGAGAACTGGGTTTCAAATTGATTGTAAGATAGGAACTGGCTACCAAACGAGAACTGCGTTTCGTATGACAAGGTGTATTGATTTTATTGAGAATTAATAGAGGTGAAGGACACCAGTTGGGATTTGGGAAGTGATACCCTCTTGTAGGGATGTATTGTTGTCCTTGAATGATTCAGGTTTTTCGTGTAAGGTACCTGATCTAGTTTATGCTTTGTATGCATGTTTGAATTTCTTTTGCCGCAAAGATCCATTCTGATGGATCGGCTACACGATTTTGAGGATGCAATGTTATTCAGTGATAACTATATGCAATGCAAAGAAATACACTTCACGGGGATAAGAGAAGGCCTGTTGGGAACCGTTGCTCATCACTGGGGATGCCAATACATATCGGCGCTGGAAGCCTGCAGTACCAAAGATCGATGAGGACTAATAAGAGTTTGCACTGGGGAGCCCATGATATCGAAGATTGTTGATGACTCTGCTGGAGATTGAGTTGCGGACGAAACGAGTCTTCATGTAAGCTGCTGAATTATGAATCATATCATTGGGGAAGAGATAATTCAGCTAGACTTCCACACATCCTGAACTGTGGAAGATGGTAGAACTGAATATGCCAAAGAATGGATACTGAACACCATGTAAATCTCTCAGAATATATGCCCCAAGTTGACGCACACTGGGGAATTATCTCTTGAATCACTTGGGGATAAGAGATGGGCATATACACCCGCGAATGCCCCGGTTTAGCTCTACGAATTCCCCGGTTTAGCTTCACTGGGGATGTTCTTGATTAACTCCACTGGGGATGCACTTTCGCGTGCCGAGCCAAACGATGATTCTGGACTTTCTGAATTCACTTGGGGAATCTGGTTTGAAATTGTCTGCAGCAGATGAAGGCAGCTTCGTCTGCTGGCTAGGTTAGGGTGACCGTTATGATGCTTTTAGCTGATTGTAGTGGTCTCGTGTAACATAATTGGCTTGAGCAAATTTGCATGTACGGATGAGGAATGCCCCTGTCCGGAGGATCTATGAGAATTTGTGCTGAATAGAAGACCAGAATATCCACGCCATAATACGGTATGAGGTGGCCTGCCCCAATGTCTTGAGCCACGAAATAAACTGCTCCTAATTATAGCTTTCTTGGAGAGATTTGTCGAATCTCGACGTAACTTCCTCAGGTTGAATGAATTCAAAATAAATTTCCCGACTTGTTAGCCTCTGATTGGTCGGGCTTGAAGAGATTTATCGACGTGATAGCCTCTGATTGTAGCTTTGAGGGGATGCCCCAGATTTTGCTGACCTCAGAGAGATCAACTCTCGATTTGATTGCCCCAGATTGGCAGAATCTGCTAACTTCATTCTTGAAGGGTACTCAGACCGTGAAGCACCAAGACGTTTTCTCTGGACATAATCACTGGTTAACATGCCCCTAGATAAGTCATTTCTCTTGTGACATCTGACTCTTAAGATTGGGCTCTTTACCGATTGTTCATTGTGCAAACTTACTTGATGTAGATCAGTTGTTTTGTATGCAGAATAATGTTTATTATGAGAATGATAATTCTAATGCAACACATATGTAAGTCTTGAAGTTTGAAAAACTTTGAATGAAATGACGTCACAACTCTTTCGTGAACGAGTCACTAGCTAGAGAGAAACATTTGCAAATTATTTTTTATGAAAGATAATGCAAACATATGATGCCAACACAGATATTCAAACATACCTCTTAGGAGTCAGCTAAATGTTATCTCGTTGCAGCACGCTTTCGAATTGACCCATGCCTCAATTAGGACTTTTATGGGTTGTAACGTGGCCTGGTTCACGGTTTTAGAAAAAAAGATTTGAGGCTCAAAATTATTTGGTGCCCACCCATTCTCCATGATGTTCTCCGACCTACGTTCAGTTGACCCGATACAAGCACTCATCTCTCTCTAAGAGTTTGCGATGGTTGAGGAACCACTGAGGCTTTTTGGATACAACAGTCGCTAACTTCTGATTTTGGTGTCTGATTAGACGACTTTGTTCTTTGATGAGGATTTTCATTGGTAATCCTTTTCTCTCATTTTAGGCTTTTCAATTTCCTTCTTGCTTTCCCTAATTTTTTCCTGGACAAACTCTTTTGAATTTCGATTTGGAAGTCCAGCGGGATGCCCCAACTTTTGCCTAAGCGACTTGTTTTCAAGTTTCTACTTAGCGGGGATTTTTGTTTCTTTATCATTCGTATTTCCATTTCGAACAAGTCATTGATCTTTGCGTTGTATTTGATTTGTAGGAAGTAATCGTGATTGTCTGAGTCTTTGGTATATAAGGGATAGCCATTGTTGTATCGTCATCTGATCTCGGCTTCTTGATTTGCGAGAGATATCCATTGGGATATTGTTAGTTGACGCACGTTGCTGATAGATGAGGGTTAACCATTGTGGTTTTGACTTTCCTCGACCTTTTGATGGATAACCATTGTTGTATCCTTAGATGCACACTCTTCATGAGTTTTGAACACTTGATCAGATTAACTGAACACTACCCGCCCCAGGGTTAAAATGAGGGTTTTTTCTGAACAGAAAAGAAACTCATACTTCAAAGGCTCAGAGAGGTTGACGAGGGTCTATCTCCCTTATATCTCCAGTGTTTAGGAATTGAAACAAGGCCTGTACATCGTCAGCAGGGTCTTACTCAAAAGCATACTAACCCGAGATTTTTGTGTTTTTAGATTATCGTCATCCTCCTTACAATTATTTACCTAAGCATAAGACTTGGAAACTTGGCATCAATATACAAGGAAAACATTTAAAGAGTGATAACGAATGGATGAATAAAAAAAAAGGAACACTTCAAAACAAGCATACTTATTTCATTAAGATTTTCATTCAAAAATAGACAAGTTTCTATATACAAGCAATGTTTAAACAAACAAGCAAGAATGAAAATGAAAATGCACTAAAGAGAACCAATGTTTTCCATTATTGAGGAGACTTGACTCCATATGGATTTCTTGATTTTGAAAACTTTCTGTAGTCTTGATGCTCGAGTGTGAAAGAGAATTCCCCTTTTGATCTGACATGGACACAACAGTCTTTGAATTGATCTTGTCTTGGACTTTGTCTCTAGATGACATACCTTCAATCGAATGGCCAGGTGCCCCAGTATGATATGCACAGAAGATTCTTTCAAGATAACTAATGAATGCTTTATCAAGCGAATTGGTATAAATTGCATCACCAAGCATCTCATGTCCCAAAGAAATAATAAAATTCGTCTTCTCTCAGAACAACAGATACACCCGCCTAGTGAGAAAGAGTCCGACAGTTGGCCAATAGGAAATAGAATTTTGGAAGAGACCCCAGACAGGTGCTGGGCTTTATACTTCAACCCCTTTATAGTCTTCAATATCAAAAATGGATGCCCCATAATAGGGGATACATCTAGCATGTGTATCGTAATCACAAGAGATTATTTGTGGGAGGATGACTCTGAAGATCAGAGCTTTGTCGAACTTCCACCAGGAGAGGAAATAACTGGATGTAATGTGCTGGAGTCGCATCATCATGCTCACCAGGCTTATTTTGTGTTGGATTAAAATCTTTTTCTTAATTCACTCGGGGAATGAAGATTGACTGCTGTTGAACAGATTAGGGAACACAAAGCTGTGGGGAGTGCCCCTGATTGAATAGTCGGATGCTCCAGCATAGTAACCACGTCTGACGTTGGTATCAACAAGAACGAAGCATTGATATAAGATTCCACAGTAAATGTGAACCATCTACTGATAAGAGGCTCCAAGAACTCAAGATTGTGTAGCACTCCATGGTTGCAAGTAATTCCCAAAAGATGAGGAGAAGAGGGGACCTGCTGCATCAATAAGTGCAAGATTGTTGACATCATTATCAGAGCTTTCATGAACTGGCTCATCTAAGTCTTCAATCAATTATCTTCCTGTTTGATGAAATTTCTGACCACGGGCCAAAGCTTGCATGTACCACTCGGAGTTATTCCATAACTGATCCCTGAACAAGTGCAATAAAAAATCAAGTCTGAACCTCTAAAGGGAGCACTGGGTCTGAATAAGAATCCCCAATCTTCGAGTACCTGTTATGGATGCATGAATATGCATGGGGTTCATGAATGGGTGCCATGTCATGTTCCGTCATTTCCAAGGAGTTTACATGCTTTGATTTTGATCTTACGCAAGTAAAAGATGGAAGAGTTTAGCACAAGACTTACAAATAATATTCCTTGGGAATAACAGAACATTTATGTTAGGTATGTGGTTAACCATGTTATGTATGCAAAGGCATAAGATCAAATGGGATCAAGGTTCCTTCATTTCTGAATACAATTGCTGCACTGTTCTGAACCATATGAGTATCGTCAGATCAAAGGTCTGACATAACTTTTCGCTCATACAAGAACGAAGTACCATGTAGATCATCAATTGTACGAGATCAAGGCTTCTGGACCACTGGATATTGTTGAGCCTTTTCTGAACATGTTGGGAATACCAGGATCGAAGGCCTGAATGAACCTCTAAGTAAACAAGTCAGGAACTCAGAAAATAAATCTGAGAACCAAACGGTCACAAACAGAATATAGCATCTATGATAATAATTCCCTCCCCACTCACGGGTGAAAACTAGGTCAAGGTAAGGTCGTGGTAACTCAGAATCGAGGGTACTCCTGAAAAAAACTATCGTCGTATCACCTACGTGAAAACAATAGCCCCTCATTTGTACCTCATCTGAGCGTGGACGACATGGCAGCGGTAGTGAGACCTAAGTCAACTAGCCGTTCATGTTCCACTCTATTCCTAGGGTTCCTATGGTATACAACTCTAGCCTGGGTATTGGGCCTTTTACCTCATAGTAATACCCACCCAATGAGAAGCAGATCCAGTACAACAATAGTATATGGAAGACAGTAAAATGCAATGCATACATATGCTCAAGTATATACAAAACGAATGAACAAACTGAAAGCATAAAATAAACACCCAAAGAAAAGAAAGCAAGATCTAGGAGCGACTCCGGGATGGACCAGCATTTGGTCGACCTTTCCCCAGTGTAGTCGCCAGCTGAAACAACCGGCTGAAAATCATCAAACAATTAAGTCGCCATCGAACGTCTTTTATCCCACATGGAGGGAAAGGTAAACATCGAGAAAACTTGAGAAGGGAGAAGTCATGGTCTTGTAACCGAGAGATCGGGTAAGGGAGTCTGTTACGCGAGGGGAAGGTATTAGCACCTCACACGCCCGTAGTACTCTATGGTATCCACTATTGTTATCTATCTTATGTGTGTGTTTAAATTATGCTTACTGTTTACTATACTACTAAAGGGAGAATGCATGCAAAAGGAATGAGAAAAGAATGTAGGGAAAATAAAATTGTGCTCGCTTGGGCCCTAACCCAATGCCTATGTATCCTTTTGAGGAATCAGAGCTACCGTAGTTCGGCTCATATGTTTGTGTTTGTTTGTGTTTTTTAATGGACAATGTTAATTCCGCCTTCTGCCGCAACTCAACCTTTGGAGACTTATGCATTGGCACAGAAGTAAATTAAACATGTCCTTACCTGAAAAGGGTTTTAGAGAAATGGTGATCTAGCACACAAAAGGGTTTGAATTGGTTTTGTGTTTTATTACCTTGAAAAAAGGGTTTTGGTATGATTAGCATGTTTTCAATTTGCTAAGAAAAGAAGATTTTAGTTTTAGATGCAAGGATGCAAAAGGGAAAGAAAAGAGTCTATGGGAGACTAGCCTATTTCTAACCTAATTCTATCATAAAATGGTAGCCCTGCGTCAAGGATGAAAGGGGATATTTCTACCTAATGTTAGCATGCATGGTTTGCAACCTAAGGTCTAGCTTGCATCCGAACGGAGCAAGCGCATCCTAAGGGAACATGGTATGTACAAGGATAAAGCAAGCAAGCCAGTAAACTTGAGAGAGTACACCTAAAGAGATCTTATCTAAGTTAGCATGCCAAAGAAAGTATAACAAAACTATCCTATAGGGAACATGCAATGAGAGCGAAGTCGTGATCTCAATTTCTAAATTGAGTGACTCATCGATCAAAAAGAAATAAAGGAAAGCGATAAAATCCTATAGGGAGCATGTACTGAGAGTGAAGTCATGATCTTAATTTCTAAATTGAGTGACTCATCGATCAACAAGAAAGTAAACAAACACAAGCACAACACATATAGAAAATGAAGTGCGGAATGCCTACTACAGGTCTTTAAACAACGACTTCGAGCGCACGCTCTTTATTTCCTACTTCTTATGGAATCTAGAAAAGCGGTAAAGAAATGCGATAAAGTGCAACAATGAGGGATAAATTAAGGTTGCGATGATACCAAACGGAGAAAGTCCGTTGCTTCTTCAAAACCACACAAGCAATAAGGAGATTCTACAGGAGTTCGATCATATAACAACTTGTTATGTTACATGATTGAAAGCACCAAAAATGTACCTTGCACAATGAACAAATGCGTCAAAAATAACAAGGTAAAGCGATGTGAAAATATGAATAAAAACCTAAAAGAAAAAGTATTTTTTATTAGTTTTTATGTGCGAAAAAATTCCATCAAAAACTAAAAATTAATTCCTAAAGTCGATTAAGGAAAAGTAACAAATTTTATTGATTTCTTACAATTCTATCATAACAAAAATTATAGGAAAAATTAAAAGAAAATCCTAAACAATTAGAAAGGGTCAGGGGTGCTAAGCTATTTTCTGGGGCATGCAGAAGCAAGGAGCGCTAGGCCCATCAAGAACAAGGTCCAGGAGATTTTTTATGTGCAACAACCCAGAAAGGCCAAAAATAATGTGAAATAGGCCTCAATGGGGAGCGAGCGCAACAATGGCCCAACGGATCTCACCATGATATAATAACCTTTTATTCCAATTCAAACAAAAATTATCCTACAACCTTTTTTTGATCATTTATCAAAACAAATGAAAAAGAAAATAAAAGAAATAATTAAAAAAATTGAAAGAGGAATAAGGTTTTAGCGAAGTGGCGATTCATCTTTCTCAAACACGATCTCCTTATTCATGATACACAACAGTGTCGTTCTTGATCGTCCAACAATTCCTCTATCTCTCCCTCCACCGCAACCTTCCTTGAGTCTCTGTCTCATCTCTCATCCTCTCTCCGCATTCGGCTTCAGCTCGAACACCTCCGTTTTGATTGGCGACGACTTTCGATCTCTTCGTCTTGCTTTGACTCATCCTTCCCGATCCATGTTTCGAGCGATTACGATTTATTCATCGCGCTGCCATTCCTTCAAGAAGTTGACAAATGTGTCATTGCGTTGATGATAATGGACGATGTTGTTGATGCTATAATTGAAGCAGTTTAGCAATGTGCTGAGATGAAAGATAATTGTTGTTGCGTGAAGAATGTTGAAAGTGACGACCTATTGAAGAATATGATGGAGTGTGATGATATTGGATATTGAAGAATCGTGCGAAGAAGATTGAAGATTTATAATGAAGATTAATGTTGCAGAGAGAAAATTCAAGAATGAATCTTGAGAGTTTTTTGTGTCAATAGTGAATGATTGTTGTTTGTGATGCGTGAAGGTTGAAGATGGTTGAGAAAGATGAAGATGGAGTTCAGAGAGAAGGAGAGATTTGAATAGATTTTTGGTGGTGATTCCCGTGTATGGTGAAGAATGGATCGTGATGGTGATGAAGAAAATGAAAGGTAATTTTCTGAGTTTTTATGTGTTAAATCGTATCTCTTTCTTCTGAGTTTTCTCTTCTGATTTCTGTTGGAGTTTTTTCTGTTTTTGTTCTGCTTCTCCCTTCTTCCTTTTCTGTTATGGGCCTTTTTTGCTTTTCCTCTGTTAGCAATTTGTTAAAGAATAGGCTAGAGGATAGTTGGAGAGAATTTGTTTTTTTTCTTCGTGAGTTTTGTTATAGCGGTTAGTTATATTTCTGTTATGATTCTATTTTTTTGACAGTTAGTGGGTTGGGGGGGGGGGGGGGTTCTGTTAAAAGAGTTAGCTAGGACTCGGTTATGCCGGGCTGTTACAGGAAGTTAGGAAACTGTTATGAGTTTTTGTTAGAGGCTGTTGGAGATTATGGTTAGGCTGGTTAGAAGTTGTGACAGTTAGTTAGGGGATTTATGTTAGAAGTTTACAAGGTTGTTTAGGGGTTGTTAGCTTGGGAAGTCAGTTAGAAAAGTTGGTTAGGTTACTAAAAAACTGTTAGAAATTGGTTTTTAGAGTGCTCTGTTCAACCATTTCATCACTAACTGCTTCTGTTATTGAACTGTATTTGACGTTGGCTTTTTCACCCCTTTCACACTTGGATCAAATTATTGAATGAGTGATTTATTTTGTCTTGCTTATTAATTGTTGCAGGATTTCAGCATGAAGACGAGACTTTGACATGGAGGCATCTTGGAATCCAATGCAACATGAAGCTGAAAGAAGAGATCCCTTTAAATTAATTTGAAAAGGCTTAGTGAATGTTGTTGTTTATTGGTTTTTTTTAATGTTGTTGTTCACGTTTCTTTTATATTAATCAAACTTGTCACCCTATGAGATGCAGGAAGATGATGCTATGGCGAAAACATACCTGTTTGGGATGGTTAGATAGTGAGAGGGAAATGATGGTGCTCCTTGGCGGCCGGAAACGGGGAGGAGAAATGATGACGCAGGTCTTTCTGGTAACTTTCTTCTTTCCCTTGACTAAATGATGATGATGCTGCTTCTGAAACTTTGTTTTGTTGTTGGTTGATGATGATTATTGCTTCTGAAACTTTTGTTTATCGTTGGTTAGTTTGATGATAATTTCTGAAACTTTGTTTGTTGTTGAAATGGTTTCAATTTGTGGTTGTATTGAACATGATTTGTGACAGTGGAAACTTGGTTTTGGTAGTTTGGTATGATTTTGTGGTTATGGTGATTGGAGATTGATGGCCCTGTTTCTTGTTGTTACTGTTGTGGAAGGTTGTTGGCTTTGAAATGAGATACAGGTTTTGGAAACTGTTTTTCTTGGTTATGCCCTGTTTGAAAATGGTTTTTCAGTTTAGAAGTTTGAAAATTGTTTTTGATGGTTTTGTTATTGTTCTGCAATTTTGGGATTATTTTTGTGGTTTGATAATAGGTTTGGAGGTTGTTTGTAATTGTGTGGACTTGGATATTTTGCAGCTTGGTGCTGCAAGTTTTTTTTTGAAATGTTTGGCAGGTTTTGAAGGATTTGAGTTACTGAGTTCTGCAGGTTTTGGGTTTTGGCTGTTTGTTTGCACAGGTTTGGAGTTTTTGTTTACAGTTTGGCTGTTTGTGAGAGGTTTGTTTTGGTTTGTTAACAGGTTGGGAGTTTTTTTTTGGTTTGAGGTACACAGGTTTGGAACTTTTGTGAGTTTGACAAGATTTGTGAATGTTTTGCAGCTTGGTGGACTTTTTGAAAAGAGTTGCAAGTTTTTTTGAATGTTTGACAAACTGTCTCCTTAGTAATTCATTTAAATAATTTAATGAATTTCTGGGTGTTACATTACGGGTGTATGGAGTCCAGCACGTGGCCTCCTCCCTGGTTAACTGCTTCGAGAAAATAGGGAAGTTAGACCTGTTATTCTCGGAGGGCAGTATGATGGCATTATTAAAACGTGTAAGTCACGTTCCTCTAGTGGGCACGTTGGGAAATGCCCAACGGTCCTTGGTTTGGGCTGCACGCTTTCGGAATTTGTAGAGGTGGTTGATTAGGCCTCCCTAATGGTGGGGCAGGTGCCTGTGCAGTCTAGAATAGGAGCCCCCAAGTTATTTCCCTTAGGCAAAAGAGCTATGACAAGATCAACTCAAGTGCCAAGGAAGTGTTGCCCAAGAGGGGAAACTATCAACTCCAGTCGAGGACGAGTCAGTGATTTAGGTCAAGGAGGGGCCCGAGCTTGTACGTGGAATGGTTAACTTGTTCTGGGAGAAATTACTTGGCCGACTTCACCTTCTGCTCATATCAGTGTGGTGTTTGTTTTGGATTAATATTCGCAGGGAGGCGAGGGGTTTGCTCGTGCTCGCGTCCTTGATGTGCCCGTAAGTAAGGCGTCATAATAATGTCGAATGTGTGTTTGACAATGAGGATGACACAACATAAGTGCATGGATTTGCGCGTGAGACTCTTGTCAACAGCGTGTCCTCTTGCGAGTTCTACGTGGCAGCTGTTTGACATGCCATTATTTCCTAGGGTAGTCTAAGAGTCTAAGTAATTATGACCTTTCGCATGTTACCCTGTGTAGTGGGGACTATCTATAAAAATGGGAATCACGAGATTCATTTGACATTTTCAAGTTCTCTCTCCTCCTGTTTCTTCTATGTTCGCCTGTTGCTCTCCTGCTCCAATGTCACCGTAGACGTCTTCACCGTTCATCTTCTCCAAGTAAGCAATTTCATCTTTAAACATGATTTTTTTTTAGATTTTTAGATTGAACGCTTGAGTCTTGCTATGAATGGATAAACTTTCAGATGAAGTTCATGAATTGAGGATGAACATTCATGGATTCTGGGATGAAGGTCCATGAACTTTGTTCTGGACTGGCCCAATGACTAGAATTGGCTCAATGCGCTCTTGCCCTTGGCACGACCCAATGATAGTGGCCTAACACTCTGGTTGACCATGGAGCTTGTCATCCGATCAGTTATACCCGACATACACGCCCGACCAGATCAGCGGATGTCTCCCGTTGGCCCGACACGAGTCGGGGAGACACCCAAGAAACGACCAAAACAGTCATCTGCCCGTAATCCTCCTCCTCAAAACAAATGGCTACTTACAAGCATACCTGCCCATTTTGACCCAGTCCTGGCAGTTACCTATTTTTACGTACCCGCATAGCTAGGCCCAAAAATAGGAACCAATGGCTATGCGCCGGGGGAACATTATATAAACCCTCACACATGTGAGGGCTAGGTATTCATTATCTCACACCTTAAACCCTAATATTCTGCTTGTATCTCTTTACTCTTACACTTACTTGATCGTCAGAGTGCCTTGTAGGTACAACCCCCATTTCTCCTCATCTTTCCAGCCTTTCAAAGATCATCCTTCGACCCACTTTCAGGTTATGATCAACCGATAATATCAATAGTATCGTCCGTGGGAAACTATCTTCCCCGTTTTCTCTCCCTGAAATCTGAAAACCAAAGATCCTTTTCATTCATCAAACATGGGTGACCACGATGATCACTATAATACGGTGGGAGAACTGACTTGGTTTTGCATTTGATCGCAAATGTTACGGATAGCAAAAACCGCCACTGAATTTTATTTTATCCAATAAGGAATGAGTGAAAAGAGCATGAAAGACCTTTGAGATTTCTGAGTTCGGGGGGTAGGTTATGAAAAGGGAAGGTGTTAGCACCCTTTTCATCCGTAGTTATCTATGGGCTCTTAATCGCTAGCTCACTTTGTTTTAAAAATTATTTACGAATGTGTGTTTTGAAAATATTTTAGAAAATGCCAATAGTAAGGCAAGACTTTGTAATGATCCTCATATCTGTCCTCGAGAATGCGTACAAAGTATTTAGAATTTTTTTTTGAAAGTGTTTGTGTGAAAAAAATGTTTTTTATTTTGTTTGTGATCAAGCAATTAAGAACTACCTACCTACTCAAGGTATTTCATATTATTTTCCTCCTCCTTTACATAGTTCTATCCTACCATTAGTGAGTAGGAAGCCCTATCGTTGGATGTGAAAGGACAGGCGCAGGTCATCGTACAATCATAGAAGGTAACTTCTAGAGGCGCTTTAGCAATTCCTAAAGGGACTACATTATTTACCGAAGGCAGCATCGAAAGGGTCATTGAGGGACTATGGTCTTTTTAACCGAGGGTCTTTGCTAAAGCATCCCCATATTCAAGGGACATGACTATGTTTCTGAGGCGACAAGTGAGGGTTACCCTAGAGGTGTGAGTGTGCAAATGATTGTGTTCAGTTATTTTAGTCTTTGATTAGGGTTAGCTATCGTTTGCTTTTATATCTTGTCATACAATCCTATTAAGTTAAACAATTATAAGGAAAGCGATAAATGCATAAAGTAAAGGCAGAAATTAAAGATTCCTACGTTATTACAAGGCTTCGGGAATGGGGGTCCAAGTAATAAAATGCGGGGGGGGGGGGGGGGGGGGGGGTGAGAAATCCTAATTAACTATTACACACCGTAAGCAGTTACAATAATCGAAAAGGTGAAAATAGTAAAATACACGAAGCGGTAAAAATGGAAAGGAAATTGTCTTGGTGATTTTGATAGAAAAGAGTTTTTTAACGATTAACCTAATAACCTAGATAATTTTAATTAATTAAAACAGAAATTGGTTAATTAAATTAAACAAACCCTAAAAAATCTAAGTTGATTTTAATTTAATTAAAAAATTTATTGAAATGAAAACCTAAATTTTTTTTTTAAATTAGGTTTTGTGGAAAAAAAGTTTTGAAAAAGGTTTTGTAAAAAATGAAGAAAAGGAAAAGGAAAAAGTAAGAAGAATGGAGAATTTATGAAAATAAATCAAAAGGTAGGGGTGGGTGTTGAACCCACACCCTTGGAACTTCTAACCAATATGCTCACCACTAAGCCAGGCGCGCGCCTGTGACAAGGATAGGGAATCAGCGTGTTAAATAACCTGCAAAACAAATAAATCAGAAGAAACATCAAAATTCCAAAAGGCTGGGATCGAACCCACGCCTTGGCATAGTAAGTACTTAACGCACGCACTTCAACCGCTGAGGTGGTAATACATCTAATAATTATAACGGAACTATATATATATATATATATATATATATATATATATATATATATATATATATATAATATAATATAAAGAAACTTCCTAAATCGGAGAGGCGGCGGAGCCCTAGCTCCCTTCGTCTTCTCCGGTTTCCCTCTTTATCCACCTATGAAAATACGAGATGTTAGCAAATCAAAAGCACCCTACCCCCTTAAATCGAGGGCTGCGAATCCAATGGGACATTTGTTTTGGTCTGAAACTCAATGGTTTGAGAGGTATAATGAAAACAACTCCGATTGGTACACATATGGCATATCACGATTTGGATTGCATGGGATCATTATGATGATCCAAACCTGTACAAACACATCTCAGAAACATGTTAATGGTATTAGTATGGCTTAAAACAAAACGAAAATCAAAATAAGCGTTTTGTAAAGATCATGAAATCGTTGATGAATGCATGCGTATTTTGTGAGATTTGAACCATCAAACTTGATCCATTCTTACTCTATATGATTGTTGGGAGTGAATGGAGAGACTAATTTGTAGTGAAAGAGACTTTGAATAAGATTTCAAGTTTTTTAGGGTTCTTGAAAAGTTTGATATTTTTGACAAGTTTCATGAGGCAAGGGTTTCGTGGTCGGCTTGTATGAAGAGTGGAGATTATATAATGTGGAATTAGGTCAAAAAATATGGGCTTGGACCTTGTGTAAGAAGGCTCATATTTTATCTTATTTATTTTTGAAATATTAATGAATAAATAAAAACAATTAAAATAAAATAGGTCAAGGGGTGCATGAACAAGATTTGAGGTGTATGAGGAGTGTAATACAATTTGGACATTAAAACAATGGTCCAATAGTCCAAAATATCAAGTTTTCTCAATTTGAACTTCATGCATTTGCTCAAAATTTCCCAGCTTGCACTGGTCATAACTCTCTTAATTTTCATATTTTGAAGGTGATCCGGGACTTTTTGGAAAGCTCAAGATGTATTTTACAATCTCTCTTTTTATCATTTTTGCATTTGGAGACTTTATCTTGATTTGAGTTGCCTTGACAAAAATTGTCTTTTTGTTGACTTTTGAAATGACCTGTAATGTATTGACTCATATCTCTCAAATGAAGCATTTTATGGACTTGAGCTTAGAGATACAAAGTTGTAGAGAATTGAATTTCCTTTAAAATGAGATTTGGTTGGGGAAAAACTGATGAAGCATGTGAAAGTTATGCTTGGTCAAAGTTCAATTGACTTCTCCTAAGGGAAATCCTAATTTGGCAACTTTTGATTTTTGATGATTTGAGAGTTTTCTTGAAGAATCATGATCAACCCTTTATAAAATATGAATGTGACTTCAAAACCTTAATGTTGACCAAAAATCTTGAAGTTTGACTGTATGTTGACCATAATTGACTTTTTACCCAATACAGTTGATTTTCAGTCATCTAAGCAATTGATTGAGCAAACTTGTGATGCAAGGCATGAAACTTGGTATGAGCATTATTAAAGACATATAAGGGACCATGGAAACCACTTGAGGCCTTATAAACCCAAACTTTCTTGAGAAAAGTGAAACCCTAGTTGTGGACCCATTGCTTAGGAGGAGGACTTGTCTGATAAATTCCTTGAGTAGCCTTGAGCATTTGAGAATCCTAGGAGAATGTTTTGAAAAGAATGAGAGGGAAAAATTTGGGGTACATCAACTTCCCCTATTCAATTTTCTTAAACATGAGGAGTTAGATTAGCATGTCCGCCATTCGTTATCTGAAGGTGGAAGAGGATTGAACACCTAAGTGAGCAAAAATTTGCACTCACATATGCAGGAGTTAACGATGTTGGTTGATTGTATTGCTTTAATAGGATTAAAGATGTCATTCGTAGAGATGAAAAAATGTCATCGAAGATGGGATTATATATTCCATCAAAGTAATTGTTGATAGAAGTATCAGAATGAGTCTACGCTCGACCGTATCTGAAGAATGCTTTCCAGAATGAACCTATGGGGAAGGTGTTTAAGTAACTGCTCATCAAATTTAGTATCTGAGGGAGATGTTTGTCATGTAGATAGTCGCCCCGTCCTATGTTTTAGATTTGATCTACAATCCTCTTTTTGTTGGTAAACCCGTCCTATTTAGGGAATTCATACCACCTGGCCATGTCGATAATTTCCCCGTCCTGTTTTGGGAGTTAACCTTTTTACTGATTATAAAGATAGTTTCCCCATCCTATTTCGGGAGTTAATATTTGCTCGGTCATATAAATAGTTTCCCCATTTTGTTTCGGGAGTTAATCTCTGACTTACTTTCTGTTGAAGAACCCGTCCTATTTCGAGAATTCATGCCGCCTGATCATACAGATAGTTTCCCTGTCTTGTTTTTGGAATTAATATGCGACCTGTTTGAGAATAATTGATGATATTCGTTTGTATGTAGACTTACCTAAAAATATAAAGAGTTAGTTGTATGCAATATCATGATGTATGTAATGCATTGCATAATGATGTTCTCAAAATAAATGAGAGGGTGCTTGTAATACGGTGGGAGAACTGACTTTTGGTTTTGCATTTTATCGCAAATATGCAGATAGAAAGAGTCTCCACCGACTTTTCTTTTATCCAATAAAGGAAATGGTGAAAAGAATAGGAAAGAACTTTGAGAATTTTTTGAGTTTGGGGGGTAGGTTATGAAAAAGGAAGGTGTTAGCACCCTTTTCATCTGTAGTTATCTACGGGCTCTTAATCTCTAGCTCACTTTGTTTTTGAAAAATGCTTTGTGTTTGTGTTGGAAAAATATTTTGAAAAAATTCCTAAGTGCGACAACTTTGTAATGATTCTCGTATCAGTTGAGAATGCATACAAAGTGTTTATTTTGAAAATATTTCAGAAAAAAGTGTGATTGTGAGAAATATGTTTTGAAATGTCCGTGAGCAAGCGATTAAGAACTATCTACCTACTCAATGTATTTATTATTCTTTTCCTCCTCCTTTAAATAGTGTTATCCTACCATTAATTAGTAGGAATCCCTATCTTTGGATATGAAGGGGCATGTGAAGGTCATCGTACGGTCATTGAAGGAAACTCGTAAAGATGTCTTAGCAATTTTTTGTAAGGGACTGTCATCGTTGTATTTGTAGGCAACTCGATGGACTAGATCATTTTCCGAAAGGCAACGTCGAAAGGGTCATCGAGGGACTATGATATTTTGTATGATGACTTGATCGAGGGTCTTTGCTAAGGCGTCGCTACATTCGAGGGACATGACCTTTATTTTCTGAGGCAACAAGAGAGGTTACCTTAGAGGTGCAAGTGTGCGAGTGTGTTGTATTCAGTTATAGTTATCTTTGAGATTAGGGTTTTCTATCGTTCATTTTTGTATTTCCATACAAACCATAGTTACTAAGAAGTAATAGCAAGTATAAAAAACAGTAAGTGCGGAAAGTAAAATTCTTACACTATTACATGGCTTTGGGGCAGTTACATAATAAAGATGCTGAAAATAAAAACCTATAACTATTACATCCCGAAGCAGTTATATAATGGAAAATGCAGAGAATAAAGATTACATTCGCGAAGCCTATACAACTTGATCTATGAAATTAAAATAAGAAAAAGGAAAGAGGAAAGAGGAAAGAGGAAAACAAAATGTTTTTTTTGGCGATTTTTTATGAAAAATGTTTTTGATGATGATTAAAATAAACCTAAAAATAGGCTAATTATTTTTAATTAATAAAAGAGTTAATTAATTATATTAATTAAGGAAAAAAACCTAAAACCTAAATAATTAGGGTTTGTAAAAATTTTTTATTTTTATTGATGAATAAATTAATGTTAACCAAAAAGAATTAGGGTTAGAAAATAGGGTTAGGGAAGAAATTAAGGAAAAAACAAGTTAGAAGCAAAACCAAGCAAATATGCCAGGGTGGGTGTTGAATCCACGCCCTTAGCCTTTTCAACTGCATGCCTTGCCACTGAGCCAGGCGCGCGCCTGTGTTAGGAGAAGGGAAACCGTGCGCTATATGTTAAAACCTGCAAAATATGAAAAAAAAACTAAAAATGTCAAAAGGTGAGATCGAACCCCACCCTCATACATCAAAGCCTTGCCATGCGCGCGCTTCCCACTAGGGTGGCTGTTTCATCCGGTCATTCCAGGGAAATGAATAATTATATAATAAACTCAAATGTCTGGGTCAGAGAAGCATCGGAGCCCTAGCTCCGGTCATCTTCTCCGATGAACACATTTTTTGTTCTTGCAAAATAAAGCATATCAGTGATTCAATGGAACCCTACCCCCTAATTTGGGCCTTGCAAACTCAATGGCGCCATTAGTTTTAGCCAAATCGTGCTGTATTATGAGATACAAAGAAGACATTTTAAAAAGGTGTGAACATGGCAAACCCTTATCCGATCATTATGGGGGCCATGTTATGTGTTGTACCCCAAAATTTTCCCTCCCATTTTCTTTAAGCAATTCTTATGAGGTCCTCAAATGCTCAAGGTGGTTCAAGACTTGATCAGACAAATTCTCCTCCTAAGCAATTGGTCCACAACTAGGGTTTGGTGTTTCTCAAGGAAGATTGGGTTTCCAAGGTCTCAAGTGGTTTCTATGTTTCTCCATAGTTCTTCAAAAATTCTCATGTCAAGTTTCATGCCTTGCATCACAAGTTTGCTCAGTCAATTGCTCAGATGACTAAAAATTAACTGTATTAGGTAAAAAGTCAATTATGGTCAACATACAGTCAAACTTCAAGTTTTTTGATCAAAATCAACATTTTGAAGTGATATTCATCATTTGATCAAGGTTTGATCATGATTCCTCAAAGAAAGTCTTCAAATCATCAAAAGTCAAAAGTTGCCAAATTAGGGTTTCCTTAGGAGAAGTCAACAGAACTTTGACCAAGCATAACTTTCACGTGCTTCATTAACTTTTCCCCGGACAAAGCCTATTTTTAAGGAAATTTAATTTTATACAAATTTGAATCTGTATGCTCAAGTCCAAAAAATGCTTCATTTGAGAGACATGAGCCAATACATTACAGGTCATTTCAAAAGTCAACAAAAAAACACTTTTTGTCAAGGAAACTTACATCAAGATAAAGTCTCCAAATTCAAAAATGATCAAACGAGAATTTGTTGTGGACATCTTGAGCTTTCTAAAAAGTCAGAGATCATCTTCAAAAGATGAAAATTGAGTGAGTTATGGTCAGTGCAAGTTGGGAAATTTTGAGAGAATGCAAGAATTCCAAATTGAGCAAATTTGTAATTTTGAGCTATTGGGCCTAAGTTTTCAGATCCAAATATGTTCATGACATTTTTAAAGACCCCCAAGTCCATTCATGCATTATCTTTTATTTTTATTTTATTTATTTTGATTTTTATTCAATTAAACTCAAAATAAATCAAATAAATATAAAACTAATGGATAAGGATTTTGATTTCAGTCATGTTGGAGGCCCAAGATCTCATGTACAAGCTATTAAATTCGTGCAAGAGTGATTGGTGCAAGATTGTGCCAAAAATAGCAAGTTTCCATACAACTTTTCAATCAAATCTTCACCTCTTAATAACATGATCTCATGCCACTTTTGTTAACCTAATTTGATTAACATATATACTTTGAGAACATCATTACGCAATGTATTTCATACATCATGATATTGCATGCAACTAACTCTTTATCCTTTCAGGTAAAGTCTACCAACAGACGAATATCATCAACAATTTTCAGACAGGTCGAAGATTAATTCCCGAAACAGGACGGGGAAACTATCTATACAACCGAGCAAAGATTAACTCCAGAAACATGACGGGGAAAATATCTTTTTTTCTTTATGGTCAGATAAAGATCAATTCCCGAAACAAGAAGGGCGGGTATCTTTATCACCAATGGTAAGAACTCCCAAAACAGGACGGGTTTACCAACAAACTGATTATAGATTAATTCCTGAAATAGGACGGTGCGACTATCTACATGAATAGATCGAAGATTAACTCCCAAAACAGGATGGGGAAACTATCTTTCTATCTTTATTGTCAGATAAAGATAAATTCCCGAAACCGGACGGGGCGACTATCTTTATCACCAATGGTATGAACTCCTAAAACAGGACGGGTTTACCAACAAACTGAGTGTATATCAATTCCCGAAATAAGACAGGGTGACTATCTACATAAACGGATCATAGATTAACTCCCAAAACAGGACGAGGAAACTATCTTTATTTCTCTACGGTCAGATAAAGATCAATTCCTGAAACAGGACAGGTGACTATCTTTATCACCAATGGTATGTACTCCCAAAACAGGACATGTTTACCAACAAACTCAATATAGATCAATTCCTGAAACAGGACAGGGTGACTATCTACATGAATGAATCAAAGAATAACTCCCGAAACAGGACAAGGAAACTATCTTTCTTTCTCTATGGTCAGATAAGTATCAATTCCAAAAATAGGATGAGGCGACTATCTTTATCACCAAGTGGTATAAATTCCGAAAATAGGACGAGTTCACCAACAAAAGCAGATTGTAGATCAATTCCCAAAACAAGACGGAGTGACTATCTACATGACAAGCAGCTTCTCAAACACCTTCCTCAGAGGGTCATTTTAAAAAAGTCACCTTTTCTAGTTGAAGTCGGGCGTAGACGTCTTCTAGTACATGATTCAGATGAAACCAAGCGCAAATTTTATTCTGATATTCTTTCGAAAAAGTTGGGTGTGGACTCATTCCAAATACATTGTCAAAGACAAAGTCGGGCGTAGACTTAGTCTGATTCTCTTATCAACAATTATCCTGGATGGAATATATAAGCCCATCTCTGACAACTCTCTTCCTCCTCTCTAAATGGCATCTTTAAGCCCATTCTCGATATAATCATCCAACAATGTTACTTCATGCACAGGTGAGTGCGAATTTCTAGGCACTTAAGTGTTCAATCCTCTTCTACCTTCAAGTCACAAATGGCAGACATGCCAATCTAACTCCTCAGGTTTAAGAAGATTGAACAGGGGCAGCTGTTGTACCCTAAAATTTTTCCTCCCATTTTCTTCAAGACATTCTTATGAGGCCCTCAAATGCTCAAGATGGTTCAAGAATTGACAAGACAAATTCTCCTCCTAAGCAATGGGTCCACAACTAGAGTTTGGTGTTTCTGAAGGAAGATTAGGTTTCCAAGGTATCAAGTGGTTTCTATGGTTCTACATAGGTCTTCGACAATGCTCATGTCAAGTTTCATGCCTTGCATCACAAGTTTGCTCAGTCAATTTCTCAGACGACTGAAACTTAACCGTATTGGGTAAAAAGTCAATTGTGGTCAACATACAGTCAAACTTCAAGATTTTTGGTCAACATTAAAATTTTGAAGTGATATTCATCATTTGATCAAGGGTTTATCATGATTCCTCAAATAAAGTGCTCAAGTCATCAAAAGTCAAAAGTTTCCAAATTAGGGTTTCTTTAGGAAAAGTCAACTGAACTTTGACAAGGCATAACTTTCACATGCTTCATCAACTTTTCCCCAAACAAAGCCTATTTTGAAGGAAATTCAATTATATACAACTTTTTATTTGTATGCTCAAGTCCAAAAAAAGATTCATTTGAGAGATATGAGCCAATAAATTACAGGTCATTTCAAAAGTCAACAAAAGACACTTTTTGTTAAGGGAACTTACATCAAGATGAATTCTCCAAATGGAAATATGATAAAAAGAGGAATTGTAGAGGACATCTTGTGCTTTCCAAAAAGATAAAGATAACCTTCAAAAGATAAAAATTGAGAGAGTTATGGCCAGTTCTAGTTGGGAAATTTTGAGAAAGTGCATGAATTTGAAATTGAGAAATTTTATGACACCATCCTCTTACTAGGATGTCTGTATCCTTTGTACACAAATACTTATTGAAAGTAAATACAAAGATACCTCTTTAAAGTGAAGAAAATCATTTTGTCTTTTTCTTTTTACACTTGTGTTTTATTTGCAAAAACGTCCAATGATTCATTAATGAACATATGCATTTGAATATAATTATTGTTTACAAATAAACAAAAGTGGAAAAGAACAATTACTGGCAGGTTGAAAGATTAGGAAAACGTCTTTAGGCTATTCCATGAGCAATCCTTACAGTACATCATCAAGATCCCCAGCGGAGCCAAAACTTCAAACCATTAATCCCCAGTAGAGCCAAAACTTTAAACTACAGATCCCCAGTGGAAACCATCTAGTCTCTCCAAATTCCCCAGCAAGTTATCTTGAAGCTTGAAAACTAACCAGACAATAACTTCTGATAACTCCCCAGTAGAGTGGCAGATAACCCAAACTACTGAACTTTGTTCCAAATAAGAATAATATTTTTCCCACAGAGTCTTCACTACTCCCCAGCAGGATAGCTTCCTTCCCCACAGAGTTTTCATTGCTCCCCAACAGAATGAAGATTCTTATTCTTATTTCCCAGCAGAACCAGGATTCCCTTTGTGTAATCCCCAGTAGATGTCATCAAAGTTCTCTGGATTTTCCAAGCAGATTACTCAAGTAGTACATGGCATTACTCTCATAACGGATTTTTTGTTACTACTCCAACTTCAAGACATGAAGATCCCTATATCCCCAGAGAAGTCGTCAAGGATTTCTTATCTTTAGTAGTCAGGGATTTATTTTCCCCGACAGCTGTCAAGGATTTATAATCCCCAGCTGTCAAGGGTTTATTTTCCTCAACAAAATAGCTAATCAGCTTACATGCGCATACATTACATCCATATATCATAAACATTGATAAAGCACATATATTGCATCATACATTTCATGCAACATAACTTTGTGTTTTAGCTAACATTTTACCCTTTTCAGGATAAGATTAAAAGCTATCATTAACAATATTCAAAGATTTCAGATACAGTACGGATACGCTCCAGACAAGGATGCCATTCTGATACCCATTTAGATCTCAACTTCAGATACAGTACGAATATGCTCCATACAATGATGCCATCCTGATACTAATTCAAATTTCAACTTCAGATACAGTAAAGATACACTCCAACCACATAAGTCATTCTATTACTCATTCAGAATTCAAAGTCAAGATACAGTTCAGATATGCTCCAGACACGGAAGGCATTCTATTACTCATTCAGATCCCAGTCCAGATACGCTCCAGACACGGAAGCCATTCAGTCACTTATTCAAATTTCAACTTCAGATACAGCTCAGATACATTCCAGATACGAACACCATTCTGATGCTCATTCTTCTGATTTACAACAAACATTCTTGGATGGCATCTACAAGCCCATCTCCAGCAAGATTTTATCACCTTTCCAAATGGCATCTTTAAGCCCATTCCCTCAACTACATTTCATCGAAGGCAAATTTACAGGCACTCTAGTGTCTAATCATCTTTTACCTTCGAGTCACGAACGATAAAACTCGCCAATCTAACTCTTCAGGTTCAAGAAGATTGAACAGGGGCAATTGTTGTACCCCGAAATTTTCCCTCTCATTTATCAAGATTTTCCTCACAAGACTTCTTGGACTCAGCACAAGATTAGGGCTTGGTCAGCTCAAGACATCATCTTGCACTGATAACCTGAAATTAGGGTTTGAGTTTGCACAAGGAATTTTGGACCATCAATGCTTCATGTGACTTTCATACACCATCTTGGACCTCTAAGATTGCTCATGTTAAGTTTCAAGCCTTGAACCACATTTTTGACTAGTCAATTGGACAGTTGACCTAAAAATCAGCTGTATTGGGGAAAAAGTCAACCATGGCCAATTTGCAGTCAAACTTCATAATTTTTGATCCACAAAAACATTTTAAACTCATATGTACCATTTGATCAAGTTTGGATCACAACTCCTCAAGAAATTTGATCAAATCATCAAAAGGGCAAAATGGTTAAAATTAGGGTTTTGATTAAGAAAAGGCAATTTCTGATTTTTAACTTAGCCAATGACCAATTGGGTTCATACATGATTTCAAGGACTCAATGGAATCATCTTGACCTAATCACATGGTTCAAAATATCTCAAGTTCATTGGATTGACAAATGAATTTTCCAGTCAACTGATCAAAAGTCAACTGTACACTGAAAAGTCAAACTTTGACTTTTTGGTCAAAATCAAATGCCAAGGGTCATAATTCATCAAGATATGTAAAAATATGAAACTTGTTGACCAAGAAAACCAATTTTGAAAATTAGGGTTTTGAATTTGAAAAATTTTCATAACTTAAGTATGGAAAATTTCTTATTTTTCCCCAAATTTCCACCACTTTTTCACCATGATGCAATTTGATTCAAAGAAAACTTCCAACATGAAAGTTGTACTCCTCCACGAAATCTGAAACTTTGATTCACAAAGTTTTCCCAAATGATGCTTATATCTCAAGTTATGAATCTGTGAATAGAAGTCCATGACCTAAATAACTTACTGAAAATTTGCCCTAATTTAGGCAGGTTTTTGACCCAACTTCATGGACATTTTTCACCTAGTTCCAAGAGGTATCTTAAAATGAATTTCAAATTTGGATTGTAGAGCATGTTGCAAGCTTTCCAAAATGTCAAATAACTCTCCAAGATCATTTGTAGTTAGGGAGAATCGAAGAAGAGAAATTGGCATTTTTGTCACTTTTGATCAAGCCATTTTTACAAAGTGTCAAGTTACAAATCTGATCAAGGATGCTTGTACCTTGCATTACAGGTCCTAAACTCATTCTACACTCCATAATTAAATGCAAACTCAGTGGTTAAAGGCTTTATTTTCACCTTTGGAGCATTGTACAAGAGATTTTTCCATTAATGGCATAAAGGGCACATTGCCATTTTCATAAAGGCAAGTTTTTGCAACTTTACAAACCTTGAGCCTTGGACCTGTTCTTTTGTTACAAGCAATGTCCACAAATATCAAGCAATGTTTACCAGCCCTTTGCACCCCTTTGCCAAAAGATCAGAACTTGTACAAGCTGATAAAGGGTGGACTTTGTATCATTCTACATACATTGACAAACTTATCACAAGGATAAACACGAATGCATAACCTCTGAAACTCTTAAAAACTCAAAAACTCCAAATTTTTGCCCAAACATTGCAGTTCTGCAAAACTCTTGCCATTTCATTTTTGGCTCGTGCGTTTCTTGTTTCAAGACTTCAAACACCTTAATATATCCTATCAAATCTATCCAAGCCCTTGTCCTGGTTCTGTGAGCTCTGTTTCAGCCATCACCATTTTCACTTTGGAAGGTTGTAGCTTGACTTCTACAGAGAGTTTCAGCTCTCAGCCATCCACAAAGCAAGATAAGCATTGGAATAGCTTGAGGGAACTTCAAGGAAGCTCACACGATCCTCAGGCCTCACTCAAAGTCCCCACATTATCATATCCAAATCCAGCTGAAGGAGGTATTTTTCAAAACTCTATCTCTCTATTTAGACATCCTTAAGCCACAATTTGTGAAGAAAAAATGTAGTCCTTAACATGGTGAAGCTGTACATATGCATACTTGTCATTTATATTAACTGAGCAGTGAGAATTTAAAGCTTGAAGTTCATGAAATAATTAGGTCACGAATTAGGGGTGATTAAATTCTCTCTGATCTTTGAGAGTTAAGTTACAAATTTTATATCATTGGAATCGTGAGATTACAAGCTACATGTTTTATGTTATGGGTTTTTGTTTTTATGCAAGCTATAGCAATTATAGATTTGAAGGCAAATACGCGCGCATATGGAAGTTGGAGGACAGGGATGAAGTGCCTGGGCCTTGGGCGCCTTGGGCCTTCTGTTTTTAATTTTCACACCCCCTGACTTGATATTTGCACACCCCCTTGCATATTTGTTTTATTTTTCATTTTTCTTTTTATATTTTTATATTTATTGTTTTTATTTATTTTTCTGAATCACAAAAATCATGAAAAATATTTCCTTATTTTTTGCATTTTATTTTATTTTTTGCATAAAAAATAGTTTACTAGAATAATGGACTTTATTTTCTTAAATAAGTTATAAATATATTTAAAAAATACTATACATTTTTATTTTATTATTTTACACATAAAATATTTATTTTCATACATATTTTAAATTTTAATATTTGTACATAATATTAGGTATTATTTTCTTATAAAAAAAATAGACAAAATAATAAATATAGAACATATATTTTATTTTAATTGAAAACTAGGGTTTCACCCTTTCAAAAACAATAATATTTTTCTCTTATATTTAGGGCTTAAATAAATCATTTTTCTCATACAAAAAAAAATCAAATACAAAATATTTTTGCATAAATACATTTTTATTGCATTTTTAATATTTGTATATTTATTTAATTTGCACATAATTCAGTTGGGTTGTAATAGTATTTTAGGGTTTATATTTGTGCAATATCCCCATTCAAAAACTTGTATCCCCCCTCCCATAATAATTGTTGTAATAGCTTAGTTTACATTTACGTAATTTATCGCTTTACATATTTGTGTAGTAAATTAGGGTTTTGCATTATAAGACCAAAAAAAAAACAAACAAATAGAATGACCTAATCCAAGACAATCAAAAGCATGTAAAATGACACACATTGCACACAAGCACCCTTAGGGTTTCACCCACTTGGTTGTCTAAACAAAAATGACCATGGTATGCATGTAAAGTATCTTGGCAAAACAAAACAAAAAAAAGATCATAGTCCCGCAACGATGCTATCAAAAGGTTACCTAAACAAATGATCTTGGTCCCTCCAAATATGCTAAGATACTTGGCAACATTGCTATCATGGTCATACAATGACCCACGCCTGTCCCATTTAATATCCAAAGATAGGGTTGTCTACCAAAACAATGGTAGATCAATAATATCAAAGGAATAAAAATGTATAAGAAGGATATTTGAGTAGGTAGATAGCTTCTAAGTTACTTGCTCCTTTCAAACAATCCTTGCTATTTTCAAAAACAAACACATACACCTTTAAAAACATTTCCAAACAACTTTCAAAACATTGAAACATTTTTCAAAAGACAAACCTCTTTGTATATATTCTCACGAACGAGAATCATTACAAAGATTGCCTAAACAAATGGCCTCTTTTCAAAATACTTTCAAAACCATACCAAACACAAAGCACCATTTCAAACAATTTCAAAAGCGAAGCAAGTGATATAAGCAAGTAACTAAGAGCCCATGGAAAACCATGGATGAAAAGGGTGCTAGTACCTTCCCTTTTCATAATCTACCCCCCGAACTCAAGAAAACATCTCAAAGGTCTTTCCTGTGCTTTTTTACCTTTCCTTTTGGATAAAATAAAAGTCGGTGGCGACTCTTGCTAAACCGCGACATTTGCGACGAAACACAAAACCTCAAGTCAGTTCTCCCACCGTATCACAGAACTAGCGACTCTGCTGGGGAATATAATAAAAGTGGGGTTACCTTAGGGTTTAGATCACCTTTACTTGCTTACAATTGTTTGACTTGTTTGCTTTACACTTTGGTTCTATTGTTTGGGTTTGAATCCTCCACCCGGATTTGGGAAACATTATAGGTAAATAGCAATACATTGTGGAAACTGTGCGGGGTATACCGACACGGTCTAAACAATAGCTATGTTAGTGTGACATATTTGTGGGTACCGGTAGCCTTTGAGTCAATCAAAGAGAATACAGGGCTGCTGAGTGATGTCATGAAGCACTAACAAACTTCTAGAACATTTACTTGACCAACTTGGCCTTTTAGGATGTAGTGAGATGACCGACTTTGGTGCAATCTGAAGTTGGTAGATACTCGGAGCTACACTCATTGAGGGTTGGTTCCTTGGAATATTTCGGTCGCCAGTAAAGAGGCTGAATTGAAACAATGAACAAGGAAACAATCCAGTGATATTGAGCTCCTTAGAACCCGATTACTATTTCTAGGACAGGTTGAGCCAACTAAACTTCAAGAGGGTACTTACCTATGAAACCCCATGCAAGCCTAAACTAGGAACTTGTGTGATTTGCTTGTACATATATACCTTTGCATAACATCATGGACATCATGAGCATCATTTGCATCCACTAACCATTTCAAGGATTTTGGAAATTCATCTTTGTTCCTGTTTTGTAGGTCATGGGTTCACTTCGCAGGAAAACTATCCAAGTCAACCTTGTAAGAATTCCTCCACAACTCAAGGAGCTTGATTCAAGGATTCCTGAGAATTCTCAATTCACCGAGAGACATGGTCGTCTTCTCAACCTAGTCACTTCCAACACAGAGGAAGACATGATGAAAGTTCTCTTCCAGTTCTTTGACCCTTTGCATCACTGCTTCACATTTCCTGACTACCAGCTTGTGCCCACTTTGGAAGAATTCTCTCAGCTCTTGAGGATTCCTATTCTCAATCAACTACCTTTCAATGGTACAGAAAGAGATCCAAATCCAGAAGATATTGCTCAAGCCTTGCACTTACACTCATCTGATGTCACAACCCATTGGGAAACTAGAAGTGGTGTCAAAGGCTTCTTGGCAAAGTTCTTGTTTGAGAAGGCCCAAAGCTGTTGGAATTCCTTGGACTTTCAAGCTTTTGAGGAGATTGTAGCTCTTCTCATCTATGGGACAGTCTTATTCCCTAATCCTGACCAACTCATAGACGCGAGTGCTGTCAAAATCTTCATGTCACGCAATCCGGTGCCTACTTTGCTTGGAGATATCTTACACTCTTTTCACACTCGTACAATGAGGAAAAGAGGTGTTCTCATGTGTTGCACTCCTCTCTTGGCAAGATGGTTTATTTCTCATCTTCCCCAATCACTTTTGAAGAATGAGCAAGGTTCGATGTGGTCATAACGGTTGATGACACTTACATATTCAGACATTCATTGGTGTTCTCGATCTAAAGAGAATGTTATCATCATCGACCGTTGTGGGGAATTCCCTAATGTACCTCTACTTGGCATTAGGGGAGGCATCACCTACAACCCCTGCTTGGCTCTAAGACAATTTGGTTATGCCCGAAGGGATGGACCACATGACATGCTGATTCCAAACTTGGTTTTTGACTTCGATAACAACAATCAAGGACTTCGTCAAAGGTTCATTCGAGCTTGGAGGATGCCAAACAAGGTAGACAGTAAGACCTTGAGACACAAGAATTACATCCCTCTTGAGCCTTACCTCAAGTGGATACGAACCCGCGCCCAAAGTCTTATGATGCCTTACCCCTATATTCTCCCAGTGATTATAGAGCCCGTTAAGGAAGGAGAGGTTCCATACACCCTCCTACATCCTGACATGCCAAAATCACTCGAAGACTTACAAAGGAGTTGGATACAGCTCAAGGGAGAACGCGATACTTTTGAAGCCCAATTCTACGCAAGCGAGAAGGTTTTAGAACTCACTCGGTTACTTCATGAAGAGCAGACTCTCAACACCTACATTGCACCAAAGAGGATGCGCAACGTCTTTTTATCTTAGAATTTTTGTACTATTTTGCCCTAGGGGAATTGATGTAATCAAATTCTATTTATTAATATAACGTGTGTTCCTTTTTGTTTGAAACAAATTTGAATTTTCAAATCCTTGAAAGCATTACATGAATACATATCATTCATCATGAGCATAAACAGGTCTTTGCAAGATGTTTCCTCATCCCTCTGCTGTTTATTTCAGCAAAATGGATCTTGAACAAACGGTTAAAGACTTGCAAGCTCATAATTCACAATTTCAACAGCTACTCTTGACCTTGGCCAAGGGGCAGGAGGAGCTCAAGACTCTGCTAGAGAAAGAGAAAGAGAAAAAGAAGAAGAAGCCAGTCGGTGTGGTTATCATGGGCAGAAGGTTCCAAGGATAAGCTAGGAGGACCTTGGAATTTCCATCAACCTCTGAAGAAGGGGAAAGAAAAGGAAAAGAAATGGAAGTGCCATCTGATTTTGAAGCAGAAGAAGAGGAGGAAGTGGACTACTCAGAACAACAATACCCTTCGCAGACGACAAATACAAAAACTTGGAAGAACGTCTAGCTGCTATGGAAGTACAGAGAGTACCGGGTGTAGACTTTGAGGAGTTAGGGTTGGTATCAGGAATAGTAATCCCTCCGAAGTTTAAAGTGCCTTTATTTTCCAAGTAAGATGGGGTGTCTTGTCCCAAGATGCACCTACGATCTTATGTCAGGAAAATTCAGCCGTATTCTGCTGACAAAGATTTGTGGGTCCATTTTTTCTAGGACAGTTTGTCAGGAATGCAGCTTGATTGGTTCTACCAGTTTGAGAGAGCTGATGTGCATAATTGGGAAGACTTGGAAGAAACCTTCTATAAACAGTATCAATACAACGCCGACTTGGCACCAACCCGTACTCAACTCCAGAGTATGGCCATGGTATCCAATGAGGGCTTAAAAGACTACGCCCAAAAGTGGAGGGATTTAGCCGGAAGGGTGCAACCACCTTTATCTGAAAGGGAGCTAGTGGACATGTTCTTGGGAACTTTATCAGGTCCTTTATTTAATCATCTGATTGGAAGTTCCTCTGTAGGGTTCACCAAATTGATTTTAACTGGCGAAAGGGTGGAAGCTGGTATTAGAAGCGGGAAAATTTAGAAAGACGCGTCTACCTCTGCCGCTGTAAAAAAGCCCTTCACTAGAAAGAAGGAAGTGTCTGCTGTCTATGAACAGAGAAATCAGGGAAGGACCGAACAATGACCAACAGTGGGGGCTGTTATGATTCAAAAGCCTGCATCAAACCAGCCAAGAAACAATCAGCCGAGAAATAATCAGCAAAGGGTGGAAAGGCCTGTACGGAAATTCACCAAGATTAACATGACTCCCGCTCAAGTCCTACCACATCTTTTGAAGTTGAATCTTTCCATGTTAAAAGAGGCCCCTAAAAATCCCAATACTACATCTCCACACTACCATCCGAATTCCAGGTGCACTTACCATTCTGAAAGTCCAGGGCACGACATCAACAACTGTTGGGCTCTGAAGAACAAGATTCAAGATCTGATAGACGCAAAGGAAGTTGAATTTGAATCTCCTGAGAAACCAAATGTTATCTCCGCTCCAATGCCTAGGCATGGACACAATGCCAGTGCTGTTGAGGAAGACTTATTTGTTGACACCGTGGATGAATTGTTGACTCCGCTCTCTACCATCAAGTTGAATTTGTTAAAGGCTGGGGTGTTCCCAGGTTGTGACAAAGATTGCCGTATTTGCCTATCCTCATCATTTGACTGTCCTCTGTTGAAGAAAGGTATCCAACAACTAATTGATAATCAAGAAATTTTGTTTGAGAAAGCTCCTGTTTCACCCATTCCAGTTCCAGAAGTTTCAATAATAACCATATACGCCAATCCTTCCAGGGTTCCTAAAAAACCCGTTAGGATTACATCTGTTCCTTTGACTATTCCATTGAAGATAACAATGCCTGGGCCAACCCCATACAAATAAGATAAAACGGTACCATGGAACTATGGTGGAGAAATCTACTACCATGGTGTCAAATAGATTGAACAGACTGCCGAAGAGGAGAGCTCCGAGGAGGACAATTCTGACATCAGTAACATTGCCGAAACAAGCAAAATTACCCGCAGTGGGAGAATTTTCTCTCCAGAGATTGCCCCTTCAAAGGCAGTCTTTGGACCCATGGCCGTTCTGAAGATTACATCTGTACCAGTGATTACACCCGCAAGTGTACCTACCAACAAAGAAGAAAAATACAATTCCTATCCCTACTTCCACTGCTGAGAATAAAGGAAAGAATGTTCAAGAGGAGCCTGTCCTGATGAAGGCTCAACTGCTAGCTATTCCTGAGATATCCAAGAAGGAGATGGAAGAAATCCTGAGGATCATTAAGAAGAGTGATTATGATGTGGTCGAACAATTGGGGCAGACCCCATCCAAAATCTCTATGTTAGCATTGCTGCTGTGCTCTGAGGCACATGCTAAAGCTTTGTTCAAATTTCTGAAGACGGCTCACGTGCCGCAAGAGACATTCGCGGATCAATTCCAAGAGTGTGTGGCTAGTTTAACAGCTGACAATGGCCTGGGTTTCTCCGATGCCGACTTGACCTCCAAAGGGAGAAAACATAACGACACACTACATGTCTCAGTAGGGTGAAGAGGAACCACCCTAGCCCATGTTTTGGTTGATACTGGATCATCTTTAAATGTCTTGCCAAAGAAGGCCCTTGATAGGTTGGATTGTGAAGGCCTAACCCTGAAACCCAGTAATATAATTATGAGAGCATTTGGCGGCTCTAAAAGGATGGTCTATGGGGAGGTGGACATCCCGATCAAAGTGGGTACCCAGACGTTCAATTCGACATTCTATGTGATGGACATCCGTCCTTCTTACTCTTTCCTGTTGGGACGTCCCTGGATTCACAATGCCGGTGTTGTCACCTCGACTTTGCATCAGATGCTGAAGTACCCCGTCTAATGGAAGATCATAACTGTCCATGGGGAAGAGGAAGACATGATTAGTCATCTAAATTCTTTTTTATATGTAGAATTGGATGGCGAATTCATTGAAACCCCTTTCCAACATTTTGAAGAAGTCTCTCAGGAAATAGAGGCGACCAAAGCGGTATCTTCAACTCCTGTGATCACAAGACCTCCACCTCGGATGTCTTATCTAAAGGATGCAAAGGTAGTAGTGGAAGAAGGATGATCCACCATCTGGGGGCAGCTCCCATAATTTCCCTACAAATCAGACAAGTTTGGCCTGGGATTTGCTTTGACTGCTCAGAAAGTGGTGCGCCGCACCCGTGTCGGAGGGCCACCTGTGAAGATCAGTCACCAAGGGGTTAATGCACTAGAGGACAGTGAAGAAGATGGCATCCTGGAAGACTGGATTTTTCCTACTGTCGGCGGAGGACTGTGCAACTGGGAAGCAAAAGACTTTGTTCCGATTACTTTCATACCACAGTAATTTATCTTTTCCATTTCTGTTGGATCTGTAATATTTCACAAACAATTCGTACTTTTTCAACCTTGTGTCTTACCCGAGGCACAACGGTCCATTTGTAAGGGTTCTTATTTCATTTTCATATGTCATTTAATGAATCATGGACGCTTTTCATATTTAAACCTTCTGTGCTCTTTGTCTTTCTTTTACATTTTGTTGTTTTAAGATGGCTATACCCTTACACACACCCACACTCACAAATGCAGGTACCCTTCCATTCCGGAACCCATGGGTAACGATACTGCTATAGCCTTCAGTGACTCTGAAGATCTAATTTACCAAGCCAAATACGAAGGTGATGAAGATTGTGAGGTGCTAGGGGAATTGGCTAGACTATTACAACAAGAAGAAAGAGCTATTCTGCCTCATGAGGAGCTGTTGGGTACAATCAACTTGGGAACTGAGGAAGACAAAAAGGAAATCAGAGTGGGTGACAATCTTGAGCCGAGTGTCAAGGAGAGCTTAATTCAGCTGTTGCATGATTATATTGAGATCTTTGCCTGGTCATACGAAGACATGCCGGGACTCGATACAGACATTGTGGTACACCGTCTACCCACGAGAGAAGATTGTCCAACAGTGAAACAAAAGGTCCGCCGCATGAGACCTGACATGTCAGAGAAGATCAAAGCAGAAGTTATGAAGCAGTTCAATGCTGGATTTCTGGCTGTTACTTCCTATCCACAATGGGTTGCTAACATTGTTCCCGTGCCTAAAAAGGACGGCAAAGTGAGAATGTGCGTGGATTATAGAGATTTAAACAGGGCCAGCCCTAAAGATGACTTTCCACTTCTGCACATCGACATCCTGGTTGACAATACAGCTTAGCATAAAGTACTTTCTTTCATGGACGGATTCTCAGGCTATAACCAGATCAAAATGGCACCTGAGGACATGGAGAAAACTACATTTGTTACACATTAGGGTACGTTCTGTTACAAAGTGATGCCATTCGGACTGAAGAATGTCGGGGCAACCTATCAATGCGCCATGGTAGCTTTATTTCATGATATAATACATCATGAGATAGAGGTCTACGTAGATGACATGATAGCCCGATCGCAAACTGAAGAAGAACACCTTGATCACTTGCAAAAGCTGTTTATCAGGTTGAAGGAGTACAAGCTAAGGTTGAACCCGAACAAGCGCACCTTCGGAGTCCGGTCCGGTAAACTCTTGGGTTTCATTGTCAGCAACAAAGGCATCGAGGTTGATCCTGCCAAAGTCAAAGCCATACAAGAAATGCCTGCTCCTCGCATTGAGAAGGAAGTCAGAGGATTCTTGGGTCGCCTAAACTATATTGCTAGGTTCATTTCTCACTTAACATCTACTTGTGAACCAATCTTCAAGCTGTTGAAGAAAGATCAGGTAGTTAGATGGAATGATGACTGTCAAATTGCTTTCAATAAAATCAAGGAGTATTTACAAGAGCCTTCTGTCTTGATGCCGCCCGTCGAAGGAAGACCGCTAATCATATATCTGAACGTCTTGGAGAACTCAATGGGGTGCATATTGGGGCAGTATGACGAGTCTGGCTGAAAAGAGCATGCCATTTATTACTTAAGAAAAAAGTTTACCGACTGTGAAACCAGATATTCACTGCTCGAGAAAACTTTCCGCGCTCTGGTATAGGCTGCTCGCCGTCTAAGACAGTATATGTTGACTCATACCACTTTGCTGATATCTAAGATGGATCCGATAAAATACATCTTCGAGAAGCCTACTTTGTCTGGAAGGATAGCTAGATGGCAGATGATACTTACAGAATATGACATACAGTACACGACCAAAAAAGATATAAAGGGCAGTGTGTTAGCTAATCATCTGGCTCATCAAGCTGTAGAAGATTACCAATCCATGAAGTTTGACTTTCCTGACAAAGACATCATGACATTGGACAACACTGAAGATTTCAGACCATATGACAGACCTGAACAAGGATCCCGATGGACCCTATACTTTGATGGGGCATCCAATGCGCTTGGTAATGGTATCGGTGCGGTACTCATATCCCCAGAAGGTTGCCATACTCCTTTTACAGCCAGACTTTGCTTCAACTGTACGAACAACATGGCAGAGTACGAAGCATGCATCTTTGGACTCAAGGCTCCCATAGACTTGGGAATCAAATCTATAATTGTGTTTGGGGACTTAACTTTGGTCATCAGTCAGATCAAAGGAGAGTGGGACACTAAGCATCCTAACCTTATCCCTTACAAAGAACATGTCTTGACATTGCTACCACATTTCGAGCAGATTACCTTCGAGCACTTCTCGCGAGAATAAAATCTGCTAGCAGATGCTCTAGCTACAATGTCGTCCATGTTTAAACTTAATTGGGATAACGAGGCTCCCCAAATCAGCATTGAACGGATGGACGAACCTGCACACTGTGACGAGATTAATACCGAAGAAGTAGTGGACCGACCTTGGTTCCATGAAGTCAAAAGGTATCTCGAGGCTCAAGAATACCCAGAAGGAGCTTCAGTCAGTGACAAGAAGTTCTTAAGGAGATTCTCATCTAAGTTCTTCCTAAGTAATGGTATCCTGTACAAACGTAATCATGATTCTATTCTGCTCCGTTATATAGACAAGATTGAAGCTGAAAGGATTATGGCTGAATTGCATGAAGGTACCTTTGGCACTCACTCTAGCGGGCATACGATGGCTAAGAAGATCCTAAGGGCAGACTATTACTGGTCTAACATGGAAGCAGACTGCTATCTACACTCCCGGACCTGCCATAAATGTCAAATCTATGCAGACAATGTACACGTACCCCCGGTTTCTCTAAATGTCTTAACAACTCCTTGGCCCTTCGCTATGTGGGGAATTGACATGATTGGAGAGATCAAGCCTACAGCTTCCAATGGACACCGCTTTATTATAGTGGCCATTGATTATTTCACAAAGTGGGTCGAAGCAGCTTCCTTCGCATCCGTTACTAAGAATGTTATTGCCTGCTTCATCAAACAGAATATTATTTGTCGGTACGGTATCCTTGAAAGGATCATCACTGATAACGGTATGAACCTTAACAATATTATGATCACCGCCTTGTGCGAGCAGTTCAAGATTCAACATCATAATTCATCCCCCTATCGACCAAAGATGAATGGTGATATCGAAGCGACGAACAAAAACATCAAAAAGATCATACAGAAAATGACAGTCACCTACAAGGACTAGCATGAGATGCTACTGTTTTCTCTCCACGGGTACCGTACCACGGCTCGCACATCAACTGGGGCAACACCCTATTCTTTGGTTTATGGCATGGAGGTTGTTTTACCTATTGAGGTTCAGATCCCCTCATTAAGAATCATGAAGGATGCAGGTTTGAGTGAAGACGATTGGATTCAAACCCGACTTGATTAGTTGAACTTAATTGACAAAAAGAGACTTACTGCTGTTTGTCATGGTTAGACGTATCAAAAGCGGATGATCAAGGCTTTAAACAAGAAAGTCAGACGACAAGTGTATCAAGTTGGATATCTTGTGATCAAGCGCATCATCTTGCCACATAGTGATCCCAGGGGAAAATGGACTCCTACCTACGAAGGACCATTTATAATCAAGAACATCTTTTCTGGTGGGGCAAAGATCTTAACCACCATGGACGGCGACGACCTGCCACACCCTGTGAATGCAGACATAGTCAAAAGATACTACGCATAAGAGACCCGCTAGGTTGACACACCTAGGCAAAACAAGGGCATCCCGGCGAACCAAAAAGGTTCGAGAAAAAATTAGGGATAAAATGAAAAAAAATCTGTACACCCGACAAGTTGAAAACCCGAAAGGGCGACTTGGGCAAAAAAGGGTTTCCCGGTGGATCGAAAACCCAAAAGGGCGGTTCAGGAAAAAGTTAGGGAATTAAAGCGTATGACTATGTATCGTCGGATCACTTTAAGGACAATCTCTTCACTGACAAACCTGGAGCTTCTGATCAATCCAATTATCTTCGAACAAAGCAACCAATGGACAAGATATTCGGAGATACGAAGGCCATAGCAGAATGGGAACCCCATGAGATTTTTTTACACATAGATATCTTTCTTTGTATAAAATTTTTCTTACTTTTATGACACCATCCTCTTACTAGGATGTCTGTCTCCTTTGTACACAAATACTTATTCAAAGTAAATACAAAGATACCTCTTTAAAGTGTAGAAAATCATTTTGTCTTTTTCTTTTTACACTTGTGTTTTATTTGCAAAAACATCCAATGATTCATTAATAAACATATGCATTTGAATATAATTAGTGTTTACAAATAAACAAAAGTGGAAAAGAACAATTACTGGCAGGTTGAAAGATTAGGAAAACGTCTTTAGGCTATTCCATGAGCAATCCCTACAGTACATCATCAAGATCCCCAGCGGAGCCAAAACTTCAAACCATTAATCCCCAGTGGAGCCAAAACTTTGAACTACAGATCCCCAGTGGAAACCATCAAGTCTCTCCAAATTCCCCAGCAAGTTATCTTGAAGCTTGAAAACTAAACAGACAATAACTTCTGATAACTCCCCAGTAGAGTGGCAGACAACCCAAACTACTGAACTTTGTTCCAAACAGGAATAAGCTTTTTTCCACAGAGTCTTCACTACTCCCCAGTAGGATAGCTTCCTTCCCCACATAGTTTTCATTGCTCCCCAACAGAATGAAGATTCTCATTCTTATTTCCCAGCAAAACAAGGATTCCCTTTGTGTAATCTCCAGTAGACGTCATCAAAGTTCTCTGGATTTTCCAAGCAAATTACTCAAGTAGTACATGGCATTACTCTCATAACAGAATTTTTTTCAATACTCCAACTTCAAGACATGAAGATACCTATATCCCCAGAGAAGTCGTCAAGGATTTCTTATCTTCAGCAGTCAGGGATTTATTTTCCTCGGCAGCAGTCAAGGATTTATAATCCCCAGATGTCAAGGGTTTATTTTCCTCAACAAAACAGCTAATCAGCTTACATGCGCATACATTACATCCATATATCATAAACATTGATAAAGCACATATATTGCATCATACATTTCATGCAACAAAACTTTGTGTTTTAGCTAACATTTTACCCTTTTCAGGATAAGATTAACAACTATCATTAACAATATTCAAGGATTTCAGATACAGTACGGATACACTCCAGACAAGGATGCCATTCTGATACTCATTTAGATCTCAACTTCAGATACAGTACGAATATGCTCCATACAAGGATGCCATCCTGATACTAATTCAAATTTCAACTTCAGATACAGTAAAGATACACTCCAACCACATAAGTCATTCTATTACTCATTCAGAATTCAAAGTCAAGATACAGTTCAGATATGCTCCAGACACGGAAGCCATTCTATTACTCATTCAGATCCCAGTCCAGATACGCTCTAGACACGAAAGCCATTCTGTCACTTATTCAAATTTCAAGTTCAGATACAGCTCAGATACATTCTAGATACGGACACCATTCTGATGCTCATTCTTATGATTTAAAACAAGCATTCTTGGATGGCATCTACAAGCCCATCTCCAGCAAGATTTTATCACCTTTCCAAATGGCATCTTTAAGCCCATTCCCTCAACTACATTTCGTCGAGTGCAAATTTACAGGCATTCTAGTGTCCAATCATCTTTTACCTTCGAGTCACGAATGACAAAACTCGCCAATCTAACTCTTCAGGTTCAAGAAGATTGAACAGGGGCAACTGTTGTACCCCAAAATTTTCCCTCTCATTTATCAAGATTTTCCTCACAAGACTTCTTGGACTCAGGACAAGATTAGGGATTGGTCAGCTCAAGACATCATCTTGCACTGATAACCTGAAATTAGGGTTTGAGTTTGCACAAGGAATTTTGGACCATGAATGCTTCATGTGACTTTCATACACCATCTTGGACCTCTAAGATTTCTCATGTTAAGTTTCATGCCTTGAACCACATTTTTGACCAGTCAATTAGACAGTTAACCTAAAAATCAGCTGTATTGGGGAAAAAATCAACCATGGCCAATTTGCAGTCAAACTTCATAATTTTGTATCCACAACAACATTTTAAACTCATATGTACCATTTGATAAAGTTTGGATCACAACTCCCAACTCCTCAAGAAATTTGATCAAATCATCAAAAGGGCAAAATGGTCAAAATTAGGGTTTTGACTGAGAAAAGGCAATTTCTGATTTTTAACCTAGCCAATGACCAATTGGGTTCATACATGATATCAAGGACTCAATGGAATAATCTTGACCTAATCACATGGTTCAAAAGATCTCAAGTTCATTGGATTGACAGATGAATTTTCCAATCAACTGATCAAAAGTCAACTGTACACTGAAAAGTCAAACTTTGACTTTTTGGTCAAAATCAAATGCCAAGGGTCATAATTCATCAAGATATGTCAAAATATGAAACTTGTTGACCAAGAAAACCAATTTTTAAAATTAGGGTTTTGAATTTGAAAAATTTCATAACTTAGAATTTTTCTAAGTATGGAAAATTTCTTATTTTTTCCCAACTTTCCACCACTTTTTCACCATGATGCAATTTGATTCAAAGAAAACTTCCAACATGAAAGTTGTAGTCCTCCATGAAATCTACAAATTTGATTCACAAAGTTTTCCCAAATGATGCTTGGATATCAAGTTATGAATTTGTGAATAGAGGTCCATGAACTAAATAACTTAGTGAAAATTTGCCCTAATTTAGGCAGGTTTTTGACCCAACTTCATGGACATTTTTCACCTAGTTCCAAGAGGTATCTCAAAATTCATTTCAAATATGGATTGTAGAGCATGTTGCAAGATTTCCAAAATGTCCAAGAACTCTCCAAGATCATTTGTGGTTAGGGAGAATCGAAGAAGAGAAATTGACATTTTTGTCACTTTTGATCAAGCCATTTTTACAAAGTGTTAAGTTGCAAATCTGATCAAGGATGCTTGTACCTTGCATTACAGGTCCTAAAATCATTCTACAATCTATAATTAAATGCAAACTCAGTGGTTAAAGGCTTTATTTTCACCTTTGGAGCATTGTATACGAGATTTTTCCATTAATGGCATAAATGGCACATTGCCATTTTCATAAAGGCAAGCTTTTTGCAACTTTACAAACCTTGAGCCTTGTACATGTTCTTTTGTTACAAGCAATGTCCACAAATATCAAGAAATGTTTACCAGCCCTTTGCAGCCCTAGAACTAGCCAGTACAAGCATGTTCGCTTAAGTCACTTCACTTTTCTTCAAAGGCAAGAAAAGTTGCCAAAAGATCAGAACTTGTACAAGCTGATGAAGGGTGGAATTTGTATCATTCTACACACATTGACAAACTTATAACAAGGCTAAACACGAATTCATAACATCTAAAACTCTCCAAAACTCAAAAACTCCAAATTTCTGCCCAAACATTGCAGTTCTACAAAACTCTTGCCATTTCATTTTTGGCTCGTGCGGTTCTTGTTTCAAGACGTCAAACACCTTACATATATCCTATCAAAGCTATCCAAGCCCTTGTCCTGGTTCTGTGAACTCTGTTTCAGCCATCACCATTTTCACTTTGGAAGGTTGCAGCTTGACTTCTACAGAGAGTTTCAGCCATCCACAAAGCAAGCTAAGCATTGGAATAGCTTGAGGGAACTTCAAGGAAGCTCACACGATCCTCAGGCCTCACTCAAAGTCCCCACATTGTCATATCCAAATCCAGATGAAGGGGGTATTTTTCAAAACTCTATCTCTCTATTTAGACATCCTCAAGCCACGATTTGTGAAGCAAAAATGTAGTCCTTAACATGGTGAAGCTGTACATATGCATACTTGTCATTTATATTAACTGAGCAGTGAGAATTGAAAGCTTGAAGTTCATGAAATAATTAGGTCACGAATTAAGGGTGATTAAATTCTCTCTGATCTTTGAGAGTTAGGTTACAAATTTTATATCATTGGACTCGTGAGATTACAAGCTACATGTTTTATGTTATGGGTTTTTGTTTTTATTCAAGCTATAGCAAGTTAAAGATTTGAAGGCAAATACGCGCGCATATGGAAGCTGGAGGACAGGGATGAAGTGCTTGGGCCTTAGGCGCCTTGGGCCTTCTGTTTTTAATTTTCACACCCCCTGACTTGATATTTGCACCCCCTTGCATATTTGTTTTATTTTTCATTTTTCTTTTTATATTTTTATATTTATTGTTTTTATTTATTTTTCTGAATCACAAAAATCATGAAAAATATTTTCTTTATCTTTTGCATTTTATTTTATTTTTTTATTTTATTTTTTGCATAAAAAATAGTTTACTAGAATAATGGACTTTATTTTCTTAAATAAGTTATAAATATATTTAATAAATACTATACATTTTTATTTTATTATTTTACACATAAAATATTTATTTTCATACATATTTTAAATTTTAATATTTGTACATAATATTAGGTATTATTTTCTTATACAAAAAATGGACAAAATAATAAATATAGAACATATATTTTATTTTAATTGAAAACTAGGGTTTCACCCTTTCAAAAACAATAATATTTTTCTCTTATATTTAGGGCTTAAATAAATCATTTTTCTCATACAAAAAAAAAAATCAAATACAAAATATTTTTGCATAAATACATTTTTATTGCATTTTTAATATTTGTATATTTATTTAATTTGCACATAATTTAGTTGGGTTGTAATAGTATTTTAGGGTTTATATTTGTGCAATATCCCCATTCAAAAACTTGTATCCCCCCTCCCATAATAATTGTTGTAATAGCTTAGTTTACATTTACGTAATTTATCGCTTTATATATTTGTGTAGTAAATTAGGGTTTTGCATTATAAGACCAAAAAAAAAAAAAAACAAATAGAATGACCTAATCCAAGACAATCAAAAGCATGTAAAAGGACACACATTGCACACAAGCACCCTTAGGGTTTCACCCACTTGGTTGTCTAAACAAAAATGGCCATGGTATGCATGTAAAGTATCTTGGCAAAACAAAACAAAAAAAAGATCATAGTCCCGTGATGATGCTATCAAAAGGTTGCCTAAACAAATGATCTTGGTCCCTCCAAATATGCTAAGATACTTGGCAACATTGCTATCATGGTCATACAATGACCCACGCCTGTCCCATTTAATATCCAAAGATAGGGTTGTCTACCAAAACAATGGTAGATCAATAATATCAAAGGAATGAAAATGTATAAGAAGGATATTTGAGTAGGTAGATAGCTTCTAAGTTACTTGCTCCTTTCAAACAATCCTTGCTATTTTCAAAAACAAACACATACACCTTTAAAAACATTTCCAAACAACTTTCAAAACATTGAAACATTTTTCAAAAGACAAACCTCTTTGTATATATTCTCACGAACGAGAATCATTACAAAGATTGCCTAAACAAATGGCCTCTTTTCAAAATACTTTCAAAACCATACCAAACACAAAGCACCATTTCAAACAATTTCAAAAGCGAAGCAAGTGATATAAGCAAGTAACTAAGAGCCCATGGAAAACCATGGATGAAAAGGGTGCTAGTACCTTCCCTTTTCATAATCTACCCCCCGAACTCAAGAAAACATCTCAAAGGTCTTTCCTGTGCTTTTTTACCTTTCCTTTTGGATAAAATAAAAGTCGGTGGCGACTCTTGCTAAACCGCGACATTTGCGATGAAACGCAAAACCTCAAGTCAATTCTCCCACCGTATCACAGAACTAGCGACTCTGCTGGGGAATATAATAAAAGTGGGGTTACCTTAGAGTTTAGATCACCTTTACTTGCTTACAATTGTTTGACTTGTTTGCTTTACACTTTGGTTCTATTGTTTGGGTTTGAATCCTCCACCCGGATTTGGGAAACATTATAGGTAAATAGCAATACATTATGGAAACTGTGCGGGGTATACCGACACGGTCTAAACAATAGCTATGTTAGTGTGACATATTTGTGGGTACCGGTAGCCTTTGAGTCAATCAAAGAGAATACATGGCTGCTGAGTGATGTCATGAAGCACTAACAAACTTCTAGAACATTTACTTGACCAACTTGGCCTTTTAGGATGTAGTGAGATGACCGACTTTGGTGCAATCCGAAGTTGGTAAATACTCGAAGCTACACTCATTGATGGTTGGTTCCTTGGAATATTTCGGTCGCCAGTAAAGAGGCTGAATTGAAACAATGAACAAGGAAACAATCCAGTGATATTGAGCTCCTTAGAACCCGATTACTATTTCTAGGACAGGTTGAGCCAACTAAACTTCAAGAGGGTACTTACCTATGAAACCCCATGCAAGCCTAAATTAGGAACTTGTGTGATTTTCTTGTACATATATACCTTTGCATAACATCATGGACATCATGAGCATCATTTGCATCCACTAACCATTTCAAGGATTTTGGAAATTCATCTTTGTTCCTGTTTTGTAGGTCATGGGTTCACTTCGCAGGAAAACTATCCAAGTCAACCTTGTAAGAATTCCTCCACAACTCAAGGAGATAGATTCAAGGATTCCCGAGAATTCTCCATTCACCAAGAGGCATGGTCGTCTTCTCAACCTAGTCACTTCCAACACAGAGGAATACATGATGAAAGTTCTCTTCCAGTTCTTTGACCCTTTGCATCACTGCTTCACATTTCCTGACTACCAGCTTGTGCCCACTTTGGAAGAATTCTCTCAGCTCTTGAGGATTCCTATTCTCAATCAACTACCTTTCAATGGTACAGAAAGAGATCCAAATCCAGAAGAGATTGCTCAAGCCTTGCACTTACACTCATCTGATGTCACAACCCATTGGGAAACTAGAAGTGGTGTCAAAGGCTTCTTGGCAAAGTTCTTGTTTGAGAAGGCCCAAAGCTGTTGGAATTCCTTGGACTTTCAAGCTTTTGAGGAGATTCTAGCTCTTCTCATCTATGGGATAGTCTTGTTCCCTAATCCTGACCAACTCATAGACGCGAGTGCTGTCAAAATCTTCATGTCACGCAATCCGGTGCCTACTTTGCTTGGAGATATCTTACACTCTTTTCACACTCGTACAATGAGGAAAAGAGGTGTTCTCATGTGTTGCACTCCTCTCTTGGCAAGATGGTTTATTTCTCATCTTCCCCAATCAGTTTTGAAGAATGAGCAAGGTTTGATGTGGTCACAACGGTTGATGACACTTACATATTCAGACATTCATTGGTGTTCTCGATCTAAAGAGAATGTTATCATCGTCGACCGTTATGGGGAATTCCCTAATGTACCTCTACTTGGCATTAGGGGAGGCATCACCTACAACCCCTTCTTGGCTCTAAGACAATTTGGTTATGCCTGAAGGGATGGACCACATGACATGCTGATTCCAGTCTTGGTTTTTGACTTTGACAACAACAATCAAGGACTTCGTCAAAGGTTCATCCGAGCTTGGAGGATGCCAAACAAGGTAGACAGTAAGACCTTGAGACACAAGAATTACATCCCTCTTGAGCCTTACCTCAAGTGGGTACGAACCCGCGCCCAAAGTCTTATGATGCCTTACCCCTATATTCTCCCAGTGATTATAGAGCCCGTTAAGGAAGGAGAGGTTCCATACACCCTCCTACATCCTGACATGCCAAAATCACTCGAAGACTTACAAAGGAGTTGGATACAGCTCAAGGGAGAACGCGATACTTTTGAATCCCAATTCTACGCAAGCGAGAAGAAGGTTTTAGAACTCAATCGGTTACTTCACGAAGAGCAGACTCTCAACACCTACATTGCACCAAAGAGGATGCGCAACGTCTTTTTATCTTAGAATTTTTGTACTATTTTGCCCTAGGGGAATTGATGTAATCAAATTCTATTTATTAATATAACGTGTGTTCCTTTTTGTTTGAAACAAATTTGAATTTTCAAATCCTTGAAAGCATTACATGAATACATATCATTCATCATGAGCATAAACATGTCTTTGCAAGATGTTTCCTCATCCCTCTGCTGTTTATTTCAGCAAAATGGATCTTGAACAAACGGTTAAAGACTTGCAAGCTCATAATTCACAATTTCAACAGCTACTCTTGACCTTGGCCAAGGGGCAGGAGGAGCTCAAGACTCTGCTAGAGAAAGAGAAAGAGAAAAAGAAGAAGAAGCCAGTCGGTGTGGTTATCATGGGCAGAAGGTTCCAAGGATAAGCTAGGAGGACCTTGGAATTTCCATCAACCTCTGAAGAAGGGGAAAGAAAAGGAAAAGAAACGGAAGTGCCATCTGATTTTGAAGCAGAAGAAGAGGAGGAAGAGGACTACTCAGAACAACAATACCCTTCGCAGATGACAAATACAAAAACTTGGAAGAACGTCTAGCTGCTATGGAAGTACAGAGAGTACCGGGTCTAGACTTTGAGGAGTTAGGGTTGGTATCAGGAATAGTAATCCCTCCGAAGTTTAAAGTGCCTTTATTTTCCAAGTAAGATGGGGTGTCTTGTCCCAAGATGCACCTACGATCTTATGTCAGGAAAATTCAGCCGTATTCTGCTGACAAAGATTTGTGGGTCCACTTTTTCTAGGACAGTTTGTCAGGAACGCAGCTTGATTGGTTCTACCAGTTTGAGAGAGCTGATGTGCATAATTGGGAAGACTTGGAAGAAACCTTCTATAAATAGTATCAATACAACGCCGACTTGGCACCAACCCGTACTCAACTCCAGAGTATGGCCATGGTATCCAATGAGGGCTTAAAAGACTACGCCCAAAAGTGGAGGGATTTAGCCGGAAGGGTGCAACCACCTTTATCTGAAAGGGAGCTAGTGGACATGTTCTTGGGAACTTTATCAGGTCCTTTATTTAATCATCTGATTGGAAGTTCCTCTGTAGGGTTCACCAAATTGATTTTAACTGGCGAAAGGGTGGAAGCTGGTATTAGAAGCGGGAAAATTTAGAAAAACGCGTCTACCTCTGCCGCTGTAAAAAAGCCCTTCACTAGAAAGAAGGAAGTGTCTGCTGTCTATGAACAGAGAAATCAGGGAAGGACCGAACAATGACCAACAGTGGGGGCTGTTATGATTCAAAAGCCTGCATCAGACCAGCCAAGAAACAATCAGCCGAGAAATAATCAGCAAAGGGTGGAAAGGCCTGTACGGAAATTCACCAAGATTAACATGACTCCCGCTCAAGTCCTACCACATCTTTTGAAGTTGAATCTTTCCATGTTAAAAGAGGCCCCTAAAAATCCCAATACTACATCTCCACACTACCATCGGAATTCCAGGTGCACTTACCATTCTGAAAGTCCAGGGCACGACATCAACAACTGTTGGGCTCTGAAGAACAAGATTCAAGATCTGATAGAAGCAAAGGAAGTTGAATTTGAATCTCCTGAGAAACCAAATGTTATCTCCGCTCCAATGCCTAGGCATGGACACAATGCCAGTGCTGTTGAGGAAGACTTATTTGTTGACACCGTGGATGAATTGTTGACTCCGCTCTCTACCATCAAGTTGAATTTGTTAAAGCCTGGGGTGTTCCCAGGTTGTGACAAAGATTGCCGTATTTGCCTACCCTCATCATTTGACTGTCCTCTGTTGAAGAAAGGTATCCAACAACTAATTAATAATCAAGAAATTTTGTTTGAGAAAGCTCCTGTTTCACCCATTCCAGTTCCAGAAGTTTCAATAATAACCATATACGCCAATCCTTCCAGGGTTCCTAAAAAACCCGTTAGGATTACATCTGTTCCTTTGACTATTCCATTTAAGATAACAATGCCTGGGCCAACCCCATACAAATCAGATAAAACGGTACCATGGAACTATGGTGGAGAAATCTACTACCATGGTGTCAAACAGATTGAACAGACTGCCGAAGAGGAGAGCTCCGAGGAGGACAATTCTGACATCAGTAACATTTCCGAAACAAGCAAAATTACCCGCAGTGGGAGAATTTTCTCTCCATAGATTTCCCCTTCAAAGGCAGTCTTTGGACCCATGGCCGTTCTGAAGATTACAACTGTACCAGTGATTACACCCACAAGTGTACTTACCAACAAAGAAGAAAAATACAATTCCTATCCCTACTTCCACTGCTGAGAATAAAGGAAAGAATGTTCAAGAGGAGCCTGTCCTGATGAAGGCTCAACCGCTAGCTATTCCTAAGATATCCAAGAAGGAGATGGAAGAAATCCTGAGGATCATTAAGAAGAGTGATTATGATGTGGTCGAACAACTGGGGCAGAACCCATCCAAAATCTCTATGTTAGCATTGTTGCTGTGCTCTGAGGCACATGCTAAAGCTTTGTTCAAATTTCTGAAGACGGCTCACGTGCCGCAAGAGACATTCGCGGATCAATTCCAAGAGTGTGTGGCTAGTTTAACAGCTGACAATGGCCTGGGTTTCTCTGATGCCGACTTGACCTCCAAAGGGAGAAAACATAATGACGCACTACATGTCTCAGTAGGGTGAAGAGGAACCACCCTAGCCCATGTTTTGGTTGATACTGGATCATCTTTAAATGTCTTGCCAAAGAAGGCCCTTGATAGGTTGGATTGTGAAGGCCTAACCCTGAAACCCAGTAATATAATTATGAGAGCATTTGGCGGCTCTAATAGGATGGTCTATGGGGAGGTGGACATCCCGATCAAAGTGGGTACCCAGACGTTCAATTCGACATTCTATGTGATGGACATCTGTCCTTCTTACTCTTTCCTGTTGGGACGTCCCTGGATTCACAATGCCGGTGTTGTCACCTCGACTTTGCATCAGATGCTGAAGTACCCCGTCTAAGGGAAGATCATAACTGTCCATGGGGAAGAGGAAGACATGATTAGTCATCTAAATTCTTTTTTATATGTAGAATTGGATGGCGAATTCATTGAAACCCCTTTCCAACATTTTGAAGAAGTCTCTCAGGAAATAGCGGCGACCAAAGCGGTATCTTCAACTCCTGTGATCACAAGACCTCCACCTCGGATGTCTTATCTAAAGGATGCAAAGGTAGTAGTGGAAGAAGGAGGATCCACCATCTGGGGGCAGCTCCCATAATTTCCCTACAAATCAGACAAGTTTGGCCTAGGATTTGCTTTGACTGCTCAGAAAGTGGTGCGCCGCACCCGTGCCGGAGGGCCACCTGTGAAGATCAGTCACCAAGGGGTTAATGCGCTAGAGGACAGTGAAGAAGATGGCATCCTGGAAGACTGGATTTTTCCTACTGTCGGCGGAGGACTGTGCAACTGGGAAGCAAAAGACTTTGTTCCGATTACTTTCATACCGCAGTAATTTATCTTTTCCATTTCTGTTGGATCTGTAATAATTCACAAACAATTCGTACTTTTTCAACCTTGTGTCTTACCCGAGGCACAACGGTCCATTTGTAAGGGTTCTTATTTCATTTTCATATGTCATTTAATGAATCATGGACGCTTTTCATATTTAAACCTTCTGTGCTCTTTGTCTTTCTTTTACATTTTGTTGTTTTAAGATGGCTATACCCTTACACACACCCACACTCACAAATGCAGGTACCCTTCCATTCCGGAACCCATGGGTAACGATACTGCTATAGCCTTCAGTGACTCTGAAGATCTAATTTACCAAGCCGAATACGAAGGTGATGAAGATTGTGAGGTGCTAGGGGAATTGGCTAGACTATTACAACAAGAAGAAAGAGCTATTCTGCCTCATGAGGAGCTGTTGGATACAATCAACTTGGGAACTAAGGAAGACAAAAAGGAAATCAGAGTGGGTGCCAATCTTAAGCCGAGTGTCAAGGAGAGCTTAATTCAGCCGTTGCATGATTATATTGAGATCTTTGCCTGGTTATACGAAGACATGCCGGGACTCGATACAGACATTGTGGTACACCGTCTACCCACGAGAGAAGATTGTCCAACAGTGAAACAAAAGGTCCGCCGCATGAGACCTGACATGTCAGAGAAGATCAAAGCAGAAGTTATGAAGCAGTTCAATGCTGTATTTCTGGCTGTTACTTCCTATCCACAATGGGTTGCTAACATTGTTCCCGTGCCTAAAAAGGACGGCAAAGTGAGAATGTGCGTGGATTATAGAGATTTAAACAGGGCCAGCCCTAAAGATGACTTTCCACTTCTCCACATCGACATCCTGGTTAACAATACAGCTTAGCACAAAGTATTTTCTTTCATGGACGGATTCTCAGGCTATAACCAGATCAAAATGGCACCTGAGGACATGGAGAAAACTACATTTGTTACACAGTGGGGTACGTTCTGTTACAAAGTGATGCCATTCGGACTGAAGAATGTCGGGGCAACCTATCAATGCGCCATGGTAGCTTTATTTCATGATATAATACATCATGAGATAGAGGTCTACGTAGATGACATGATAGCCCGATCGCAAACTGAAGAAGAACACCTTGATCACTTGCAAAAGCTGTTTGTCAGGTTGAAGGAGTACAAGCTAAGGTTGAACCCGAACAAGTGCACCTTCGGAGTCCGGTCCGGTAAACTCTTGGGTTTCATTGTCAGCAACAAAGGCATCGAGGTTGATCCTGCCAAAGTCAAAGCCATACAAGAAATGCTTGCTCCTCGCATTGAGAAGGAAGTCAGAGGATTCTTGGGACGCCTAAACTATATTGCTAGGTTCATTTCTCACTTAACATCTACTTGTGAACCAATCTTCAAGCTGTTGAAGAAAGATCAGGTAGTTAGATGGAATGATGACTGTCAAATTGCTTTCAATAAAATCAAGGAGTATTTACAAGAGCCTTCTGTCTTGATGCCACCCGTCGAAGGAAGACCACTAATCATGTATCTGACCGTCTTGGAGAACTCAATGGGGTGCGTATTGGGGCAGTATGACGAGTCTGGCCGAAAAGAGCATGCCATTTATTACTTAAGAAAAAATTTTACCGACTGTGAAACCAGATATTCACTGCTCGAGAAAACTTGCCGCGCTCTGGTATGGGCTGCTCGCCGTCTAAGACAGTATATGTTGACTCATACCACTTTGCTGATATCTAAGATGGATCCGATAAAATACATCTTTGAGAAGCCTACTTTGTCTGGAAGGATAGCTAGATGGCAGATGATACTTACAGAATATGACATACAGTACACGACCAAAAAAGATATAAAGGGAAGTGTGTTAGCTAATCATCTGGCTCATCAAGCTGTAGAAGATTACCAATCCATGAAGTTTGACTTTCCTGACAAAGACATCATGACATTGGACAACACTGAAGATTTCAGACCATATGAAGGACCTGAACAAGGATCCCGATGGACCCTATACTTTGATGGGGCATCCAATGCGCTTGGTAACGGTATCGATGCGGTACTCATATCCCCAGAAGGTTGCCATACTCCTTTTACAGCCAGACTTTGCTTCAACTGTACGAACAACATGGCAGAGTACGAAGCATGCATCTTTGGACTCAAGGCTCCCATAGACTTGGGAATCAAATCTATAATTGTGTTTGGGGACTTAACTTTGGTCATCAGTCAGATCAAAGGAGAGTGGGACACTAAGCATCCTAACCTTATCCCTTACAAAGAACATGTCTTGACATTGCTACCACATTTCGAGCAGATTACCTTCGAGCACTTCTCACGAGAATAAAATCTGCTAGCAAATGCTCTAGCTACAATGTCGTCCATGTTTAAACTTAATTGGGATAACGAGGCTCCCCAAATCAGCATTGAAGGGATGGACGAACCTGCACACTGTGACGAGATTAATACCGAAGAAGTAGTGGACCGACCTTGGTTCCATGAAGTCAAAAGGTATCTCGAGGCTCAAGAATACCCAGAAGGAGCTTCAGTCAGTGACAAGAAGTTCTTAAGGAGATTCACATCTAAGTTCTTCCTAAGTAATGGTATCCTGTACAAACGCAATCATGATTCTATTCTGCTCCGTTATATGGACAAGATTGAAGCTGAAAGGATTATGGCTGAATTGCATGAAGGTACCTTTGGCACTCACTCTAGCGGGCATACGATGGCTAAGAAGATCCTAAGGGCAGACTATTACTGGTCTAACATGGAAGCAGACTGCTATCTACACTCCCGGACCTGCCATAAATGTCAAATCTATGCAGACAATGTACACGTACCCCTGGTTCCTCTAAATGTCTTAACAACTCCTTGGTCCTTCGCTATGTGGGGAATTGACATGATTGGAGAGATCAAGCCTACAGCTTCCAATGGACACCGCTTTATTCTAGTGGCCATTGATTATTTCACAAAGTGGGTCGAAGCAGCTTCCTTCGCATTCGTTACTAAGAATGTTATTGCCTGCTTCATCAAACAGAATGTTATTTGCCGGTACGGTATCCCTGAAAGGATCATCACTGATAATGGTATGAACCTTAACAATATTATGATCACCGCCTTGTGCGAGCAGTTCAAGATTCAACATCACAATTCATCCCCCTATCGGCCAAAGATGAATGGTGATGTCGAAGCGGCGAACAAAAACATCAAAAAGATCATACAGAAAATGACAGTCACCTACAAGGACTGGCATGAGATGCTACTGTTTTCTCTCCACGGGTACCGTACCACGGCTTGCACATCAACTAGGGCAACACCCTATTCTTTGGTTTATGGCATGGAGGCTGTTTTACCTATTGAGGTTCAGATCCCATCATTAAGAATCATGAAGGATGCAGGTTTGAGTGAAGACGATTGGATTCAAACCCGACTTGATTAGTTGAACTTAATTGACGAAAAGAGACTTACTGCTGTTTGTCATGGTTAGACGTATCAAAAGCGGATGATCAAGGCTTTCAACAAGAAAGTCAGACGACAAGTGTATCAAGTTGGATATCTTGTGATCAAGCGCATCATCTTGCCACATAGTGATCCCAGGGGAAAATGGACTCCTACCTACGAAGGGCCATTTATAATCAAGAACATCTTTTCTGGTGGGGCAAAGATCTTAACCACCATGGACGGCGACGACCTGCCACACCCTGCGAACGCAGACATAGTCAAAAGATACTACGCATAAGAGACCCGCTAGGTTGACACACCTAGGCAAAACAAGGGCATCCCGGCGAACCAAAAAGGTTCGAGAAAAAATTAGGGATAAAATGAAAAAAATCTGTACACTCGACAAGTTGAAAACCCGAAAGGGTGACTTGGGCAAAAAAGGGTTTCCCGGTGGATCGAAAACCCGAAAGGGAGGTTCAGGAAAAAGTTAGGGAATTAAAGCGTATGACTATGTATCGTCGGATCACTTTAAGGACAATCTCTTCACTGACAAACCTGGAGCTTCTGATCAATCCAATTATCTTCGAACAAAGCAACCAATGGACAAGATATTCGGAGATACGAAGGCCATAGCAGAATGGGAACCCCATGAGATTTTTTTACACATATATATCTTTCTTTGTATAAAATTTTTCTTACTTTTATGACACCATCCTCTTACTAGGATGTCTGTCTCCTTTGTACACAAATACTTATTCAAAGTAAATACATAGATACCTCTTTAAAGTGCAAAAAATCATTTTGTCTTTTTCTTTTTACACTTGTGTTTTATTTGCAAAAACATCCAATGATTCATTAATAAACATATGCATTTGAATATAATTAGTGTTTACAAATAAACAAAAGTGGAAAAGAACAATTACTGGCAGGTTGAAAGATTAGGAAAACGTCTTTAGGCTATTCCATGAGCAATCCCTACAGTACATCATCAAGATCCCCAGCGGAGCCAAAACTTCAAACCATTAATCCCCAGTGGAGCCAAAACTTTGAACTACAGATCCCCAGTGGAAACCATCCAGTCTCTCCAAATTCCCCAGCAAGTTATCTTGAAGCTTGAAAACTAACCAGACAATAACTTCTGATAACTCCCCAGTAGAGTTGCAGACAACCCAAACTACTGAACTTTGTTCCAAACAGGAATAAGCTTTTTCCCAGAGTCTTCACTACTCCCCAGTAGGATAGCTTCCTTCCCCACATAGTTTTCATTGCTCCCCAACAGAATGAAGATTCTCATTCTTATTTCCCAGCAAAACAAGGATTCCCTATGTGTAATCTCCAGTAGACGTCATCAAAATTCTCTGGATTTTCCAAGCAGATTACTCAAGTAGTACATGGCATTACTCTCATAACGGAATTTTTTTCAATACTCCAACTTCAAGACATGAAGATACCTATATCCCCAGAGAAGTCGTCAAGGATTTCTTATCTTCAGCAGTCAGGGATTTATTTTCCTCGGCAGCAGTCAAGGATTTATAATCCCCAGATGTCAAGGGTTTATTTTCCTCAACAAAACAGCTAATCAGCTTACATGCGCATACATTACATCCATATATCATAAACATTGATAAAGCACATATATTGCATCATACATTTCATGCAACAAAACTTTGTGTTTTAGCTAACATTTTACCCTTTTCAAGATAAGATTAACAACTATCATTAACAATATTCAAAGATTTCAGATACAGTACAGATACGCTCCATACAAGGATGCCATTCTGATACTCATTTAGATCTCAACTTCAGATACAATACGAATATGCTCCATACAAGGATGCCATCCTGATACTAATTCAAATTTCAACTTCAGATACAGTAAAGATACACTCCAACCACATAAGTCATTCTATTACTCATTCAGAATTCAAAGTCAAGATACAGTTCAGATATGCTCCAGACACGAAAGCCATTCTATTACTCATTCAGATCCCAGTCCAGATACGCTCCAGACACGAAAGCCATTCTGTCACTTATTCAAATTTCAAGTTCAGATACAGCTCAGATACATTCTAGATACGGACACCATTCTGATGCTCATTCTTATGATTTAAAACAAGCATTCTTGGATGGCATCTACAAGCCCATCTCCAGCAAGATTTTATCACCTTTCCAAATGGCATCTTTAAGCCCATTCCCTCAACTACATTTCGTCGAGTGCAAATTTACAGGCATTCTAGTGTCCAATCATCTTTTACCTTCGAGTCACGAATGACAAAACTCGCCAATCTAACTCTTCAGGTTCAAGAAGATTGAACAGGGGCAACTGTTGTACCCCAAAATTTTCCCTCTCATTTATCAAGATTTTCCTCACAAGACTTCTTGGACTCAGGACAAGATTAGGGATTGGTCAGCTCAAGACATCATCTTGCACTGATAACCTGAAATTAGGGTTTGAGTTTGCACAAGGAATTTTGGACCATGAATACTTCATGTGACTTTCATACACCATCTTGGACCTCTAAGATTTCTCATGTTAAGTTTCATGCCTTGAACCACATTTTTGACCAGTCAATTAGACAGTTGACCTAAAAATCAGCTGTATTGGGGAAAAAATCAACCATGGCCAATTTGCAGTCAAACTTCATAATTTTGTATCCACAACAACATTTTAAACTCATATGTACCATTTGATAAAGTTTGGATCACAACTCCCAACTCCTCAAGAAATTTGATCAAATCATCAAAAGGGCAAAATGGTCAAAATTAGGGTTTTGACTGAGAAAAGGCAATTTCTGATTTTTAACCTAGCCAATGACCAATTGGGTTCATACATGATTTCAAGGACTCAATGGAATCATATTGACCTAATCACATGGTTCAAAAGATCTCAAGTTCATTGGATTGACAGTTGAATTTTCCAATCAACTGATCAAAAGTCAACTGTACATTGAAAAGTCAAACTTTGACTTTTTGGTCAAAATCAAATGCCAAGGGTCATACTTCATCAAGATATGTCAAAATATGAAACTTGTTGACCAAGAAAACCAATTTTTAAAATTAGGGTTTTGAATTTGAAAAATTTCATAACTTAGAATTTTTCTAAGTATGGAAAATTTCTTATTTTTTCCCAACTTTCCACCACTGTTTCACCATGATGCAATTTGATTCAAAGAAAACTTCCAACATGAAAGTTGTAGTCCTCCATGAAATCTACAACTTTGATTCACAAAGTTTTCCCAAATGATGCTTGGATCTCAAGTTATGAATTTGTGAATAGAGGTCCATGAACTAAATAACTTAGTGAAAATTTGCCCTAATTTAGGCAGGTTTTTGACCCAACTTCATGGACATTTTTCACCTAGTTCCAAGAGGTATCTCAAAATTCATTTCAAATATGGATTATAGAGCATGTTGCAAGATTTCCAAAATGTCCAAGAACTCTCCAAGATCATTTGTGGTTAGGGAGAATCGAAGAAGAGAAATTGACATTTTTGTCACTTTTGATCAAGCCATTTTTACAAAGTGTTAAGTTGCAAATCTGATCAAGGATGCTTGTACCTTGCATTACAGGTCCTAAACTCATTCTACACTCCATAATTAAATGCAAACTCAGTGGTTAAAGGCTTTATTTTCACCTTTGGAGCATTGTATAAGAGATTTTTCCATTAATGGCATAAAGGGCACATTGCCATTTTCATAAAGGCAAACTTTTTGCAACTTTAAAAACCTTGAGCCTTGTACATGTTCTTTTGTTACAAGCAATGTCCACAGATATCAAGAAACGTTTACCAGCCCTTTGCAGCCCTAGAACTAGCCAGTACAAGCATGTTGGCTTAAGTCACTTCACTTTTCTTCAAAGGCAAGAAAAGTTGCCAAAAGATCAGAACTTGTACAAGCTGATGAAGGGTGGACTTTGTATCATTCTACACACATTGACAAACTCATCACAAGGCTAAACACGAATTCATAACATCTAAAACTCTCCAAAACTCAAAAACTCCAAATTTTTGCCCAAACATTGCAGTTCTACAAAACTCTTGCCATTTCATTTTTGGCTCGTGCGGTTCTTGTTTCAAGACGTCAAACACCTTACATATATCCTATCAAAGCTATCTAAGCCCTTGTCCTGGTTCTGTGAACTCTGTTTCAGCCATCACCATTTTCACTTTGGAAGGTTGCAGCTTGACTTCTACAGAGAGTTTCAGCCATCCACAAAGCAAGCTAAGCATTGGAATAGCTTGAGGGAACTTCAAGGAAGCTCACACGATCCTCAGGCCTCACTCAAAGTCCCCACATTGTCATATCCAAATCCAGCTGAAGGGGGTATTTTTCAAAACTCTATCTCTCTATTTAGACATCCTCAAGCCACGATTTGTGAAGCAAAAATGTAGTCCTTAACATGGTGAAGCTGTACATATGCATACTTGTCATTTATATTAACTGAGCAGTGAGAATTTAAAGCTTGAAGTTCATGAAATAATTAGGTCACGAATTAAGGGTGATTAAATTCTCTCTGATCTTTGAGAGTTAGGTTACAAATTTTATATCATTGGAATCGTGAGATTACAAGCTACATGTTTTATGTTATGGATTTTTTTTTTATGCAAGCTATAGCAAGTTACAGATTTGAAGGCAAATACGCGCGCACATGGAAGCTGGTGGACAGGGATGAAGTGCTTGGGCCTTAGGCGCCTTGGGCCTTCTGTTTTAAATTTTCACACCCCCTGACTTGATATTTGCACCCCCTTGCATATTTGTTTTATTTTTCATTTTTCTTTTTATATTTTTATATTTATTGTTTTTATTTATTTTTCTGAATCACAAAAATCATGAAAAATATTTTCATTTTCTTTATCTTTTGCATTTTATTTTATTTTTTTATTTTATTTTTTGCATAAAAAATAGTTTACTAGAATAATGGACTTTATTTTCTTAAATAAGTTATAAATATATTTAATAAATACTATACATTTTTATTTTATTATTTTACACATTAAATATTTATTTTCATACATATTTTAAATTTTAATATTTGTACATAATATTAGGTATTATTTTCTTATACAAAAAATGGACAAAATAATAAATATAGAACATATATTTTATTTTAATTGAAAACTAGGGTTTCACCCTTTCAAAAACAATAATATTTTTCTCTTATATTTAGGGCTTAAATAAATCATTTTTCTCATACAAAAAAAAATCAAATACAAAATATTTTTGCATAAATACATTTTTATTTCATTTTTAATATTTGTATATTTATTTAATTTGCACATAATTCAGTTGGGTTGTAATAGTATTTTAGGGTTTATATTTGTGCAATATCCCCATTCAAAAACTTGTATCCCCCCTCCCATAATAATTGTTGTAATAGCTTAGTTTACATTTACGTAATTTATCGCTTTATATATTTGTGTAGTAAATTAGGGTTTTGCATTATAAGACCAAAAAAAAAACAAACAAATAGAATGACCTAATCCAAGACAATCAAAAGCATGTAAAATGACACACATTGCACACAAGCACCCTTAGGGTTTCACCCACTTGGTTGTCTAAACAAAAATGGCCATGGTATGCATGTAAAGTATCTTGGCAAAACAAAACAAAACAAAAGATCATAGTCCCTCGATGACGCTATCAAAAGATTGCCTAAACAAATGATCTTGGTCCCTCCAAATATGCTAAGATACTTGGCAACATTGCTATCATGGTCATACGATGACCCACGCCCATCCCGTTTAACATCCAAAGATAAGGTTGTCTACCAAAACAATGGTAGATCAACAATATCAAAGGAATGAAAATGTACAAGAAGGACATTTGAGTAGGTAGATAGCTTCTAAGTCACTTGCTCCTTTCAAACAATCCTTGCTATTTTCAAAAATAAACACATACACCTTTCAAAACATTTCCAAACAACTTTCAAAACATTGAAACATTTTTCAAAAGAAAAACCTCTTTGTATACATTCTCACGAACGAGAATCATTACAAAGATTGCCTAAACAAATGACCTCTTTTCAAAATACTTTCAAAACCATACCAAACACAAAGCACCATTTCAAACAATTTCAAAAGCGAAGCAAGTGATCTAAGCAAGTAACTAAGAGCCCATGGAAAACCATGGATGAAAAGGGTGCTAGTACCTTCCCTTTTCATAATCTATCCCCCGAACTCAAGAAAACATCTCAAAGGTCTTTCCTGTGCTTTTTTACCTTTCCTTTTTGATAAAATAAAAGTCGGTGGCGACTCTTGCTAAACCGCGACATTTGCGACGAAACGCAAAACCTCAAGTCAGTTCTCCCACCGTATCACAATAGGCATTTTCAAAATAAGCGAGTTAGCGATTAAGAGCCCGTATATAACTGTGGATGAAAAGGGTGCTAACACCTTCCCTTTTCATAATCTACCCCCCGAAATCAGAAAAATCTCAAAGGTCTTTCCTGTTCTTTTCACCCTTTCCTTTATTGGATAAAAGAAAATTCAGTGGCGGCTCTTGCTATTCGCAACTTTTGCGATAAAACACAAAACCAAAAGTCAGTTCTCCCACCGTATTACAGAACTGGAGACTCTGCTGGGAAATAACTAAAAAAAAGTGGGGTTACCTTAGAGTTAGATCACCTTTAATTTGCTTTCTTTGTCTGATTTTCCTGATTTATTTTTAAAGGGTTGTTTGGGTATTTATTGTAAAGATCCTATACCCGGATCTGGGGCATTTTAGGTAAGTAGAAATAAATCATGGAAACTGTACGGCATAGACCGATATGGTTAAAGCGATGGCTACATTAGTGCAACACATTGTTTTATGCCGGTGTCCCTTGAGTCAGTCAAGGAGAATGCTGGGCTGCTGCATGGTGTCATAAGCACTAACTGACCGTAGAACCTTAGTTTACACAACTTAGCCATTAGAAAGTAGTGAGATGGCCGACTTTGGTACAGTCCGAAGTTGGTTGATACTCGATGCTACACTTTTTGAGATCATACTCTCGGGATATTTCGGTTGCAAATCAGATGCTTGTATTGAAACAATGCTTGAGAGAAAGATCAGTGATATTGAGACTTCTAGAACCCGGTTACTTCTTTTAGGATAAATTGAGCCAACTAAACATAAAGAGGGTACTTATCTAGAAACTCCATGCAAGCTTGAACCTAAGGCCTTGTGTGTTTTGTTTGTGTGTGATTAAACTGTTCAAACATAACATCATGACATCATGACATTATACACATCTCATTTTCACTAACCATTTCAAGGACTGAGGAATTTTTCTTTGTTCTTTATTGTAGGTTATGGCATCCACTCGTAGAAACACTATCCAGATCAACTTTGTAAAGATACCTTCTCAACTTAAGGAGTTAGTCTCAAGGGTTCCCGAAAGTTCTCAGTTCACCAAGAGGCATGGTCATCTACTCAGTTTGGTTACCTCGGGTTTTGAAGAAGACATGATGAGTGTTCTATTCCAATTTTTTAACCCCGCACATCACAGTTTCACCTTTCCAGACTCTCATTTGGTACCCACAACGGAATAGTTCTTCAAATTACCCGGAGTACCTATTCTTAATCAGATACCATTTAGCGGTCTAGAGAAGATTCTAAAGCCTGAGGATATTGCAACAACTTTACATCTAAAGCGGTCTGACGTGATATCTAATTGGGAAACCAGAAGTGGAGTCAAGGGTTTTCTTTCTAAATTTATGATAGAGAAGGATCAACTGTTTCTGGAGGCTATGAGCTTTCATGCTTTCGAAGCGATCTTGTCCCTATTGATATATGGATTGGTTTTATTTCCTAATCTGAACCAACTCATAGATGTGAATGCTATCAAAATATTTCTTGCTCGTAATCCTGTTCCTATCTTGCTTGGAGATATTTTGCATTCTCTTCACACTCGTACTATGAAGAAGCGGGGAACTCTTATATGTTGTATATGCTTATTATCCAGGTGGTTTATTTTGCACCTTCCCTGATCAGTGATGAAAAATTAACAAGGTATGAAGTGGTCTCAAAGGGTAATGTCACTCTCTCATACAAATATCTATTGGTGTTCTCGATCTCAGGAGGATATCACTAATATTGGCCGATGTGGGGAATTCCCCAATGTACAACTACTTGGCATTAGGGGAGGCATTACTTATAACCCTTCTATGGCTCTACATGAATTTGGTTATGCTCGAATAGACGATCCTCACGACATGCTTATCCAGGGTGTTGTATTCGATTACGAGAATGATCTTCAAGGTTATCGTTAAAGGTTTATACATGCTTGGGGCATGGTGAACAATATTGATAACAAGGCTTTAGGACTGAAGAACTCCATTCCTTTGGATCCCTACCTCAGATGGGTGAGATCTCGTTCTCAAAGTCTTATAATGCCATATCCCGCTGTCCTACCGGTAATTGTGGAGCCTGTTACTGAAGGAGATATTCCTCATATTGTTCTTCACCTAGATATGCCTACTAACCTTGAAGAGCTATAGAAGTCTTAGATTCAACTGAAAGAAGAAAGGGACACCTTTGAGATTAGTTCTATGCTAGTGAGAAGAAGGTATTGGAGCTGACAAAACAACTTCATGAAGAACAGAGCCTTAATGCATATGTCAATACAAAGAGGAAGCGCCCGTGGGAGACTTGAGTCTTAGGTCTTAGGAGTTCATGTTGTTGTCTCTTTGAGACCCTTTTGTTATCTTTGTAAGCCTAAAAGGAAATTTTCAATTCAAGCTTACTAATAAAAGTTATGTTTCTGTTTCCTTTTGGTTAACAAATTTAAATCCCAAGATCCTTGAAAACATTGCATATATATATATATATATATATATATATATATATATATATATATATATATATATATATATATATATATATATATATATATATATATATATATATATATATATATATATATATATATATATATATATATATATATATATATATATATATATATATATATATATATATATATATATATATATATATATATATATATATATATATATATATATATATATATATATATATATCATGCATCATTACATCACAGGTTTTCCAAATACATGTTTTCTCATCCGCTTACTATTTATTTCAGTAAAAGATGTCCCTCGAACAAACCGTTAAGGAACTCAAAGTCCATAACACTAAATTCCTGGAAACTCTCATAAGCTTAGCACAGGGACATAAGGACATGATGGCGCTCATCGCCAAGAAAAAGAAGACTAAAAAACTGGTTTTTATCCTCAATATGAGAACAAGATTCAAAGGTCCTGCTCAACCGTTTCAAGCTGATGATGTATCCTATGATGAAGATGACAACCAAGAGGAGGATGGTAGAAGTATCAGGGTTGAGGTTGAAAATAACCAGGGTTATGGAAAGATTCCTGAAGATGAAGACTATTCTGATGAGTAGTACCCTCTTGCAGATGAAAAGTACAAACAATTGGAGGATCGTCTCAAGGCTATGGAGATCCAGAAAGTACCTGGATTGGATTTTGAAGAGCTGGGCCTTATCTCAGGGGTTGCCATCCCTCATAAGTTTAAAGTTCCTACTTTTGCTAAATATGAAGGTATGTCTTGTCCGAAGCTTCACCTGAGATCTTATGTTCAGAAGATCCAACCCCATACTGCTGACAGGAAGTAATGGGTCCATTTCTTTCAAGAAAGCTTGTCTGGTACTCAACTCGAATGATTCCATCAGCTGGAAGGAACCAACATTCGCACTTGGGAAGATTTAGCTACTAATTTTTACAAGCAGCATCAATATAATACTGACCTTGCACCAAATTGTGTGCAATTGCAAAACATCTCCATGGGCTCGAATGAAGGGTCCAAGGAGTATGCACAAAAATGGAGAGATTTAGATGGAAGGGTGCAACCTACCTTATCTCACTGGGAGTTGGTGGATATGTTCATGGGCACTATAACAGGCCCATTCTTTAATCTGCTAATTGAGAGTTCTTCAGCTGGTTTTACTGAGCTGATACTGATAGGAGAAAGAGTTGAAAATGGTATTAAGAGTGGGAATATTCCAATGGATACGTCCTCTAATGCAGTAAAGAAGCCATTCAATGGTAAAAAAGAAACCAATGTAGTTTATAGCCAGAAGGGGCGTAGTGAAAATGACCACCATCAGTCTGTGGGAGTGGTGTTAATCTCTAATTTGGTGCATGCTCAACAATAACAACATAGCAATCAGCGTAGGCCAGATGCTTTAAGAAGGCAGTTCACCAAAATTAATATGCCATTGTCTCAGACATTACAATATTTGTTGAAGGCAAAATTGATAACACGACGAGATCCTCCTCCTAATCCCAACACCTCCTCTCCTAAGTACAATCCAAATGTGAAGTGTGCGTATCATTCTAATAGTCCTGGGCACAACACCAACAACTGTTGGGCTCTGAAAAACAAAATTCAGGACATGATTGACAATAAGGAAATTGAGTTTGATCCTCCAAAGACTTCGAACATGATTACTGCACCTATGCCAAAGCATGACAAATTCATAAGTGTTATTGAAGACATTATGTATGTTACTGCTGTAAGTGATTTGGTTACTCCTCTCTCCATAATCAAAAAGAATTTGTTACAAGCCAATTTATTTTCGGGTTGTGTTGAAAGATGTTACTACTGTGCAGTCCAACCCAATTGTTGTAAATTACTAAAGGAAGGCGTTCAACGCCTGATAGACGAACACATAATTTTGATCGAGAAAGTTCTGTATGCTGAGAATTTATGCCAAGATCACTTCCAAAGGTCCTGTAAGGATTACCGCCAATCCAAAAGCTGCTCCTTTGATCATCACTACACCCGGACCCATCCCATATTCTTCGAATAGAGTTATTCTATGGAACTATGGATCCGATGTTTACTACCACAATGTCAAACAAGAGTTATCTGATGAAGATGAAGATATTGATCTCGACATTGACAATATCACAGGGACCCGTAAAATTACTAGAAGTGGAAGGGTTTTCTCACCAGAAATCTCTCCAAAGAATGTTGCTACACCTGGTCGAATTATCGTTACCAAATCAACTACTGAGGCCCGGGGTAAGGAGCCAATAATAGAGCCTGCCCAGACGGAGGAACGTGAAGAAGCCGTAGTAGAAGACACCTCTAGACAAGAGTTGGAAGAGGTATTGAAGATTATCCATAAGAGCAGTTATAAAATTATTGAACAACTGGGGCAGACCCTGTCCAAATTCTCCATGTTATCCTTATTATTGTATTCTGAAGCCCATGCATAGGCTTTAGTAAAATTCTTGAAGGTTGATCATGTACCGCAAGAGGTTTTCGTTGATCAATTTGGAAGTTATGTTGCTAGCTTAATAACTCACAATGGGTTAGGATTTTCTGATACTGACTTGATTGCGGAAGGGAGAAATCACAACAAGGCCCTGTATGTCTCCATTGAATGTAGGGGCACTACTTTGGCTTATGTGTTAGTAGATATTGGTTCCTCGTTGAATGTCCTACCAAAGGGTGCTCTTGACAGACTAGGCGGTGAAGGGGTTGTATTGAAACCCAGTAATATTGTAGTTCGACCCTTCGACGGGTTGATAAATGCTCAAAAACGACAAAAAGTCTTCTATGAAAGCCGAGCATTTATCGAGTTTTCGAAAGCACTTAATCATACAAACCAAGTATTTTATCAAAGAAATGGTATTATTACTAACTATGCTCAAACTTTGCAGGAAAGAAGACCATAAGATGAAGAAAACAATAAAAAACATTGTCTTGTTTTGCTACAACGAAATTTCAGAAAAAGAACGTTCGCTAAGCGAAAGTAAAATTCTAGAACTTAAACCCTAATTTCTAATTGATTTTAATTACAAAAAAAGAGAGCTAAATTATCCTAATTTTTTAATTTAATCAATTAATTAAAGAAAATAAGCATTTTATGAAGAAAAAAAATGATTTTTGGTGTTTTTGTGATTTTTTGATTAAATAAAAAATATATGATTTTTGATGTTAATTAAAAGAAAATAATTAAGGAAATAATCAAAAAAGAATTAAAAATAAAAAGATGAGAAAAGGGCCTCTATTGAAGAAATCAGGGGGGTGGCTTTGGTGAAGCGTTGGATCTGATCAACAATGATCCATTGGCTGGATCAGTGGGGCGTACGATGGGATGCTTGGACAAGTAGTGCATTGAATCTATGGAAAGAAAACAAGAAAATAGAATTTGTTCGGACCTGGGATCGAACCCAGGTCCTCATAATCAACACCAACGCGCCCTACCATCTGTGCTACCTGTTCTATTTGTTAATATAATAATAACAAAATATAATATGTTAAACATAGTGGTTAGTTGGAAAAGCGCGCAGAATTCAAAATAACTAGTGGTGGCCAGACACGTTGTTGTCTTCTTCCTTCTGTCTGTCGTCTTATGTATGTAACTTATACTTACAGACAACGTCTATGGCTAAAAACCTGTAAATCTCAAAAATCCAACACAGGCATGATAAATCAATTATGGCTACACCAATCAATTTGTTTTGACCTCACGAGTATGATGGTACCCTTTGTTTAGGCCAATTTCACCTGTATGATAAACCCCTAAAACGCAAGAACAAAACCTAGCAATGGCAGTTATGGATATATGCATCAAAATACAAAATTACATAAACCAAAACATTTTAAATGCTCATACAAACATAATGTTGTGTTCAATAATGGTTAATCATGCGTAATTTGTAAGATACGATTCAAGCTAGGGAAGGAAAACCGTGGGTCTGTAGCTTGCGTTTCTAGGCGTGAAAAGGCTTGCCAATGATGGAGATATGTTCCTGAGATGTCCAGCAATCTATTGGCAATGTTAGAATGGCTTGAATTGGCCTCTAAGCTTGAGACCGATTCACTATTTTTTGCAAAAAGGTTAAGTTTGTTCTTGGTGTTTCCACGGCTGCTAGCTTCTGTTTCATGCCTGGCCTTGCTTAATATATATCCCTGAATGAATTAGGGTTATAAAAACTACATGTATCTTTGAAAATTTTGAAGATTTGATTTCATTCCTTCCTTGTATGATTTGTTTCTAAATTAGGCCTAATCATGCCATTCTTGTGCCAATCCACCTTGATTTGATTTGATCCTGATATGTCAATATAATTAGCTTGTGATCCTGTCCAAAAATCATATCAAAACAAATCTTTGCTATTATTTATCCTTTATTTGATTTAATTTGAATTTTTAATAGTAAAAAATCAAAATAAAATGAATAATGAAGCGAATAATGTGTGAGTGAATATTTAGGTCGTAGACCATGTTATGAGTGAGGTGCAAGCATAAAAAGTTAGGTCCATTTGGCAAAAAAATGCATTCTTGAGCACATTTGTCTTTTGGCAATTTTGCAAAAATGGTCAACTTTGACAAGTCATATCTCTTCCAATTTTAACCCTAGAGAGGTGTTCTTGGACTTTTTAGAAATCTTAGGATGTCCCCTAAACAAACCTTTTGGTCTCATCTCAATTGGGTCTTCCATGTTCATGTAAGAATCTTTGACCCAAAAAGTGTTTTTGTTGACTTTTCAAAAGGACCTATAATATGGAAATTCATATCTTTTGACGAGGGCATATTTTGAACTTGAGGGCTGAAGATGAATGGCAGGGAAGTGAATCCTCTTCAAAATGAGCCTTGGATGGAAAATTTATGATAAAGTATGAGGAAGTTATGCTTGGTCAAAGTTTGGTTGACTTTTCCTAAGAAACCCTAATTTAGCAACTTTTGGGTTTTGATGAATTTGGGGCATTCCTTGAGGAATCATGATCAACCCTTGATAAAATGATGGATATAACTTCAAAATATTGATGTTGACCAAAAATCTTGAAGTTTGACTATATGTGGGCCACAATTGACTTTTGACCTAATACAGTCGATTCTCAAGCATCTGAGCAGTTGATTGAGTAAACTTCTTATGCAAAGCTTGAAATTTGACATTGTGGGTCTTGAGGACATATTAGGCCTTTGGAGCTCACCCTTCTTAATGAAAATGGAAACCCTAGTTGGAGGTTCATTGCTTTAGGAGAGAGTTTGTCTGGTCAACTCTTGAGCATCCTTGTGCAAGTTGTGGGTCTTAATGAGAATATATTGAGTAAAATGGGAGGGCAAATTTTGGGGTACAACGGCTGCCCCTGTTCAAACTTCTTACACCTGAGGATGTAGATTGGCTCGTCTGCATTTCGTAATCTGAGGATGGAAGATGATTGGACACTAGAGTGCCCAGAAATTTGCACTCGCATGTAATGAATGTCGGTCAATAACATCGAGAATGGGCTTATAGATTCCATTTGGAAGTCGACAGAGAATTGTCGGAGATGGGCTTACCGATGCCATCCAGAAAATATATCGGTTGCCTAAAATATTCCTTTGCGAGAATTCCTGTACCTACCATTGAGGAGGACTTTGCTGGAGAATGTTGATTCGCGTCTTGGAAAATAGAGGCTAGGAGTTACGGTTGTCCATTACTCTATTGGGGAATTAACTCCTTTTTGAGGAAGTGGAAGTGAACTGCATATCTGGTCAGGGTCCAGGCTGCACAGCGGTTTACTGGGGAAAGGTGAAATCAACCAAAACTGGTCGGGTCCAGGTTTTACAGTGTTGTAAACTGTCGTCTGGAGATAAGAGAGAAGAAACCTGGATGGTAAGGTTATGAGAAGGAACCTGGGTCATAGGGTTACTTCGAGATGAAATCCTGAATAGTAGGGCTATGAGAAGGAACCTAGGTCGTAGGGTTGTGAGAAGGAACCTGAATAGTAGGGTTACTTCGAAATGAAAGCCTGGATAGTAGGTGTTATCGGTGGATCTGGAACTGACTGTTTAACGCTGGTTCGCGAAATGTCGCGGAAGCAAGAGTCGCCACCGTCTTTTATTTTCTCCCAATGGAAAGGACAAAAGCACAGAAAAATTCCTTATAGAGATTGCTCTCGGTTCGGGAGGTAGGTTATAGAAAGGGAAGGTGTTAGCACCCTTTCTATCCATGGTTATCCATGGGCTCTTAGATACTTGCTCATTTGTGTTTTCAAAAATGGTTTGTTTGCTTTTCAACTGTGGGTTTTAAAAAAGTTTCTTTGAAAATTCCAGTTCGACTCTTGTATCGGTCCTCAAGAGTGTTTGAAAAATTGCTTTCGAAAGCTTTTTGAAAAGGTGTTGGTGTGAAAAGTATTTTTGATTTGTTTTGAAATTAGAGCAAGTATCTAGAGTCGTCTACCTACCCTAAGGAATTCGTCTGTGTAAAGGTCCTTTAAAGTAGTGCCATCCCACCATTGAGAGGTAGGTAGCACCACCGTTGGAGGTGTTCGGGTCAATTCGAGGTTCGGGACATGGTGATCACCAGAGCAATGGGAAGACACCTTAGAAGCTACCCTCATGCCAGGTTCCCGGATCATGAGGACTTACTAAGACATCCTCTACTCGACGATCACCTTTCGAGGCAAGGCAACAGTGAGGCGTACCCTAGGGGTGGTATGTGATTCGTGTGTCGTTTTCAGATATTTTGTCTTGTCATGTCATAGGTGATCTACGCGTTATTTTTATTTTGTCATTCATTCTTGCATGCCATTATTAACAGTTAAAACAATGCGGAAATTAAAGTTCCTAAACTATTACAAAGGCGCGGGTCCACATCGCCAAATTTAAATCCAGGACCCGATTTGACATAAAATAAAGAAATAAAGTGCGAGAAATATAAACTGTCCGAGTTACATGGCTTTGGGAGAATTACATTAATATTATAAGAAATAAAATAAAATGCGCGAATTGGAATTATTAGCGAATGCGAGGGCGTTGGACCCTTTTTAATAAAATCAAATTATATTATTAAATTAATGAAATTAAAAATGAAAAAGAAATTATTTTTGAGGTTTTTTGCATTTATGAATTTTTATGTGAATTCAATGAAATTTAAACCTAATTCTAGCTATTTTTAATTTATTAAGAAAATATGAAAATTACCTAAAATTAAACCTAATTAATTAATGCAATTTGATTTATAAAAATAAATAATTAATTATTAGTGATGAGAAAATAAAAGAAAAAGTAATTAAAATAATTAAAACCTAATTCTACAAATTTTTAATTTATTAAGAAAAGATATTAAAATTAACCCTAGAATTGAAAACTAAATTAAATGACATTATTTATTTACAAAAAAGATAATATTTAAATAAAACATATTTTAATTTTTGTCTTTTTCTGATTTTTTACTATTTTTATAGTTTATGAAAATAAATTAAATTAAATTAAAGAATTGAAAAAGAAATAATTGAAATAAATAAAATAAAAAAAGAATTGACTTGCAAAACCTTAGGGGGTTCTGTCCCCAATTGGAGGTATAGCTTAGCAATTAGGCCCATTAAGCCTTGGCCCTTCTGACTTTTTCAGGAAGCATGTGGCATGTTTGACCAACGTCCAGGGTGTTCTTCCAATCAGTGCCCTTGGATTGAGGTTACAGGCCATGTGGCGCGTGGAGATTGTGAGCGTATGATGAACCATGGGACTTAAGCTGCACAGGATAATATTAGAAAAAATACTATGGAAAGGGAGGGGGACCTGGGGTTCGAACCCAGGTCCTAGAGGTTACCAATACCAAGCCTTGCCACTGGAGCTCTTCACGCGCGTTGTATATTGTATAGCGAATAAACAATAAAAGGGAAACATGGTCAGTGACACATAAAAAATAAAAAACGCGCGCTAGTTTCAAATCAACCAATCACAGCTTGCCACAGGGTCGTCTTCTTCATTGTTCCTGAAATAAAAAAAGATTTAACGGGGGTTTTGAACCCCCCCAAAATACACCATTTTTCAAAATAGCGATTAGGCTATGGTGCTTCATAAATTAGGCGCGATAGGGTAGTTCTGTTCGTCCAAGCTTTCTGATTTCAACCATGGCACTGAGACGTTCTAATTTTACCATATGCATAAACGCCCAATTTAAAGCTTGAAGAACCCTAATAATCATTCATGGTGAAATCGCGTATAGGTGAAGAAAACTTAATTAAACAACAGGGTTAGCTTCAGAATGTTAAGAGCAATACAAAACAAGCATTAGATTTGAAAATTATGGCATGAATGATCAGATGCGATTATGCAAAAAAGATGAAACCGTTTGATAGCTAGGTACCAATTCTTGAGGCTATGGACGTGGAAAGGTATTCAGTTAGCTTCAGTAATGTCTTGGCAAGCTAATGGGATCAATCTTTGCCTCTGAATCGTCCTCTAAGGCCACTTTCAGTTTTGAACTTTTTTGATAAAATTGCAAGTTTGATTCTTGAGATGGGGCACAACATTCATGTTCTTGGCATTAGGGTTATCATGTATATATATGTGTGAGTGTTTTAGGTCAACAAAATAAGCCAAATATCCATGGAATCAATGCTTTTGATTTTGTGATTTTGCATAATCTTTTCAAATCTTTTTTCATGCAAATTTGATACAAATCATGTTCAATCACATTGATTCTTTCTATATCTGATCATGCACGAAATCTTGAGCTCATTCCATGTATAAAAAGATTTAAAAAGTTGGTTTTGGTATTTTCCACATATTTATTTTAATTAAATGAATTATTAGCAATTAAAAATTCAAATAAATAAATAAAAAATGATGAAAAACTTCCCTTTTGGCCAAATGGTCGTGCACATGCTTTGGATGATGATTCTTGGAAGAAAATGTGGCCCATTAGCAATTTTAAGACATTTGAAGCAAAGTTGACTTTTCAAAATACCCAAAAATTTCCCAACTTCCACAAGGCATATCTTGCTCAATTTTTAAGCTTCGCTCATTTTCTTGGACATTTTGAAAAGGTCTTGAAGTCCTCTAACCAATGCCTTTGGTCCCGTTTCATTTTGATTAACCAATCTCAAGTTATGGCCTTTGACTTAAAGTCCCTTTTTGTTGACTTTTGAAAATGACCTATAATGTTGAAATTGATAACTTTTTGTGAGAGCATTTATTGGACTTGAAGTGTGAAGAGGAGTAGTAGGAAATGTCATTCTCTTCAAAATGAGCTTTGGATGGAATTTTTCTGATAATCCATGTGGGAGTTATGCCTTGGTCAAGTTACAGTTGACTTTTTCAACTGTCCAAATATGGAAACTTTTGCATCTTGAGACTTTTTGAGCCAAGCTTTGAGAATCATGATCAAGCATTGATCAAATGATGTTTGTGGCTTCAAAATGAGATGTTGACAAAAAATTTGAACTTTTGACTGTCAAATGACCATTTTGCCCCTGCAGTTGACTGTAGTGCAATTAGGGTTTTTGACTGTGCAATTTTGTGCTGTAAGTCTTGAAACTTGGTATGAGGATGCTTGACCATGTTTATAGGCATGTGGGACTTGATTGGACCCTTGGAAACTTCATTTTCTTTGTCAGAACCAAAACCCTAATTTTTGACTGTTAGGAGGCCCTTGAACTGTGCAACCCTTGGGGAACTTTGAAGCATGCTCTTTGCAATTCTTGGAGAATATGGGAGGGAAAATTTTGGGGTACAACAGTTGCCCCTGTTCAATCTTCTTAGACCTGAGGATGCAGATTGGCTGACGTGCCTTTCGTAATCCGAAGGTGGAAGATGATTGAACACTAGAGTGCCCAGAAATTTGCGCTCACATAGTAGTGTGATTATGGGAATGGGCTTATAGATGCCATTTGGATAGGATGATGGGCTTATAGATGCCATGCTGAGAGATAATGGAAGGTGGATGGGCTTATAGATGCCGTCTGGGTGTCAATCGCGTAAGAGATTCCTTAGCGAGAACTTGCGTACCTTCAAAAGAAAATGATTACCTGACCTGTTACAGGAGCTGGTCTTCAGATTCTTTGTAGATGTGTCCTGACTGGTTACAGGAGCTGGATCTGGATCTTCAAAAGGTGATGAACCCGGGATAGTTACTACCTCAACAGGAACGGTGAGAGAACCTTGGATGATTACTACCTCAACAGTAACGCTGAGAGAATCTTGGGACGATTACTACCTCTGCAGTAACAGGGAAAGAACCATAGGCGACTTCAACCTCAACAGTAACGCTGAGAGAATCTCGGGCGACTTCTACCTCAACAGTAACGCTGAGAGAATCTTGGGCAACTTCAACCTCAACAGTAACGCTGAGAGAATCTTGGGATGATTACTACCTCCGCAGTAACGGGGAGAGAACCATAGGCGACTTCAACCTCAACAGTAATCATTGAGAGAATCTTGGGCGACTTCAACCTCAACAGTAATCATTGAGAGAATCTTGGGGCGATTACTACCTCCGCAGTAACGGGGAGAGAACCATAGGCGACTTCAACCTCAACAGTAATCATTGAGAGAATCTTGGATATCTTCTACTGAGTCTTTATCAGGAAAATCTGTTAGGCGTCGATTTAGCTGGACTAGAGAAGGCCTTTGACTGGATAAGAAACAGGAAAATCTTAGGGTCGATTTAACTGAACCGGTCTAGGTCTTGAAATCTTCAACTGGATAAGAAATAGGGAGATCTTAGGGTCGATCTGACTTAACCAGAGAAGGCCTTGGACTGGATAAGAAACAGGAAAATCTTAGGGTCGATTTAACTGAACCGGTCTAGGTCTTGAAATCTTCAACTGGATAAGAAACAGGGAGATCTTAGGGTCGATCTGACTGAACCAGAGAAGGCCTTTAAATAGCTGAGAACTTAACTGGATCTTTCCTGAAAGGTAAAGGTCAGTCATATGCAATGCATGATATGGGTCAAGCAATGATATTATCCACATAAATGAGATTTGTAAGATATGATGCGTATATGCATGCCATGAAGATGTGATATTTATGAATGTATGTTCTCGTTTTAGGAAAATAAATCCTTGACGGGCACCGGGAAGTCATATCCTGGGCTGATGTTGGGGAATAATGCTTCCACATGGGGATGATAGTTGCAAGAATACCAACAGGAGAAGATGACTCCGTTGGGGAATGAACTTGGCGAATGGATTACTCTGCGGGGAGAAAAGTACTCTAACGATCTTGCTGGGAAGCAATACTCTGTGGGGAGAGAGATACTTTGTTGAAATGTTGATAGTAACTTCGCTGGGGATACCATTGTTGTGTTGGAAGTTTTAACAAACTCCGCTGGGGATAGGAAGACTTTGCCGAGGGCGATCTTTCCATGGCTTTTGGCTGAGGATAACCCAGTTATATCCTTGTAGGGAAATAACTCTTTGAACAAAGCCGGGAGACGCGTTCGTGCTCTGCGAGGGATAAGCTTCCCGAATCTACTAGGGATAAGCTTGCTGCTGGGAGATGGATTGAACTTTCCTGGGGAAATCTTGATTGGACTCTCCTGGGGAAATTTTGAGATGTATTGGGGAAGTGGCTCCGCTGAATATCTGGCATACCACCGGGGAACAATCTTAGATCAAGATTGCCGGGGACACTTGTTAAGAATGTTTGTATATTGTGCTGGGGAATGTTGAGATCTGCTGGAGGATACCCAACTTCCTTAAGGCTGATAATAGTTTTGCTTAGGGAGAGTGCATTGACTTGCTGACTCACTCTCTGGGGAATTAAGATATACTGGTTGTGATCTTCAGCCGAACTTACCCTGATACCTTGGTGGACAGAACAATTAGATCGCTTAGACCACTCATTATTGCCCCTGTTTCTAATGTGGGAGAGGAAGATACCTGTGGAGGTGCTTGATGACTGCCAATTTGACAAATCTTCTTCTGGTAGGCAAGTGACGAGATGACAGGACATAGTCGTACGCTCTGATCCCTAATTTTTTCCTGGACCACCCTTTCAGGTTTTCAGTCCATCGGGATACCCATTTTTGCCCAAGCCGCCTTTTCAGGTTTTCGACTTGCCGGGTGTACAAAATTTTCATTTTCATCCCTTATTTTTCCCGAACCCTTTTGGTTCGCCGGGAAGCCCTTATTTTTGCCTAGGTGTGTCAACCTAGCGGGTCTTCGATTGTGCGTAGTATTTTTTCGACTATGTCCACACTCTCAGAATGTAGGGAGGTGCCCCTGTCAGTAGCATTGTGTAGCCATATTACCAGAAGATGTTTGATCGTGCAAGATTTGTTGCTAGAATTCCCGTCCAATGCCCCAAGTGACTTAGGCGGAGATTTGCCCCTAGTTATCTTGGCATTTTGAGAGATTCTCCGAATCTTGACTGAATTTCCCCAGATGATGGACAATAATCACGTCTGCCCCTTGATTGGAAGTGCTTTTGTTCACTAGGTATTCATCGTGCGAATTTTCCTGCTGGTCAAACAAAAAGTCATATGCAAACAATGTTATATCAAAAATGCAAAGCTTATGTCTATCTTGAAGATTTTGAAAATGCATTCTTTTTCATAAAAACAAGTGAATGTTTGTAAAACGTGATGTCAACTCCGCATTTACCGTAGGCCTTAAGGAGTCAGGATACCTTTGTAACAATATGCTTTCGAACTAACCCATGCTTCAGCTAGGACTTTTAAGGGTTATAACGTGGCTTGGTTCACGGTTTAAGTAACAAAGGATAAAGGCTCAAATTATTTGTACCCACCCGCTCTTCGTGATGTTCTCCAAACCTAAACTCAGTTGATCATACGTTAGACCTTGTTTGAGTCTTTGCTCTGATTTTTTGGTGATGGTTCATATATTGATGATTTATTCTGGATAGGCAGTCATTTTTTTGTTTTTGTTGAGGGTTTGTATGACCTCTTTCTTTTTTATTTTAGTATCCCTATTTTTTGCCTGAACTGTTTCTTTTGTGATTACAGTCAGCGGGATGCCCCAGTTTCGTAAGTCTCCTTCATAGGTTTTGACTTATTGGGCTTTTATTTTGAGAAGTAATGACTGCCTGTCTGTATGATTGTTCGGAACCATCACTGTCTTTTGTTTTGTAAGGACCTCTTTGGTGCCATTCGTTATGCACTTGGATCAACTGAGAGACTACCCTGCCCCAGGTTATGGTTAAGGGTGTTAAATTTCGAAAAGAAAAAAAAAACTCCTACTTCTTTGGCTCAGAGGGGTTGACGAGGGATTATCTTCCTTATAACTCCAGTGTTTAGGAATTGAAACAATGTCTGTACCTCATCAGCGGGGTCTGTTCAAAAGCATACTGTAAAGATTGTGGTATCATTTTCGTCATCCTCCCTCAAGAGGCTTAGAATTAACAATTGAGAGTTGACATCAGAAACAATATGAAAATAAATTGCATATAGTGAATACGAATATATTGCTTCAAAACAGACATATGCGATGCATTAATGAAATAACAATGTTTAACATGAATAAATGTTTGAACAAAAGAAAATTACAAATTGGAAATCTTAATGAACAAAAGTCTTTTCATTTCGGGGCTTGTTACTTCAAATGGTGCATCCGATAGGGATGGCAGGAGCATTCAGCCTGGCCCATCTGGGTGAAATCCACAGCTCCTTCCTCAATCAGGTCTTGGATCTTATTCTTCAGAGCCCAACAATCGTCGGTGTCATGGCCTGGACTGCCAGAGTGGTATGCACATCTTTCCTTAGACTTGTATTTTGGGGAGGCTGTGTTGAGATTCTTAGGAGGGTCCCTTAACGTCACCAGATTCAACCTCAACAATTGTTGTAAAGCTCGAGACGGTGACACGTTGAGCTTGGTGAACTGCTATTTAGGCTTGTCTGGTTTGCTCTGATCAGTCCGTTGTTCTTGGCGAGGTCGTTGTTGGACCTGTGAAGTACTAGCAGCTTGGAGAGGCCCAAACCTTTGACTTCTTGGAAGTTGATTAATGACTGGGTCCCTGACTTGGGCTGGTTGCTTCATGTCTTGATGAAGCTGACTGATTATGGCCCTCAGCTCTCCTTGCTCCTGAGCTAAACTTTGGATGAGAGCCCTTTGCCCCAGCATCTGGGTTTTTAATGTGTCTACCTCAGCTTGTAGACGTTTCAGCCGTTCGTCCTGGTCGTCCTCAGCATTGTTCCTGACCAAAGTCCCCGTGAGGAGTGTTCTCAGCTCTTCCTGCCCCTTGGATAGGTTTAAGAAGATCTCTTTGAACTGAGTCTCTTGAGCAGGAGGTCCCTGGTTATCTTGTTGGGAAGTCATTGCTGAAATAAACAGCGACAAAGGTAAGTGACCTGCAAAAGGGTACCTATTATGCAATGATATGTCTGTATATATATGCAATGTTTTCAAGGATTTCGCGGGGTAAACAAGAAAATCATTAGAGTTGGGATCCGATAGCTTGATTGAAGGAACTGCATGTTGTTGAGAGTCCTTCTTCAAGGGTCAAAGGCTCACCATATCCAGTGGGTCATAGCCCCCCGACAACCTTGTCTAGAGGAAAATAAATCCCCTTTGCCCCTTGCTGGACAGTTGGTTCATCATCACCTGCATCACAAGCCCTTGAGATCCCTGAAATGGGTTAGTCTTCATGCAGGATGCATGCAATGGTATGATGTTATGCTATGCATGGGGTAATGTAGGTAAACCCTGTTATGAGTCCCAATTAAGGACTATAAACAAAACCTGCAAGAAACTCAAGTGTCAGATAACCAGCATGCAAGTAGTCAAGTATGAAAGCACACAAGTCACACCACAACCCTTAGAGTTTAGGCCAGCATGGGGTCTAGGTATTACCCTCTTGAAGTTGGTGGGCTCAACCTGTCCTATCAGAAGTAACCGGGTTCTAAGGGTCCCAATATCATTGGATTGCTTTCATTGTTCATCGTCTCGATTTAGCCACTGAACTTGCGACCGAAATATTCCAGGAAAGCAACCCTCAATTGAGTGTAGTATCGAGTATCAACCAACCTCGGACTGCACCAAAGTCAGTTATCTCACTACCCTAAAGAGGCCAAGATAGTTCAATTAAGGTTCCTAAGGTCTGTTGATGCTTCACGACACCACACGGAGGCCCCGTACTCTATTTGACTGAACTCAAGGGTTACCGGTACACACCAAAGTGCCACATCAACGTAGCAGACTGTTTCAACCATGTCGGTATACCCCGCACAGTTCCCTCACAACCTTGTTGCTACTTTCTAAGAAGGTATCCCCAGATCCGGGTTAGGATCTATAGAACTCCCAAGACAGTCCCACAATTTAAAGCAAGCAAAGAAAGCAATTGAAAACACAGTTATGAACTAACCCTAAGGTACACCTCACTTTAAAAGTATATCCCCAGCAGAGTCGCCAGTTCTGTGATCGGTGGATCTGGAACTGACTGTTTAACGCTGGTTCGCGAAATGTCGCAGAAGCAAGAGTCGCCACCGTCTTTTATTTTCTCCCAATGGAAAGGACAAAAGCACAGAAAAATTCCTTATAGAGATTGCTCTCGGTTCGGGAGGTAGGTTATAGAAAGGGAAGGTGTTAGCACCCTTTCTATCCATGGTTATCCATGGGCTCTTAGATACTTGCTCATTTGTGTTTTCAAAAATGGTTTGTTTGCTTTTCAACTGTGGGTTTTAAAAAAGTTTCTTTGAAAATTCCAGTTCGACTCTTGTATCGGCCCTCAAGAGTGTTTGAAAAATTGCTTTCGAAAGCTTTTTGAAAAGGTGTTGGTGTGAAAAGTATTTTTGATTTGTTTTGAAATTAGAGCAAGTATCTAGAGTCGTCTACCTACCCTAAGGAATTCGTATGTGTAAAGGTCCTTTAAAGTAGTGCCATCCCACCATTGAGAGGTAGGTAGCACCACCGTTGGAGGTGTTCGGGTCAATTCGAGGTTCGGGACATGGTGATCACCAGAGCAATGGGAAGACACCTTAGAAGCTACCCTCATGCCAGGTTCCCGGATCATGAGGACTTACTAAGACATCCTCTACTCGACGATCACCTTTCGAGGCAAGGCAACAGTGAGGCGTACCCTAGGGGTGGTACGTGATTCGTGTGTCGTTTTCAGATATTTTGTCTTGTCATGTCATAGGTGATCTACGCGTTATTTTTATTTTGTCATTCATTCTTGCATGCCATTATTAACAGTTAAAACAATGCGGAAATTAAAGTTCCTAAACTATTACAAAGGCGCGGGTCCACATCGCCAAATTAAAATCCAGGACCCGATTTGACATAAAATAAAGAAATAAAGTGCGAGAAATATAAACTGTCCGAGTTACATGGCTTTGGGAGAATTACATTAATATTAAGAAATAAAATGCGCGAATTGGAATTATTAGCGAATGCGAGGGCGTTGGACCCTTTTTAATAAAATCAAATTATATTATTAAATTAATGAAATTAAAAATGAAAAAGAAATTATTTTTGAGGTTTTTTGCATTTATGAATTTTTATGTGAATTAAATGAAATTTAAACCTAATTCTAGCTATTTTTAATTTATTAAGAAAATATGAAAATTACCTAAAATTAAACCTAATTAATTAATGCAATTTGATTTATAAAAATAAATAATTAATTATTAGTGATGAGAAAATAAAAGAAAAAGTAATTAAAATAATTAAAACCTAATTCTACAAATTTTTAATTTATTAAGAAAAGATATTAAAATTAACCCTAGAATTGAAAACTAAATTAAATGACATTATTTATTTACAAAAAAGATAATATTTAAATAAAACATATTTTAATTTTTGTCTTTTTCTGATTTTTTACTATTTTTATATTTTATGAAAATAAATTAAATTAAATTAAAGAATTGAAAAAGAAATAATTGAAATAAATAAAAAAAAAAAGAATTGACTTGCAAAACCTTAGGGGGTTCTGTTCCCAATTGGAGGTATAGCTTAGCAATTAGGCCCATTAAGCCTTGGCCCTTCTGACTTTTTCAGGAAGCATGTGGCATGTTTGACCAACGTCCAGGGTGTTCTTCCAATCAGTGCCCTTGGATTGAGGTTACAGGCCATGTGGCGCGTGGAGATTGTGAGCGTATGATGAACCATGGGACTTAAGCTGCACAGGATAATATTAGAAAAAATACTATGGAAAGGGAGGGGGACCTGGGGTTCGAACCCAGGTCCTAGAGGTTACCAATACCAAGCCTTGCCACTGGAGCTCTTCACGCGCGTTGTATATTGTATAGCGAATAAACAATAAAAGGGAAACATGGTCAGTGACACATAAAAAATAAAAAACGCGCGCTAGTTTCAAATCAACCAATCACAGCTTGCCACAGGGTCGTCTTCTTCATTGTTCCTGAAATAAAAAAAGATTTAACGGGGGTTTTGAACCCCCCCAAAATACACCATTTTTCAAAATAGCGATTAGGCTATGGTGCTTCATAAATTAGGCGCGATAGGGTAGTTCTGTTCGTCCAAGCTTTCTGATTTCAACCATGGCACTGAGACGTTCTAATTTTACCATATGCATAAACGCCCAATTTAAAGCTTGAAGAACCCTAATAATCGTTCATGGTGAAATCGCGTATAGGTGAAGAAAACTTAATTAAACAACAGGGTTAGCTTCAGAATGTTAAGAGCAATACAAAACAAGCATTAGATTTGAAAATTATGGCATGAATGATCAGATGCGATTATGCAAAAAAGATGAAACCGTTTGATAGCTAGGTACCAATTCTTGAGGCTATGGACGTGGAAAGGTATTCAGTTAGCTTCAGTAATGTCTTGGCAAGCTAATGGGATCAATCTTTGCCTCTGAATCGTCCTCTAAGGCCACTTTCAGTTTTGAACTTTTTTGATAAAATTGCAAGTTTGATTCTTGAGATGGGGCGCAGCATTCATGTTCTTGGCATTAGGGTTATCATGTATATATATGTGTGAGTGTTTTAGGTCAACAAAATAAGCCAAATATCCATGGAATCAATGCTTTTGATTTTGTGATTTTGCATAATCTTTTCAAATCTTTTTTCATGCAAATTTGATACAAATCATGTTCAATCACATTGATTCTTTCTATATCTGATCATGCACGAAATCTTGAGCTCATTCCATGTATAAAAAGATTTAAAAAGTTGGTTTTGGTATTTTCCACATATTTATTTTAATTAAATGAATTATTAGCAATTAAAAATTCAAATAAATAAATAAAAAATGATTAAAAACTTCCCTTTGGGCCAAATGGTCGTGCACATGCTTTGGATGATGATTCTTGGAAGAAAATGTGGCCCATTAGCAATTTTAAGACATTTGAAGCAAAGTTGACTTTTCAAAATACCCAAAAATTTCCCAACTTCCACAAGGCATATCTTGCTCAATTTTTAAGCTTCGCTCATGTTATTGGACATTTTGGAAAGGTCTTGAAGTCCTCTAACCAATGCCTTTGGTCCCATGTCATTTGGATTAACCAATATCAAGTTATGGCCTTTGACTTAAAGTCCCTTTTTGTTGACTTTTGAAAATGACCTATAATGTTGAAATTGATAACTTTTTGTGAGAGCATTTCTTGGACTTGAAGTGTGAAGAGGAGTAGTAGGAAATGTCATTCTCTTCAAAATGAGCTTTGGATGGAATTTTTCTGATAATCCATGTGGGAGTTATGCCTTGGTCAAGTTACAGTTGACTTTTTCAACTATCCAAATATGGAAACTTTTGCATCTTGAGACTTTTTGAGCCAAGCTTTGAGAATCATGATCAAGCATTGATCAAATGATGTTTGTGGCTTCAAAATGAGTTGTTGACCAAAAATTTGAACTTTTGACTGTCAAATGACCATTTTGCCCCTGCAGTTGACTGTAGTGCAATTAGGGTTTTTGACTGTGCAATTTTGTGCTGTAAGTCTTGAAACTTGGTATGAGGATGCTTGACCATGTTTATAGGCATGTGGGACTTGATTGGACCCTTGGAAACTTCATTTTCTTTGTCAGAACCAAAACCCTAATTTTTGACTGTTAGGAGGCCCTTGAACTGTGCAACCCTTGGGGAACTTTGAAGCATGCTCTTTGCAATTCTTGGAGAATATGGGAGGGCAAATTTTGGGGTACAACAGTAGGACTACGAGAATGAACCTAGATAGTAGGGTTACTTAGAAATGAAAGCCTGGATAGTAGGGCTCTGAGAAGGAACCTGGATAGTAGGGTTACTTCGAAATGAAAGCCTGGATAGTAGGGCTATGAGAAGGAACCTGGATAGTATGGTTACTTCGAAATGAAAGCCTGGATAGTAGGGCTATGAGAAGGAACCTGGATAGTAGGGTTACTTCAAAGTGAAAGCCTGGATAGTAGGGCTATGAGAAGGAACCTGGATAGTAGGGTTACTTCTAAACGAAAGCCTGTATAGTAGGGATATGAGAAGGAACCTGGATAGTAGGGTTACTTCGAAGTGAAAGCCTGGATAGTAGGTCTATGAGAAGGAACCTGGATAGTAGGGTTACTTCGAAGTGAAATCCTGGATAGTAGGGCTATGAGAAGGAACCTGGATAATAGGGTTACTTCGAAATGAAATCCTGGATAACAGGGCTATGAGAAGGAACCTGGATAGTAGGGTTACTTCGAAATGAAATCCTGGATAGTAGGGCTATGAGAAGGAACCTGGATAGTAGGGTTACTTAGAAATGAAAGCCTGGATAGTAGGGCTATGAGAAGGAACCTGGATAGTAGGGTTACTTTGAAATGAAAGCTTGGATAGTAGGGCTATGAGAAGGAACCTGAATAGTAGGGTTACTTTGAAATGAAAGCCTGGATAGTAGGGCTATGAGAAGGAACCTGGATAGTAGGGTTACTTCAAAATGAACGCCTGGATAGTAGGGCTATGAGAAGGATCCTGGATAGTAGAGTTACTTCGAAGTGAAAGCCTGGATAGTAGGGCTATGAGAAGGAACCTGGATAGTAGGGTTACTTCGAAATGAAAGCCTGGATAGTAGGGCTATGAGAAATAACCTGGATAGTAGGGTTACTTCGAAATGAAAGCCTGGATAGTAGGGCTATGAGAAGGAACCTGGATAGTAGGGTTACTTTGAAATGAAAGCCTGGATAGTAGGGCTATGAGAAGGAACCTGGGTCGTAGGGTTACTTCGAAATGAAAGCATGGATAGTAGGGCTACGAGAAGGAACCTGGATAGTAGGGTTACTTCGAAATGAAAGCCTGGATAATAGGGTTGTGAGAAGGAACCTAGATAGTAGGGTTACTTCAAAGCAATAATGTAGGTTAGTTGACCCATTCAGTTTAGGGAGCTGAGTTTCCATTAGTTGTCTGCAGACGTGACCTGTATAACTGTTGGATTTGTTGAAGCTAATCGTATTTTCCTAGAAAGATATCAGGGTTAATTATATGCGATGCATGAAATGCAGGGTGAGATGATGTTCTAAAAATAAATGAGACTATGATGTATATTATATGTATGCGCATGTCATGATGTATGTTCACGAAATGCTATCAGGGTATGCCCGCGTCTGGGAAAATAAATCCCTGACTGTTGCTGGAGATTTATGAGTATTTTGTCAGGAAGAGATTCTGCTTGAGAATAAAATCTGTGGGGAACAAACTTAGGAAGTGCATCTTTGTAGCTGAAGTGGTGAACTCTGTCGGGATTGAGCCTCTGTATCCATAGAAATAAACTCTGCTTGGGGGATGAAATTTACTGACTCGCCCGCGATTATGAAATTCGGCTGAAGGATATAGCTGTCAGGTTTCAGAATGACCATGGTTGGGGAGGTTACATCCTATTTCGAGAAAGATGACATCAATGCTTTTGAATACTTTTACTCTGTGGGGAGTGTATGTATCAATGATTGTGTTCCAAAGCTGGCTCTATCCCGACACCTGCTGGGCGGAGTAACCGTCGGGTTTGGCACTTCTTGTTTTTGCCCCTGTTTTTGGAATTACGAGTAATTGTATTTTGTTTCTTATGTAAATATTTATGAGCAGAGATCATTTTCAAATGCATATATCAAAAATAAGTCATTGGACGTTCTTGTGAAACAAAACAGAAAAATAAAAACAAACTCAAAGTTTCTTGTGAAAATAATTTTGTATTGATTTCTGAAGTTGGCCTGTAATAGGTGTTTTTGTACAAGGAGGCTGAAGCTCTAGTAAGATAATGCCGATGATGTACCCCAAAATTTTTCCTCCCATATTTCTCAAAACATTTCAAGAAAGATCCCCAAGTTGCTCAAGGTAGTCCAAGGGTTGGCCAGACAAGCTCTCTCCTAAGGCAGTCTACCTCAAATTAGGGTTTCATGTTGCATCAAGATACTTGAATCCAAGTGATCCTAAATTCTCATCAATGTCCTAATATGTTATCAAGATCATCCATGTCAAGTTTCAAGCCTTGCAGAGGAAGTTTGCTCAGTCAATTGCTCAAAGGCCTGAAAATCGACTGTGCTAGGGCAAAAGTCAACTGTGGCCCACATACAGTCAAACTTCAAGATTTTTGGTCAACATCCTCATTTTGAAGTATATTTCATCATTTTATCAAGGGTTGATCATGATTCATCAAGGGTTGCTCATAATTCATCAAGACTCAAAAGTTGCTAAATTAGGGTTTTGCAGGAAAAGTCAACTCAACTTTGACCAAGCATAACTTTCTCATAATTTATGAGAAATGACCCATACAAAGCTCATTTTAAGAGGATTCAATTATCTACAATCCATATTCATCTCCCAAATTCAAAATATACACTCACAAGAAGTTATGAATTTGGACATTATAGGTCATTTTGAAAAGTCAACAAAAACACCTTTTTTGTCAAATCTTCATACATGAGCATGGAATATAAAAATTAGATAATACTAAAAGGGTTGATTAGAGGACATCTCAAGCTATCTAAAAAGACCAAGAACACCTCCAAAGAGTCAAAATTGAGGAAGTTATGCATTGGTGAAGTTGACCTTTTTTGCAAAATTGCCAAAAGTTAACTATCCCTAAAACTTCAATTTTTGCCAAATAGGCCCAATCTTTTTCACTTGTTCTGAGTTTGCAACATAGTCCACGAGCTCTAGCCCTTTCCACTTGTCCTTATCATGTTTTTATTATTTATTTTTATTTTTATTTGAATTAATTCAATTTAAATCAAAACAAATCATATAAAATCAAAAATATTGAAAACACAAGATTTTGTGCTTGTTTCAGGTTTCAACTACAACTAGCAAGTATTCAAACTCGTGCAAGAAATTAGGGTGGACAAAAAGATTGAAATAAGCTTTTTTTGGAATGATATTGAAAGTGAATCAAATCAAATCAAAACTCATTTATGGAGGAATATTGGATGCATTCTTTCAACCCTAATGCATTCCTTGATACAAATAGAACAAAGGCAGAAAACTTGGTTAGAAGCAGGCGCAAGAGGCAGAACAAAAACTGAAAAAATCAAGAAAAGTGGTGAATCGAATTTGCACTTAGAGGCCAATACAAGACTCTTTGCCTATCCCAATCGATTCCTGGGAGTCTCAGCAAGCTAAAGCAATCAAGAACCAAGCCTTTCCAGTCCCAAAAAGCCCTGTAAGTCCATCACGATACCTCACTTTTCTTGAAATCGAATCCCATGATTTAGGTATTGTTAGGATAAATTAATCATATATTCTTGATCTATGAGACATATGCAAGCTTGCTGTATGGTTTAATTGCATTTATATGGCCCATACAAGATTTCACCATTGCTAGGGTTGCTTGCTTCAATTTGGGATTTTCGTGTACAGGAAAAATTGGGCCATGAAAGGGCCATCTTTGAAACCAGCAGGACCAGGAGAATTCAACCATGGCCTTGGTTTTTATTTATCATGTTTATGCTTGATTTTAAGAATGACAGGGGCTATAGCTACGGACAAACGTCCATAGGTAAAAGTGTGTCACTTTTACCCACAGAGAGAGGAAGGAGACGACTGCGTGTCACACCCCTATTGGAACATTCAAATCTGGCGCGTGTTTTCTTATTATTTTCCACTAATTCTTGTTTTTATATATTATTATTATTATTCATTACATGTACAAAAAGAACAGTTGTCTCAGCTGGTTACCAAGCATTGGAGATTGCCTTCAGGACCTGGGTTCGAATCCCAGGTCCCCCACTTTTCTCAATATTATTTTCTTTCAGGCAATTACATACGTGCACAAGCCAGGAGACTACCAGGCTCCCTCATCATCTATCATGCCAAGTGTCCTGAGGCCAGATCCAAGAGCCATGATGGGAGGAACACCATGAAGCCACAGTCAACATGCAACATTGGATTTCAGAAGTCAACGTGGACTTCCCTCAAATGGGCCCAGATCTGGCTTGTTGCACCCCCAAAAATGCTTTTCAGGCCCATTTCTTACTCTTTTTTCTTTTTTATATTTCATTTAATTAATTTAGTTATTTATTTACTAACCAAATAATTATTTTATTTTTATCAAAAAATCACAACAAATATACTTTTCATAAATTAGGTCTAGATCTTATTTTTATTAAAAAAATTAATTAATTAAATTAGGTTTGTTAATTTTGGACAATTTTAATTTCCTTTTGTACATAATTAAAAATAATTAGAATAAATAGGTTTTATTACTAACTTAATTATATTTTATTTTTTTCCTAAAATAACAAAAACCAAAAATAGGTCTTGTAATTATTTTATTAATTAATTTAATCACTAATTAATTTTTGTATTTAATTTAGAAAAATTATTTCTTTTTATTAAAAACAACAAAAAAACATTTTCTATTTTAAATTAGGACAGAAGGGTCAAAACCCTAATTCGCATTCGATCTAATTTGTCCTCGCGCACTTTATTTTATTTTTTTATCCCAATTATTGTATTTGCTCACAGTTTGTAATAGTTTAAATTAGGATGTTTATTTACATTTATCGCTTTAATTTCAAAGGGTTTGTTTTTGGCTATGTAAATACCCGAAGCCTTGTAATAGCTTAGTTTAAATTCCGCATTTTAAATTCCGCAAACATTTAACTGTTAGATGTATGATATAATGATGCATGACAAGAATGTATGTTTAATTTTAAAACGGTTAGACAACCCTAATATGTGCAAAGATAAATAATCTGAAATTGAATAACTCGCACATGCGCACTCCTAGGGTACACTCCCACTTGGTTGTTTTCGGTAAACGATCATTGAGTATAGGATGCTTTAGTGGTCGTCCTTTTGTCTAAAGATCAAAGTTGCCTCGGAAAGGTTACCTCAGATATTGTTGCCTCGGATAATTGATCTAAGACTTTAGGGTTACTACTAAAACGTCCTAACATTGCTTTAATGACCGTACGTCCCTTTCGAATTGACCCTCAAAAACTCCAACGACGGTGCTACCTACTCACTAATAGTGGGATAGCGCTGTCTAAAGGAAACGAACATAGAACGATTCTTTTTTCGAGTAGGTAGATTATCTCTTAAGTACTTGCTCAATCCAAACAAAAATTTTCACACTTACACTCCTTTACAAACAAAGTTTTCAAAAACACTTCATTACACTCTTGAAGACAAAAGCAAGAGTTAAATCGAAGCTAAAACAAAAACTATTCAAAGCCCACAAACACAAAGAAAACAATTTTGAAAATGATGAGCAAGTACCTAAGAGTCCGTAGATAACTACGGATAGAAAGGGTGTTAATACCTTCCCTTTCTATAATCTACCCCCCGTACTCATAAATATCTCAAAAAAGGAATTTTTCTGTGCTTTTTTCCTTTCCGTGTTGGATAAAATAAAAGACGGTGGCGACTCTTGCTTACCGCGACATTTTGCAAACACAAACGCAAAACGCAAACCAGCAAATTCCTTAAAAAATAGGGAAACACGTCCCGGTTCTGGCCACCGTATCACAGAACTGGCGACTCTGTTGGGGACCATTTAATAAGTGGGGTGTACCTTAGGAATAGTTCATTATATTGTTTTCAATTGTTTGATCTGTTTGATTTATCTTTGTGGGCTTTGTATCAGAGTTACTATAGATCCTAACCCGGATCTGGGGATACCTTTTAGGTAAGTAGCAATAGAATGTGAGGGAACTGTACAGCGTAGACCGATACAGTTGAAGCAGTAGCTACGTTGGTGTGACACATTAGTTGGTACCGATATCCCTTGTGGAGGAACAAGGAGAGTATGGGGCTGTTAATAGGTCATTAAGCATCAACTGACCTTAGAACCTATAATTGACCAACTTGGCCATAGAAAAGTAGCAGTATGCTACACTCATTGAGACCATACTCTCGTGATGATTTCGACTGCAAGAAAAGGTTGCTAAACTTGAATTATGACCGATCGAGGATGGCAGTGATATTGAGAACCTCTAGAACCCGGTTACTATTTCTAGGACAGGTTGAACCAACTAAACTGCAAGAGGGTAGTACCTAAACTCCATGTCAACCTGAAATCTAAGGGCTATTGTGTGACTTGTTTGTCCTTACCATGTTTGCTATCTGTGATACCTGTGGTGTGTTCTTATCATGACATCATGCAACATGACATCGCATGCATTTTTCATTAGACTAACCATTTCAAAGACCGAAGGGATTCATCTTTGTTCTATTTTGCAGATCATGGCCTCTATGCACAGAAATACCATTCGGATCAGTTTCGTGTAGACACCTGCTCATCTTAGAGAGTTGGTTTCAAAGGTTCCTGATACTTCTTCCTTTGTTAGAAGACATGGCCATCTCCTTACCTTGGTCACTTCTAAGTTGGATGAGAAAATGATGAGAGTCTTGTTCCAGTTCTTTGACCCGTTGCATCACTGCTTCACCTTTCCGGACTATCAATTGGTCCCTACTTTGGAGGAGTTCTCTGATTTACTTGGCATATCTATTCTAGAGCAGACACCCTTTACAGGTTTGGAGATAGCTCATAGGCCGGAGGTATTGCTTCGGCCCTCCATCTGACAAAGGCTGATGTAGTATCTAACTGGGAGACTCAGAGTGGGATGAAAGGTTTCTTGGCTAAGTTTTTGATTGATCAGGCTCAACATTTCTGGGATAGTTTAGACTTTCGAGCATTTGAAGACATCCTGGCTCTCCTCATCTATGGCCTGGTTATGTTCCCAAATTCAGATTCTTTTGTCGACGTGAACGCAATCAAGATCTTCATGTCCTGTAACCTAGTGCCTACTCTCTTAGGTGATATCCTGCATGCTCTTTATACCCGTACTATTCAGAAACGGGGAACTCTTATGTGTTGTGCACCGCTGCTGGCGAGGTGGTTTATTTCTCACCTCCCCAAATCTGTATTGAAGAATGAGGAAGGCATGGGTTGGGCTTATAGAATCATGTCCCTTGCTCATACGGACATCCTTTGGAGTACTAAAGATATGGAAAAGGTAGCTGTCATTGATCGGTGTGGGGAATACCCCAATGTTCCATTGCTCGGAATTAGAGGAGGGATAACCTATAATCCTTGTTTGGCCTTACGACAGTTTGGACGAGCTCGAAGGGACGGTCCTCATGAGTTGCTACTTCCAGACATTATCTTTGACTTCAAGGGTGATGTTGAGGGACATCGCCGCAGATTTATACGAGCCTGGGATAGGGTGAACAGGTCTGATCCACATGAGCTAGGAATGAAGACTTCTCTCCCGATGCAACCGTATCTCCAGTGGGTTCGAGCCCGTGCTCAAAAGCTGGGGATGCCATACGAAGCTGTCTTGCCAGTGATTGTGGAGCATACTGATAAAGAGGGTGTTCCTTATACAATCCTCCATCCCCATATGCCTACTGATCTGGGGGCATTGAAGAATCTTGAATCCAGTTAAGGGAAGAACGAGATACCTACAGATAGAAGTATCATGAGCAGGAACGGAAGATCCTGAAGCTTAAAAGGCAACTGGAGACTGAGAGGATGATCAACGATTATGTCAGCACGAAAGGAAAACGACCATGGGAGTTTTGATGACTTTTATTGTTTCTAGTTTAGATTTGCTTTTCAACTTATTTCTTTGGTAACGCCTTAAAGGCATTTTTTGAATATTGTTTCAAGTTTTAATCTAATAAAGTGTGTTTTATTTTGGTTTACAAATTTGAATCTCCCTAAAGTCTTTGAAATCATTTCATATGCATTCCATTCCTATGCACCTCATTACAGGTACCCTTACAGGTTTCTCATCTTCTCCTCTATTTATTTCAGCAATGGCTCTCAAACAAGACAACCAAGATCTTCATACTCAAGAAACTCAGTTCAGGGAAATGTTCCTAAACCTATCCAAGGGGCAGAAAGAGTTGAAAACACTCCTCGTTAGGAACTTGGTCAAGAAAAGTCCTGAAGACAATAAGGACGAACGGCTGGAACAATTGCAAGTTGAGGTAGATGCAATGAGAACCAAGATGCTGGGGCAGATGGCTTTTATCCAAAGCTTAGCCCGGGAACAAGAAGAGCTGAGAACCATTATCAGCCAGCTTCATCAAGACAAATACAACAGCATGAAGCAAACAGTCGAGGCCGGGGACCAAGTCATTGATCAGCCTCCAAGAAGACAAAGATTTGGTTTGGTAAAGAATGGACCACTCCAAGTTGCTACTACCTCAAGGGTCCAACAAAAACCTCGCCAAAAGCAACGGGTTAATCAGAGTAAGCCAGATACGCCCAAAAGGCAGTTCGCCGAGCTCAACATGCCGTTGTCTCAAGCTTTATAACACCTATTGAGATTGAATCTGGTGACATTAAGGGACCCTCCTCAGAATCCCCACATAGCCTCCCCAAGGTACAATCCTGATGCAAGGTGTGCATACCATTCCAACAGCCCGGGGTATGATACTGATGACTGTTGGGCATTAAAAAACAAAATTCAAGATCTGATCGACGAAGGAGCATTGGAATTCACACAAGATGGTCAACTGGAATGCTTCTTCCAATCCTCCAAGGGTCACCATTTGAAGTGACGAGTTCTGACAAGAAAGGCTTTTGTTCTTTAGAATTTTCAATTTGTAATTTTCTTTTGATTGTTCGAATATTTATTCATGTCAAACTTTTTTACTTTATCAATGCATTGCATATGTCTGTTTTGAATTAATCCATTCGTATTCACTATATTCAAATTGATTTCCTTTTTTGTGATGTTTAACTCTTAATTTAAAAACTCTAAGCCTTTAGAGGGAGGATGACGAAAATGATATCAAAATCTCCACAGTATGCTTTTGAATAGACCTCGCCGACGATGTACAAGCATTGTTTCAAATCCTAAATAGTGGAGTTATAAGGAAGATAATCCCTAGTCAACCCCTTTCAGCCAAAGAAGTTGGAGTTTTTCTTTTCACAAATTAAAACCCTTAATTATAACATGGGGCAGGGTCGTTCTCTCAGTTAATTCGGGTGCACAATGAATGGCATCAAAGAGGTCCTTCCAAAACAAGAGACGGTGATGGTTCCCTATAATCGTCAAGACAGGCAGTCATTATCTCTCAAAACAAAAGCCCATTAAGTCAAAACCTATGAAGGAGACTTAAGAGAAAAACTGGGGCATCCCGCTGACTGTAATCACAAAAGAAACAGTTCAGGCAAAAGACAGGGACAATGAAATCAAAAAGAAAGAGGTCCTACAAACTCTCAACAAAAATGACTGCCTGTTCAAAATAAATTTTCAGTATCGGAACCATCACTGGAATATAAGAGCAAAGACTCAAACGAGATCTAATGCACGATTAGCTGAGTTTAGGATCGAAGAACATCACGAAGAACGAGTGGGTACAAATACATTTTGAGCCTTTATCCTTTGTTTCTTGAACCGTGAACTAGGCCACGTTATAACCCTTAAAAGCCCTAGCTGAAGCATAGGTTAGTTCGAAAGCATATTGTTACAAAAGGTATCCTGACTCCTGTAGGACTTGCTGTACATCCTGAGTTGACATCACATTTTACAAAATTTGCCTGTTTTACTGAAAAATGCATTTTCAAAAAATTTTCAAGATAGACATAAGCTTTGCATTCTTAAAATAATATTGTTTGCATATGACTATTTGTTCGACATCAGAGAAATTCGCACGATGAATATCTAGTGAACAAAAAACCTTCTCAATAAAAAGGATCACCTCAAGTGGAAAAACACTTCCAACCAAGGGGCACGGAATGATCATTGTCCATCATCTGGGGCAGTCAAGTCAAGATTCAAGGAATCTCTCAAAGATGCCAAATAGCCAGGGGCAAATCTCCATCTGAACCACTTGGGGCATTGGACATAAATTCCAGCAATGAATCTTGCATGATCAAACAAACATCTTCTGCTAGTATGGCAACACAACACTGCCGACAGTAACAACTCCCTACACCCTAAGAGCGTGGACATAGTCAAAAAAGTACTACGCATAATCAAAGACCCGCTAGGTTGACGGGCCTAGGCCAAAATAAGGGCTTCCCGGCAAACCAAAAGGGTTCGGGAAAAAATAAGGGATGAAAATGAAAAATCTATACACCCGGCAAGTCGAAAACCTGAAAATGCGGCTTGGGCAAAAAAGGGTATCTGGGTGGACTAAAAATCTAAAAAGACAGTCCAGGCAAAAGTTAGGGATTAAAGCGTACGACTATGTCCCGTCATCTCGTCACTTGCCTACCAGATGAAGACTTGTCATTTCAATCGAAAGATACCAAGCACCTCATAGGTTGGGATAATGCTCGATCCACAAGGCCTCCGCAGGCACATTCTCCCACAGATACAGAGGCAGAAAAGTCTCGATGCAAAGCCATCGTCATATCCTCAGCACGCGTCCCAGTAACATTCACTCCCCATAGAGTAAGAAAAAGACAATGATGTTAGTTGTCCAAAACAGGACACCACTCTCCCCAGCTGAGGCTCACAACCAAGAATGAGTCGGTAATATTCTCCCCAAGCAGAGTTTATCTATCATCAGCACTGGAAAATTATCCCCAGTGGAGTTTGGAGAATTATCCCCAGTAGAGGCTGGAAGATGATCCCCAGTAGAGCCTAAAAGGTTATCCCCAATGAAGTCGCAACTGGAAAATCATCCCCCAGCAGAGTTCATTCCATTCATAAACAGAAATGCAATCCCCAACAGGTTTCATTGTCACCAGTAATGACAATTCATCCCCGAATGAGGTTATTCTTCCAAATCAACAGATTCTCTGGCAGATTATGTCCTCCCCATAAAGTCATTTCATCATCAGTTTATTCCCCAACGGAGTTATCCTCTCTTGCGGGTTTATTCTCACAGTCACTTTCATTCACTATCCCCAGCAGAAACGAAGAATTCAACCCTTTTTTCCAGCAGCAATCTGAGATTTATTTTCCCAAGCTAAAAACATCACATTTCCATACATCATGACATGCATATGCATCATACAGCACAATCTTATTTATTTTGAGAAGATCATTGCTTGATACATATCATGCATTACATACAGCTAACCTTTACCTTTCAGGAAGGATACAATCAAATTCTCACAAATTCAAGCTATGAAGCCTTTCTCAGTTGAATAACGGATGACTGAAGTTCCTAAATGTCAGCAGAGATGATTCTCAGTTGAATAACGAATGACTGAAGTTCCTAAATGTCAGCAGAGATGATTCCTCAGTTGAATAACGGATGATTGAAGTTCCTAAATGTCAGCAGAGATGATTCCTCAGTTGAATAACGGATGACTGAAGTTCCTAAATGTCAGCAGAGATGATTCCTCAGTTGAATAACAGATGACAGAAGTTCCTAAATATCAGCAGAGATGATTCCTCAGTTGAATAACGGATGACTGAAGTTCCTAAATGTCAGCAGAGATGATTCCTCAGTTGAATAACGGATGACTGAAGTTCCTAAATGTCAGCAGAGATGATTCCTCAGTTGAATAATGGATGACTGAAGTTCCTAAATGTCAGCAAAGATGATTCCTCAGTTGAATAACATATGACTGAAGTTCCTAAATGTCAGTAGAGATGATTCCTCAGTTGAATAACGGATGACTGAAGTTCCTAAATGTCAGCATAGATGATTCCTCAGTTGAATAACGGATGACTGAAGTTCCTAAATGTCAGCAGAGATGATTCCACAGTTGAATAACGGATGACTGAAGTTCCTAAATGTCAGCATAGATGATTCCTCAGTTGAATAACGGATGACTGAAGTTCCTAAATGTCAGTAGAGATGATTCCTCAGTTGAATAACGGATCACTGAAGTTCCTAAATGTCAGCAGAGATGATTCCTTAGTTGAATAACAGATGACTGAAGTTCCTAAATGTCAGCAGAGATGATTCCTCAGTTGAATAACGAATGACTGAAGTTCCTAAATGTCAGCAGAGATGATTCCTCAGTTGAATAACGGATGACTGAAGTTCCTAAATGTCAGTAGAGATGATTCCTCAGTTGAATAACGAATGACTGAAGTTCCTAAATGTCAGCAGAGATGATTCCTCAGTTGAATAAAGGATGACTGAAGCTCCTAAATGTCAGCAGAGATGATTCCTCAGTTGAATGACGGATGACTGAAGTTCCTAAATGTCAATAGAGATGATTCCTCAGTTGAATAACGGATGACTGAAGTTCCTAAATGTCAGCAGAGATGATTCCTCAATTGAATAACGGATGACTGAAGTTCCTAAATGTCAGCAGAGATAATTCCTCAGTTGAATAACGGATGACTGAAGTTCCTAAATATCAGCAGAGATGATTCCACAGTTGAATAATGGATGACTGAAGTTCCTAAATGTCAGCATAGATGATTCCTCAGTTGAATAACAGATGAATGAAGTTCCTAAATGTCAGCAGAGATGATTCCTCAGTTGAATAACAGATGACTGAAGTTCCTAAGTGTCAATAGAGATGATTCCTCAGTTGAATAATGGATGACTGAAGTTCCTAAATGTCAGCAGAGATGATGCCTCAGTTGAATGATGGATGACTGAAGTTCCTAAATGTCAACAGAGATGATTCCTCAATTGAATAACGGATGACTAAAGTTCCTAAATGTCAGCAGAGATGATTCCTCAGTTGAATAACTGATGACTGAAGTTCCTAAATGTTAGCAGAGATGATTCCTTAGTTGAATGACGGATGACTGAAGTTCCTAAATGTCAACAGAGATGATTCCTCAGTTCAATAACGGATGACTGAAGTTCCTAAATGTCAGCAGAGATGATTCCCCAGTTGAATAACGAATGACTGAAGTTCCAAAATATCAGCAGAGATAATTCCTCAGTTGAATAACGGATGACTGAAGTTTCTAAATATCAGCAGAGATGATTCCTCAGTTGAATAACGGATGACTGAAGTTCCTAAATGTCAGCAAAGATGATTCCTCGGTTGAATAACATATGACTGAAGTTCCTAAATGTCTGCAGAGATGATTCCTCAGTTGAATAACAGATGACTGAAGTTCCTAAATGTCAGAAGAGATGATACTTCAATTGAATAACGGACGACCGAAGTTCCTAAAATTTGACAGAGATGTTTCCTCAGTAGAATACGGATGACTGAAGTTCCTAAAATTCAATAGAGATGTTTCCGCAGCAGAATACGGACGACCGAAGTTCCTAAAATTCAAACAGAGATGACTCACCAACAGAATAACAGACGGAGAAGCTCCTAAAATTATACTTCTTTCAACAAAGACCAGCCTTCCCCAGCAGAATCTTCCTCAACGACAAATATATAAGCTCTCGCAAAGGAATCCCTTATGCGATTGACACTCCTTCGGATGACATCCTTAAGCCCATCTCCCATCATCAGTCTCCAAATGGAATCTATAAGCCCATTCCCGACATCACAAGATAATTACCACTTCATGCGAGTGCAAATTTCTGGGCACTCTAGTGTTCAATCATCTTCCACCTTCAGATCACGAAAGGCAGACAAACCAATCTAAATCTTCAGGTTTAAGAAGATTGAACAGGGGCAGCTATTGTACCCCAAAATTTTCCCTCCCATATTTCTCAAAACATTTCAAGAAAGATCCCCAAGTTGCTCAAGGTAGTCCAAGGGTTGGCTAGACAAGCTCTCTCCTAAGGCAGTCTACCTCAAATTAGGGTTTCATGTTGCATCAAGATACTTGAATACAAGTGATCCTAAATGCTCACAAATGTCCTAATATGTTATCAAGATCATCCATGTCAAGTTTCAAGCCTTGCAGAGGAAGTTTGCTCAGTCAATTGCTCAAAGGCCTGAAAATTGACTGTGCTAGGGCAAAAGTCAATTGTGGCCCACATACAGTCAAACTTCAAGATTTTTGGTTAACATCCTAATTTTGAAGTATATTTCATCATTTGATCAAGGTTTGATCATGATTCATCAAGGGTTGCTCATAATTCATCAAGACTCAAAAGTTGCTAAATTAGGGTTTTGTAGGAAAAGTTAACTCAACTTTGACCAAGTATAACTTTCTCATATTTTATGAGAAATGACCCATCCAAATATCATTTTGAAGAGGATGCAATTCTCTACAATCCATCTTCAGCTCCCAAATTCAAAATATACACTCACAAGAAGTTATGAATTTGGACATTATAGGTCATTTTGAAAATTCAACAAAAACACCTTTTTTGTCGAAGCTTTATACATGAGCATGGAATATCAAAACGAGATGAGACCAAATGGGTTGCTTAGAGTACATCTCAAGATTTCTAAAAAGTCCAAGAACACCTCCAAAGAGTCAAAATTGAGGAAGTTATGCATTGGTGAAGTTGACCTTTTTTGCAAAATTGCCAAAAGTCAACTATCCCTAAAACTTCAATTTTTGCCAAATGGGCCCAATCTTTTTCACTTGTTCTGAGTTGGAAACATAGTCCACGAGCTCTAGCCCTTTCACTTGTCCTTATCATGTTTTTATTATTTATTTTGATTTTTATTTGAATTAATTCAATTTAAATCAAAACAAATCATATAAAATCAAAAATATTGAAAACACAAGATTTTGTGCTTGTTTCAGGTTTCAACTACACCTAGCAAGTATTCAAACTCGTGCAAGGCATTAGGGTGGACAAAAAGATTGAAATAAGCTATTTTTGGAATGATATTGAAAGTGAATCAAATCAAATCAAAACTCATTAATGGAGGAAGATTGGATGCATTCTTTCAGCCCTAATGCATTCCTTGATACAAATAGAACAAAGGCAGACCAAAAACTAGGTTAGAAGCATGCGCAAGAGGCAGAACAAAAACTGAAAAAAAATCAAGAAAAGTGGTGAATCAAATTTGCACTTAGAGGCCAATACAAGACTCTTTGCATATCCCAATCGATTCCTGGGAGTCTCAGCAAGCTAAAGCAATCAAGAACCAAGCCTTTCCAGTCCCAAAAAGCTCTGTAAGTCCATCACGATACCTCACTTTTTTTGAAATCGAATCCCATGATTTAGGCATTGTTAGGATAAATTAATCATATATTCTTGATCTATGAGACATATGCAAGCTTGCTGTATGGTTTAATTGCATTTATATGGCCCATACAAGATTTCACCATTGCTAGGGTTGCTTGCTTCGATTTGGGATTTTCGTGTACAGGAAAAATTGGGCCATGAAAGGGCCATCTTTGAAACCAGCAGGACCAGGCGAATTCAACCATGGCCTTGGTTTTTATTTATCATGTTTGTGCTGGATTTTAAGAATGACAGGGGCTATAGCTACAGACAAACGTCCGTAGGTAAAAGTGTTTCACTTTTACCCACGAAGAGAGGAAGGAGACGACTGCGTGTCACACCCCTATTGGAACATTCCAATCTGGCGCGCGTTTTCTTATTGTTTTCCACTAATTCTTGTTTTTATATATTATTATTATTATTCATTACATGTACAAAAAGAACAGTTGGCTCAGCTGGTTACCAAGCGTTGGAGATTGCCTTCAGGACCTGGGTTCGAATCCCAGGTCCCCCACTTTTCTCAATATTATTTCCTTTCAGAAAATTACATGCATGCACAAGCCAGGAGACTACCATGCTCCCTCATCATCTATCATGCCAAGTATCCTGAGGCCAGATCCAAGAGCCATGATGGGAGGAACACCATGAAGCCACAATCAACATGCAACATTGGATTTCAGAAGTCAACGTGGACTTCCCTCAAATGGGCCCAGATCTGGCTTCCTGCACCCCCAAAAATGCTTTTCAGGCCCATTTCTTACTCTTTTTTCTTTTTTATATTTCATTTAATTAATTTAGTTATTTATTTACTAACCAAATAATTATTTTATTTTTATCAAAAAATCTCAAAAAATATACTTTTCATAAATTAGGTCTAGATCTTATTTTTATTAAAAAAATTAGTTAATTTAATTAGGTTTGTTAATTTTAGACAATTTTAATTTCCTTTTGTACATAATTAAAAATAATTAGAATAAATAGGTTTTATTACTAACTTAATTATATTTTATTTTTTTCCTAAAATAAAAAAAAACAAAAATAGGTGTTGTAATTATTTTATTAATTAATTTAATCACTAATTAATTTTTGTATTTAATTTAGAAAAATTATTTCTTTTTATTAAAAACAACAAAAAAACATTTTCTATTTTAAATTAGGACAGAAGGGTCAAAACCCTAATTCACATTCGATCTAATTTGTCCTCGCGCGCTTTATTTTATTTTTTGATCCCAATTATTGTATCTGCTCACAGTTTGTAATAGTTTAAATTAGGACGTTTATTTACATTTATCGCTTTAATTTCAAAGGGTTTGTTTTTGGCTATGTAAATACCCGAAGCCTTGTAATAGCTTAGTTTAAATTCCGCATTTTAAATTCCGCAAACATTTAACTGTTAGATGTATGATATAAGGATGCATGACAAGAATGTATGTTTAATTTTAAAACGGTTAGATAACCCTAATATGTGCAAAGATAAATAATCTGAAATTGAATCACTCACACATGCACACTCCTAGGGTACACTCCCACTTGGTTGTTTTTGGTAAACGGTCATTGAGTATAGGATGCTTTAATGGTCGTTCTTTTGTCTAAAGATCAAAGTTGCCTCGGAAAGGTTGCCTCAGATATTGTTGCCTCAGATAATTGATCTGACTTTAGGGTTACTACTAAAACGTCCTAACACTGCTTTAATGACCGTACGTCCCTTTCGAATTGACCCTCAAAAACTCCAACGACGGTGCTACCTACTCACTAATAGTGGGATAGCGCTGTCTAAAGGAAACGAACATAGAACGATTCTTTACAAACAAAGTTTTCAAAAACACTTCATTACACTCTTGAAGACAGAAGCAAGAGTTAAATCGAAGCTAAAACAAAAACTTTTCAAAGCCCACAAACATAAAGAAAACAATTTTGAAAATGATGAGCAAGTACCTAAGAGCCCATAGATAACTACAAATAGAAAGGGTGCTAATACCTTCCCTTTCTATAATCTACCCCCCGTACTCAGAAATATCTCAAAAAAGGAATTTTTCTGTGCTTTTTTCCTTTCCGTGTTGGATAAAATAAAAGACGGTGGCGAGTCTTGCTTACCGCAACATTTTGCGAACACAAACGCAAAATGCAAACTAGAAAATTCCTTAAAAAAATAGGGAAACACGTCCCGGTTCTAGCCACCGTATCACAGTCGCCGAAAAATAGAAACTATAAAATTTGTGTAAAAGAAAGAAAAATAGCTATGTGAAACAACCCCATTGGGTTCCAACTCTGCTATTGCCTTTATATCTTCAAGTGTCTCATCACTTTGCTTCTTGGCCGAAAGTTGATCAAATTGATTAGTGCCGTCTGAGCTTGATAGCCGATATGTAAATATGGTCGCAAGATGATCCAACGAGACATAGTGATACGCTTTATATCCCTAACTTTTGCTTGGACTTCCCTTTCGGGTTTTTAGTCCACCGGGATACCCTTTTTTGCCCAAGTCGCTCTTTCAGTTTTTCGACTTGTCGGGTGTACAGATTTTTTCTTTTCATCCCTTACTTTTGCCCGTACCCTTTTGGTTCGCCGAGAAGCCCTTATTTTTGCCTAGGACAGTCAACCTAGTGAGTCTCTTGATTAGGCGTAATATCTTTTCACTATGTCTGTATTGACAGGGTGAGGGAGGTCGTCACCATCCATGGTGGTTAGAATCATAGCTCCACCCGAGAAAATGTTCTTAACCACAAATGGTCCTTCGTACGTGGGGGTCCATTTGCCCCTGGGATCACCTTGCGGCAGTATGATGCGTTTGATCACTAGATTCCCGACTTGATATTCTTGACTCCTGACTTTCTTGTTAAAAGCCTTGATCATTCACTTTTGATACGTTTGACCATGGCAGATAGCAGTAAGTCTCTTTTCATCGATTAGATTTAACTGATCAAGTCAGGTTCGGATCCGGTCTTCTTTGTTCAAACTCGCATCCTTCATAATCCTGAGAGAAGGTATTTGGACTTCGATGGGTAGGACTGCCTCCATGCCATATACCAGAGAGTAGGGTGTTGCCCCTGTCAACGTCCGTGCTTAGGTACGATACCCATGAAGAGAAAATGGTAACATCTCATGCCAGTATTTGTATGTCACTATCATCTTCTGTACAATCTTCTTGATGTTCTTGTTAGCTGCTTCAACAACGCCATTCATCTTTGGCCGGTAGGGAGAAGAATTATGATGTTGTATCTGGAACTGTTTACATAGCTCGGTGATCATTGTGTTGTTGAGATTCGTACCATTGTCAGTAATAATTCTCTCTGGCACACCATATCGACATATCAGATTATGTCGGATAAACCGCGCCACGACGTTCTTGGTTACTATAGCAAAGGAAGCTGGCTCAACCCACTTCGTGAAATAATCGATGGCTACTAGGATTAAGCGATACCCATTATAAGCGGTGGAACTGATTTCTCCGATCATGTCGATGCCCCACACTGCAAAGGGCCATGGAGCCGTCAAGACGTTTAAGGGGACCGGAGGCACATGCACCTTATCAGCGTAGATTTGGCACTTATGACAAGTTCGAGAGTGCTGATAAAAATCGGCTTCCATAGTGGACCAGTAGTATCCTACCCGTAGGATCTTCTTAGCCATGGTGTTTCCAATGGAATGGGTTCCGAAGGTGCCTTCATGTAGATCTGTCATAATCCTTTGTGCTTCGCTCTTGTCTACACATCGTAGTAGTGTGAAGTCATGGTTGCGTTTATAGAGGATTCCATTACTGAGGAAGAACATTGTAGCGAACCTTCTCAGAAATTTCTTATCGTTGACAGATGCCCATTCGGGATACTCTTGAGTCTTGAGATACCTCTTGACTTCGTGAAACCAGGGTTTGTCTGCCACTTCTTCGGTATCGATTTCACAACAGTGTGCTGGTTCATCCAGCCTCTCAATGGTGATTTGGGGAGCTTCATTATCCCACCTAACTTTGAACATAGAAGACATGGTAGCTAGCGTGTCCGCTAACTGGTTCTCTTCTCGTTGGAAATGTTTAAAGGTGATCTCTTCAAAATGTGGCAGCAGTGCCAGTACATACTCTTTGTAAGGAATAAGGTTCGGGTGCTTCTATCCCACTCGCCTTTGATCTGACTTATCACCAAAGCGGAATCCCCGAATACACTCAAGAACTTGATCCTTAGGTCGATAGCAGCTCGAAGACGCATAATACATGCTTCATACTCCGCCATGTTGTTGGTACAGTTGAAACATAATTGGGCCGTGAACGGAGTATGACAGCCCTCGGGAGATATGATTATAGCGCTAATGTTGTTACCTAGTGCGTTTGAGGCTCCATCAAAATACATAGACCATTGGGATCCTTCCTCAAGTCCTTTATCCGGTCCACGTTCTTCACAGTCGGTTACTAACATGATATTCTCATCTGGGAACTCGAAATTCATGGACTGGTAGTCATCCACAGCCTGATGTGCCAAATGATCTGCTAACACACTTCCCTTAATTGCTTTTTGGGTTGTGTATTAGATGTCGTATTCGGTTAAGATCATTTTCCACCTTGTTATCCTTCCGGAGAGAGCGGGTTTCTCGAAGATGTATTTGATCGGATCCATCTTAGATATCAGCAAGGTAGTGTGAGTCAGCATATACTATCTCAGTCAGCGAGCAGCCCATGCCAAAGTGCAACAAGTTTTCTCGAGTAGTGAGTATCATGTCTCAGAGTCGGTAAAATTTTTGCTAAGGTGAATCTCATGAATACATTAAATAAATGACTATATCATAAAATACAAATAAAGAAAATATATGAAATTTTGTAATGTTAAAACCGATATGGCATGTATGAATGCTTCTACATCCTTTTGATCATGGAGATCAAACCATCCTTACCCTTACTAGAGAAATAATGAAAGTAGTGAGATGTGAGTTTGTAACGAGGATGACTTGTTTGTAGTGAGATGGGAGTTTGTAACAAGGATTTCTTGTATGTTTTTAGGGTTCTCGAAAGAATTTAATATTTTAACAGGGTTGTGGTCAATGTTTTTTCCCGTCTTGTTTGAGTGAAAAGAATGAGATTATATAATGGAAATTAGAGGAAAAAATGGACTTTGAATGTGCAATTGGGCCTCTAATAACCACAAGTAATAGTGCAAATTTTTATTCACTTGAGCCCGTCAAGTTCCAGGACAAATCGCATGGACTCAAGTGCAATTTTTGAAGTTGAAATATGAAAACAAAATGTATCCGACATCGAGAAATAACTCCTGTCCGAAAATAGGCTCAACCAGATAAACGGTGTATTAGTTATGAATTTTTGAAGTTTTGACTCATGCAAACTTATTTTGGGCTCCAGTGTCAACTCTGACACGTTCTTCAATAAAACACTGGTATTGATCGGAGCATAAACCGGTCTCGAATTTGGAAGCAAAGTTGTAGATCTCTGAGTCAGTGACCTTGTGTAAAAAGATGGGCTCAATCCGATAAAAATTGACTGAGTTATGAATTTTCGATGTTTCGACCTAGATGAAATAATATTCAGCATTCAGAATTTTCAGCGTATCACGTATACTCTGAGCAAAAAAACAAAGGCCTTTTGGATGCCATTCGAACTCAATACCTCCTGTGAAAACTTAGGCTACTCAATTTTTGAAATTTTGGCGCCGGAACCAGCTCAATACGATGAAAATTGATCAAGTTATGATTTTCTGAACATGACGCAAATAAACTTATGTCACAAATTTTATGTACAAAAATACTTGATAAATCCTCATTTTTGAAGACCTTCTGATCAAAATTGGCTTCCATCCGTGAGATATGAAAACGTAGATGACGTCAAGAAGAATTTTGGCCACTAGAACAGGTTCAAAACAAGCCACGATCTTCAAGTTATGAATTTTTTAGTGCGTAAAAACTGCACTTTCAACACACTTTTTCACCATATTTCTTCGAGAAAACTAACACATTCGAAGACCTTCTTTAAAGAATTGACTCTTGAGCCGAACCTAAATTTGAGAATATGTTATCAGAGATATCTTGGCGAAAGAACACCTGAATATGATGTGTCGGGTTGGACTTGTGAATCTTTGGACCCCGGATCATTGCAAAACAGCGAACCGATCTTCAGCACGGAAAATACTCTGAGAACATCCATTGGCGAAATAAAAGTCACTTGTAACCTGAAGAAGCTTGATAAATATACCTTTATTCCATAACCATAAAACTAATAATATGCGTGTATGAAAAGAGGGTAAATTTTGGGGTACAACAGTTGCCCCTGTTCAATCTTCTTAAACCTGAAGATTTAGATTGACTTGTCTACCTTTCGTGATCTGAAGGTGGAAGATGATTGAATACTAGAGTGCCCAGAAATTTGCACTCGTCTGTAATGATTCTTGACTATGTAGGTAGTATCAGGAATGGGCTTACAAATGCCATTTGGAGGAGATGACGGAAGGTCACCGGAGATGGGCTTAAAGATGCCATCCAGAAGATATGACGGAGAATCGTCGGAGATGGGCTTAAAGATGCCATCTAGAGGATGTTGATTTCCTGAGATAATCCTTTGATGAGAATTCCTGTTCCTGTCGTTGAGGAGGAATCTACTGAGGAATGTTGGTCTCGTCTTGGGAGAAATGGAATTTTATGAACTTTAGTTGTTCGTTACTCTACTGGGGAATCATCTCTTAGTCGAGGAGGTGAAAGTGAACTGCTATCTGGTCGTGCTCCAGGCTTTACAGTGATTTGCTGAGGATAATAAGATTAACTGCTATCTGGTTGTGCTCCAGATTTCACAATGACTTATTGGGAGGATGAGATTACACTTGCTATTTGGTTGTGCTCCAGGATTTGCAGTTTCTCAATTCTTATCTGGTCGTGTTCCAGGCTTTAGAAGGAATTAAGTGGTTATCCGGTCGCATCCGGGTTTCAACTTGAATTTAAGGCATACTAATATCCAGTCGATTTCTGGGATTCATAGTAATTGGCCGAGTAAACTGCTATTTGGTCGAATTTCAAGCTTCGCAGTATCTCATATTGTTATCTGGTCCTGCTCCAGGTTTCACAGTGTCTCTTGCCGCTATCTGGTCGTGCTCCAGTCTTCACAGCGTCTTATACCACTATCTGGTTGATTCCAGGCTTCATAGTATTTTGAAGAAATCAAGATATTATCCGGTCGATTTCCGGGCTTCATAGCTTGAATTTGAGATATACCACTATCTGGTCGATTCCAGGCTTCGTAGTGTTTTGTAGAAATTAAGATATTATCTGGTCGATTTTCAGGCTTCATAGCTTGAATTTGAGATATACGATTATCTGGTCAATTCCATGTTTCATAGTGTTTTGTAGAAATTAAGATATTACCCAGTCGATTTTTGGGCTTCATAGCTTGAATTTGAGATATACCACTATCTGGTCGATTCCAGGCTTCGTAGTGTTTTGTATTATTATCCGGTTGATTTCTAGGCTTCACAGTAACTTGCTGGGGATTAAGCTGTTATCCGATCAATTTTCAGGCTTCATAGCTTGAATTTGAGATATACCACTATCTGGTCGATTCCAGGCTTCGTAGCATTTTGGAGAAATCAAGATATTATCCGGTCGATTTTCGGGCTTCATAGCTTGAACTGGAATAGAAATCTTAATATCGATTTGACTGAACCAGAGAACATTTGTGAGAACTTCAACTGGGAGAGAAATCTTAGTATCAATTTGACTGATCCCGGGAGAAGTCTCAGATTAACTTTGACTGGCATAGAAATCAGGGGAATCTTAGCGACGATTCGGCTGACCCAGATGAAAGTCTTAGAATATCTTAAACTAGAATAGAAACCTTAGTGTTGGTTTGACTGAACCAGAGAAAATTTGTGAGAACTTGATTGCATCTTTCCCTGAAAGGTAAAGAGTTAGTCATATGTAATTTCATGATGTATGAAATGTATTGAGTAATGATGTTCTCAAAATAAATGAGATTGTGCTGTATAATATGTATGCACATGCCATGATGTATGGATATGCAATGCTATTATGATATTCTCTAGTTGGGGAAAATAAATCTTAGACTGCTGCTGGAGAGTTAAGGAGTTGAGTTCTTCGTTACCGTTGGGGATAGTGACCGAAGACGATTAGTTGGAGATTTACATCCATTCTGCTTGAGAATATTCTGCCGGGAGAGACTCTGTCTAAGAATAATCCTGCGGGGGAATGACTCTGTGGGGAAGAGAGATACTCTGTTGGAAGATCTGCTAATTTGGAGAAATAAACTCAGTTAGGGATGAACTTCCATTACTAGAGAGAAGAGCTCTGTTGGAGATTGAGCTTCCGCTGTCAGAGGAATAAACTCTGCTCGGGAGATGGATTTATAAACTACTCATGGTTATAAACTCGGCTGGGGAATGCAGATATTAGCTTTCTGAAGGATATAAGTTATCTCGGCTCTGTGGAGAATATAGGTATCACTGGCTTGTATGTGATAGTGACTTTGCTTCCAACTGTCTCTTCCCCTTGTACCATGATGGACGGGGTAACTGTTGATATTTAGGTTTTGTACCAGTTTCTTTGAGTTCTTAGTAATTATCTTTCTTTTTTATATGCAAATATTTGTGAATATTAATCATATTCAAATGCATATGTCAAGAATAAAACATTAGACATTTTTTGCAAAACAAAAAAAAGGAAAAATAAACACAAGTTTTGTACTCAAAGGTTTATTTGTACTGATTTGAAATTTGCATATAACAAGCGTTTTTTACAAGGAGGTTGATGCTCTAGTAAGAGAACATCACCGTAAAGATGGAAATTATTACAGAAATTATGTACAAAAAGAAAACAGATATGTGTAGTGATCCCATTGGGTTTCAATTCTGCTATTGCCCCTATGTCTTCGAGCATCTCATCACTTTGCTGCTTGTCCGAAGCTGACTGGATTGATCGGTACCATTTGAGCTTGATATCTGATTATTGAGGTCTAATCGCAAGGTGATCCAATGGGACATAATGGTACGCTTTAATCCCTAATTTTTGCCTGGACCGCCCTTTCGGGTTTTCAGTCCACCGGGATACCCTTTTTTGCCCAAGCCACCCTTTCGAGTTTTCAACTTGCCGGGTATACAAATTTTTTTCATTTTTTTATCCCTAATTTTTGCCCGAACCCTTTTGGTTCGCCGGGATGCCCTTATTTTTTCCTAGGTATGTCAACCTAGCGGGTCTTTATCATGCATAGTATATTTTCACTATGTCCGCATTGATAGGGTGTGGAAGGTCGTCACCGTCCATGGTGGTCAGAATCATGGCTCCATTGGAAAATATGTTCTTGACTACAAATGGTCCTCATAGGTGGGAGTCCATTTGCCCCCAGGATCACCTTGCGGCAATATGATGCGCTTGATTACCAGATCCACTACTTGATACACTTGTTGTCTGACTTTCTTATTGAAGGCCTTGATCATCTATTTCTGATACATTTGACCATGGCAGACAACAATAAGTCTTTTCTCGTCGATTAAGTTCAATTGATTAAGTCGAGTCTGGATCCAATCGTCTTCTCTTAAACCCGCATCCTTCATAATCCGTAGATAATGGATCTGGACCTCTATGGGTAGGGCAACCTCCATGCCATATACCAGAGAATAGGGTGTTTCCCCTGTCGACGTACGTGCTGAAGTAAGGTACCCGTGAAGAGCAAACGGTAACATCTCGTGCCAGTCTTTGTATATCACCGTCATCTTCTATATGATCTTTTTGATATTCTTGTTATCAGCTTCAACAACCCCATTCATCTTCGACCGGTAAGGAGAAGAGTTGTGATGCTGAATCTTGAACTGTTTACAAAGTTCAGTGATCATCGAGTTGTTGATATTGGTACCGTTGTTCGTGATGATTCTCTCAGGGATACCAGAACCACAAACCAAGTTATGCTTGATGAACCGTGCCACCACATTCTTAGTAACCGTAGCAAAGGAGGCAGCCTCAACCTACTTCGTGAAGTAATCAATGGCCACTAGGACGAAGCGATGTCCGTTGGACGCGGTAGGTCTGATCTTGCCGATCATGTCAATGCCCCACATTGCGAAGGGCCAGGGAGCTGTCAAAACATTCAAGGGAACTGGAGGTACATGCACCTTATCAGCGTAGATTTGGCACTTATGACAAGTTTGAGAATGTTGATAACAGTCGGCTTCCATAGTGGACCAATAGTATCCTTCCCGTATGATCTTCTTTGCCATGGTATGTCCACTGGAATGAGTGCCAAAGGTACCTTCATGTAGATTTGCCATGATCCTCTCTATTTCGCTCTTGTCTACACACCGCAGTAAGGTAGAGTCATGATTGCGCTTATAGAGGATTCCATTGCTGAGGAAGAACTTTGCAGCAAACCTTCTCAGAAATTTCTTGTCACTGACATATGCTCCCTCGAGGTATTCTTAAGCCTCAAGATACCTTTTCACCTCATGAAACCAAGTTTTATCGGCTACCTCCTCAGTATCGATCTCATAGCAGTATGTCGGATCATACAACCTCTCAATAGTGATTAGGGAGCCTCATTGTCCCACCTGACCTTGAACATTGATGACATAGTAGTTAGCGCGTCCTCTAACTGATTCTCTTCTCGTGGGAAATGTTCAAAGGTGATCTCTTCAAAATGCGGAAGCAGTGTCAGTACATACTCTTTGTAAGGGATAAGGTTCGGGTGCTTCATATCCCACTCGCCTTTGATCCGACTTATCACCAAAGTGGAATCCCCGAATACACTCAAGAACTTGATCCTTAGGTCAATAGCAGCTCTAAGACCCATGATACATGCTTCATACTCCACCATGTTATTGGTACAGTTGAAACATAATCGGGCAGTGAATGGAGTATGACATCCCTCGGGATATATGATTACGACGCCAATACCATTACCTAGTGTGTTTGAGGTTCCATCAAAATACATAGCCAATCGGGATCCTTTCTCAGGTCCTTCATCCGGTCCAGGTTCTTCACAGTCGGTTACTGTTGTACCCTAAAATTTTCCCTCCCATACTCCTCAAGATATGTCAAGAATCATCTCCAAATGGTTCAAGATTGCTCAAGAGTTAGACAGTCAAGCCATCTCCTAAGTAGTAGACAGCTGAAATTAGGGTTTTGGTTCTTTCAAGGAATTTGGGGTTTTCAATGGCTCAATCAAGTCTCATAGGCCTATATACATCCTCAAGCATCTACATGCCAAGTTTCAAGACTCACAGTACCAATTTGCACAGTCAAAAGCTCCATTTGATCCACAGTCAACTGCAAGGGCAAAATGGTCATTTTACAGTTAAAAGTCAGAATTTTTGTCAACAATCTTATTTCGAGTTCACAATCATCATTTGATCAAGTCTTGATCATAATTCCACAAGAATAGCTCAAAAAATCATCAAAGATGCAAAAAGTTACTATTTTTGGATAGTAGAAAAGTCAATTATACCTTGACCAGGGCATAACTCTCTCATGGTTTATCAGAAAAAGTCCATCCAAATCTCATTTTGAAGAGGATGCAATTTCCTACAATCCATCTTCATACTCCAAGATCAGAAAATGCTCTCACAAGAAGTTACCAATTTTTACATTATAGGTCAAATTCAAAAGTCAACAAAAGTACACTGTGAGTCAAAGGCCATAACTTGAGATTGGTAAATCCAAATAACATGGGAACAAAGGAATTGGTTAGAGGACTTCAAGAGCTTTCTAAAATGTCCAAGAACATGGTCATATGATCAAAATTGAGCAAGTTGTGCATTGGAGAAGTTGGGAAATTTTCATGAATTTGCAAAGGTCAACTTTGCTCAAAACACCTTCTTTTTGCTAATGGGCCTCAAATCTCTTCTTGAAACTTCACCCATGACCTATGCACGATCCACCTATATTAATTGGATTTATTTTCTTATTTTTATTGATTAATTGGATTTTTAATACATATTAATTCATTTAATTAATTTAAATTATAAGAAAATAGAAGATTTGATTTTTTAAATCAATTTGTGAAGCAAATATGATCAAAACATGCTGGAAAATTCGTGCACAAATCAAAAAGATAAAAAAAAAATCCAATTTTGGCAACTTGTTCAATCATGGAAAATCAAGAATATTTGATTTATCAATCAAGGATTTAATCTTCAATGCACATGGGTTGGATCCAAAATTTTGACCTAATTTGATTGCCTTATACATAAGCAAGCCAACCATACCCTAATACACGTGAGAAAGCTGCAGAAACAACCCTGTCAAATTCAAGAATTTCCAAGAAAAGTGAAAACTTGTTCTTGCATTCTAGGCCAATTCAAGGCGTTTTGACCATCCAAATACATTGTAGGAGGTTCCAGGAACGATTTGCAATCGAATTCACGCACTAAAGCTCATGGAATCACGATACACAGTCCCACGGTTTGCCCTTATATTTCATAATTGTATCTCTTAATTCATGCGCATTTAACATGTTTTTGTGACTGATTTGCATTGCTAGAGACCATACAAAGCTAATGGAATGAATTAATTGGACTATAGTGCCCTGAATCGTGAGATACCATGATCAAATTTCTAGGGTTTCCAAGCTTTAAATTAGGGTTTTCTGAACCAGGAAAAATTGGGACCAGTGAGATACATGATTGAAATCGTGAGACCAAGACGAACAAACCTCATACCTCGCGAAATATTTATGCTTGCTATATTTCTATTCGCTATTTTTCCTTGCAGGAGTTAGTGGAGGTTAAAAACCCCCGCTATTTGATGTTATTTACACAGGACAAAGGTTGAAGACGATGATGTGTTGATACCTGATTGGTTAATTTGAATAGCGCGCGTTTGTTTTTTTATTTACAGCATATTATCTTATTTTCACATACATTAATTGCTTATCATTATAATATCAAAAAGATGCATGTGGTGTAGTGGCAGGGACGCTGGCCAATGAGCTTTGGGACCTGGGTTCGAATCCCAGGTCCCCCCAAAATCTTGTTACTTTTATTTTTCAGATATTCTTGTACAGTTTGCAAAGAGAGGTCCACCATATACCTCAAATCTCAGTGCGCCAGATGGCCATCAGGCCAAATCTGATGGTCGCAAGATGATGACTACCATAGTCCCTGGTCAACACACGCGTGGATAATCTCAAAGGTCAAACGAGGCTAGAAGCATAGTGGGCTTCAGAATTCCAGAATCACCTCCTCTTGGGCCCAACACCCCCCTTCAAGTTTATTTCTTTTCTTTTCTTTTTTATTTCTTTCATTTAATTATTTTTTATAATTATTATTTTCACTAACAAATTAATATTTATTTTCATAATAAAAATCAGAAAACTAAAAAACATAATATTTTTTATTTATTAAAATTAATTTCACCCTTTCATTATTTTTGTAAATAAATAAATAATTAATCAATTTAGTTTTAATTAGGTTAATTTTAATATTTTTTTGCAATAAATAAAAAAATAAATTAGAATTAGGATTCTTGACAATTTTAATCATCTTTATTATTTATTTTCTTAAACATAAAAAACTCAAAAAAAAAATCTTTCTTTATTTAATTAATTAATTAGTCTAGGTTTAATTTAATTAAATGCAAAATAATAAAAATCTCTTTCTTTCTCAAAAAAGGGTCAAAACCCTAAAAACTCTCCGATTCAATTTTTCTCGCGCGTGTGATTATTCTTGATTCATATTTTGATCCATATAATTGTATTTGCTCCGAGGATGTAATAGCTTTAATTAGGACTTTTTATCACTTTTATTTAATTTCCCGCAATTTACTTTTTCAAGGGTTTGTTTTTGGCGATGTAAATACCCGACGCCTTGTAATAGCGTAGTTTTATTTTCCGCAAACTATTAACTGCTAGATGTATGCTAACTAGGCTATGCATGTCAAGATCTCTCTTAAATTAAAATCAATCGTATCTCACCATAACATGTACAAAGATAACATAACTGAAACCTGACACACTCGCACATGCCACTCCTAGGGTACGCCTTACTTGGTTGCCTCGACGTGGTCATTGAGTATAGGGTGTTTTAGAGGTCGCCCTCCTGTCTAAAGATCAAAGTTGCCTCGAAACGGTTGCCTCGGATAAAACGATCTAAGACATTAGGGTTACCGCTAAGGCGTCCTACCATTGCTTTAGTGACCACATGTCTCATTAATCGAATTGACCCGAAAAACTCCAACGATGGTGCTACCTAATTCTCAATAGTGGGAAAGTACTGTCTAAAGGACATTTACACAGCTTAATTTCTTTTGAGTAGGTAGAAGTTCTCAGGTACTTGCTCTTTCAAAATAAAACTACTTTTCGCACCTACACTTTTCTGAAAAAAGTTTTCAAACAACACTTCATACACTCTTGAGGACAGATACAAGAGTTAAATCGAAGTTTTCGAACAAAACTTTTTCAAAACCCACAAACACAAGAAAAGCAAAACATTTTGAAAACATAGTGAGCAAGTACCTAAGAGCCTGTGGATAACCATGGATAGAAAGGGTGCTAACACCTTCCCTTTCTATAATCTACCTCCCGAACCCGAGAAACATCTCGAAAAGGAATTTTGCTGTGCTTTTGTCCTTTCCTTATTGGAGAAAATAAAATACGGTGGCGACTCTTGCTTACCGCGACATTTTGCGAAACGCAAACACGAACCAGCATTCCAAAACAGTCAGTTATATTTCCACCGATCACAGTTACCAACATGATATTCTCATCCGGGAACTCGAAATTCATGGACTGGTAGTCATCCACGGCCTGATGCACCAAATGATCAGCTAACACACTTCCCTTGATTTCCTTTTGGGTTGTGTATTAGATTTCGTACTCGGTTAAGATCATTTGCCATCTTGCTATCCTTCCGGAGAGAGCGGGCTTCTCGAAAATGTACTTGATTAGATCCATCTTAGATAACAATAAAGTAGTGTGGGTCAACATATACTGTCTCAGTCGGCGAGCAGCCCATGCCAAAGCACAACAAGTTTTCTCGAGCGGTGAGTATCGTGTTTCACAGTCGGTAAACTTTTTGCTAAGGTAGTATATTGCGTGCTCTTTTTGACCAGACTCATCATCCTGCCCCAACACACATCCCATTGAATTATCTAGCACTGTTAAGTACATTATGAAATGTCTTCCTTCAGTCGGAGGCATCAGAATAGGAGGCTCTTGGAGATATTGTTTGATTCTGTCAAAGGATGCCTGGCATTCGTCATTCCACTTTACCACTTGATCTATCTTCAGATGCTTGAAGATCGGCTCACAAGTAGCAGTCAGATGTGAAATGAATCGGGCAATGTAATTTAGGCGTCCCAAGAAACCTCTAACTTCATTCTTAGTACGGGGAGCCGACATCTCTTGTATGGCCTTCACCTTTGCAGGGTCTACTTGAAAACCTTTGTCACTGACGGTGAATCCCAGAAGCTTACCAGACCTTACCCCGAAGGTTCACTTGTTCGGATTTAACCTCAGCTTGTACGTCTTCAGCCTATCAAACAGCTTTTGTTGATGATCAAGGTGTTCTTCTTCAGTTTGAGACCTGGCTATCATGTCATCAACGTAAACCTCTATCTCATGGTGAATCATGTCATGGAACAGAGCTACCATAGCTTGCTGATAAGTTGCCCCAGCATTCTTCAATCCAAACAGCATCACCTTGTAGGAGAGAGTGCCCTACTGTGTAATAAAGATTGTCTTCTCCATGTCTTCAGGTGCCATCTTGATCTGATTGTAGCCAGAGAAACCGTCCATGAAGGAAAAGACTTTGTGTTGTGCGGTATTGTCAACCAGAACATCGATGTGGGGAAGCAGGAAGTCATCCTTGGGGCTTGCCCTATTCAGGTATTTGTAATCCATACACATTCGTACTTTACCATCTTTCTTAGGTACTGGAACCACATTAGCAACTCACTACGGATAGGAGGTGACATCTAAGAACCCTGTGTTGAACTACTTCATAACCTCTGCTTTAATCTTCTCCGACATCTCTGGGCGCATACGACGGACTTTTGCTTTACCGGAGGGCAGTCTTCTTTAGTCGGCAGACGATGAACCGCTATATCTGTGTCTAGTCCCGACATGTCTTCATATGACCAGGCGAAGATTTCAACATACTCATGCAACATATGCACCAAATTATGTTTGACACTAAGCTCCAGATTTGCACCTATCTTAACCTCTTTTTTGTCTTCCTCTATACCCAAGTTCACTATCTCAACTGGATCTTCATGAGGCTGTATGGCCCTTTCTTCCTGCTGTAATAGTTAGCAAGTTCTCCGGGTACCTCACAATCTTCCTCACCTTCGTCCTCGACTTGGTTGATCGGATTTTCAAATTCATAATGAGCATTAGCAGAACTATTATCAATGGGATCCATAGTGGATATGGATCTGCATTTGGATACGTGAGTGTGTGTAAGAGCATAGTTGTATAGACTGAATAAAAGAAAAGAAAGACAAAGAGGGCAAAATTTGTATGCAAACGTTCAATGCTTTATTAATGTCATATGAAAATGAAACATGATAACCCTCACAAATAGAACCATTGTGCTCCGGGTAAGACACCTGGCTATAGAGTTTATATTGTTTTTAAATTACATATCCGAAAAAATAAAAAATACAATTACTTCTGAAAAAAAGTAATCGGTACAAAGTCCTTGGCAGTCTAGTTACTAAGTCCACCGTTGGTAGTCGGGAAGATCCAACTGTCAATGTCAGGATCACCATCACTGTCTTCAAGTGCATTGACCCCAGAATTGTTGATGCGTAGGAGAGGTCCTCCAGCCCGATCACGATGAACAGCCTTTTGAGCACCTGTAGTAAAGCCCAAACCAGATTTGTCAGACTTGTAATGAATAACCGGGAGCTGACCCCAAATGGTAGACCCACCTTCTTCAACCATTGCTCGTGCATCCTTGAGAGAAGCCATCTTCAAGGGAGGTTTGGTGACCTTCGAAAGACTGTCGGTAGTTTCTGCTGTATCCATAATCTGAGGTACCTCTTCAAAGTTCTGGCATGGAGTCTCGATGAACTCGCCATCCATCTCTATGTACCTGAAGGAGTTCAAGTGACTGGTCATGTACTCCTCTTCACCATGCACAATGACAATCTTTGCTCTTACTAGGTTCTTCAACATTTGGTGGAGGGTAGAAGTAACAACCCCAGCCCCATGTATCCAAGGGCGTCCCAACAAGCAAGAATATGATGGTTTGATATCCATTACATATAAAGTGGAGTCGAAGGTCTAGGAACCAACTTTGATAGGGACATCCACTTCCCCGTGCACCATCCTCTTCGAACCATCGAAAGCTCTCACTACTATATTGCTAGGTTTCAAGGTCAAGCCTTCGCAGTCCAATCTGTCCAGAGCTTTTTTAGGTAGCACATTCAACGAGGAGCCAATATCTACCAAAACATGGGCCAGAGTCGTGCCCCTGCATTCAACGGAAACATGAAGAGCATCATTATGCTTTCTCCTCTTTGGTGTCAGATCCGCGTCAGAAAAACCCAAACCATTATCGGCAGTCAAACTAGCCACATAATCTTCAAACTGATCAGCAGATGTCTCTTGTGGCACGTGAGCCGTCTTCAAGAACTTAACCAAAGCCTTCACATGGGCCTCAGAACACAACAACAAAGCCAACATAGAAATTTTGGATGGGGTCTGCCCCAGCTGCTCGACCACATTGTAGTCACTCTTCTTTATTATCTTCAAAATATCTTCTATTTCTTTCTTGGAAGCTTCTGGTATAGTTACTGAATTAGCCCTTATCAGGACAGGCTCAATCAGTATGTCTTTGCCTCGAGTCTCGGCCGACTTGGTGATGGGAGGGCCAACAGGAGTGATTACTGGAATTGTAGTAGTAGTCTTGGGTGGAACCACAACAAGAATGATCACAGGACCGGTAGCAGTCTTTGGAGGAGAAATCTCAGGGGAGAACACTCTTCTACTTCTTGTTATTTTACTGGTTCCGGCAATATTGACGATGTCAGAATCAGCATTTTCAGCAATCTTTTCTTCAATGGCTAGCATGTCCTGCTTTACGCCGTAGTAATAGACGTCGGCCCCATAGTTCCAAGGAACAGCTTTGTCCGAGGAGTATGGGATTGGCCCAAGCATGGTTATGATCAACAGAGTCACCTTCGGAATTGATGTAATCCTGACGGGCCTCTTAGCGGAGGCCCTGGGAGGATTGGTGGAAATGGTTATGATAGAAATATCTTTATAAGAAAGAGTCGGAACAGGGGTCTTCTCAAATAGAATCTCTTTGTCATCCATCAGGCGTTGAACACCTACCTTCAGCAAAGGGCAACCAGTCGGTAGAAATGAACAAAAGTGGCAACCTTCACCACAACCCGGAAATAAACCGGCCTTCAGCAAACTCCCCTTGATAGTCATGAGTGGGGTCACCAATTCTTCCACAAAAGTCACAAACACATCTTCTTCAATGGTATTAACACCTCGACTATGTTTCGGCATAGGAACGATGATAACATTGGGAGTCTCCGGGGGATCAAATTCAATCTCCTTAGCATCAATCAGATCTTGTACTTTGTTCTTCAAAGCCCAGCAGTTATTGGTATCATGGCCTGTACTTTCCGAATGGTAAGCACAACGAGCATTCAGTTTATAGTAGGGTGAGGTGGTGTTCGGATTCTTCAGAGCTCCCCTCAGAGTAACCAGATTGGTCTTCAGCAACTGAGGTAAAATCTGAGACAGCGTCATGTTGATTCGAGTGAACTGTCTAACTGGCCTTTCTGCTCTCGGTTGATTATTTCTTTGTTGAGCATGTGCAGGGTTGGGAATCATAACAGCCCCTACCGCTGGATGGTGCTCGGTTTGATTCTGATTCTTTTGGTTATAAACGACATTGACTTCCTTTTTACCTGTAAACGGCTTCCTTGCAGCACTAGAAGAGGCATCCTTCTGAATTTTTCCACTTCGGATCCCAGCTTCCACTATTTCTCCTATTAAGATTAGTTCAGTAAAACTCTCCGATGAATTTCCAATCAGGTGGTTGAAGAATGGCCCAGTCAAAGTCCCCAGAAACATATCCACGAGCTCCTTGTCAGCCAAGGGAGGTTGGACTCTTCCAGCCAAATCTCGCCACTTCTGAGCATAATCCTTAAAACCCTTGTTCGAACCCATAGATAGATTTTGGAGTTGTGTACGGGTGGGAGCAAGGTCTGCATTATACTGATATTGCTTATAAAATGCAGCAGCAAGGTCTTCCCAGTTACAAACATTGGCTCTTTTCAGCTGATAGAACCAATCCAGTTGTGTTCCAGACAGACTGTCTTGGAAGAAGTGAACCCATAAGTCTTTGTCAACAGTATGAGGTTGTATCTTCCTCACATAAGAGCAGAGATGCATTTTAGGACAAGATACCCCATCATATTTAGCAAATACCGATGCCTTGAATTTAGGGGGAACGATAACCCCGGAGACCAGACCCAACTCTTCAAAATATAGCCCAGGAACCTTCTGGATTTCCATAGCACTCAGACGCTCTTCTAACTACTTATACCTTTCATCAGCCGGAGGGCACTGCTCCTCATTGTAATCAGTTTCATTGTCAGACTCTTTAGGGCTAGGGTCCTCTTCTCTGGCTTCAACCTCTTGATTCTCTCCCTCTTTAGATGAAGGAGCTAAATAAACAACCCATCTTGGAGGCCCTCTGAACCTTCTGCTCATATGTGCCACACCGGCTGTCTTCTTGGTCTTCTTGTTCTTCTTAAGAATCAGAGCCTTCGGCTCTTCCTGTCCTTTGGCCAGAGCCACAATCATTTGCTGGAATTGCGTGTTCTGAGTCTGAAGATCTTTCACAGTTTGTTCAAGAGCCATTGCTGAAATAAACAGTGGAGGAGATGAGAAACCTGTTATGAATCCTGTTATGCAATGATATGTATGATATGTATGCAATGTTTTCAAGGATCTCGTGGGGTAAACACAAGAGACTGTTAGAGTTTGATTGCAGCTTTGATTGAAAAACTTCGTATCGTTGAATTTCCTTCTACAAGAGTCAAGCTCACCATATCAAGTGGGTCATAGCCCCTGACTCAAGTTGTTGAGTTTTGATCTTCTGACGATAATGGCTAGAGGAAAATAAATCCCCTTGCCCCTTGCTAGACGTCTGATTTATCATAACTGCATCACATGCCCTCGATATCCTTGAAATGGTTAGTCATGATATGCAATGGTATGATGTTTATGATGTCATGATAAATCACGGGTATAGAAAACACAAACAAATCACACCAAGTCCTTAGGTTTAAGGCCTGCTTGAGTTTTAAGGTCATACCCTCTTGAAGCTGGATTGATTCAACCTGTCTTAGAAAACTAACCAGGTTATAATGATTCTCAATATCACTGATCATCCTTTATCGGGCATTGTTTCAGCTCAAGCAATCTTTTCTTGTGGCCGAAATATCTCGAAAGTCTGATCTCAATGAGTGTAGCATCGAGTATCAACCAATCCTCAGCTTTATATCGAGGCCGGCTATCTAACTACTTTCTAATGGCCAAGTTTGTTCAACTAAGGTTTTAAGGTCCGTTAGTGCTTCACGACACCATGCGACGGCCCCGTATTCTCCTCGTTTCCACATGAAGGATACTTGTACCAACCAAAGTGTCACACCAACACAGCCATCGCTTAAACCATATTGGTCTATGCCGTACAGTCTCCACAATCTATTGTTGTTTACCTAAAAGTGTTCCCAGATCCAGGTGTAAGATCTTTAATAATACCCAAGAAAAAACCCTTTAAGAATAAAGCATACAAAACAAACAAGAAAGCAATTAAAAAAATGACCTAGATCCTAAGGTATACTCCATTTATTTATTTCCCTAGCAGAGTCGCCAGTTCTGTGATACGGTGGCAGAATCGACTGTTAATACTGGTTTGTGTTTTTTGTCTACAAAATGTTGCGGTAAGAAAGAGTCTCCACCGACTTTTATTTTATCCAATCAGGAAAAGGAAAAAGAACAGAAAAAACCTTTTTTCGAGATGTTTATGAGTACGGGGGGTAGATTATAGAAAGGGAAGGTGTTAACACCCTTTCTATTAGTGGTTTTTCACGGGCTCTTAGGTACTTTCTCATTTTGAAATTGCTTGTGTGTGCTTTGCTTTGAAAAGTTTTGTTTTACTTTGTTTTAACCCTTGTTTTTGTCCTCAAGAGTGTTACGAAGTTGTTTTTGAAAACTTTGTTTGAAAAGTGTTGGTGTGAAAAAGTTTGTTTGTTTGAGCAAGTACTTAACAGTTATCTACCTACTCGAAAAAATGCGTTTTTTTCCTCATATCCTTTAGACCATGTTATCCTACTATTAGTGAGTAGGTAACCCTAGTAGTTGGATGTTTGAGGGACTATCGAAAGGGACATAATGGTCATTGAAGGAAACATGTAAGGATACCTTAGCATTTCGAAGGGACTGTCATCATATATTCGTAGGCAACATCGAGGGACAAGATCATTTCTTGGAGGCAACTCGAGGGACGTTAAGGGACTATGATCTTTATGATGACTTTTAGATTGAGAGTCTTTTGCTAAGATATCCCTACATACGAGGGACATGACCATTGTTTTCCGAGACAACCAAGTGGGGAGTACCCTAGGGATGCAAGTGTGCAATAGTGTGTTTTTTCAGTTATATTTATCTTGCAATTAGGGTTTTCTATCGTTCATTTTTATCTTTCCATACAATCTATTAATCTAAGCATTGCATAAAATATAATAGTAGGAGATAAAGGCGGAAATGTAAACCTACGCTATTACAGAGCTTTGGGGCAATTACATAATAGTAAATAGTGCGGAAAAGAAATCCTAAAACTATTACATCCCGGAAGCAATTACATGATAATGATGGAAAAAAGCGGGAAAAATAAAGCTACGCTATTACAGTTGAATGCGCCCTATACACTTTATCTAGGAAAATAAAAATAAGATGAAAATAGAAAAGAAAATGTTTTGTTGATTTTTTTATGAAAAAAATGATTTATGATAATTAATTAAATAAACCTAAAAAACCTAATTAATTTTAATTAAAAAAGGTTAGTTTTGAAAAAAAGGTTAATTAAAAAACCTAAAACCTAATTAATTTTAATTAAAAAATTGTTAATTTTGAAAAAAAACGGTTAATTAAAAAACCTAAAACCTAATTAATATTAATTAAAAAAAAGGTTTTAAAATTTTTTATGTGTAATGATTAATAAAAAAGAATTAAGTTTGCCAAAAAATAGATAGGGGAAGAAACATCAATGAAAAATAGGGTTAGAAAATAAAAATAATGCAAATGTCAGGGGTAGGTGTTGATCCAAAAATTAATTTAAAACCTAAAATTAAATAAAAAAACCTAAAATTAATTATTCGGGTTTAGGAGGAAAAATCAAAGGTTTGTGAAAAATATTAAGTTTTATGAAAAAAAAGTTTTAAACAGAAAGAATGAGAATAGGTAAAAGGATAAATAGAAAGAAAGAAAACCAAAACCAATAGGGGGGATGTTGAACCCACACCCTTAACCTTCTCAGGATGTCTGCCTCGCCATGCATTGATGGTTCTTCTGCTTTGGCCATTAGTGTTTTGTAATAACCCTGCATGGGACCCTGTCTAAATCTGCAGTGTTGAATCTCATGAATACATTAAATAAATTACTATATCATAAAATACAAATAAAGCAAATATATGAAATTTTGTAATGTTAAAACCGATATGGCATGCATGAATGCTTCTACATCCTTTTGATTATGGAGATCAAACCAGCCTTACCCTTAGTGGAGAAATAGTGAAAGTAGTGAGATGTGGGTTTGTAACGAGGATGGCTTGTTTGTAGTGAGATGGGAGTTTGTAACAAGGATTTCTTGTATGTTTTTAGGGTTCTTGAAAGAATTTGATATTTTGACAGGGTTGTGGCCAATGTTTTTTTTCCTCTTGTTTGTGTGAAAAGAATGAGATTATATAATGGAAATTAGAGAAAAATGGGCTTTGAATGTGCAATTGGGCCTCCAATAACCACAAGCAATAGTGCAGATTTTTATTCACTTGAGCCCGTCAAGTTCCAGGCTATATCGCAGGGGCTTAAGTTCAATTTTTAAAGTTTAAATATGAAAATAAAATGTATCTGACATCGAGAACTAACTCCTATCTGAAAATAGGCCCAATCGGATAAACGGTGAATTAGTTATGAATTTTTGAAGTTTTGACTCAGGCAAACTTATTTTGGGCTCCAGTGTCAACTCTAACACGTTCTTCAATAAAAAACTGTTATTGATCGGAGCATAACCCGATCTTGAATTTAGAAGAAAAGTTGTAGATCTCTGAGTCAGTGACCTTGTGTAAAAAGATAAGCCCAATCCGATAAAAATTGACTGAGTTATGAATTTTTGAAGTTTCGACCCAGATGAAATAATATTCAGCATTCAGGATTTTCAGCGCGTCACGTGCACTCTGAGCAAAAAACGAAGGCCTTTTGGATACCGTTTAAACTCAATACCTCCTGTGAAAACTTAGCTAACTCAATTTGTGAAATTTTGGCGCCGAAACCAGCTCGATACGATGAAAATCGACCAAGTTATTATTTTCTGAACATGACGCAAATAAATTTTTATCATAAATTTTCTGTACGAAAATACTTGATAAATCCTCATTTTTGAAGACCTTCTGATCGAAATTGGCTTCCAGCCGTGAAAGATGAAAACGTAGATAACGTCAAGACGGAATTTTAGCCACCAGAACGGGTTCAAAACAAGCCACGATCTTCAAGTTATGAATTTTTTAGTGCGTAAAAACTGTAGTTTCAGCACACTTTTTCACCACATTTCTTCGAGAAAACTCACACATTCAGAGATCTTCTTTAAAGAATTGACTCTTGAGCTGAACCTGAATTTGAGAATACGTTATCAGAGATATCTTGGTGAAAGAACACCTGAATATGACGCGCCGGGTTGGACTTGTGAATCTTTGAACCCCGAATCATTGCAAAACGGCGAACTGATCTTCAGCACAGAAAATACTCTGAGAACATCCATTGGCGAAATAAACATCACTTGTAACTTGAAGAAGCTTGATAAATATAGCTTTATTCCATAACCATAAAACCAATAATATGCGTGTATGAAAAGAGGGTAAATTTTGGGGTACAACAGGTACCTGTACATGCAATGCTATGAATGGGATGCGTATGCAATGATTTCAAAGACTTTGGGAAATTTAAATTTGCGCACCAAAATGAAACAAAGATTTTATTAGTTGAATTCAAAGTTCAAATTCCTTTAGGCGTTACAATTAAAAATAAATCTAAAACTAGGAAAAATCAAAATTCCCATGGATGCTTCCTCTTCGTGCCGAGATAGACATTGAGTTCTCTTTCCTCATGGAGCTGCTTTGTGAGCTCTAAAACCTTCCTCTCCTGGACATAGAACTGATCCCTGTAAGTATCCTGCTCTTTCTTCAACTGAATCCAAGACCTCTGTAATTCTTCAAGATCAGCGGGTGTTGTACCCCAAAATTTACCCTCCCATATTCTTCAAGAGTTGTCAAGATCAATCTCCAAATAGTTCAAAATCTCTCAAGGGTTGCACAGTCCAATTGCCTCCTAACACAGTCAAAATTAGGGTTTTGGTTCTTGCAAGGAAGTTGAGATTTCCAAGGGTCCAATCAAGTCCCATATGCCTATATACATTGTCAAGCATCTATATGTCAAGTTTCAAGACTCACAGCATCAAGTTGCACAGTCAAAAGCCCTAATTGCTTCACAGTCAACTGCATGGGCAAAATGGTCATTTGACAGTCAAAAGTCAAAATTTTTGGTCAACATCTTATTTTGAAGCCACAATCATCATTTGATCAATTCTTGGTCATGATTCCACAAGCATGGCTCAAAAAGTCTCAAGATGCAAAAGTTTCTATTTTTGGACAGCTGAAAAGTCAACTGCAATTTGACCAGGGCATAACTTCTTCATGGTTTATCAGAAAAATCCCATCCAATGCTCATTTTGAAGGGGATGACATTTCCTGCAACTCATCTTCACACTCCAAGTCCAAGAAATGCTCTCACAAAAAGTTATCAATTTCAACATTAGAGGTCATTTTCAAAAGTCAACAAAAAGGCACTTTAAGTCAAAGACCATAACTTGAGATTGGTAAATCAAAATGACATGGGACCAAAGGCATTCCTTTCCAAAATTTCCAACAACATGTTCATAGCTTCAAAATTGAGCAAGATATGCATTGGAGAAGTTGGGAAATTTTTGGGAATTTGCAAAAGTCAACTTTGCCTAAAACACTTCATTTTTGCTAATGGGCCTCAAATTCTTTCTTGAAACATTGCCCAAGGCCTATGCACGACCCATTGAACTTAAATTGAATTATTTCCTTATTTTTATTAATTATTTGGATTTTTAATTGATTAATAATTCATTTAATTGATTTAATTGTAGGAAAATTCAAAAGATATGTTTTTTTTTTAATCTTTTGTGGAGCAAAAATACTCAGGGCAAGCTGGCAATTTCGTTTCTCAATCAAGGAGACAAAATCATCCAAAATTGGCAAGGTTTCTCAATCAAAAGGATGCTAAAAGATTTGATTGAAAATCAAATATACAATCTTCAATACAATGGATCTTTGACCAAGATTTGCCCTAGTTTTCATTCTACTATATATGCTGAAGCAAACCCTAAAGCCTTTCACGTAAAACTGCTGCAAGAACATCATATGGAATATTGAAAAAAAAAGTGAAAAAACTCAAAACTGAAATCAGTGTTCCAGGCGAGTTCAAAGCCTATTCTTGATTCAAACGCCTTGCTTGAGTCTCCAGAAACAGTTTGCAATCAAAAACGAGCACTAAAGCCACAAGAATCATCAGAAACGGTTCAACCCTGTGTACATATTTTTTTGAATTACATATCATGATTCATGCGCATTTGATACATGTTGTTGAGTGTTTTGTATTCACAGGACTCACACGAAGCATATGACATGGTTTAATTGTATTGTAGCACGCTGAATCTCAATTTGCCATTAGCATATTTTAGGGTTCCTGAAGCTTTGAATTGGGGCTTTCCCATACGAGAAAAATTAAGCTTCGTGGCGCCTATGGTTGAACTCAGAAAACCAATATGAATTGAATGAGACCCTCGCGCTCAATTTATATAATGCATGATGCTAATCGCTATTTTTGGTCGTTTCTTTTTGTAGGGGTTTATAACCCCCGCTACTTGTTCTTTGTTTTTGCAGGAAAAGATGAAGAAGACAATACGTGGCTCCGTGTGGTTGGGACATTCAAATCTACGCGCGTTTTTCTGAATTCCAACATAGTCATTATTATTAACATATATTGTTTGTTGGTTAATATTATTACAAACATACGCATATGGTGGAGTGGTTAGTGACATGTTTGTTCACCACTGGGACCTGGGTTCGATTCCCAGGTCCCCCATATAATTCTTCATACTTTTCACAACATGTTCCAATGCAGTGCCTCTCAAATGTTCCACCATAAGCCTCACGCGTTAGCTTGCCAAGTGGCCTTGATCAACAATCTGAAGGCCAGGAGGTGATGAACACTCTATGCCCTAGTCAGCCAGCAAGCACGTGATGCCAGAAAGTCAAACGTGGCTTTGTCTTAATGGGCCTGAATTCCAGAATTGCTTAACAAAAACCTCCACTTTGGGCCATCACCCCCCCTGGTTTGCATTTTTTATTTTATTTTCTTTTCTTTTAAATTCTTTTAATTGTTTTAACTATTTTTATTATTTCACAACAAATTAACTTTTCCTAATAAAAATCAGAAAATCAAAATTGTAAATATTTTTTAATTATTTATTAATTTCACCATTAACCTATTTTTGTAAATAAATATTAACAATTAACTTAGTTTAATTTAGGTTTAAATTTTAATCCTTGTCCTAATAAATAAAAATTGCATAGAATTAGGTTTTGACATTTTTAATCATATTTTATGAATCATCATTATTACTATTTATTAATTATTATTTTTGTAAATAACATGAAAATTAATTAATTAGCTTAAATTAGGTTAACTTTAACATTTTCTTAATAATTAAAATAAACTTAGAACTAGGGTTTTCTTTTGATTTTAATTTCTTTATTAAATACAAAAAAACATAAAAAAATATCTTTCTTTAATTAATTAAATTAGTATTAGGTTTAATTTTAATTTAATTTCAAGCAAAGGACAAAAAGCTCATAAATTCTCAAAAGGGTCAAAAACCCTAGGACGTCTTGATTTTAATTCTTTAGCACATTATCTTTATATTTTGATTATTATGTAACTCTTTCCGAAATGTAATAGTAATTAGGTTTATTGCTTTTTTTACTTTCCGCACTTTATCAAAAACGGGTCTTTGTTTTTTGGCGATGTATAGACCCGCGCCTTGTAATAGCGTAGCTTTTATCTTTCTGTATCTTTATTTTCCGCACTCCTAACTGCTAAATTGCATGAAAGAATGTATGATAATTAAAAAACAACTCGTAGCTCACAATTGCATGATCCAAGATAAATATTAACATGAAAACAACACACAATGCACATGCCACTTCTAGGGTACGCCTCACTCGTTGCCTCGAGCGTGGTCGTCAAGTATAGGGTGTTTTAGCGGTCGCCCTTATGTCTAAGATCCAGTTGCCTCGAAACAGTTGCCTCGGATAAAAGGATCTAGGACATTAGGGTTACCACTAAGATGTCCTACTATTGCTTCGGTGACCACACTGTCCCTACAATCGAATTGACCCGAAAACCTCCAACGGTGGTGCTACCTACCTCTCAATGGTGGGATGGAACTACCTTAAGGACTCTTACACAGCCTAATTCCTTAGGGTAGGTAGATCTCATGGGTACTTGCTCTCTTCAAAACAAACAAAAACCTTTTCACACTGACAATTTCAAAAGTTTTCAAAACAAATTTTTCAAACACTCTTGAGGACAGATACAAGAGTCACTCAGAAATCTTTCAAAAAACGAAACTTTTTTCAAAACCCACAAACACTTTAAAAGCAAACAAATTTTTGAAAACATAAGAGCAAGTACCTAAGAGCCCGTGGATAACCACGGATAGAAAGGGTGCTAACACCTTCCCTTTCTATAAATCTACCTCCCGAACCGAGAAACATTCTCAATAAGGAATTTTGTTGTGCTTTTGTCCTTTCCATGTTGGAGAACATAAAAGACGGTGGTGACTCTTGCTTCCACGACATTTCGCGAACCAGCTTTAAATAGTCAGTTCTATTTCCACCGATCACAGAACTGGCGACTCTGCTGGGGAATATATAAAGTGAGGTGTACCTTAGGATAGATCATACTTATGTTTTCAATTGAATGTTTTGTTTGCTTTATATTTGTGGGCATTGCATCGGAGTTTCATAGATCCTAACTCGGATCTGGGGAATACCCTTTTAGGTAGCATAAGCTGTGAGGGACCTGTCCGGCGTAGACCGACATGGGTGAAGCAGTGGCTACGTTGGTGTGACACCTTGGTCTGTACCGATATCCCTTGTGTTGCAACAAGGAGAATATGGGTCTTCTGAGGAGTTATTAAGCACCAACCGACCTTAGAACCCTAAATTGACCCAACTTGGCCATAGAACAGTAGCAGTATGCTACACTCATTGAGGCTAAACTCTCGCGATGGTTCTGGCCGCAAGAAAAGATTGCGATGCTGGAGTTATGACCGATTGAGGGTAGTCGATGATATTGAGATCCTCTAGAACCCGGTTACTTTTGATAGGACAGGTCTTAACCAACGAAACTGAAAGAGGGTAGTACCTAAACTTCATGCTGGCCTGAAATCTAAGGGCTCTTTTGTGTGACTTGCGTGCCTTCAAACCTGACTACTTGCATGTTCTTGTTATCTGACACGTGAGTTCCTTGCAGGTGTTGTTTACAGTCATTAATCTGGACTCATAACAGGGTTTTACTTACATCACTCCACGCATAGCATAACATCATACCATCATGCCATTGCATACATCCGGCATAAGGACTAATCCATTTCAAGGATCTCAAGGGTCTGTGATGCAGGTCATGGTGAACCAACTATCTAGCAAGGGGCAAAGGGGATTTATTTTCCTCTAGCCAAGGTTGATAACTTGAGTCAGGGGCTATGACCCACTAGATATGGTGAGCTTGGAATCTTGAAGAAGGAATCTCAACAATATGCAGTTCCTTCAATCAAGCTACCGGATTCCAACTCTAACAATTTCCTGTTTACCCTGAGAGATCCTTGAAAACATTGCATGCATATCATACACATCATTGCATAGCAGGTACTCTTTTTTACAGGTTGCTAAATCTTCTTCGCTGTTTATTTCAGCAATCTCATCATGAATCCTGAATCATCTACTGAGCAATCCATCAAGGCCCTCCAGGCCCAGAATGCCCAGTTCCAGGAGTTGGTTAAGAGTCTAGCCCAGGGTCAACAGGAATTGAAGACTCTGATTCAGAAGAAGAAGAAGAAGAGGACGGTGCTGTTCAACCCTAGACGCAAATCTGGGAATGGATCACGAAATGAGGCTGAGCAGACTACCCCATATGTTGGAAAGGACAGTCCCCATGAGGGAGAGGTTCCTAGTCCAGTGGTCTCCGACAACGAGACGGAGTTCAATGATGAACAATACCCTCCAGCTGAGGACAGGTATAAACAGCTAGAAGACCGACTAAGTGCCATGGAGATACAAAAGGTGCCCGGCCTGGTCTTCGAAGATCTGGGTTTATCTTCTCGGGTGGTGATCCCACACAAATTCAAGTCACCTGCCTTTGCAAAGTACGACGGGGCATCCTGTCCCAAGCTGCATCTCAGGTCATACATAAGGAGAATCCAGCCCTACACGGCTGACAAGAATTTGTGGATTCACTTCTTTCAGGATAGTCTGTCAGGGACTCAACTCGAGTGGTTCTATCAACTGGATGGGGCCAACATCCGCAGCTGGGAGGACCTGGCCACTGCGTTCTACAAGCAGTACCAGTATAATGCCGACCTTGCTCCCACGCGCACTCAGCTTCAGGGGATGTCTATGGATGCAGGCGAAGGCTTTAAAGAATATGCTCAAAAATGGAGGGACCTTGCTGGAAGGGTGCAGCCACCTCTAACTGACCGAGAACTCGTTGACATGTTCTTGGGGACCCTGTCTGGGCCGTTCTTCAACTATCTGATCGGGAATTCTTCTGCTGGGTTTACATATCTGATCTTGACTGGGGAAAGAGTAGAAGCTGGCATCAAGTCGGGGAAAATACATAATGGTGACTCCTCGAGCACTGAGAAGAAACCATCCAAGAGAGAATCGAGTGTTGTCTATGGTTCAAGAGGGAAGAATAAGTCCGAACACCGCCAAGATGTCAACATGGTAGTTATTGCAAAACCGGTTGGCGCTCCTCAGCATCACAATCAACAAAGGGAAGAGACCTAAGAGGCAATTCACTCCCCTCGGCGTGACCTTGTCCCAAATATTGCCGCAGTTGCTGGAGACCAAGTTGGTAACTCTGAGGGACCCTCCAAAGAATCCCAACAGGACACCTTCAAGGTATAACCCCAACGTTCGCTGCGCTTATCATTCTGACAGCCCAGGGCATGCTACAGATGATTGTTGGACTTTGAGAAACAAGGTTCAGGATCTGATCAACGCAAAGGAAGTCCAGTTCGACTCTCCAGAGGCTCCCAATGTGATCACTGCTCCCTTGCCAAAACATGGCTAGGATTGGAATTTCTTTTTGTTCATTCGAATGTTCAAGTTGTATTTTTCTTTGATTGTTCAAACATTCTATTCATGTCAAACGTTATTATTTCATTAATGCATTACACATGTCTGTTTTGAAGTAATTATTTCGTATTCACTATATGCAAATTGTTTTCATATTTTTGTGATGATCAACTCTTGATTGAAAAATTCTAAGCCTCTTGAGGGAGGATGACGAAAACGATACCACGATCATTACAGTATGCTTTTGGAAAAACCCCGCTGATGAGGTACATGCATTGTTTCAATTCCTAAACACTGGAGTTATAAGGAAGATAATCCCTCGTCAACCCCTTCGAGCCAAAGAAGTAGGAGTTTTTCTTTTCACGAAAAAAATTAAAACCCTTAATCATAACCTGGGGCAGGGTAGTCTTCTCAGTTGATCCAAGTGCACAATAAATGGCACCAAAGAAGTCCTTAGGAAGCAAAAGACAGTGATGGTTCCGAATAATCATAAAGACAAGCATACATTATCTCTCAAACTAAAAGCCCATTAAGTCAAAAACCTATGAAGGAGACTTACAAAACTGGGGCATCCCGCTGACTGTAATCACAAAAGAAACAGTTCAGGCAAAAAACAGGGATAACGAAATAAATCAAAAAAAAAGAAAGAGGTCACACAAACCCTCGACAAAAAAAGAAATGACTGCCTATTCAAAATAAATTGACAAAATATTCGAACCATCACCAGAATATCAAAGCAAAGACTCAAACAAGATCTAACGTACGATCAGCTGAGTTTAGGTTTGAAGAACATCACGAAGAACGGGTGGGTACAAATAATTTTAGCCTTTATCCTTTGTTTCTTAAACCGTGAACCAGGCCACGTTATAACCCTTAAAAGTCCTAGCTGAAGCATGGGTTAGTTCGAAAGCATATTGTTACGAAAGGTATCCTGACTCCTTAAGGCTCGCTGTAAGATGATGAGTTGACATCACGTTTTACAAAATTTGCTTGTTTTTATGAAAAAATGCATTTTCAAAATCTTCAAGACAGACATAAGTTTTGCATTTTTAATATAACATCGTTTGCATTTGACTATTTGTTCGAACAGCAGAGAAATTCGCACGACGAATATCTAAGTGAACAAAATCACCTCCAATCAAGGGGCATGGTATGATCATTGTCCATCATCTGGGGAAGTTAAGTCAAGATTCGGAGAATCTCTCAAAATGCCAAATAGCCAGGGGCAAATCTCTGCCTGAATCACTTGGGGCATTGGACATGGATTCCAGCGACAAATCTTGCATGATCAAACATCTTCTGGTGGTATGGCAACGCAACATTACTGACAGGGGCACCTCCCTACATCCAGAGAGCGTGGACATAGTCGAAAAATACTATGCATGATAAAAGACCCGCTAGGTTGACACACCTAGACAAAAATAAGGGTTTCCCGGCGAACCAAAAGGGTTCGGGCAAAAATAAGGGATGAAATGAAAAAAAATCTGTACACCCGGCAAGTCGAAAACCTGAAAAGGCGGCTTGGGCAAAAATGGGTATCCCGGTGGACTGAAAACCCGAAAGGGCGGTCCAGGCAAAAGATAGGGAACAAAAGCGTACGACTATGTTCCGTCATCTCGTCACTTACCTACCAGAAGAAGATTTTTCAATCGGCAGCCATCAAGCACCTCTACAGGTACCTTCTCCCACAAAAACTGGGGTAATAAAAATTGTCTAAGCAATCTGGTTGCTCTGTCCACCGAGGTACCAAGGTAAGTTCAACTGAAGAATATGACCAAGATACCTTCACTCCCTGCAGAGTACGAACGCATCTCGCCGGCTTTATTCAGAGTTATTCCCTTCAGGGCTTATAACTGGGTTATCCTCAACTAATTACCACGGAAAGATCATCCTCGGCGAAGTTCTTCCTATCCCCCAGCGAAGTTCATCAAATCTTCCAACAAAACTTATCAACAGAATCCCCAGCGGAGTTATCTTCAAATTCTTAGCGAAGTATCTCTTCCCACAGAGTAATTCCCCGCAGAGTAATCTCTCCAACAAGTTTATTCCCCAATGGAGTCATCTTCTCCTGCCGGTTTATTCTTTGTTCATCCTCCCCAGAGGAAGCGAAGAACTCTACTCTTCAACATCATCCCAGGATTCAAAAGCTCCCGGCATCCGTCAAGGATTTATTTTCCTAAACGAGAATACATTCATAGACATCACATTGTCATTGTCATGATACATACATATGCATCATGTCATATAATCTCACTTACATAGAGAACATCATCGCTTGATCCATACCATGCATTGCATAGGACTGGCCTTTCAGGAAGGATACAGTTAAATGATCAGCTATGTCAAGGTAGAAAAATTCAGTCAAAAGAAGACAAGTCCAGTTAAAATTAATTCCACTCGTCGTTATAGACACTCGTCGTTATAGACACTCGTCGTTATAGACACTCGTCGTCATAGACACTCGTCGTCCTAGACACTCGTCGTCATAGACACTCGTCGTCATAGACACTCGTCGTCATAGACACTCGTCGTCATAGACACTCGTCGTCATAGACACTCGTCGTCATAGACACTCGTCGTCATAGACACTCGTCGTCATAGACACTCGTCGTCATAGACACTCGTCGTCATAGACACTCGTCGTCATAGACACTCGTCGTCATAGACACTCGTCGTCATAGACACTCGTCGTCATAGACACTCGTCGTTATAGACACTCGTCGTTATAGACACTCGTCGTTATAGACACTCGTCGTTATAGACACTCGTCGTTATAGACACTCGTCGTTATAGACACTCGTCGTTAAAGACCACCCGTCCATGGAGATAACCTGTCAGTAGAGACAACTCACCGACCTTTCTGAATTCCAGATTCGATTCTTGTATCCAGCCAGGGCACGTCTGAAGAGTTTAAAGATTCGATTCCTGTATCCAGCCAGGGCATATCTGTTGACGACTAATTCTGGACTCGATTCCTGTATCCAGCCAAGGCACGTCTGAAGAGTTTGAAGATTCGATTCCTGTATCCAGCCATGGCATATCTGTTGACGACTAATTCCGGACTCGATTCCTGTATCCAGCCAGGGCACGTCTGAAGAGTTTGAAGATTCGATTCTTGTATCCATCCAGGGCATGTCTGTTGACGACTAATTCCAGATTTGATTCCTGTATCTAGCCAGGGCACATCTGTGAGTAACTGATTGTAGCCTCGATACCTGTATCCAGCCAGGGCATATCTACATGAAGAGTTTAGAGATTCGATACCTGTATCCAGCCAGGGCATATCTACAAAAAGAGTTTGAAGATCAACCCCTGTAACAGGCCAGGTAATTATCCTTCTTTCTCAGGTATGCAAGTTCTCGCTAAGGAATCTCTTACGCGATCGACACCTAGATGGCATCTATAAGCCCATCCACATATCATCTCTCCAAATGGCATCTATAAGCCCATTCCCGACAAGGCTCCGTCACAGCTCCAGATGGCATCTAGAAGCCCATCCTCCTATCCATCATTTCTCCAAATGGCATCTGTAAGCCCATTCCCGCCATCACACTGCTAACATTCTACTATGTGAGCGTAAATTTCTGGGCACTCTAGTGTTCAATCATCTTCCACCCTCGGATCACGAAAGGCACACAAGCCAACCTACATCCTCAGGTCTAAGAAGATTGAACAGGGGCAACTGTTGTACCCCAAAATTTGTCCTCCCATATTCTTCAAGAGTTGTCAAGATCAATCTCCAAATGGTTCAAAATCTCTCAAGGGTTGCACAGTCCAATTGCCTCCTAACACAGTCAAAATTAGGGTTTTGGTTCTTGCAAGGAAGTTGATATTTCCAAGGGTCCAATCAAGTCCCATATGCCTATATACATTGTCAAGCATCTATATGTCAAGTTTCAAGACTCACAGCATCAAGTTGCACAGTCAAAAGCCCTAATTGCTTCACAGTCAACTGCAGGGGCAAAATAGTCATTTGACAGTCAAAAGTCAAAAAAATTTGTCAACATATTATTTTTAAGCCACAATCATCATTTGATCAATTCTTGGTCATGATTCCACAAGCATGGCTCAAAAAGTCTCAAGATGCAAAAGTTTCTATTTTTGGACAGTTGAAAAGTCAACTGCAATTTGACCAGGGCATAACTTCTTCATGGTTTATCAGAAAAATCCCATCCAATGCTCATTTTGAAGGGGATGACATTTCCTACAACTCATCTTCACAATCCAAGTCCAAGAAATGCTCTCACAAAAAGTTATCAATTTCAACATTATAGGTCATTTTCAAAAGTCAACAAAAATGCACTTTAAGTCAAAGACCATAACTTGAGATTGGTAAATCAAAATGACATGGGACCAAAGGCATTGGTTAGAGGACTTCAAGACCTTTCCAAAATGTCCAAGAACATGTTCATAGCTTCAAAATTGAGCAAGATATGCATTGGAGAAGTTGGGAAATTTTTGGGAATTTGCAAAAGTCAACTTTGCCTAAAACACTTCATTTTTGCTAATGGGCCTCAAATTCTTTCTTGAAACATTGCCCAAGGACTATGCACTACCCATTGAACTTAAATTGAATTATTTCCTTATTTTTATTAATTATTTGGATTTTTAATTGATTAATAATTCATTTAATTGATTTAATTGTAGGAAAATTCAAAAGATATGTTTTTTTTAATCTTTTGTGGAGCAAAAATACTCAGGGCAAGCTGGCAATTTCGTTTCTCAATCAAGGAGACAAAATCATCCAAAATTGGCAAGGTTTCTCAATCAAAAAGATGCTAAAAGATTTGATTGAAAATCAAATATACAATCTTCAATACAATGGATCTTTGACCAAAATTTGCCCTAGTTTTCATTCTACTATATATGCTGAAGCAAACCCTAAAGCCTTTCACGTAAAACTGCTGCAAGAACATCATATGGAATATTGGAAAAAAAAGTGAAAAAACTCAAAACTGAAATCAGTGTTCCAGGCGAGTTCAAAGCCTATTCTTGATTCAAACGCCTTGCTTGAGTCTCCAGAAACAGTTTGCAATAAAAAACGAGCACTAAAGCCACAAGAATCGTCAGAAACGGTTCAACCCTGTGTACATATTTTTTTGAATTACATATCATGATTCATGCGCATTTGATACATGTTGTTGAGTGTTTTGTATTCACAGGACTCACACGAAGCTTATGACATGGTTTAATTGTATTGTAGCACGCTGAATCTCAATTTGCCATTAGCATATTTTAGGGTTCCTGAAGCTTTGAATTGGGGCTTTCCCATACCAGAAAAATTAAGCTTCGTGGCGCCTATGGTTGAACTCAGAAAACCAATACGAATTGAATGAGACCCTCGCGCTCAATTTATATAATGCATGCTGCTAATCGCTATTTTTGGTCGTTTCGTTTTGTGGGGGTTTAAAACCCCCGCTACTTGTTCTTTGTTTTTGCAGGAAAAGATGAAGAAGACAATACGTGGCTCCGTGTGGTTGGGACATTCAAATCTACGCGCGTTTTTCTGAATTCCAACATAGTCATTATTATTAACATATATTGTTTGTTGGTTAATATTATTACAAACATACGCAGATGGTGGAGTGGTTGGTGGCGTGTTTGTTCACCACTGGGACCTGGGTTCGATTCCCAGGTCCCCCATATAATTCTTCATACTTTTCACAACATGTTCCAATGCAGTGCCTCTCAAATGTTCCACCATAAGCCTCACGCGTTAGCTTGCCAAGTGGCCTTGATCAACAATCTGAAGGCCAGGAGGTGATGAACACTTTATGCCCTAGTCAGCCAACAAGCACGTGATGCCAGAAAGTCAAACGTGGCTTTGTCTTAATGGGCCTGAATTCCAGAATTGCTTCACAAAAACCTCCACTTTGGGCCATCACACCCCCCTTGGTTTGCATTTTTAATTTTATTTTCTTTTCTTTTAAATTCTTTTAATTGTTTTAACTATTTTTATTATTTCACAACAAATTAACTTTTCCTAATAAAAATCAGAAAATCAAAATTGTAAATATTTTTTAATTATTTATTAATTTCACCATTAACCTATTTTTGTAAATAAATATTAACAATTAACTTAGTTTAATTTAGGTTTAAATTTTAATCCTTGTCCTAATAAATAAAAATTGCATAGAATTAGGTTTTGACATTTTTAATCATATTTTATGAATCATCATTATTACTATTTATTAATTATTATTTTTGTAAATAACATGAAAATTAATTAATTAGCTTAAATTAGGTTAACTTTAACATTTTCTTAATAATTAAAATAAACTTAGAACTAGGGTTTTCTTTTGATTTTAATTTCTTTATTAAATACAAAAAAACATAAAAAATATCTTTCTTTAATTAATTAAATTAGTATTAGGTTTAATTTTAATTTAATTTCAAGCAAAGGACAAAAAGCTCATAAATTCTCAAAAGGGTCAAAAACCCTAGGACGTCTTGATTTTAATTCTTTAGCACATTATCTTTATATTTTGATTATTATGTAACTGTTTCCGGAATGTAATAGTAATTAGGTTTATTGCTTTTTTTACTTTCCGCACTTTATCAAAAACGGGTCTTTGTTTTTTGGCGATGTATAGACCCGCGCCTTGTAATAGCGTAGCTTTTATCTTTCTGTATCTTTATTTTCCGCACTCCTAACTGCTAAATTGCATGAAAGAATGTATGATAATTAAAAAACAACTCGTAGCTCACAATTGCATGATCCAAGATAAATATTAACATGAAAACAACACACAATGCATATTCCACTTCTAGGGTACGCCTCACTCGTTGCCTCGAGCGTGGTCGTCAAGTATAGGGTGTTTTAGCAGTCGCCCTTATGTCTAAGATCCAGTTGCCTCAGATAAAAGGATCTAGGACATTAGGGTTACCACTAAGATGTCCTACTATTGCTTCGGTGACCACACTGTCCCTACAATCGAATTGACCCGAAAACCTCCAACGGTGGTGCTACCTACCTCTCAATGGTGGGATGGAACTACCTTAAGGACTCTTACACAGCCTAATTCCTTAGGGTAGGTAGATCTCATGGGTACTTGCTCTCTTCAAAACAAACAAAAACCTTTTCACACTGACACTTTCAAAAGTTTTCAAAACAAATTTTTCAAACACTCTTGAGGACAGATACAAGAGTCACTCAGAAATCTTTCAAAAAACGAAACTTTTTTCAAAACCCACAAACACTTGAAAAGCAAAAAAAATTTTGAAAACATAAGAGCAAGTACCTAAGAGCCCGCGGATAACCACGGATAGAAAGGGTGCTAACACCTTCCCTTTCTATAAATCTACCTCCCGAACCGAGAAACATTCTCAATAAGGAATTTTGCTGTGCTTTTGTCCTTTCCATGTTGGAGAACATAAAAGACGGTGGCGACTCTTGCTTCCGCGACATTTCGCGAACCAACTTTAAATAGTCAGTTCTATTTCCACCGATCACAGCGGGCATATCAGGATAGAGAATCGTGTAAGGAATACCCCTTTCATTAGTGGGTTCCATAATCACTGGTAGAAAGGCCATATAGGGCATTATAAGTTTCTGGGTGCGAGCTCGTACCCATTGGAGATAGGGTTCCATAGGAATGGAAGCCTTTGGCCCCAAAGCCTTGGCGCCAGATCTGTTTACCATGCCCCAACCTCGTATGAATCTCCAGCGATACTCTTGAACATCATCCTCATAGTTGAATACAATGCCCCCGATAAGTAACTCAATGGGACCATCTCTTCGAGCGTAACCAAATTGTCTCAGAGCTAAACAAGGATTATAGGTTATACCCTCTCTGATGCTAAGTAACAGGACATTAGGGTACTCCCCACAGCGGTCAATAATAGTAGTGTTTTCCATAGCTCGGGAACACCAGAGAATATCCATGTGAGCGAGTGACATTATCCTTTACGACCAACCCAAACCTTCTTCATTCTTCAGTATGGACTTAGGGAGGTGAGAAATAAACCATCTCGACAACAATGGCATGCAGCACATAAGAACCCCTCTTCTCTTCATGGTACGAGTACGGAGAGTGTGCAAAATATCTCCGAGCAAGGTAGGCACAGGGTTACAAGAGAGGAAGATCTTGATAGCATTCACATCTATGAATGAGTCTGGATTAGGGAATAGTACTAATCCATAGATTAGAAGAGCCAAGACCTCCTCAAAAGCCTGAAAATCCATATCATCCCAAAACATTTGGGCCTTGTCTATCAGGAACTTGGCTAGAAAACCCTTGACTCCGCTTCTTGTTTCCCAATTGGATACCATGTTGGCCCGTTTCAGATGCAAAGCTGAGGCAATGACTTCTGGCTTAGGAACTTCTTGCAGACCCGTGAAAGGCAACTGTTCAAGAATGGGTGTATCAAACAGCTGAGAGAATTCTTCCAGGGTAGGCACCAACTGATAGTCTGGAAAGGTGAAGCATTGGTGCTTGGGATCAAAGAACTCAAAGAGTACACTCATCATCTTTTCATCAAAGTTTAAAGTAACCAGGTTAAGAAGTCGACCATGTCTCTTGGTGAACGCAGAAGTTTCAGAAATCCTTGATACTAGCTCTTTGAGTTGGGAAGGTATCCTCACAATGCTAATTCAGATAGTGTTTCTATGAACGGAAGCCATGATCTGCAAAACAGAACAAAGATAAATTCCCTTGGTCCTTGAAATGGTTAGTGCAATAAGAATGGATGCTATGTTATGATGCATGATGTCATGATAAACCATAGGTATAGCAAACACAGAAAAATCACACCAAGTTCTTAGGTTTAAGGCTTGCATGAGGTTAAAGTCATACCCTCTTGAAGTTTAGTTGGTTTCAAACCTGTCTTAAAAAGTAACCGGGTTCTAAAGATTCTCAATATCACTGACCATCCTTTATCTGACATTGTTTCAGCTCAAGCAATCTTTTCTTGCGGCCGAAATATCCCGATAGTCTGATCTCAATGAGTGTAGCATCGAGTATTAACCAATCCTCAGCTCTATACCGAGGCCGGCTATCTCACTACTTTCTAATGGCCAAGTTTGTTCAACTAAGGTTCTAAGGTCCGTCAGTGCTTCACGACATCACACGGCAGCCCCGTATTCTCCTTGTTTCCCATGAAGGATACCGGTACCAACCAAAGTCCCACACCAACACAGCTATCGCTTAAACCATATCGGTCTATGTCGTACAGTCTCCACGATCTATTGTTGTTTACCTAAAAAGTGCCCCTAGATCCGGGTGTAGGATCTATAGTAACCCAAGCAAAAACCTTTAAGAATAAAGCAAACAAACAAGAAAGCAATTTTAAAATGACCTAGATCCTAAGGTGAACCCCACTTTATATAATTCCCCAGCAGAGTCGCCAGTTCTGTGATACGGTGGTAGAACCGACTGTTAATATTGGTTTGCGTCTTTTGTTCGCAAAATGTCGCGGTAAGCAAGAGTCGCCACCGACTTTTTTTCATCCAACTAAGGAAAAGGAAAAAGAATAGAAAAAACCTTTTTTCGAGAATATTTTTGAGTACGGGGGGTAGATTATAGAAAGGGAAGGTGTTAGCACCCTTTCTATCAGTAGTTTTCTATGGGCTCTTAGGTACTTGCTCATTTTTTAAATTGCTTATGTGTGCTTGTTTTGAAAAAAAACAAAACTTTTACTTCGTGATAACCCTTGTATCAGTCCTCAAGGGTGTGACGAAGTTGTTTTGAAAATTGTTTTGAAAAAGTGTTTGTGTGAAAATTTATTTTAGCAAGTACCTAGGAACTAATCTACCTACTCGAAAAAGGTCTGTTCATTTTCCTTTTGACAGCGCTATCCCATTATTAAGGAATAGGTAGCACCGTTGTTGGAGTTTTAAGGGACGTTTGAAGGGACAGATACGGTCACAAAAGCAATGTAAGGGAATTTTAGTAACCCTCCTAAAGCCTTAAAGATCTTTTCCGAGGCAACATCCGAATGAGTCATTTTTAGATCTTTCGGGGCTAGAGGATGACCGCTAACAAACCCTTTACTTCATGACCATTTAACCGAAGGCAATCGAAGTGGAGTAAACCCTAGGAGTGAGCATGTGCGAGTGAATTTTTCAGTTAATTTGTCTTTGCACATTTAGGGTTTTCTACCGTATTAATGTTTAGTTAGTCTTTCCATACAATCCTATTAGCATACATTTATCAGTTTATAATTGCGGAAATTAAAATGCGGAAAGTTTAAAGTTCTAGCTATTACATGGCTTTTGCAGATACATAATTATTTTTGACTGAAAAATAAAAGACAGAATTAAAACCTAATTAAAGTTATTACAACTCCGGAGCAATTACAATAAAAGGTAATTAAAATGCGCACGACGAATTAAATGCGAGGACGATTAGAAAACCTAAAAAATCTAATTTGAGAAAATATTTAAGTTATTTTTTGAAGAAAAATTATTATATACAAAATTAAACCTTAATTTCTAATTGATTTTAATTACAAAAAAAAGAGCTAAATTATCCTAATTTTTTAATTAAATTAATTAATTAAAGAAAATAAATATTTTATGAAAAAAATGATTTTTGGTGTTTTTGTGATTTTTTTATTAAATAAAAAATATATTATTTTTTATGTTAATTAAAAGAAAATAATTAAGGAAATAAAAAAAAGAATTAAAAATAAAAAGATGAGAAAAGGGCCTGTATTGAAGAAATCAGGGGGGTGCATGTTGAAACTGCTTAGGCCCAATAACTTCTCAGCCCATCCCATGCGTGAGATTCCCTATTGTGCAAGCTTGAGAGTACACCATAGTCCTGCTTTGGTGAAGCGTTGGATCTGATCAACAATGATCCATTGGATGGATCAGTGGGGCGTGCGATGGGATGCTTGGACAAGTAGTGCATTGAATTTGTGGAAAGAAAACAAGAAAATAGAATTTGTTGGGACCTGGGATCGAACCTAGGTCCTCATAATCAAAACCAACTCGCCCTACCATCTGTGCTACCTGTTTTATTTGTTAATATAATAATAACAAAATATAATATGTAAAACATAGTGGTTAGCTGGAAAACCGCGCGAAATTCAAAATAACCAGTGGTGGTCAGACACGTTGTTGTCTTCTTCCTTCTGTCCATCGTCTTAGGTATGTAACTTATACCTACGGACAACGTCTATGGCTAAAAACCTGTAGATCTCAAAAATCCAACACATGCATGATAAATCAATTATGGCTACACCAATCAATTTATTTTGACCTCACGAGTACGATGGTACCCTTTGTTTAGGCCAATTTCACCTATATAATAAACCCCTAAAACGCAAGAACAAAACCTAGCAATGGCAGTTATGGATATATTCCATCAAAATACAAAATTACATAAACCAAAACATTCTAAATGGTCATACAAACATAATGTTGTGTTCAATAATGGTTAATCATGCGTAATTTGTAAGATACGATTCAAGCTAGGGAAAGAAAACCGTGGGTCTGTAGCGTGCATTTCTAGGCGTGAAAAGGCTTGCCAATGATGGAGATACGTTCCTGAGATGTCCAACAATCTATTGGCAATGTTAGAATGGCTTGAATTGGCCTCCAAGCTTGAGATCGATTCACTATTTTTTTGCAAAAAAGTTAAGTTTGTTCTTGATGTTTCCACGACTTCTAGCTTCTGTTTCGTGCCTGGCCTTGCTCAATATATATATCCCTGAATGAATTAGGGTTATAAAAACTACATGTATCTTTGAAAATTTTGAAGATTTGATATCATTCCTTCCTTGTATGATTTGTTTCTAAATTAGGCCTAATCATGCCATTCTTGTGCCAATCTACCTTGATTTGATTTGATCCTGATATGCCAACATAATTAGCTTGTGATACTGTCCAAAAATCAGATCAAAACAAATCTTTGCTATTATTTATCATTTATTTGATTTATTTTGAATTTTAATAATAAAAAATCAAAATAAAATTAATAATGAACCAAATAATGTGTGGGTGAATATTTGTGTCGTGGACCATGTTATGAGTGAGGTGCAAGCATAAAAAGTTAGGTCCATTTGGCAAAAAATGCATTCTTGAGCACATTTGACTTTTGGCAATTTTGTAAAAATGGTCAGCTTTGACAAGGCATATCTCTTCCAATTTTAACCATATAGAGGTGTTCTTGGACTTTTTAGAAATCTTAGGATGTCCCTTAAACAAAACTTTTGGTCTCATCTCAATTGGGTCTTCCATGTTCATGTAAGAAGCTTTGACCCAAAAAGTGTTTTTGTTGACTTTTCAAAAGGACCTATAATGTGGAAATTCATATCTTTTGATGAGGGCATATTTTGAACTTGAGGGCTGAATATGAATTGGAGGGAATTACATCCTATTCAAAATGAGCCTTGGATGGAAATTTTTTGATAAAGTATGAGGAAGTTATGCTTGGTCAAAGTTTGGTTGACTTTTCCTAAGAAACCCTAATTTAACAACTTTTGGGTTTTGATGAATTTGGGGCATTCCTTGAGGAATCGTGATCAAACCTTGATCAAATGATGGATATAACTTCAAAATGTTGATGTTTACCAAAAATCTTGAAGTTTGACTGTATGTGGGCCACAATTGACTTTTGACCTAATATAGTCGATTCTCAAGCATCTGAGCAGTTGACTGAGTAAACTTCTTGTGCAAAACTTGAAATTTGAAATGGAGGGTCTTGAGGACATATTAGGACTATGGATAGCATATGAGACCTTTGGAGCTCACCCTTATTGATGAAAATGGAAACCCTAGTTGGAGGTTCATTGCTTTAGGAGAGAGTTTGTTTGGTCAACTCTTGAGCATCCTTGAGCAAGTTGAGGGTCTTAATGAGAATATATTAAGTAAAATAGGAGGGTAAATTTTGGGGTACAACAGCTACCAATAGCTTCAACCACTACAAATATGACAGAAGCAGAAATAGTTTAAGGACCATATGAAAGCAGCCCAAGGCAATTCGCCCGTCTCAACAACAATCCAACCGCACTGCGGTCTGAAATGAAAACAGGTTTATTGAAGTTGGTTTATGCTAATCCTTTTGCAGGCTTGGACCATGAAGATCCAAATACCCACCTCATAAAGTTCTATGAACTTGCGGGCACGTTAGATGCACCAGCAGCTGAATAAGAAGCCATATTCATGAGACTTTTTCCGCACTCCTTGATTGGCAGAGCAAAATATTGGTATCTCGACCAACCAACCGAGACCATGACAAATTGGAGTGTGTTAGAAAGACTTTTTCTTAACAGGTTTTTCTCTCACAGCCGGTTCATGGATGCAAAAATGGATATTTCCTCATTCACCCAATCTGTAAATGAGACACTATGTGAAGCCTGGGAACGTTACAAATCAATGTTACGAAAGTGTCCAAACCACGACTTTGATAACCTCACTCAAATTCACATTTTTCGTAAGGGATTGCAGCCTCAAAGTAAACTCATTCTTGATGCTACAACTGGTGGTTCATTGTTAGCAAAAAGTGTTGAGGAAGCAACCACGATTATCAACCGAATGGCTCTCACCAATCACCAAAGTTAGTATAATCGAGGAAATACACAAAAGAAACCAGGAATTCTAGAATTGGACATAAATGATGCAATCCTGGCCTAAAATAAATTTCTCACCCAAACTGTCGAAGAATTGACCAAAAAACTTTCAAAACTGCCATAACAACTTAAGGAGATGCATGGTTCAACAAGCACGCCACACCAAGTAGCTGTATGTGAACTGTGCATGGGAGATCATTCTAGCGGTATAAATGTTCAAGACTAAGTCATTAGATTGACTAGAATTTATACAAATCAAAATAAAAATAGCCACCGCGCTTTATTGTTTCCAAAGGAATGGGAAAAGAGCGAATAACCCAAAAAAAGGGGAAAGATTCAAGGTAAGGGGGTTGGTTATGCAAAAGGAAGGTATTAACACCCTAAACATATACGGTACTCCGCAGGAAACTCTTTTTAAAATCTGTATATTTTGGCTATGAAAATGTGTTGTATATAAAATGGATGGTGGAGGTGAGAAAAGAAATATTTTTTTTTATGATTTTTGCACCCGCCACGGTTACGAACCTTTAGTTCCTCTTTTAAAAATTTGAAACACAAGTGTGTTGGTTAATTTTATGAGATAAGACGTCATCGTCATTGTCCGTGCGGAAAAACATACTTACTACCCACAATCATGAGAAAGGAAAATTTGCATCATCTCAAAGTGGAGGATATGGCTTGGATTTTAAAATCAACAATGCCTCAATCAACACCCAAGTGGAAAATATCTCACTTCACTATATATTGTAGAAGTATAGTTGTTTGCATCACTAAAAGGATTGACAAGAGCCTAATCTTTTAAGAAAAGTTTAAAAGTAAAAGCCAAAGTGGCAAAATGATTTGAAATGAGATTGATTGACTTTTAGTATTCTCACAAAAAAGTTTCAAAGTATTATTAAGTTGATTGAAGTTTATTTATGAAAATGATTTTTGAAAATGCATGGACCTAAGTCCAAGTTTATTATGAAAGTGTTTAAGTTTCAAAACAAGAAGGGTTCTCAAAAGGAGGGAGAAGAAGAGTCTATCCTAAAGCATAAGGTAAAAGTTAAGGATAAGGACCATCTAACCAACAAGAAGCCAAAACTTGACATTATGAGCCAGGATAGAATTCCCATTCTTTGGAGTGAAACCAAGCAAGCAAAGATACTAGACCTTTTCATGTGTATTAAGTCTTCTCAAAAATTGGGCAGAGTAACGGTTGTATACGGGTGAATCCCAGATTACAGACAAAGGATGTAATCATAAAACCTGCACACAAAAACAAACAAGAAACCCAATATCCTGAGGTAAACCTCAAGAGCTCCAGACAAAATAATCAGATAAGATCACAAGGTCTCCAAGATAGGCTAAGGTTTCTAATCCTAAGTCCAAGAAAAAGTCCCATGCTCCATAATGCCAAGGATAGTAACCAAATAGTCCAAGTACCATTAAGAGTTTTTTAGGGTTTAAGTTGGTTATTAAGTATCTTAGAAAAAAGAAAAAGAAAAGCTCAAGTGAGCAAAGTAAAAATGACAAGAAAATAAATGCTCAAATGAGCAAAGATGAAAATGGCATAAAGTGTAAATGCTAAAAGTAAATAGTGCATAAAACATAAAAGAATAAAAGCATAAAATAAAACAATTCAATAATTAGTGGTTAGTTGGATGACCATCTTGAAACTTGTATTTGGAACTCATTAGAGGATTGGTAGAACCAAAGCCTCCATACAACAAGTTGCATTTGCTTTTTTTCAAGTATATCATCCATTTGAAATTCTCACAAGTACCAATTAATGATCAACGATGTTTAAGTGATCCGCATTGACCAAAGGTGTTGTAGATCCATTAGAGGATTGGTAGAACCAAAGCCTCCACACAATGAATCTCAAGGTTATTGGATCAAAGAGATCAAATTAACATACTTGGGCTTGCAATTATAAGTTTGGGCCACAAATGATCATTTATTCGAATCGGGACAAAATTTAGCACGATGTTAAGCAATCGTAAGTGGACTTATATAGAAGTCGCACCTATTTTGAGGCCGGTCAATAGCAATATATGCCCAATTTGTTTTGAGACATGATATAGAGATCATGCTCCAACAACATTTAGTACAAGGAGAAGGGGGTGAGATGAAGAGGAATTACGGTAAAAAAGAAAACCACATTTGAATTAATATTTAATCAAACTATTATTAAAATCATTCATGCATTTTTGTGGAGTTAAACTCAACACCACAGATCCAATGATGTTAATAAAGCCATGACCAAAAAATCAACCCAAGACAGCCAGTAAATATTCACAAAATGATATAATATTTAATATATATATATATATATATATATATATATATATATATATATATATATATATATATATATATATATATATATATATATATATATATTAAAGGATGGAAAATGTTAAATAAACTAGAAAATAATGAGGAAAATATCAATTATATTCAAATAATCAAGAAATGAAAAATAAGGCCATAGAAAAATCAGAAATGGGTCCAAATATTTTTATAAAAATTTTAGTCATTTTTAAAAGTTAGAAACTATTTTTTAACCATTTAAAATTGCTAAAACAAACATAAAATAGATCAAAAATAGTAAACCTCAACATAAAATTCCATAAAATTTCGAGAAAGTCAAAAATATGCAAAATAATATTTATGATTTTTTCAGAATTAAAAAATGTTAGAAAGTATTTTTTAAGTAATTAAAAGAAAGCAAATAATACAAAAATATAAAAAATACCAAATGTTAAAATAAAATTGTAAAAAAAATATTCATGAGATCAGAAATAATTCAAAGTATTTTTTGTGAATTTTTAATAATTTTTGGATAAAAAATAAAAGAGTTATGAATTTTTGAAAATTTAATCAAATAAAATATAAAATCAGAAAATAAAATAAAACCAAAAAGATGTGGACCATCAGATCAAAGTTAAAAACGCGTTAGTAAGCTAATCCAATGGACCAGACGCGCTGTACTTGATATGGACCTTAGTGAAACACACATGTAATCAGAAAAGGGGCAACCAATTAAATTAAAACGTTTGGCACGCTATCATTAGCTGAGACGAGACATGTCATTGTCTTCAACCTCCAGACACCCTGCAATGGGGATTTTGTGAGATCCTTCAAATGAAAAAATTAGGATCCCTGGCTAGCATCATTGAACTCGTCTCTTCAAGACGATTCTAACACAACCATCGCGCCAAATTTATGTAAAGTATGGAGAGAGATATAAATCAAAACACAGAAAAATAGAGAGCACCTTCAATTTGAGATTTCTCTCTCAATTCTCAATGGATTTAAAAATTGTAAGCATCATTAGAATCAGACAAAGGAGTAGAACAAATTAGTGCTTGATTTGGATCCAATTGATGGAGAATTCTACCTTTTCGAAGTTCAAGTAAGAAGCTCTGAAACTGGACTTCTGTAGCTCAGATTATGGATCGTTTTGATTGGTTTAAGTGCTGGAGAGTTTGTATGAAGTTCAAGGAGGATGAATACGCAAAGAATTTTGGAAAATGAAGCTTAAATTTCAAAAACTGAATTCAACAAAAGTGGGTTCGTGTGAAGTTTGGCAGGGCGTTCTTGGCTCTCTAAGCTTGGGAAATTGAATGGGGGATGACCCTCTATTTATAGGGAAGTGAATGGGAATAAAAAATTGAAGAAACAAGGAAGTTTGGAAGGAAATTGAGTAAGGGTCGAGCACGAGTGAAGTGTAACTTCATTTCCATCAAAACTCAGCCAAACCTTGCGTTTTGGGGTGCTAATCACCTCTGGAAAGTTTTCTAATTAAGTTTAAATCAAAAACACGCACAAATCTTGTGTTTAGAAGTCACATTATGGATTTCAAAATTATGACTTTGTGCAAAATTCAGTTTCAAACTACCAAATTCAAATTTATGTAATTTCCACCTCAAGGGGCCTTAGGGCATAATTCTTGATGCTTTAGAAAGATGAGGTTACAAGCTTTGAAATGGAAAAAGAATGGAATCAAATGGATGCTTGAGCTGAAAGTTACATGGAGTCAAAGTTGAAGAAAAAGAGTTGACTTTCCATACTTAGAAAAATTTCAAACTCTTCTTTAAAGATTACCTATAATCTCTTGCATCCAAACATGGCCTTCCACTTAGAGTTTGCTCTTGACCAAACTATATGGAATGAAGTAGACCTCTTGAATGACACTTTTCAATTTGAACCACTCAAAATCTCCAAGAATTGAGCAAGTTATGACTTGTTGAAGTTGGCCAAAAATCATGAAATGACCTATAATCTTTTGCATTCTTAAGGCAACTTCCATTCCTTTTTTCACTTTGCACATAAAAGAAGGAATTAAGTATACATCCTTAGGATCATCATGAAAATAGAATTGGCTCAAGGTGATAAAAATTGACCAAGTTATGATCATTTGAAATCACATTATAAAAAATGGGGGGTTCATCTGGATGACTTGTAATCTTTCCTCTTCACCAAGTTTCTTCCACATGAAAAATTCTTGAAACTTTTGAAGTGATTTGTTGGTATCTCTTTGAAGAGAAGAATTTTTTTGGAATCACTCAAAAATACCAAAAGATGAGCAATATATTCCCCTCTGAAATCCAAAACCCTAGCTTCTAGATCAAAAGAATGCTTGGTGGAACTTTGTCAAGTTTGAACAAACTTTTTGTGCCAATATTCTTCCTTTGTGAATAGGATTTATTTAGGATGATAATGAGGACTCATGGCCACCATAACTACTTCCATACCAACTTCAAAACAACTTCAATGGTGAGATTTGGATCTATCAAGCTTTTGACTAGGGCATGGAAATAAACTCATGAACCCATGATGCAACTTGCTAAACCTCATTGCCTTCACCTACATTATTAACAAGTAAGACAAACCAATATTGTATTTGTTAATTTAGAGAGAAAATAAAAGCAAAATATCCATGATCACCAAAGAAAACAAGTCAAGGTGCTTGATGACTCCTCAAAGAGCAAGGTTAAAGATAGGGAGAGGAACCAAAAGCCCTAATGTGATTTTGTGGTGATTGAAACAATATGGTATGATGAAGGGATCTTAGGGGGAAAATTGGGGTACAACAGATGCCCTTATTTAAGTTTCTTCTATCCGGAGATGCGAAGGTTAAAAATCTTCGTGTCGACGGGATTGAAGACACTTAAATATAAAACAAACCCTATTTTTGGCCCTAAGATGCCATGCAAACATTTATGCATATGAATGCATATGAATGGAACAAAAGAGACGCAAAGTGGCATTGGGGATGTAACATGAAATGTAGAAACAAAAGAGCAATCCCACCAGGAAAATAAATCACTGGTAAACCACAAGAAAAGAATCATAGAGGAGAATAACAAGCATCGACGTTCACTGCCGATGTACTACCAACGTTCACTAAAGGTAGAAAGCGAAAATACATCATATCACCGTCGTTCACTGACGATGAACTATCAATGTTCACTGAAGGTAGCAAAAATAAAATATATCATATCATCGCCGTTCACTGACGATGAACTATCAACATTCACTGAAGATAGCAAAAAGATAACAAACACCAACGTTCACTGCCGATGTACTACCAACATTCACTGAAGGTAGAAAGAAAAAATATATCATATCACCGTCGTTCACTGACGATGAACTATCAACATTCACTGAAGATATCAAAAAGATAACAAACACCGATGTTCACTTCCGATGTACTACCAATGTTCACTAAAGATAGCAAAAAGAAAAGAAACACTGACGTCCACTGCCGATGTACTACCAATGTTCACTGAAGGTAGAAAGAGAAAATACATATCATATCACCGCTGTTCACTGACGATGAACTATCAACGTTCACTGAAGATAGAAAAAAGATAAGAAACACCGACGTTCACTTCCGATGTACTACCAATGTTTACTAAAGGTAGAAAGAGAAAATATATCAAGTTTCCCCAAGATTCTGGTGTTTTGCCAAGAACGGGTCTCAACTTCTTCTTTAACCAAGGAAATCTGCCTGGAAAGGGTAATAGGTCATCTGTCTCAAATAAAGAGACTCCCACTCATTGTCAAGGGGATTGCAAAAAGAAATGACTTTATGGGGATAGAAATATGACTTCTTGGGGAAATGCCACGATATTCTTGCTGAGGAGATAAAGTCTTCCTGTGCAAAATAAATGCTCAAACTAAAAACTCAAAAATTTCAGAGATCCATAAATCCAATTCAGAAATAAACTGGAGCAAGACGGCCAGTGCAAATACATCTTTGGAGAAATAAACTCAAGAGGGAAAACCAAATTCAACTAAGCAAAGAGCGCTGCAGGAAAAGGTCAGAACATCATGTTAATGAATAATGGTTTTTAGCAATGCATGATGTATGTATGAATGTATGAGTGCTATCTTGCATATGTTGGTAAAAGGATACATAATCAGTACAAACAAACAAAACCGCCTCAGGTACTAACAACAAATGGGCTAAACTTCAACCAGAAAGATCAATCCAAGAAAAGTAAAAGCAACTGCGGAAACCAAACCCACTTCCTGCCTTAACTTTACTGAGGAGAAACATAATCTAGATGTAGCCAAGTCAAACAAATATCGGGATAGAACATCTTTCTTCCGATTTCAATGGAGAAAACAGTTTTCCAAAAGTAACATGCCTACTGGAGATTGCGAGACCAGCCTCAAATAAAGCAAATTGACACCGACACAACCAAACTTCATTGGGGGATTCAAGCCTACTTCCCTGGAGAAAACTTTCATCACGAATACTTATTCCAAACAAGAGATGCCCTGGGATAACCTTCCTGGGAAATCAAGAAGTCAATATTAATGCTAAAACTTTCATCATATGAGGGAAAACTTGCTAGGGAATCTGAGACGGAGACTTCTGACCATGCAAACCTCAAAAAATGAATCAAGACCTGACTGGGGATAATGAAATCATAAACCCAATACTGTACCTTGCACCCACTGATACTGTCTCTAACTATATGAGAAACACACAAGGATTGTGCACCTACCAGCAAAATGCCCTGAGAAAACTTTCATGAAGGGGGTAAATTTCTTAAAACAATCGGAGTTTGTTCATTCTTGGGATCACCATTCTTGTTGTCATTGTTTTATCACAAATCCCAAAGTAAATTGAATTGTAGAGATCTCTCTTCTTTTTGAAAAGTCAATTTTTCTTTTTAATCCTTTTTCTTTAACAGTTACTATCAGTAATAAATGATGTCTTTGCAAGCTAAATAAAAATAAGAACACAAAAAGTTGGGCAAAAGCTCAAATTTCATTAACAGAATGGTAGTATGCGAATGGCGAGACTCCATGGATGATTACAAAGTTTGGGAAATGGTAATACATAATGGAAAAGATACATTGAGATACAATGACCACTATCCCCCCTAACAACTTTTGAAATCCTGAGCAGCAACTTTTGTTGAAGTATGGTGAGGATCCGAGAAGATTGTTGCTTCAACGATCAAGTCTCGTCTAACGTAGTTACTTGCCAAGAAATCCCTAACTTTTGCCTAAGCTGCCCTTTCGGGTTTTCAACTTAGCGGGAAATTTATTCTGTTTATGTCTCTAATTTTTCCCTAGACCGCCCTTTCGGGTTTTCGGCCTACCGAGACGCTCCTTTATTGCCTAAGCCGCCCTTTCGGGTTTTCAACTTAGCAAGATGTTCTTTTATTTCTTTAGGCAAAGTATTTCTTGACTGCGTCAACATTCATGGGACGTGGGAACTCCTCGCCATCCATAGTTTCAAGAATTAATGCACCACCAGAGAAGGCTTTCTTGACAACATACGGGCCTTCAAAATTGGGAGTCCACTTGCCCCTAGAATCAGTGTTGAAAGACATGATCTTCCTGAGCACGAGGTCGCCTTCTCTGAATTCACGAGGTTTGACCTTTTGTCAAATGCTTTCTTCATTCTTTTCTGATATAACTGCCCATGACATAAAGTTTTCATTCTCTTCTCTTCAATCAAATTCAATTGGTCAAACCTGTTTTGAACCCATTCAGCCTCTGTCAATTTGGCTTCCATTATCACACGTAACGAGGGAATCTCTACCTCGACTGGGAGTACAACTTCCATTCCATAAACTAGAGAAAACGGGGTGGCTCCTGTTGAAGTGTAAACAGATGTTCGATATCCATGTATAGAAAAAGGGAGAATTTCATGCCAATCCTTATAAGTGACAACCATTTTCTAGATGATCTTCTTGATATTCTTATTAGCAGCTTCAACAGCCCCATTCATCTTTGGCCTGTATGGAGATGAATTGTGATGGACAATCTTTAATTCTTCACACAATTCAATCATCATCTTGTTGTTTAAATTCGAGCCATTGTCAATGATGATTCTGCTCGGCACACCATACCGGCATATAAGATTGTTTTTTATGAAACGCACAACCACCTGTTTGGTAACATTGGCATATGAAGCAGTCTCTACCCATTTGGTAAAGTAGTCAATTGATACCAAGATGAAACGGTGTCCATTAGAATCTTTGGGTTATATCATCCCGATCATGTAAATACCCCACATAGAGAAAGGCCACGGGGAGGAAATCACATTGAGCAGTGTCGGAGGTACATGGATCTTATCCGCATAAATCTGGAATTTATGGCACTTCTTTGCAAACTTGTAATAATCAGATTCCATTGTCGACCAATAATAACCTTCCCTTAGCATCCTTTTAGCCATTGAATGTCCATTAGCATGAGTGCCAAATGAACCTTCATGGATCTCATGCATCAACATGTCTGCTTCGTGTCTATCCACGCATCTGAGCAAGACCATGTCAAAATTCCTCTTGTATAACACACTTTCACTGAGGAAGAAACTGCCTGGCAATCTTCTCAGTGTCTTTCTATCTTTCTTTGACGCACCAAACAGGTATTCTTGAGTCTGAAGAAAATGCTTGATATCATAATACCAAGGTTTTTCATCTGCTACCTCCTCTGTCGCAAACACATGAGCGGGCCTATCTAGCCGTCGAATTGTAATTCGGGGTATATCATTCCAAACATTTACTTGGTACATGGAAGCCAGAGTTTCCAGAGCATATGTCATTTGATTTTCATCTCTAGGAATGTGATGGAATTCAACTTTATTGAAGAAGGGTAGTAATCTTCTAGCGTAATCTTTGTAAGGGATCAAGCCAGGGTGACGAGTTTCCCATTCTCCTTTAATCTGATTTATTACCAAAGCTGAATCGCCATAAACATCTAGAATCTTGATTCTGAGATCAATAGCTTCCTCAAGACCCATGATGCAAGCCTCATATTCTGCCATATTATTAGTGCAATCAAATTTAAACCTTGCAGTAAAAGGAATGTGCGATCCATGAGGAGTAACAATCACAACACCAATTCCTTTACCATAAGCATTCACAGCTCCATCAAATACCATACTCCAACGAGATTTAGGGTCGGGACCCTCCTCAGGCAATGGCTCATCACAATCTTTCACTTTTAAGAACATCACATCTTCATCGAGGAATTCATATTCTGCAGACTGATGATCCTCCACCGGCTGGTGAGCAAGGTAATCTGCCAACACACTATTTTTAATGGCCTTTTGAGTGTGGTATTTGATATCATACTTAGATAACAGCATCTGCCAGCGGGCAATTCTCCCAGTAAGAGCAGGATTTTCAAAAATATACTTGATTGGATCCATTTTGGAGATCAACCAAGTAGTATGATTTAACATATACTGCCGCAAACGCTTTGCCGCCCAGGCCAAAGCACAACATGTTTTTTCTAGCATAGAATACCGTGACTCACAATCAGTGAACTTTTTGCTGAGATAATAAATGGCGAACTCTTTCTTTTCCGTTTCATCCTGTTGTCCCAGAATACAACCCATGAATTTATCCAACACTGTTAGATACATAATCAACGGTCTTCCTTCTACGAGAGGGAGCAAGATAGGAGGTTCAAGCAGATACTCTTTAATACTTTCAAATGCCCTTTGGCAGTCATCCGTCCATACACAACCTTGATCCTTCTTTAACAACTTAAATATCGGTTCACACGTTGCAGTCATGTGGGAAATAAATCTGGAGATATAATTCAAACGCCCGAGGAAACCCCTGACTTGCTTTTCAGTTCTTGGTGCTGGAATTTCTTGAATTGCTTTTACTTTATCAGGGTCAACTTCAATTCCTTTCTGGCTAACAATAAAACCCAATAATTTCCCCGATCTAACTCTGAAGGTGCATTTATTTGGATTCAAGCGAAGACGATACTTCCTCAAACGCTGAGACAACTTCAACAAATCTTCTATATTCCCTTCTTCAGTTTGGGATTTGGAAATCATATCATCAACATATACTTCAATTTCCTTGTGCATCAGATCATGGAATAGGGTTGTCATAGCCCTTTGGTACGTTGCACCAGCGTTCTTCAACCCGAAGGGCATCACTCTGTAACAGAATGTTCCCCAGGGTGTGATAAACGTTGTTTTTTCCATGTCCTCTAGATCCATTCTTATTTGATTATACTCAGAAAATCCGTCCATGAACGAGAATACCTTGAATTTTGTTATGCTATCCACTAACATGTCAATGTGAGGCAATGGGAAATCATCTTTTGGACTAGCTTTATTTAGATCTCTGTAATCTACGCACATGCAGACTTTTCCGTCTTTTTTCGGTACTTGGACAATATCAACAATCCACTGAGGATACACTGATGTCACAAGAAAACCAGCATTAATCTGCTTTAGGACCTCCGCTTTGATCTTTACTGCCATATCCGGGTGGGTTCTTCTCAACTTTGGTTTAACTGGCGGACACTCTGGATTCAACGGTAAACGATGCTCGACAATGTCTGTATCTAGACCAGGCATATCTTGATAAGACCAAGCAAAAATATTCAGATATTCTTTCAACAACTCAACCCGCTCTTTACATCAGGATGCAACGATGCTCCAATCTTGACCTCCTTCGGATCTTCTTCTGAACCCAAATTCACCACTTCCAAAGGCTCTTTATATGGCTGAATGGTATTTTCCTCTTCGTGCTCAAGAAACCGTGAGACCTCTTCTGGAATCTCATCATAATCTTCTTCTTCAGCCCCAAACACAGGACATTCAATGTTGGGAGAGGGTGCAGGTTCATTGTATTCAACGAGTTTTTTAATTAATCTGCATATGTGATTTATGATTGCTTTTAGAAACTGACACATATAACAAGTGATCATGCAGATTAATTTTCAGTTATTATTTATTTTGAAAGGGTTTTTTTTATTACCATTTCCCAAGAAAAAGGCATAAAATAAAAGACATAATTTTGGAAGCAAAGACAACTTTTATTAATGATCTTAACAATTATAGCAAACAGATAAGCCCTACAACATTAATACTTCCACCTTGGGCAGAGTGAAAGCTTTTCAAAAAGAAAGAAAAAGATTAGCAAAACAAATTACTTTGAAACATGTATGCAAGAAGGAATATCAATGATGACCCAATTCTGAACTCGTACTCCATGCGTCACATAATTCGGTGCTTCCTGCTCTGCATTATCCTCTTCAACAACATTAATTCCAGAACCAATTGGATGGAGGTAGCCTCTGCTGCGAAAAACATCATGATAACTGTTCACAGAAGACTTCGACCTCAAACTCCCGCCTTTGCCATTCCTTGAAGATAAACCCTAACCAGCTATGTTCTTGTTCACGAGTGGATCCACAAGTCGTCCCCACACTGCATTATGACCATTGCGCACAACCTGCTGCGCATCCTTCAAGGAAATCACATGATTCTCATTCTTCCTTATGTTATCAATTGATAGGGCTTGGAACTGGGTTCCAACAGCAGCCTCATCCGCTTATAAAATACTAAAAGAGGATAGACGGGATATCAACAATGCTTGCTCCCCATTTATGATCACTACCTACCCTTCACACACAAATTTTAGCTTCTGATGCAGAGTTGAAGTGACAGCCCCTGCTTCGTGTATCCATGGTCGTCCTAGAAAATAACTATACGTGGGAATAATGTCCATTACTTGGAAAGTTATCAAGAACAAGTGTGGTCCTATATGGATGGGCAAGTCCACTTCACCGATGACTGATTTCCTCGACCTATCAAAAGCCTTCACAATGATGCCACTCGGGCGCATAGGTGTTCCCTGATACTTTAACTTCATGAGAGTACTTCTTGGTATAACATTCAACGCGGATCTGTTATCAATTAGCACGTTGGATAGCGAATCATTCTTGCAATTCATAGATATGTGGAGGGCCACGTTGTGATTCCTCCCTTCATCTGGTAACTCATCATCACAGAAACTCAAGTTGTTACATGATGTAATGTTTCCAATTACGCTGTTGAATTGATCTAATGGCATGTCATTCTCTATAAAAGCTTGATCTAGTACTCTCATCAGTTATTCTCTATGAGTGGAGGAATTCATCAATAAAGCTAAGATGGATATCTTTGAAGGAGTCTGCAATAGCTGATCTACAATTTTGTAGTCGCTCATTTTAATTATCTTCAAGATATCATCCACTTCTTTCTCCAATGTAGCTCCACTAGTCTCTCCTGCAGCCTTCTTAGACTCATCATTCTCAGTAATTTTCTTTCCAGCAACAATGTCTCTTCGAATAATCGGCGCAAACATGCGACCATTACGGGTCACCCTACTATTATCAGCTATATTTCCAACATCTGGCATTGGCTGGATGGGAACTTCCACCCCATCTTCCAAGATTGTAGCGTTATATTTGTAAGGCACAACCTTATCTGATTTATAGGGAACAGGACCTGGTAGACTAATTACCAATGGGGTAACAGCTGGTTTGTTATGGTACTCCACCTCAAGGTGAGCGGGTGCACCAAAACAAGGTACAATGACATTTACACCTTCCTCGACACAATCATCCCTCAAAAGACCATTTCCAACAAACAAATCTTCGTCTAAAGAGAAATACTCATCTGCGGAGGCATATTCTTCTTCTGACTCTTCTCCCATCAAACAAACTTCAACCATATCAACCTCGTGATAATCATCTCTATAACCTGTGATCTTGATAGTTCCATTGTCTAATAGTAACTAAACACCCTCTCTCACAATAGAACATCCTCGGGGGTCTCGACAGCAAACTATGCAAGATCCATATTGGTGTTCCACCTGACCAGTAGTACGGCAGAAGGTAGCATGCAACTGTACGAGATCTTCATTCAAATGCTCTACTTAAAAATTCTAAATTTACCCGGAAATCCATAAACCATATTAACCTCCTCTTGATACTCTTCCCTAGGCCTGATTATATGAATTAGACCTTCATCTATCATCTCCTGTAAATCAGCTTTTATCTTCTTGCAACCCTGTATGTTTGTACTGCAAATAGCACAACCGGCATGATCATGCATATAATAACTGAATTCAGAGGTCTGTGTGCATTTTCACCAAATCCCCTCTAACCAGATTAATGTAAAAAATCCGGAAGTCACCTGGACAACCGACCACCATATTTACAACACTCACTCCCCCGTGTTTGGGCAGAGGATTGTCTTTCACATTAGGTCCCATGTCTTTGAAAGATAAAATTCCAGACTTCACCAACCTTTGCACTTCAGTATTTAAAGGATAACAATTTTCAACACTATGCCCTGGTGCTCCCTGATGAAAGGCACACGTCTGGTCTGCTTTGTAATACCAAGGAAATGGAGATGGTTTTGCTGGAGGTGGTCGTGTCTGGACCAACTTCTTCTAGATCAATGCTGGTAGTAGCTCTGCATAACTCATGGGGATAGGGTCATAGTTCTCCCTTCTCTGATTATTCCCTTGGTTCCCATGCTGGGACTGTCTTTGATAAGGAATGGTAGTCGGAGCAGAATTCATAACAGGAGTAACTGAGGCAACTTGCTGGTGACGCTGATAATTCCTTCTAGGAGCGTTCACCCTTCTTTCTTATATGACAGCATTGGTATCCCTGTCTTTCTTCTTTGTAAACACATAAGCTGGCTTTTTCACACCTCCGGATCCTTCACCCTTTTGTCAAACGGCCTTCTCTTACTGCCTCTTCTAGGCGGACACCCATTCCTACCATTTCTGTAAAATCACTTGGGGCACTTGCTACCATTCTTTCATAGTAGAAAGCGCTTAACGCCTTCAGAAAAATTTTAGTCATTTCCTTCTCCTCCATGGGAGGAATCACTTATGCAGCCACTTCGCGCCATCTCTGCGCGTACTCTTTCAACAATTCTCTGTCTTTCTGAACCATGGCTCTAAGCTGGTCACGGTCGGGCGCCATGTCCACATTGTACTTGTATTGTTTTATAAATGCTTCTCCCAAATCATTAAAAGTATGGATGTTGGCGCTGTCTAAACTCATGTACCATTTCAACGCTGCGTCGGTCAGACTAATCTGAAAAAAGTGAATCAGTAAATGCTGATCATCGGTGTGGGTAGATATTCTCCTTACATACATCACCAAGTGAGCACGAGGGAAAGTGTTGCCCTTGTACTTCTCAAACTCCGGGACCTTGAACTTAGCAGGCACTTTAACACTCGGGATCAAACACAGCTCATTCACATTTTGCCCAAATAACTATTTTCCATTAAGAGCCTTCATCTCTCTTTGCATTCTATCAAACTGCTCTTGGAAATCATCCATTCTGTCATAAAGACCCAAGTCTTCACTCGGCGGAGGGAAAGGACGACACACATCTTCATTAATAATCGGAACCAAATTCACCGAAGGAGGTGCAACAGGAATAGTATGCACCACAGGAGGTGCTGGAGTAACAACATTTGGAACCACTGGAGCGTATTGGGGGCCCAAATTGAAACCTCCAGGTGCTAAATTCTCCGGTATTCCCCACGGATAACTCTGAGGCATGCGGTTTTGAACAACAGTCGGAGTAGCAGATACAGGAACAACAGGAACTTCAACATTTGCCCTTGTTGGTTGAGGTTGAACACTCAGTGGCTGATTCTGAGCAACCACCAGAGCTTTCATCAGAGTAGTCAAATTGTACAAGCCAGCCTTCAAAGCAGAATCTTCTTCGCGTAGCTCGTGATTCTCCTGTTCCAAGTTGTCCATCTTCTTTTTGAAGTTAGCCCGAGTGCTGTAGTGATGAGTCAGCTTGCTGAATGAAGTAAAAAGCTGGGTAAGGCACCTGGATATGCACAGTAAATGCAAGAAATATGTGCAACATGATGCATGACATGCAATGCACATGATTATTTTTACTTTATCATTTAATATTTCAAGGGATTTAACGTTTATAGACATCTTGCAAACATCAAAATAAGAACGCATTTTAAATACTGAAAACTTTTATTATAATAACTCCAAAATGGGTTACAAGTTTCAATGATCCCAAGTACAAGATGAAAATACAATTTAAAAATCCTGAGAGAAAGAAAATGATAGAGATCAATTTGTACGTTGGCGCTTCCCTGTGAACCTGGCAATCTGAGCTCTCAACCTCTGGTTTTCTTCCACATGTCTGATGGAAACCTCCTTCCAATCATTCGGATCAGGAAATGAGTAATCAGCACCTGTTTGAGGCTTAGGAGAAAATAAATCCCCTTGCCTCTCCATAGACTCTACTGCTCGACTCTCAAGGATCTCGATCAACTCATCTTTCTCCTTCAAGTCTGCTTTGTAGGAACTCTCTAAAGTCTGGAACTTATTCTTCCAAGCATCTCTTTCTTGTTGCATCCTAACTAAAGCAAGATGCAACTCTTCTAGATCATATAATAAAGGAGGAGTGGTCTTTATAAACAGATCAGGCATGGGTGTCTCCCGAGTATACAACATCTTCAACTAGATGGCTCTCGATCGGACCCACTGAAGATATGGCTCCAAAGAAACAGCACCCCTAGGTCCCAAATCCTTCCTACTTTTCTTATGAATATGACTCCAGGCCTTCGCAATCTGCTCCCTAGCTTCCTTGTGGTCTTCTCCTTCCTTCAGAAAGAAACTACTCAAATGAATAATTTTTGGTTTATCCCTCATCGGATAACCAAGCTGTCGCTGCACAAGAACAGGGTTATAGTTAATTCCTCCCTTTGTACCAAGAAGAGGTACATTGGGGAAACTACCACAACTGTCAATAATCTCCACATCCTGATAAGTTTGATGATACCAATCAATATCCAAGTGAGTAAGTTCCATGATCTTAGGAGCCCAATGAGGTTCCTTCTTGACATCCCAAAAAGCATCAGACTGAGGCATATGAGAGATGAACCACCGTACAACAAAGGCGTGCAACAGATAATCATTCCCCCAAGATAAGAACTCCGAAGATGAACAAACTAATAAGCATCACCCAACAGTGTAGGAATCAGGTTTTCAATCATGAAGATCCTAATAGCGTTAATGTCGACAAACTTGTCCACATTAGGAAATAAGAATAATCCATAAGCAAGTAAGGCAAAGATGGCCTCAAAAGCAACCGTACTCTTCATTCTGGAAAAGTAACGAGCTTTCTCCAATAATAACTGAGCTGGTAATCCTCTAATCCCTCCTTTGGTAGTCATATGGGCTTCCACCTCAGACTTCCCCGGATGAATCAAAGCAGCAATCTCATGTGGTTTTGGCTCGCCCTCCAAACCAGTAAAAGGAAGACGATCGGTAACGGGTAAATCCAATAGATAAGAATACTCCTCCAGTGTAGGCATCAACTGATAATTGGGAAAAGTAAAGCAGTGATACACCGGATCATAGAACTGGACCAAGGTCGAGAGGATACCCTCCTTCATCTTCAGCTTCATGAGAGGAATAATGGATCCATACTTCTTCTAAAAGTCTGCAGAACACTCGATCTCTGGAATCAGACTGACCAACTCATCTATCTTGATCCTTGAAACTATATTTCCCGGTCTTTCTCTTTCCAGAATCCATGGTTAATAGTACCTGCGATGTTCACAAATAGTCAACCTTTAAATCCCTTGAAATATTGTTTTCTTCAAAAGATGCTTATGAGTGCATGGATGCATGATGCAGCAATCACACACAAGATCACACATATAGGGTTCATAGGTTCAACGTCACGAGCATGAGGTCGAAGGTACTACCCACAAGGTGTTGGTATAAAAAGTTATCACCTGCCGAAAAAGGTTCTAGAGGTTCCCAGAGTCTACATCCTTCCTTCGGATATTACCAACTTCCTGATTAACTCGGTAATTAGTAATATTCTCAAGAAAGACTTGTCCGAGCGTAGTATCGCGTGACAACTATTTCCAGATTACTCCGTCATAGCTTCCGCACTACACCTAAAAGGCAAAGATGGGTTTGGTATTCTACGGTCCTCAGTTTCAGCAGGCTCCCAGGTCGAAAGCAGTACGTCTTCCCGATTACTCAGTAAACGACACTACAGTCAAAGGGGCCTCCACTGAGTGAGGGATCTCATGCCTCCTTTTTTGGGATTACTCCCTCAAAGTTAACATGACTATACCGCCTGTCCTATCTTAAAGTTTGCCCAAGTCCGGGTATAGGACTTATGAGTAATCACCAAGCACCCTGAAAACCAGGAAAATCAAGACAAACATATATACAAAATATAACACATAAACAACAATAGCACATATACAGATATAAACAAAGATAGGCTTAACCCACTTAGGGATGGACCAGCAAGAGGTTAATCTGTCCCCAGTGAAGTCGCCATTTTTCTGTAGAGGTAGAAATGTTCAAGACTAAGCCATTGGATTGACTAGACTTTATACAAATCAAAATAAAAATCACCACCGCGCTTTATTGTTTCCAAAGGAATGGGAAAAGAGCGAATAACCCAAAAAAGGGGGAAAGATTCAAGGTAAGAGGGTTGATTATGCAAAGGGAAGGTATTAGCACCCTAAACATCTACGGTACTCCGCAGGAACCTCTTTGTAAAATCTGTATATTTTGGCTATGAAAATGTGTTGTATATAAAATGGATGGTGGAGGTGAGAAAAGAAATATATTTTTTTATGATTTTTGCACCCGCCACGGTTGCGAACCTTTAGTGCCTACGTACCACCTTTCATGCAATGGGGGATCAGGGTACATGTAGTTCCTCTTTTAAAAATTTGAAACACAAGTGTGTTGGTTAATTTTATGAGATAAGACGTCATCATCATTGTCCGTATGGAAAAACATACTTACTACCCATAATCATGAGAAAGGAGAATTTACATCATCTCAAAGTGGAGGATATGGCTTGGATTTTAAAATCAACAATGCCTCACTCAACACCCAAGTGGAAAATATCTCACTTCACTACATATTGTAGAAGTATAGTTGTTTGCATCACTACAAGGATTGACAAGAGCTTAATATTTTAAGAAAAGCTTAAAAGTAAAAGCCAAAGTGGCAAAATGATTTTAAATGAGATTGATTAACTTTTAGTCTTCTCACAAAAAAGTGTCAAAGTATTATTAAATTGATTGAAGTTTATTTATGAAAATGATTTTTGAAAATGCATGGACCTAAGTCCAAGTTTATTATGAAAGTGTTTAAGTTTCAAAACAAGAATGGTTCTCAAAAGGAGGAAGAAGATTTTTGAAATTAAAGAAAATGGGAGGAGAAGAAGAGGTTATCCTAAAGCATAAGGTAAAAGTTAAGGATAAGGACCATCTAACCAACAAGAAGCCAAAACTTTACATTATGAGCCAAGATAGAATTCCCATTCTTTGGAGTGAAACCAAACAAGCAAAGATACTAGACCTGTTCATGTGTATTAAGTCTTCTCAAAAATTGGGCAGAGTAACGGCTGTATACGGGTGAATTCCAGATTACAGACAAAGGATGTAATCACAAAACCTGCACACAAAAACAAACAAGCAACCCAATATCCTGAGGTAAACCTCAAGATCTCTAGACAAAATAATCAGATAAGATCACAAGGTCTCCAAGATAGGCCAAGGTTTCTAATCCTAAGTCCAAGAAAAAGTCCCATGCTCCATAATGCCAAGGATAGTAACCAAATAGTCCAAGTACCATTAAGAGTTTTTTAGGGTTTAAGTTGGTTATTAAGTATCTTAGAAAAAATAAAAAGAAAAGCTCAAGTGAGCAAAGTAAAAATGACAAGAAAATAAATGCTCAAATGAGCAAAGATGAAAATGGCATGAAGTGTAAATGCTAAAAGTAAATAGTGCATAAAACATAAAAGAATAAAAGCATAAAATAAAACAAGTCAATAATTAGTGGTTAGTTGGATGACCATCTTGAAACTTGCATTTGAAACTCATTAGAGGATTGGTAGAACCAAAGCCTCCTTACAACAAGTTGCATTTGCTTTTTGTCAAGTATATCAGCCATTTGGAATTCTCACAAGTACCAATTAATGATCAATGATGTTTAAGTGATCTGCATTGACCAAAGGTGTTGTAGATCTATTAGAGGATTGGTAGAACCAAAGCCTCCACACAATGAATCTCAAGGTTATTGGATCAAAGAGATCAAATTAACATACTTGGGCTTGCAATCATAAGTTTGGGCCACGAATGATCATTTATTCAAATCGGGCAAAATTTAGCGCTATGTTAAGCAATCGTAAGTGGACTTATATAAAAGTCGCACCTATTTTGAGGTCGGTCAATAGCAATCTATGCACCATTTCTTTTGAGACATGATATAGAGATCATGCTCCAACAACATTTAGTGCAAGGAGAAGGGGATGAGATGAAGAGGAATTAGGGTAAAAAAGAAAACCACATTTGAATTAATATTTAATCAAACTATTATTAAAATCATTCATCCATTTTTGTGGAGTTAAACTCAACACCATGGATCCAATGATGTTAATAAAGCCATGACCAAAAAATCAACCCAAGACAGCTAGAAAATATTCATAAAATGATATAATATTTAATATATATATATATATATATATATATATATATATATATATATATATATATATATATATATATATATATATATATATATATATATATATATATATATATTAAAGGATGGAAAATGTTAAAATTAACTAGAAAATAATGAGGAAAATATCAATTATATTAAAATTAATCAAGAAATGAAAAATAATGCCATAGAAAAATCAGAAATGGGTCCAAATATTTTTATAAAAATTTTAGTAATTTTTAAAAGTCAGAAACTATTTTTTAACCATTTAAAAATGCTAAAAATAAACATAAAATAGATCAAAAATAGTAAACCTCAACATAAAATTCCATAAAATTTCCAGAAATTCAAAAATATACAAAATAATATTTATGAATTTTTCAGAATTAAAAAATGTTAGAAAGTATTTTTTTAAGTAATTAAAAGAAATAAAATAATATAAAAAATATAAAAAATACCAAATGTTAAAATAAAAATGTAAAAAAAATATTCATGAGATCAGAAATAATTCAAAGTATTTTTTGTGATTTTTTCATAATTTTTGGATAAAAAATAAAAGAGTTATGAATTTTTGAAAATTTAATCAAATAAAATATAAAATCAGAAAATAAAATAAAACCAAAAAGATGTGGACCATCAGATCAAAGTCAAAACGCGTTAGTAAGCTAATCCAATGGACCAGACGCGATGTGCTTGATATGGACCTTAGTGAAACACACATGTAATCAGAAAAGGGGCAACCAATGAAATTAAAACGCTTGGCACGCTATCATTGGCTGAGACGAGACATGTCATCGTCTTCAACCTCCAGACACCCTGCAATGGGGATTTTGTGAGATCCTTCAAATGAAAAAATTAGGATCTTTGGCTAGCATCATTGAACTCGTCTCTTCAAGACGATTCTAACACAACCATCGCGCCAAATTTATGTAAAGTATGGAGAGAGATATGAATCAAAACACAGAAAAATAGCGAGCACCTTCAATTTGAGATTTCTCTCTCAATTCTCAATGGATTTAAAAATTGTAAGCATCATTAGAATCAGACAAAGGAGTAGAACATATTAGTGCTTGATTTGGATCCAATTGGTGGAGAATTCTACCTTTTCGAAGTTCAAGTAAGAAGCTCTGAAACTGGACTTCTGTAGATCGGATTATGGGTCATTTTGATTGGTTTAAGTGCTGGAGAGTTTGTATGAAGTTCAAGGATGATGAATACGCAAAGAATTTTGGAAAAGGAAGCTTAAATTTCAAAAACTAAATTCAACAAAAGTGGGTTTGTGTGAAGTTTTGGCAGGGTGTTCTTGGCTCTCTAAGCTTGGGAAATTGAATGGGGGATGACCCTCTATTTATAGGGAAGTGAATGGGAATAAAAAATTGAAGAAACAAGGAAGTTTGGAGGGAAATTGAGTAAGGGTCGAGCACGAGTGAAGTGTGACTTCATTTCCATCAAAACTCAGCCAAACCTTGTGTTTTGGGGTGCTAATCAATTCAGGCAAGTTTGCTAATTAAGTTTAAATCAAACACACGCACAAATATTGTGTTTAAAAGTCACATTATGGATTTCAAAAATTCTGACTTTGTGCAAAATTCAGTTTCAAACTACCAAATTCAAATCTATGGCATTTCCACCTCAAGGGGCCTTAGGGCATAATTCTTTATGCTTTAGAAAGATGAGGTTACAAGCTTTGAAATGGAATAAGAATGGAATCAAATGGATGCTTGAGCTGAAAGTTACATGGAGTCAAAGTTGAAGAAAAATAGTTGACTTTCCATACTTAGAAAAATTTCAAACTCTTCTTTAAAAATGACCTATAATCTCTTGCATCCAAACATGGCCTTCCACTTAGAATTTGCTCTTGACCAAAAAAGATGGAATGAAGTAGACCTCTTGAATGACACTTTGAAATTTGAACCACTCAAAATCTACAAGAATTGAGCAAGTTATGACTTGTTGAAGTTAGCCAAAAATCATGAAATGGCCTATAATCTTTTGCATTCTTAAGGCAACTTCCATCCATTTTTTCACTTTGCACATAAAATAAGTAATGCAGTATACATCCTTAGTATCATCATGAAAAAAGAATGGGCTCAAGGTGATAAAAATTTACCAAGTTATGATCATTTGAAATCACATTATGAAAAATTGGGGGTTCATCTGGATGACTTGTAATCTTTCCTCTTCCACAAGTTTCTTCCCCATGAAAAATTCTTTAAACTTTTGAAGTGATTTGTTGGTATCTCTTTGAAGAGAAGAATGTTTTTGGAATAACTCAAAAATACCAAAAGATGAGCAAGATATGCCCCTCTGAAATCCAAAACCCTAACTTCTAGATCAAGAGAATGCTTGGTGGAACTTTGTCAAGTTTGAACAAACTTTTTGTGCCAATATTCTTCCTTTGTGAATAGGATTTATTGAGGATGATAATAAGGACTCATGTCCACCATAACTACTTCCATACCAACTTCAAAACAACTTCAATGGTGAGGTTTGGATCTCTCAAGCTTTTGACTAGGGCATGGAAATAAACTCATAAACCCATGATGCAACTTGCTAAACCTCATTGCCTTCACCTACATTATTAACAAGTAAGACAAACCAATACTGTATTTGTTAATTTAGAGAGAAAATCAAAGCAAAATATCCATGATCACCAAAGAAAACAAGTCAAGGTGCTTGGTGACTCCTCAAAGAGCAAGGTTAAAGATAGGGAGAGGAACCAAAAGCCCTAATGTGATTTTGTGGTGATTGAAACAATATAGTATGATGAAGGGATCTTAGGGACAAAAATTGGGGTACAACAATCATCAAACCAGATTTTTCCTCCCACTTGAAGAAGAGATCAATTACATAGGAAATCAGCAACAAAGATCAGCACCGTATAATCAAAACTACCAATGAGGAAATAATCAAAATTACAATCAAGGATGGAGGTAAGAAGCTGGGACAACAACTAGGCAAAATCCGTATCAAACTAATCAACAACCACAACATACAAATCAACAGGATAGAACGTCAAAACTCGAAGATACCTTGCAGCAATTCATGCAAATGTCCATGGCTAATCAGAAAAACACCGACGCTTCAATCAAGAATCTCGAAACATAAGTCGGACAAATAGCAAAGCCATTGGCAGAATAATAGGGAGGTACTTTCACCACCACACCTCAACCAAATCCAAAGGAGCAATGTAAAGCAATTGCAACTCGAAGAGGTAAAATATTGGAAGTAGCCAGCAACAACCAAAAAGAACAAAGCATAGCTGAAACAAGGAGGAAGTAGAAGAAAATGAGGAAGAAAAAGAAAAAAACAAGGAGCTAGTAAAAAAAGAGCAGAAAACTCAACGAAAAAAGGAGGAAAAGGGAAAAATGCTCAACCCACCTATTCAAAATCCCCCCTACCCGCATGCTCCAACAAAAAAAAGATAAAGAAAGGCAATACGCCTGATTTCTCGACATCTTCAAAAGATTACAAATAAATATTCCCTTCACAGAGGAACATGAGAAAATGCCAACATATGCATGCTTCATGAAGGAAATTATCACAAAGAAAAGAAGAATCGTTGATGAAGAAACCATACACCTCGATGCAAGCTGCAGTGCTATCATTCAATGCACTCTTCCTCAAAAAGAAAAGGATCCAGGAAGGGTCACATTACCAGTCACCATTGGAAACATCAATGTGGGAAAAGAACTAATTGATCTAGGCTCCAGCATCAACCTCATTCCACTTTCCGTAATACGATGGATTGAAGGCTTAGATATGAAGAACACCAGGATGACTCTGCATATCGCCGACAAATCAGTTACAAAGCCATCTGGTATCACCAAAGACATGCTTGTCAAGGTAGATAAATTTCTATTTCCTATTGATTTTATTGTCATGGATATAGAAGAAGATGATGACGTACCCCTAATTCTAGGACGTCCTTTCATGAAAACCGCTCGCATGATGATCAATATTAACGACGGTCTAATGAAAGTGTGTGTCCAAGATGAAGAGGTCAGCTTCAACCTCTTTGATGCCATGAAACATCCTAAAGATAAAGGGGCATGTTTTAGAGTTGATGCAATTGATGAAGAAATCATGAAAATACAAGATCAAGTTCACTTTACAACCCCTTTGGAGAGAGCACTCATGGATTCTGTTGATATGCTTGACCCAGAGGAGGAAAAAGAGCTGGATAAATGCCTAACAGATCTGAACTTAGCAAAAGAAATACCAATAAAAGAGGCTAAGATTGAAGAATTGCAAGAAAATTCCTTGGAGCATAACATCAAATTAGAGCTGAAATTATTACCGGACCATTTGAAGTATGTTTTCTTGGATGAATAACACACGAAACTAGTAATAATCAGCAAATTCCTGAGCAGCAATGAAGAAATAAAGCTTATTCAAGTTCTCAAAAGAAACCAAGACGCTATCGGTTGGCTGCTTTTTCAGATTTGAAAGGAATTAACCCATCATATGGTATGCATAATATCATAATGGAAGACAACGGCAAACCAATTGCTCAACCACAATGATGCTTAAATCCAACAATGAAATAAGTTGTACACAAAGAAGTCGTCAAGCTGTTGGAAGCAGGTATGATTTATCCAATTTTTGATAGTGCTTGGGTTAGTCTTGTATAGGTTGTACCAAAGAAAGGAGGAATGACGGTGATCACAAACGAGAAGAATAAGTTAATACCAACAAGGACCGTAACTGGAAGGCGTATGTGCATTGATTATCGAAGACTTAATCAAGCAACAAGAAAAGATCACTTTCTACTTCCATTCATGGACCAAATGTTGGAAAGATTATATAGGCAGCAGTTTTATTGTTTTTTAGACGGATACTCTGGATACAATCAAATTACAGTGAATCCCAAAGACCACGAGAAGACAGCCTTTACATGTCGATTTGGTATATTCGCATATCGAAGAATGCCCTTCGATTTATGCAATGCACCAACAACATTTCAAAGATGTATGCAGGCCATTTTTTCAGATTTGATTGAGAAATGAATTGAGGTATTCATGGGCGATTTCTCTGTGTTTGGTGAATCTTTCGACCTATGTTTAGAAAATTTGGACACCGTATTGAAATGGTGTGTGGAAACGAATCTGGTCCTAAATTGGGAAAAGTGTAATTTTATGGTAATTTAGGGCATAGTCCTTGGACATAAGATTTCAGTCAAAGGTATTGAAGTTGACAAAGCTAAGGTTGATGTCATCAAAAAGCTACCACCACCAATCAATGTCAAAGGCATTCGAGGATTCCTTGGTCATGTCGGGTTTTATCGATGTTTCATCAAAGATTTCTCAAAGATCGCCAAGCCTTTAAGTAATCTCCTCAACAAAGACGGGTCATTTAATTTTGATAAAGATTGTTTAACTGATTTTGAAATTCTAAAAGAAAAATTAAGAATTGCACCCGTAATCACTGCACCCGATTGGAAAATCAATTTTGTACTCATGTGCGATGCAAGCGACTACGCGGTCGGGGCTGTTTTGGGACAGAAAAAACCAAAAAATTTCATGCTATACACTATGCGAGCAAGGTCTTAAATGATGCACAAGTTAATTACGCAACCACAGAAAAAGAACTGCTCGCTATAGTTTACGCATTAGAAAAATTTCGGTCTTATCTTATAGGATCCAAGATTATTTGTTATACTGACCATGCAACAATCAAATTTTTGATCAACAAAGCGGATTCAAAACCAAGAATAATCTGTTGGATGCTCCTCTTACAAGAATTTAATCTAGAGATCCGTAACAAGAAAGGGACCGAGAACTTAGTTGCTGATCATCTGTCAAGTTTGGTAAATCCTAAAATTACCAAAGAGAAAAGAGAAGTCCTTGAAGAATTTTCCGATGAAAAACTACTCATGATTGAGGAAAGGCCATGGTTTGTAGATCTTGCAAATTACAAAGCATCGGGTCTTATTCCCGAAGACCTCAATTAGCAACAAAAGAAGAAGTTCTTACATGGTGCAACTCATTACGTATGGGACGACCCATACTTGTTTAAAATTGGGGCTGATGGGTAACTAAGACGATGTGTCACAAAAGAAGAATCGAGAAGCATTACATGGCACTGCTATAATTCACCATATGCAGATCATTATAGTGGTGAACAAATAGCTGCAAAAGTACTACAAGCAGGATTCTATTGGCCATCATTATTCAAAGATATGTATGAACATGCCAAGAATTGTGATAACTGTCAAAGGGTTGGCGGAATCACAAAAAGAAACGAAATGGCAATGCAGAGTATGTTAGAAGTAGAGGTATTTGATTGTTGGGGGATCAATTTTGTTAGACCATTTCCCTCATCTCTCAACATTGAATACGTCTTGGTGGTTGTTGATTACGTTTCCAAATGGGTTAAAGCAATAGCATCACCAAAAGCGGACAGCAAAACCGTAGTGAAATTCTTAAAAAGAAACATCTTCACAAGGTTTGGCACACCAAGGATCTTGATTAGTGATGGAGGATCACACTTCTGTAATGCACAACTAGCGAAAGCTCTTGAAAATTATGGTGTTAAACACAAAGTAACATCACCGTATCATCCACAAACGAACGGATAGGCTGAGGTATTCAATCATGAGATTAAAAGAATATTAGAAAAAACCGTTTCAACCTCACAAAAGGATTGGTCATTAAAACTCGATGAAGCTCTTTGGGCTTATCGCACCGCATACAAAGCACCAATAGGCCTCACTCCCTTTCAAATGGTATACGGTAAGGCCTGCCATTTACCGGTGGAACTTGAGCATAAATCTTTTTGGGCCTTAAGAGCTCTCAATTTTGACTCACAACAAGTCGGTACAAAAAGGAATCTATAAATACAAGAACTCGATAAAATAAGGCTGCAAGCGTATGAATCGTCCAAACTATACAAAGAGAGGGTGAAGGGATACCATGATAGTAATATTCTGCCAAAGGATTTCAAAGTTGGTCAAATGGTCTTACTCTTCAATTCACGACTAAGATTGTTCCCCAGAAAACTCAAATCAAAGTGGTCCGGACCATTCCAAATTAAAGAGGTTAAGCCGTATGGAGCTGTTGTATTAGAGGATCCAACCACTAATGCAACCTGGACTGTCAACGGTCAGAGACTAAAGTTATACTTGGGGGTGAGGTTGATCGAATCACCACTACCATTCCATTACGCGAACCATAGAAGTGGCAAAAGCGTCAAGCTAATAACGTTAAAAGAGCGTTTTTCGGGAGGCAACCCGACACTGTAAGTATCTACTAAATTCATTTTGTTAGAAAATTGTTTTGGTAACATGGGACATGGTGAAGCAAAGAAGCAGATCTGTAAAATAGCCTGATTTTGCAGAGTTCGCTAAGCGAACTTAGGTTCGCGACGTGAATGCTTGACCCAGAAAATTTTGCTATAGAGAACCTCTTTTGCAAAGCGAACTTGCGGTGGTCAGAATGACTTTATGGTCATTAAAAATACCACCTAATAGGCTACCCCTCTTTATGCACGCCTAGTAATTTTCCCAAATAGTTGCCTATTGTTCCTATTCACTTTTTACCCTAAAACTACTTCATCCTTCCTCTCATTTCCACACATCACAAATATCACTTCATCTTTTCTTTTTGGCACAAAAACCTCCCTCCTTTACATTTCTAAGAGATCAGCAACATCAGGTATGAAAAGTATATGAATTCTTACATCTTAAATTTGTATTTCTGTCCTAAAATAGAATTGTGCAAGATCTTGTCTTTCTCATGAAAAAGGGGTTTTTCTCTACTGATTTCTTACATGTGTGAATAACTTGGTAAGAGCATACTTGAAAACATAAAATCAAGCATCTCTTATGCCTAGCTCATAAATAATGGAAAAATAACATAACATGTAACCGTACTTTCCCTTGTTACTTACTTGTCTAGTTGAAAAAGAGGAAAACATTGCATAATATATGTTAGATCCCATGTCTGTTGATCATTCATATGCTTGAAAAGAGAAGAAGGAAAGCATAGCTCTGTCTAAAATTTTGCAGATATCGTAGAGTTCGCGACGCGAACTGAATCTCGCGAAGCGAACCTCATGTTACAGCAGAAAAACATTTTTCTGACAGGAGAGACTTTCAGATATCAATGCAGGCATGGCTCCAAAAAAGGACAATACCTCCAAGAAGCAAAAAAACCTCTGGGGCTGGCACATCAAGAGCACATGAATCTTACGACCAAACTCGCTTCAATGGACCGGAGCAACAACAAAGGTTCGACGAATTGATGGAAAGACGCGTCTTGCCTGAAAGGATTTTTGCTCTCAACACTGAAGGTGATTACATATCCCTTTATGATTTATGGAGAGAACGCAAGTGGATGAAACTCCTGAAACCCCATTGCAACATAAACACGGACATCCTTCGAGAATTTTATGCCAATGCTTTTCCCTCAGAAGGAACACCATTTTCATTCTCTACCAAAGTTGCAGGAAGAGAAATTCATTTCAATAGAGATGCAATCAGTGAATTCTTGGGTGATCCTCTTATTTTGAAATAAGGACAATTGTGTTGCTACCAAGCTACAATCAACGCTGAAGCAAATGTTAATAAAATCTCAAAGGAAATTCTGTTGGAGGGATGAAGTGTGGAAAGGAATTCAGAAGGAGTTGCAATCCGTTACCATAGGGATGATCTGAAACCCGAAGCTCAAGTTCTTCTTCTTTTCATTCTGCACAACGTGAGGCCAAGAAGTCATGCCTCCACCTTCACAATGGACACGGCTAAGCTTCTGCATCTAATGATGACCGGATGGAGGATTGATGTTGCACGGATAATATCCAATGAGATGAGAAACATGGCTGAAAGTGGTAAGGAATTTGGGTATGGAATCAAGTCCTCATGCCCTCTTGTTTTTCCTGGCCTCATCATGGGATTGCTCATTGCCTCACGAGTGTGGCTTCCAAATCTCACCATCTTCAAAATCAAAACAAAGGTGGATAACAAGTATGTGGATGGTTATTATTTAGAGAAGAAGATTAAGAAAAAGGAGACGGCGGAGACTTCATCCGCTACTCTCAATTTTGGAGATTGGGATCCACGCCTCTGCCAAGCCTTCTCATAAACTTGGGATCAAAATGATTCCAATCATAGAGTTGTTCTTGCCTTACATGATTCTTTTTACAGGATGCAGATTCAGCATGGCATGCAGTCCAATGAATGCCAACAGTTCATGCAGTCCAATAAAGGCCAGCAGTTTAAGATGCCTGACAAATTCGCAGCATACATTGCATGGCCTTGGGACAGACCTTTCTATCAAGAGGAGGGGGTTGGCTCTGAAGATGAGGCTGAAGATGGAACTTTAGGAGGTTCTAAAACTGCATCAGAAGCGGATGATGGCATGGAATCTGAGTTCATGGGAGGAGAAGAGTAAAGGATGATGATCATGCTGAAAGCTCGCCTTTAAATGAGTGACATTTTATAATCATTTCAGTATTTAAATTGAATTATGTAGTTTTCATTCCATTAGTATTTATATTCCTATTTTCAAGTCAGCTTTTGTGGTTTTTTATTGTAATACTTTTTGACGATAATATTATCGTAAAAACTCATGACACTTGGTACGTATGCAAGAGTAACATTTTGTTTCGGTAACTTGTGACCCTTCAAAAATGGGCTGGACATTCTTGATTGACCTCACATCAAAGGTTTAAAGCTCCAAAAGCTAAGAAGTTTTTTTTGCTCCAACTGAAATTCAATGAAACACGCATGGCAATGATAATACTTTGGACAAAATGCACAAAGGAAAAGGTACATGTTTTCAAAAGCTTTGTAGAATAGTAGCATGATTTTGTAATGATGGTCTACAGAAATCATTTCATGCTTCAATTTTTGAAACTCATACTATCTTGCTTGAATCTCATAGACAACAAACAAGAAAAGTGAGGAGCCTTCCATTATGCACAAAAAGAAATATTTATGAATAATCCTTGATTGAAACTCGATTAGTTCATGATTAATCTAAATGATCACTTGGAGAAATTCTTTTGTGAATCACGAGCTCAAGGATAGAATAAATGATGAGGTAAACAACTCAAGTATAACCCTCACAAAATCATGAAAAATCCTAGAAAAAATCACTTGACCAAACAACTCAAGTATATAGTTGGGGAGAAAAGAAAAGAAAGAAAAAGAATTCATGAGAAGAAAGAAAAGAAAGAAAAAGATATAGTTGGGGAGAAAAAGAAAGAAAAAGTAAAACTCAAAAAACATGAAACCTCCTCAAAGCCAAAAGAAGCATAATTTACAAAAGGAAAAAGATTATAACCTCATCTCACAAATACACCACCTATCCTTGGTACTCATGCTCATGAGAGATTTCAAAAAGAAAAAATGTCAAAGATGAAATAATTAATTGATCAAGATGTTGACAAGGTTATTCAAGAGAGTTCAACACACCATTTAAACTTAAAAGGAAATCTTCATCATTTTTATGAAGAAAGAGTGTTAGGATGGTTCAAGAAAATAAAAATATGGCTTGCATTAATAGAATCATGAAATGATCCTTGTATGGAACATTATTACATTATCATGCTTAATTCTACCAAAGTGAAAAAGAGAACAAAAAGCAATTGGTGGAAGCATACTCCATATTTGAACCATAGCTTTTCAAGAATTTGATGGAAACAAAACAAAAGGATGAAGAGAAGTTTTTTTCATCATTGATTGAGGACAATCAAGAATTTAAGTTGGGGATAATTTGATAAATTCTCAAAAACGACAAAGAGTCTTCTACAAAAGTCGAGCATTTATCGAGTTTTCTAAGCATTTAATCATATAGACCAAGTATTTTATCAAAGAAATGGTATTCTTACTAACTATGCTCAAACTTTACAGGAAAGAATACCATAAGATGAAGAAAACAAGAAAAAACATTGTCATGTTTCACTACAGCGAATTTCCAGAAAAAGAACGCTCACTAAGCGAACTCATCTCGCGAAGCGAAAGTAAAATTCCAGAACTGAAGACCTAAGGTTTAATGGAAGCGAAAGGTAGCGAAAACCTGACTCGCTTCGTGAGACTAACTTCGCGTAGCGAAACCAAGTCAGTAGCAAACATTCTAAAGTTCGCTGGAAGCGAGGAAGAGCGAAGTCCAAAGTTCTGATTCCTTAAAGCTGGAGTAACAGAGTCCGCGAAGCTAGGATTAGATCGCGAAGTGAACTTTGGCAGCCTCAGAAGACAAGTTGCAAGATAAAAACTTAATTGAGAAGAAACAAAGGCCTCGCGAAGTGAAGTATAGTTTGCTCAGCAAACTCAGGCGGCCAGGAAATCTATAAAAGGGACCAAGATCAGTTGCAGAAGGAGATATCTAGTTTTAAAAGTTGCAGTTGATATTAGTTGAATACAAAAAGGTTGTAATAGATAATTAGGAGAGGGAATCAAAGATACGAGCTGGATACGCATCAAAGATCTAGGAATCGTCATTGATGCTCATTCATCTCCAAATCTTCCTTTTTGTGCAAGCTACCATGAGAATAAATATCTAAACTCTCTCTTGCTAGGGATTGGAATACTCTACCAAATCATATGTATCTTAATATATTATGCTTTTAATATAAATAATGTTTTCATGATTATTGATTCTATCTTCTTTATAGTGCTAAATTTTAATGAATCCAATTGTTAATGAAAATTGCATTCGAATTCAAGAACAAAAGATAAGAATCACTTAAATACTAATTTCTAGACATAGAATTAGGTTTAAGATCCATATCAAATACTTGAGCCTATGAGTAATCAAGTTGTTTAATTGATTGAGATATCGTCAATTAAACAAACTGAGGAAAATCGTAAAACTATTGTGTAGACATACATATGGTTTTGACTTAGTACATGAAAATATGAATGAAAACAGAACTAACGCAAGTAATCAATAAGATACATATGTGACGGGAGAGGAAAACCAATCCCTGCAAGATTATCTCCCATAAAACCTTTCACTTACGTAATTTTCGTTATAAGCTATTTTTCATATTTTCGTTACTTTTCAATTATCCTGTCTTACTCTAACTTTAACTTCAAGGATATTGGTAATCCAAGTGTTTGTAATATCGCTCCAGTCTCCATGGATACGATATACAAAATAATTCTTTTGATAATACACAACATCAAAATGGCGCCGTTGTCGGGGACTGGCGTTTAGATATTACGAACCTCACGATTACTTCCATCTTTAAAGTTTGTATATCTGTAATTAAAACTGTATAGACTTACATTTATCACGTATCTTAACATTTCTTGGTTAGAATTGCAAAGCTTTGTGTATGCGAGGTACGAGTTCAAGGAATTTAGTTCCTTTTGACCCCGAAATTGAAAGAACAACCCAACAGAATAAAAGGCGCACTAAGAAGCTAAAGCAATCAGTAAAAAACAAAAAAAAAGGAAATTACTCCTGAGCTATCAACAACTTCAACCACTACAAATATGGCAAAAACAAAAACTGTTGAAGGACCTTGTGAAAGCAGCCCAAGTTAATTCACCCATCTCAATAAAAAATCAACCGCGCGGCGGGCTAAAATTAAAACAGGTTTATTGCAGTTGGTTTATGCTAATCCTTTTGCAGGCCTGGATCGTGAAGATCCATATACCCGCCTCATAAATTTCTATGAACTTGCAGGCACGTTAGATGCACCAGTAGCTGAAGAAGAATCCATATTCATGAGACTTTTTCCGTACTCCTTGATTGGGAGAGAAAAAGATTGGTATCTCAACCAACCAACCGAGACCATGAAAAATTGGAATGTGTTGGAAAGACTTTTTCTTAACAGGTTTTTCTCTCACAGCCGGTTCATGGACGTAAAAACGGATATTTCCTTATTCACCCAATCTGTAAATGAGACACTATGTGAAGCCTGGGAATGTTACAAATCAATGTTGCGAAAGTGTCCAAACCACGACTTTGATAACCTCACTCAAATTCACATTTTTAGCAAGGGATTGCAGCCTTAAACTAAACCCATTCTTGATGAAACAACTGGTGGTTCATTGATAGCAAAAAGTGCTGAGGAAGCAACCGCGATTATCAACTGAATGGCTCTCACCGATCACCAAAGTCAGTATAATCGAGGAAATGCACAAAAGAAATCAGGAATTCTAGAATTGGACACAAATGACGCAATCCTAACCCAAAATAAATTGCTCACCCAAATTGTCGAAGAACTGACCAAACAACTTTAAAAACTGCCACAACAACTTAAGGAGATGCATGGTTCAACAAGCACACCACACCAAGTAGTTGTATGTGAACTATACACGAGATATCATCAAAACGAATTTTTCCCCCCACTCGAAGAAGAGATCAATTACATGGGAAATCAGCAACAAAGATCAGCATCGTACAATCAAAACTACCAACGAGGAAATAAGCAAAATTCGTATCAAACCAATCAACAGCCACAACATACAAATCAACATGATAGAACATCAAAACTCGAAGATACCTTGCAGCAATTCATGCAAATGTCCGTGGCTAATCAGAAAAACACGGATGCTTCAATCAAGAATCTCAAAACACAAGTTGGACATGTAGCAAATCAATTGGCAGAACAACAGGGAGGTACTTTCACTGCCACACCTCAACCAAATCCAAAGGAGCAATGTAAAGCAATTGAAACTCGAAGCGGTAAAATATTGGAAGCAGCCAACAACAACCAAAAAAACCAAAGCATAGCTGAAAACAAGGAAGAAGTAGAAGAAAAGGAGGAAGAAAAAGAAAACAACAAGGAGCTAGTATAAAAAGAGCAGAAAACTCAACGAACAAAGGAGGAAAAGGGAAAAATGCTCAATCCACCTATTCAAAATCTCCCCTACCCGCATGCTCCAACAAAAAAAGATAAAGAAAGGCAATACGCCCGATTTCTCGACATCTTCAAAACATTATAAATCAATATTCCCTTTGTAGAGGACTTGATAAAATACCAACATATGCATGCTTCATAAAGGAAATTCTCACAAAGAAAAGAAGAATCACTGATGAAGAAACCATACACCTCGACGCAAGCTGCAGTGTTATCATTCAACGCACTCTTCCTCAAAAATAAAAGGATCCAGGAAGGGTCACATTACCAGCGACCGTTGGAAACTTAAATGTGGGAAAAGCACTAAATGATCTAGGCTTCAACATCAACCTCATTCCACTTTCTGTAATATGAAGGATTGAAGGCTTAGATATGAAGAACACCAGGATGACTCTGCATATCACCGACAAATCAGTTACAAAGCCATCTGGTATCACCAAAGACATGATTGTCAAGGTAGATAAATTTTTATTTCCTATTGATTTTATTGTCATGGATATAGAAGAAGATGATGACGTACCCCTAATTCTAGGACGTCCTTTCATGAAAACCGCTCGCATGATGATCGATATTGATGACTGTTGTACCCCAAAATTTTCCCTCCCATTTTTCACAAGAAATCACAACCCTAGGGTTTTCTCAGATACTCAAGATTGGCTCAGGAATCAATCAGACAGATTTTCTCCTATGGCAGTAAATCAGGAATTAGGGTTTTTCTTGCATTTCTTAGAAGAAACTAAATTCTCAGAAATCCAATTAACTATCACATGTTTTCACGTTTTTTCATGTTTACTGAAAGGTTACTGGTTGTTCTCAAGGCCTGTTTATCTGGGACAAGAAATGGGAGCTGAGACTGTCATTTGGAACATTCAGGTTTTGTCTGATCCAGGTTAACCAGATAATGTGCGTCTGTTAAGACATTTGCTTGTTAATGGAATGAGACGTTTGCTGGTTTATGGAATGAACATTCGTTTATGGAATATATAATGCGTGTTTATTTGGAATGCAGTGGCGAGATTGTATGATCATTGGAATTTAAGTTATCTGGATTAGAATTATTGGAATGTAGTTTCAATTATTTTAATCAGGAATCTTAAAGAATTAGTGAAGATGCGAAAAGAAAATTGCAAGTTATTGACAGTAGAAAATTTTATTGGATATCAGATTATCTCATAAAGACTTTCTTTATTTTATTTCAGATGTTGTTACAAAAATAATTTATTATTCAAATGCTTTAGGTTTTACAACTTATAGTACTTGAAAAATAAATTATTATAACTAATGGAAAATCACTCTAAGTTACAAATCTAAGCCTAAGCTTCCATTGCTCCCATGCTCGCCACATAGTCTTCGGCTTTCTCTGCTTTGCCACCTTCCAATTTGCGCTCATATAAAAGAAAGACAAAAAGGGATTAGTACAGTTAATTGAACATGAATAGAATTTTCAAAAAAAAAAAGAAGAAAGAAAAATGTTCATCATTAAAATTTGCCGTTTGGAATCAGAGGGCTATTTTCATCACGTTTTTATTTTTCTCTTTGCAAATCACAAGAAGATGGCTCTTCTTGGTTCACAGAGAGAAAAATGAAAAATGCAAGCTAAAGAATGTAACAAGGCCAAACTGAATGCAACAAGACCAAACAAGCAAGTAACACAACAGGCGCGCAAAATCAAATCGTCCAAATGAAAAACATATGTTCCAAACTGCAGCATGTTGTCCAAACAGCACAAACAAGGCGCCAAACTGAACTAAATAAAGCCAAATACAAATTGGACAATGCAGCAAAACAAAGTACAAGGCAAGTACAATGCAGCAAACAAAGTACAAACAGCAGGTGTGATACGGTGGGAGAACTGACTTGAGGTTTTGTGTTTGTGTTCGCAAATGTTTCGGTTTAGCAAGAGTCGCCATCGACTTTTTATTTTATCCAAAGGAAAGGTCAAAAAGCACAGGAAAGACCTTTGATATGTTTTCTTGGGTTCGGGGGGTATATTATGGAAAGGGAAGGTGCAAGCACCCTTTTCATCCATGGTTATCCATGGGCTCTTAGTTACTTGTTTAGATCACTTGCTTTTTCTTTTCAATTGTTTGAAATGGTGCTTTGTGTGTGGTTTTTGAAAATGTTTTGAAAAGCGGCCATCGTTGTGGCAACCTTTGTAATGATTCTTGTTTGAATATATACAAAGGTGTTTGTCTTTTGAAAAGATATTTCAATGTTTGAAAGTTTGTTTTGGGAAATGTTTTGAAATTGTGTTGTGAAGTGTGTTTGAAAATAGCAAGGATGTTTTTGCAAGTTTTGATCAAGTAACTAAGAGTCGTCTACCCTATTTTACTCAAAGATCTTTCCTACACATTTTTAACCCTTTTGACAGTGTTGTTTTACCATTGCATTTGGTAAACAACCTTGTGTTTGGATGTTAAACGGGACAGGCGCGGGTCATCGCATACAATCATTGAAAGCAACTTGTGAGACGCTCTAGCAATTTTGTAAGGGGCGAGATCGTTTTATCGAAGGCAACATCGAGGGTCATTGAGGGACTACGATCTTTGTTTATCGAAGGGTCATTTGCTAGAGTGTCGTATATTCGAGGGACATGATTGTATTTCCGAGGCAACAAGCGAGGTTACCCTAGAGGTGCACGTGTGAAAAGTGTATTGATTTCAAGTTGTTTATTCTTGGACTAGGTCATCTAGCGATTGATTTTTGAATCTTGCCATACACGCCTAATTACTACACAGTATATTGAAAGCAATAAATTACGGGAATTAAAAGTCTAAGCTATTACAAAAGTATCCGGGAATGGGGGTACAAATATTACAAATGGGGATGAATCTCATAAGAATAGCAAAGTCCAAATATTACAACCAAATCGAATTGTTGTGATTCAATATAAAGCTATAACAAATGAAGAAATCAATAAAGTACGAAATGCATGTATTTACTTGAAAATAAATAAATAAAATCTATTCTAAAAAAGAAAGATTAAATATTTTATTATTATTATTCTTTGTATTTTATTAATCTTAAAACGAAAAGTTTAAAGAAAGAAAATTTAAACAAAATATTTATTATTCTTTTGGTATTTTCATTAAGTGTGAGAAAAATAATAGAAAAATGAAAATGATTAAAATAAAACTAATTAAGAAAAATCGAGTTTATTTTACAAAAATGAAATTTTAATATATTATTAGTATATTATTAACACAAGAAAAATAAAGAAAAGGTAAATTAAAATAGATTGAAATAAAAACAATTTAAAAAATGGGCTTAGAGGTCTAAAAGATGTCAGGCCCAAATAAAAGGAACTTTGTTTGCTGCATGTGAAACAAGCCCAAAGGGGAGGGGGCGCTAGCAAATTATTTATGGGCTTTGTGGTTTGAGGGGCGGATAGGCCTAACTCTTAAATTAATGCTGCTGAAAGGAAAAGAGAAACAAGGTAGAGGGTGAAACAACCGGCTGAAAATCATCAAAACAATGAAGTCGCCATCGAACGTCTTTTATCCCACATGAAGGGAAAGGTAAACATCGAGAAAACCCGAGAAGGATGAAATCAAGGTCGAACGACCAAGAGATAAGGGTAAGGGAGTCTGTTACGCGAGGGGAAGGTATTAGCACCCCACACGCCCGTAGTACTCTACGGTATCCACTCTTGTTGTCTATCTTATGGGTGTGTTCAATCTATGCTTACTGTCTACTATACTGCTGGAGGAATGCATGCAAAAGAAAGGGGAAAAAGAATGTAGGAAAAATAAAATTGTGCTCGTTCGGGCCCTACCCCAATGCCTACGTATCCCTTTTAAGGAATCAGAGCAGCCGTAGTTCGGCTTATATGTTTTTGTTTGTTTGTATTTTCTTTAACGAACAGTATTAATCTCGCCTTCTGCCGCAACTCGACCTTTGGAGATTTACGCGTCAGCACAGAAGTGAATTAATACGCTCTTTTGAAAAGGGTTTGAAAGAAAGGCCCGAGGGCAAAAAGATTTTTATGTTTGGTGGTGTTTTTGCTTGTAGATAATAGCTAGTTAACCTCAAGAGAGAGATTTTAGCCATTTCTCTATTTATTCATGAAATGAGTCTTTGAGACTTGAATCATACCAAAGCTTAGAACAAGAGAATAATAATGTCGAGAAGAAACCCGCTCATCATCTCTCAAACTTAGCCAAGACATGGTTTCTGTCAGTAAATTTTTATGTATTTTTGAAGTTTGTAAAAAAAAAGTTTTTTGTTTTAACTGCATATGCAAAGGAGGAAAGAAGGTCACAGGAAGACAAAAGTCACAGGAAGACGAAAGTCACAGGAAGACGAAAGTCACAGGAAGACGAAAGTCACAGGAAGACGAAAGTCACAGGAAGACGAAAATCACAGGAAGACGAAAGTCACAGGAAGACGAAAGTCACGGGAAGACGAAAGTCACAGGAAGACAAAAGTCACCGGAAGAAGAAAGTCACAGGAAGACGAAGGTCACAGGAAGACGAAAGTCACAGGAAGACGAAAGTCACAGGAAGACGAAAGTCACAGGAAGACGAAAGTCACAGGAAGACGAAAGTCACAGGAAGACGAAAGTAACAGGAAGACGAAAGTCACAGGAAGACGAAAGTCACAGGAAGACGAAATTCACAGGAAGACTAGCCTATTTCTAGATCTAATGTTATCGTGTATTAGACCTAAAGTTAGAATCTTGAGGGAATTCTACCTAGAAAGTAGTAAAGTGCAGGAGTAAAAATAGAGTTGTGACGATACCGAACGGAGAAGGTCTGTCGCCTCTTCATAACCATGCAAGCCGAAAGAGAATCCTATCAAAGCTTCCTTGAGCGAATGATTGAAAATTATGCTCTTAGCTAGCTTTGAAACTTCATGAAACTCCTCACTCAAGTCTCTTTTATTTACCAATATTGCCAAAAAAAATAAATCTCCAAAATTAATCGCAATCGAAATGAGTATGGGAAATAAGATCTCAGGAGGTGCGAACTAAATTCACTATGTGCTGCAAAAAATACAATGACATTAGGCCCCATCAAAAATGGACACAATCAGCAAGAAAATAAAAATAATCATGGTCCAAGAATTGACTAGTTTGGCCCATACTAATCATTCTTAATTTTATTATTAATCATATTATTGTATTTATTTGTTGAATTAATAATAAAAGAATAAACATGTAATAGAAATACTGGTTCAGAAAGAAAAATAAAACAAAAAAACAATTAAAACTAAAATAAAAAAATATAGGAAAGTTGAGAAAGGGGTTAGGGTAAAAGAGGGAGGTGTTCTCTTCTTCTCCACTTGAGAACAGCAGCGGCACCGTCGGCCTTCGCCTGAGTTGCTTTGTCTTCTTCTGATTCGTTTCGTCTCAACATTTTTTTGAGCTCGCTTTGTCCGGCTCACTCATCTTAACTGCTTCTTCGATTCGTTAATAAGCATCAAGCGCCTCACACCATAATAAAACACACGGCCTCCGCTTTATCTCTCTCGCCTCCACCTTGCTTGTATCAAATCTACTCTCAAACACTTACGATCTAACAAGACTTCACGAAAGGCAAATTGGAATTGAAGCGATTCTCGGGCGAACTCATGCCATGTGTTCAAATTCGAGACTCAACGAGTTAAAACGCAAGATGCAGTAATAAATCCGATGCAAAAAAGTGAAGATACGAAGCTTACCGACGAGAGTTCATCCAGCGCGTCCAAGATAACTCAGGTAAATCTTTCACTATATTCTTCTTATATCTTATTTTTTATGAGGTTCTGAGTTTTCTGGTTATGTATGCTTCTTCTTCTACCTTTCTGTGTTGTCGTGTGTCCATGAATAACATGAAAATGGAGTTGCAGTGGTTCACGTAGAAGCGGAGGAAGATCAAAGAAGGTGATGACGAAGAGTGTGTGAGGATGCGATTGAGGGACAGTTATGGAGAAAGGATCCAAGAAGATTGCAGAGAGATAGAGATATTTGTTCAGGTGTTTTTATTGATTCTTTTGGAAGTTGAAGAATGAGGATGAAGATAAGATGAGATGAGAGAGCTTTTCCTGGTTTTTGTGGTGATTCTTCTGCCCTTTCCAGAATGAGATGATTGAGAGGTAAATCATTCTTTTTTTCTGTTTTCAATCTCCTCCTCCTCTTCTGTCAATCCCAATTATGTATATATGCTGGAAGTTTTGTTGTAAAATAAGCCATGAGTTGGTTATGTGGTTAGAAGGTTTGAGAGTTTGTTATGAATTTGTTACTGAATGTTAGGTATGATGTAACTGTTTTTGGGTTAGTTAAGTTGGTTAATTGAGATATGGTTTTGGCTAGGAAGTTATGGTTAGAAAATTCTGTTAGGGAATTTAGTTGGGGAATAGGTTGTAAGAAAGCTGGAAATTTGTTGTTTAGAAATTCTACTTTGGAAATTGGTTAAGAAACAGTTAGGAATCTGTGAATTAGAAAGGTTGGTTGAAATTGTGTTAGTTATAAGTTAGAAGTCCTGTTTGGAATTGGTTGGAGTTAGAGGAGTTAGGCTGTTAGAGGAAGTTGTGTTACGGTAGTTAAGAGATGAGCTGAAAAATCGGTTAGAGGGGAGGTTATGTGTTAGTTTTGGAATGAAGAGTAGCTAGGATACTGTTTAGTTATTTTTCTGTTGGACAGTTAGGGAATATGACAGTTTAGTAGCAAATTAGTTAGAAAATCTATTGTGAAAGGAGGTTAATGGATTTAGCTAAGTTTGTTGAAGGCAATTTTGTTATTAAGAGGTAATATGCTATGTGAAGAAGTTAGTAGTTGAACGAAAACGTTAGTTGGAATTGGTTAATTTCAGTTAGGAGTGGTTATTGAAGTTAGTTAGAGTTGAGATTTTTTTTGAAACTGAAATTCAGTTATGTGACCTTGAAATGAGCTGGCATTATTTGTTAGTTTGTAATTCGGTTTCTGATTCCATCATTTATATTTGCAGCATGCAGAGCAGCACCAAGAACTATTGCTTCATCAGCCTCATGATTTTGTATGCAAATATATGGAAGTCATCTTCAAGTCTCCGATTCATGTGCTTCCTTTGCTATCATGTCACTCAGTTTGTCACGGCGAACTCATTGCGGAGTTGAAATTGATCTTCAACCTTCTGTGTAATTTTCTCAGCTACACGTATTGACTGTAAATGCCTATCAACTAACTCAGTTGCTTTTGAAAACCTCAATTTAGGGCCAACTGAATCTAACATAGATAGTTGTTCTTCAAAACTTATCTCAAAACTTGCAACAAATATATCAACTAACTTGTGAACAGGAACGTTATCCAAAAGGACTTTGGTTCTTCCACCGCTTTTTTTGTTTCTGCTCCAGAACATAAATAAGCTCCGTTGCTATTTCTTTGAATTGGCGAGACAACATTATGTAATCTGGGTCTTGCTCTATTTGCTCCATCTCAGTCATAGTCATCTCAAGGGAAGATATCTTTGCAGTCTGGTATATTCCTCGTGTGCTTAGTTCCAAGACACTAAATCTACACAAACCTTCAACAATGGTATATGTGACCCTTCCACTTGGTTTCTCCACTCCCCTTGATAAATGTAATGGTCGGGCAGCAACCCCCTGTTGTGCCAATGAACAACGCCGTTCTGCTTTTTGGTATCAGGCTTGAGAGAATCTGATGAACCGTCCTGAAGTTTTGAACTTTGCTCTAGAGTATTGGCTCCTGCACCTTGAGATGCAGTGGAACCCGCTGCCTTAATTTCAAGAGCATCATGTACAGGCAGGATACCAATCATCCCTTTCTCTTCTTTCTGCCAAAGTTCTTGTTCCACCAACTTCACACTGCTAGGGGAAGTGCAACGGATTCTGATGATAGCGCCAGGTAAGAGGACCTTGTTTCTGAACGGAAGGATCGCCAAGCGACTCGGAAGCTCGACCGATTCGGCCATGTTGGGAACTCGGTGTGGAATCAAAATGGAAACCCTTGTTTGTGAAAGAAAGGAATGAACGACGTGAAGGTTGGAGCTACGAGGAGGAATAAATATTGAGAAAAGAAGCTAATTCGAAAGAGACGAATTGAGCGGAACTAACTGTCATCGTTTTCTTTTCTTTGTAGAATATTGGTGTAATGGGATTGTAATGATTTTATAATGAATGTTTGATTTGGATGAACTTGAAATTTATAGTGTGAATTGTAAATGACCTTTGAACTTGAAATGTTGGGTGATGGATTTTTTTGGACGGAGTTTAAATGACAAAGTCTTGAAAAAATGCTTGAAGATATGAAAGCATCAAATTTTCTTGTGGGGTGTTGTTACAATTGAATGAAATTGAATGGAATTGGATAGTATTTTCTTGAACCATGAATGAGAATGAAATTGAATGGAATTGGATAGTATTTTCTTGAATAAATGTTTGAACGCATTGTGAACTTGAATCTGAAATAACGGTGAACATCTTTGTAATGCGTATGAACTCTGACTTGAAACAAAACCTCGCAGTCTGCACTTTACCTTCCAAGAAAGCCATATGAACAATACTTAAGACTCTTTGCCGACTTTAATACAGTCAAACACTTTCGAACATCTTGAATTTAAATCAAACTTCAAATCCAAATCACACTTGCATTCTCAATGAACTCCTAACTTCAATCTTGAATCCCAAACCAACTTGAATAGCCAATGGGATCTTAATCCTAAAAATCCACAACCTCGCCCTTTTTGCATCATGCCTCATCCTACGATTCAATCCACAAGTCTCTTATCTCGACGAGGTCCTTCTCTAATTGACGACCTTTAATCATCACAGGTGTACACAAATGATAATGAAAGAACATGATCGAGATTAACATGAAACCTTATTTCCCCTGATCTTTAATTACTTGAACATTTATCAATGAATAGAAACCCTGATTTTTAATGAAATCTTCCTTTTCTGAACCAATATTTCTTTTCCTTTACCATACTATTCTTCAAATGCAACTCGAATTCCCAACACATATTAGATGAAAATTCAAGGGAGACCTTGGCCCCAAAGTTAATTGTTCAAAGCTTACTTTAACCGAAGTAAACAGATCTTATCCACATATCTTTGAAATTGACCCATGATTATGCATCTCAAGGTCTCATAAGAGCTTGTAAGCCCATCAACCAGGTATGCCATGTTGAACAAACCCTGCCTTGAATGCCTTGAACCTTGAATTACCTTGCATGAATTCTTCTATGGGAAACCTACTTCAATCTAAACCTACTCACATCGTAGATAACAAATGACAATGATAAGGACAATGATTGCCTTGGTTAAGGAGAAATCTATGAATTCATATCTTAGGTCATGAACCACGCTTCACAATTCAATCCTCAGCCCTTAGCGATCGGTTATTTCAACTTGAGATTAATGTCATAAGGAACATCTTACAGATGGAGGATAAAGTCTGAATCACAGAAGAATTCCCTTGATGTGAAACCCTCACAATCTTGATTCCTCGTTCAGACTCACAGAGAAATATCCGGATAAAACATCTTTGAACCATGATTCAACAAAACCTAATTTGCTTAACTGAGGAGTAGACGATTGTCATGTCACAGTCATTAATCCTAATCAAATGACAAGCATATTCATAGGAAAGGACGTCATGATTCGAAGCCCACATATGCTAGGTCACATCCTAGAGTTCTTGACCAGAATGACCTACAATCGGTTGTTCATCAGAAGATAATAGCCTTGCTGCTTGAGGGAGAAGAAGTCCTTTATTGGACATGAGCGCCTTAACCACCATGAAACCCTAGTATCGCACAACCACTGAACTTTGAACCTCAGAGCTATATTGAATGAAATGTATGCCATGTTAGTGACCTAATGAAAAAGATGCAGATGAATGCAAAAGTCTAAGCCAAAATAAAGGAAATTAGGAGGGCAAATTTTGGGGTGCAACAGCTGCCCCTATTTAATCGTCTTCAACCTGAAGGTGAGATTGGCGCCAGCCTTTCAAACTTTCAAGGTGGAAGAAGATTAAATACTTAAAAGGACCCAAAAATTAGCGCTCCGGAGTCAGTCAGGTATTATTATTTTTCTTTTTTCGGAATCTATTTTTATTATATTTTTTTTTCTTGCTAGGTAAAAGGGGTTATCAGGTTAGATGTATGTTCAACCAGGGTTTAACACACAGCGGAATAACTTGGTTATCAAGGAACATCTGTTGGGATTTAGTAACAAACACCTGTAAGAAAGTTATCAAAAGATATATGCCTGAAGCCTGTAGTAGACATACGAAAAAATATCAGAGACACATATCCGGGGTTGGTAGTGGATATACCGGAAAGAGACATCAAAAATACATATTTGTGGTCGGTATCAGACACGTAAGAAAGAGATAGAAAAGATACATATCCGTGGTCGGTATCGGATACGCACAAAAGATATAGAAAAGATACATATCCATGGTCGGTATCGGATACGCACAAAAGAGATATCAAAGACACATATCTGTGGTCGGTATCGGATACGTACGAAAGAGACGGACCGAAGAAAGCTCTTGCAAAGAAACACCAATCGAAGGCGAACTTACTGAGGAAGGAGACCAAACGAATGGGACTCCGGACAAATGATGTCAATCGAAGGTGGATTTAAAAGAAATGACACCATCCGAAGCGGGATTTTGACAAAAGATACCAGCCGAAGCGGGGTTTTGAAAGATACAGGTATGCATGTCTGGTCAGAGTTAGATACACAAGAGCGAAGTTGATCATCGAGAAACAAATGTTTAGAATTGCTAGCAAACACAGGAACAAGATTAACCGAAGAAAGCCCCAATAAAAAGGCGCATTCACCTAAATAAGGATGCTAGACAACTAGACTTTGAAGAGACACTGAAAGACTCTTAATCATAAAAGATTAGCTAGGCTAACGAAAGGAGGACCCGACTAACGTGGATAAACCAAAACAAGGAACCGACTAAGCAGGACCTTCAAAGAGCACCGATCGAATGTGTACTCTGCAAGAGAAAGGGACTGGTCCAAGCAGACTCTAACGAAGAAAAACATGTTAGGCTTTCGATAGGTTGCAAATACGCAAGAACTAAAAAATCCCTCAGGCCAAAGGCGGGGTATAATTCTTCAAGAGTGGCAATCATCTGAATTACCACACACCAAGTATGGACACTCAAATACTTGAGAAATAAGAAAGGCTATACGCCGACTCTTACTCGCACTCTAACGGCAAAGCGAACACGGGTAAAATAGCCAAAGGCTTGAAAGGGAAAGCGTAAACCACGATTTACTGGGGAATCCCATATGTGTTGAACTTAAACAGAACGCCGGTCGAAGGCGGTCTTGTGATCAGAAAAAAAAAGACCAACTGTAGGGACTCTAAACAAGGATTGCCAACATGCGTTGGGCTTTAAAAGTTTTGCAAATACGCAAGAACTACAAAATTCCTCAGGCCAAAGGCGGGGTGTAATTCTTCAAGAGTGGCAATCATCTAAATTACCACACACCAAGTATGGACACTCAAATACTTGAGAAATAAGAAAGGCTATACGCCGACTCTTACTCGCACTCTAACGGCAAAGCGAACACGGGTAAAATAACCAAAGGCTTGAAAGGGCAAGCGTAAACCACGATTTACTGGGGAACCCATATGTATTGAACTTAAACAGAACGCCGGTCGAAGGCGGTCTTGTGATCAGGAAAAAAAAGACCAACTGTAGGGACTCTAAACAAGGATTGCCAACATGCGTTGGGCTTTAAAAGTTTTGCAAATACGCAAGAACTACAAAATTCCTCAGGCCAAAGGCGGGGTGTAATTCTTCAAGAGTGGCAATTATCTGAATTACCACACACCAAGTATGGACACTCAAATACTTGAGAAATAAGAAAGGCTATACGCCGACTCTTACTCGCACTCTAACGGCAAAGTAAACACGGGTAAAATAACAAAAGGCTTGCAAAGGCAAGTGCAAACCACAAACTTACTGGGGAGATGGAGGAATGCCAAAGACCCGACTGATGGTGAATCAAAACAAACCCCGCTGGGGAAACATAATAGAGTCACCCTTAGGCTTGTTATGGAGATAAATCAAATCTGAGCGCATAACAATCTGGTTACCATAAGTGGACATAATTGGCTTATACTTATGCATGTTTGAATTTTTTTATAGCGTAATGCTCCATACAATAGAAATGCTACGCGTTTTAGTAGATGCGGTGTAATGATGCAATGTAATGATGCATGTTTAGTAATGCACTGGGGAGACCACGTCAATAATCGGATGTTGGGAAGACAATGAACTTTCAAATGTTTATTCTTGCACATCTAATCTTCTGTAGAGAACATGCAATATGAACTTCAGTAGGAAATCAAGATTTGAAACCATCAACCTCGAACGATTGATAACATTGAAGAAATAACTTCCTAGGTAGTAATACTGCAAAAAGTAAATTGCAGTTTGAGAGAAAATCTTGAATTCTGATCAAACTTCCAAATTCTTGGGGGATAGATACTTTATCTTCTGTTAGAACGGGGAGAGCTTCGCTGGGGATGGAAGCTTTCTCTTGCGCAGAACTTCTTTACGAAGATAGCTTCTACTGGGGAGTATATAAATTCTTAAATAAATAGAATTCTACTCAGACCACACTGGGGATAACAACGTCGGGGGATAAAAATCTTCACTTGGGGAAGAACCAAACATCCTAGGACAGAAACTCCACCGCTGACACCTCAACAAAATCTTTCATATTCCGGGATGAAGGAGTTAAAATTGGTGCTCCCATGTGCACCATACTGGGGAGAAGATGACACTTGTTCTAGAAAGCAAGCTCCACTAGGGAATGAAAACTCGCCTCACTGGGGAAAATACTGCAAAAATAAATTGCAGTTCAGGGAAATTTTCGAACTCTGATCCAACTCCCAACTTCTTAGGGAAAAATCCAACATCTCTTTACAAGGATAAAGAGAATCTTGCTGGGAATTGGGACCTTCCGATGTAAGTCTTCGATAGAAGTGACTTTGATTGGGGAATCGCAAAAAAAAAAATTGTTTTTTTTTTCAATAAAATAATTCTACCCAGGCCACATAGAGGATATTACCGTCGAGGGTAACAATCTTCACTTGAGGAAGAGAAGGTCATCTTTGAACCATAAGCTTGAGGTTTGGAACTCTACCGAGGAAATATTTCATCCATATCCCATCACTGGGATAAAAGAATTTTAAACGGCATTTTTCCATGTACTCTGCCCCAGAAAAAAAATATAGGAGACCTGCTCCGTTGGGCATAACAAACATGTTAATCAAACATCTCTTCAAGAAAACCTGACTTGGGCAAAACTTCCCTAGGGAGAAAAGATACGAACTTTAGAGAGACGATGAACAGCAACCTCCCTAGGGAGATAAATACCTACCACGGAGATATATGGTACTGACTTCGAGAGGATATAACAAAGGTCTACAATCCAATGAAATGATCTTTCCAGGATTTATCGAAGATGAGTAGGCTATGCTGATGAAGAAGTTTATACAAAACTTGTTGAAATGCATTTATTCAGAGATAAGTCTTATGGGAGGGACAAACTCTTAAACAAACTCTCATTGAGAGTACTGACTTCAGTGGGGATTACGCACAGACATACTTTTAATAGAGATAAGGATTTATGTCTGGGAGAGAGTACGCCCTTATTGGGGATACATGATTCTGTCTTGAGAAGAAGTGAACATTCACTCAGGAGATTGAATCCCATTCTACAGAAATCCTCATGTTGGTCACATGCAGACCTTTCTTGATTCACTTGCTGGTATGCTTCTTGTCATGCAAGACCCACAAGTATTTGCAAAACAGAAATTGGGGTGACGTGCCCCTGTTTGGAAAGGAAAACCTTACTGAAGAATATACAACTTGAACAATCAATCACTGGGTAAAAACTGCGATGCAAGATTGCTACTTCAACATTTCGACTCCGAGGAGGAATGCCACTAAAAACTGGACTTTAGAGGAGATGCTGCAAAAATAAATTGCATTCCAATGAAAAAGGGGTCAACTAGACTTTAAACAACTTCTATGTTTCCGGGGAGAAAGAACATTCTCCTCCTGCAGAGAAACGAGGATACTTCACTGGGGAGAAAACATCTTGGAAAAGAAACCCCCTGGTAGATAGGTCTATGTCAAGTAGCAAAAGGTCTTTTACTATGGGGAGGCGTCCTCCTAGGAAGCAATATTTCCATCGTATCTTGTACGTGTAAACAATCTTCAAATGATCTTTACGTTACTGCTCATATCCTGCTGAGGATAACAATCCGAACTTCAACTGGGGGTAATAACCTTGACTTAGGACAAAGGATGTCAGTAGATGGACTTAAGTCTATGATAAGTTGAAGATTACAATCTGGACTTCTCAGCATGATTTTCACATTCATAGGTCATTTAGCCTGCATCTGGACGTAATCTGATCAACTACTCAAGAAGAGAGAAAGCCTTCACATGAATTCTTGCCCCAGTCTGTAAGGCTTTTGCTGAGAAATTGCCTCGAGAGGACTTTTTGAGATTTATACCACCAAGATAAACTGCCTCAGTGTTATGAATTTCAGAATACTGCACATGGCTGACCAAAGTTGGAAATAACTTTAACAATGCTTGATTGAATTCTCGTGCATCTCTGAATTCTAAAAAGATTCTCCCCTAATCAACAAATTCTTGGAGAGATTTATCAAATCTCGACATAATTGCCCCAGTGCTATGAACTTTGGAACATGATGTTCAGATAACCGAAACTGGAGAGGATTCCAACTATGTTTGAGCGAGTGCTCATACACCTTCAAATTCTGGGAAGATTCTCCTCTGATCAATGCATTCTTAGAGAGATTTGTCAAATCTCGACGTAACTGCCCCAGTTTGACTGTCCTTTGAGGGATGAAATCCCGACTTGAATGCCTCAGATTGGCTGAATACCTACTCGACGGAATATTCTACACACCTGCCCCTTACTTAACAGAATCTCGACAAACCTTTTCCTTTACCTCATGCTCACAGGTGGATGAGAAATTTGAGTATTTTCGAAGGCAACGTAACCTTAGAGTGGTTGGCTCTTGAATATAGGTTACCTCACAACCATACTCCTCGACTTGAACTGCTTCAATCTCTAATCAGATACTTGAAGAGATATGTCCCTTGGGACCAACTGAAAGTAATGCACCACTACTTACCAGAAACCTTGGGCGACCAACTTTTACAATCTACTTCAGATCATTTCTCAAACTGGTATTCTTTTACTCGACGGGGTCGATAGAAGATTTGCCCCAGGTTAAGACCATTCCCACAAATGATTTACCTTTAAACGGTGTCCTGAAGCAATTTGTCCTTTGAGGTAATTAAATTCTCATCTGATGCTCATTATGCAAACTTACTCGATGTTTAAACACTTGCTCATATGCAAAGAATGTTTATTATAAGAATGATAATTATAATGCAAAGCTCATGTTTGTCTTGAAGTTAAAATATTTATATTTGAAACATCAAAATTTGTACAAAAGATAGTAAAAAGATAGAGTGATACCAACTCAAAAGTTTTTGCAAGCCTTCCTAGGAGTCAGATTACCGTATTTCTTGTTATAGTGTGCTTTCGAATTAACCCTTGCTTCAATTAGGACTTTTCAGGGTTGTAACGTGGCCTGGTTCATGGTTTAAAAAAAACGGATTTAAGGCTCAAAATATTTGGTGCCCACCCATTCTCCATGATGCTCTCCAATCCTAAATTCAGTTAAACTAATACGAGCACTCATTCCTCAGAAGGAGTTTACCATGGCCGAGAAGGATATGACAGTCACTCACTCTTTCATTCTTGGTATTTTGATCACACGACTTTATTTTTTTGTGGAGAATCTTTATTTGGTAATCCCTTTTTTCTCTTTTCGCGCTTTTCGCTTTCTTTTTGTATTCCCTAACTTTTGCCTGGACAAATTCCTCTTGAATTTGATTTTGAAGTCCAGCGGGATACCCTGACTTTTGCCTAAGCGACTTGTTTTCCAAGTTTTGACTTAGCAAGGCTTTTTGTCTCTTTCTTTTACTATTTCTTTTAGTTTGAACCAGTCGTGTGATTTCGAGTCATTATTTGATTTGTTGAAAAAGTGTGACTGCCTTGCTGTTTAGTTGACGGGAAATAGCCATTATGGTATCGTCACCTTTTGACTTTTCGATGTGCGAGAGATATCTATTAGGATATCATTATCATTGATGCACACTGCTGATATATAAGAGTTTAACCACTGTGGTTTTGTTCTTTCTCAACCTTCTGAAGGATAACCTTTGTTGTATCCTTTTATATGCACTTTTAATGAGTTTTGAATGCCCAATCAGATTAACTGAAATCTACCATGCCCCGGGTTAAATGTGAGGGGTTTTCTGAAAAGAAAAGAAACTCCTACTTCAAGGCTCAAAGGGGTTGACGAGGGTCTATCTCCCTTATATCTCCGGTGTTTGGGAATTTGAAACAAGGCCTGTACATCGTCAGCAGGGTCCTATTCAAAAGCACACCGTTTGAAATTTTTGGTATAATGCTCATCATCCTCCCTTCAGATATTTTTTTATTTAACAAGAGTTAAGTATCAAAAAGTAAAGAAAAACATTAATGAGTGAATACGAATGGATTAATTCAAGACAAACATATTCAATGCATTATGATTAATATTCAAGAATCAACAAGTTTTGCATACAAGAAAGTACTGAACCAAAGCAAGAAAGATTACAAATGAGAATTGAAAATGAAACTAGAAATTACTACGTTGAGGAGACCAGTCTCGGTATGGACTTGTTGCTTCAGATGATGATCTGGAAATATTGACATTTACTGAGTCGAAGGAGACCTCAAATTTAACTGACTGGCCCGAAATTGATAGCCTTTGCATCAAGCAGGTCTTGCACATTTTCTTTGAAAGCCCAGCAGTCTTCAATGGAATGACCTAGTGCCCCAGCATGGTAATCACACTGCACATTAGGATTGGAATCCATAGAACAAGGAGGAATGATAGGCTTCAGTGGCTTGGGTTCCACCAAGGAAAGCTTGAGTAACTGAGAGAACAGCTTGCCATAAGTCAAAGGAACAATGTCGAACACCCTCTTAGGCTTCTTATCCTTTTGCTTACCTTGTTGCGTATGTCTTTGTTGATGGGGTTGTTGCCGAGTAGCACACTGAGCCAAGTGAACACGAGGAACATTCTGGTTTTGATTAACCAACCGATTTCCACAACTTACAAACGACTGCTAGGGAGAACTTTCCGGGATTATAGGTTGTGGATGACGTGACTCCGATCGTGAGATAGAACTTTGAAGAGGAGAAGGCGTAGCCCTATTCTTTGTAGTGGTTGGCATAAGATTGATTTGCACACTCAGACCTTCGGGAGTGAAGAGAATTGTCCCTGCATCAAGCAAGTCCTAGACTTGGTGCTTAAAAGCTACGCAATCTTCAGTATCATGACCAGGTGTCCTAGAATGAAAATCGCACCTAGCATTGTCGTCAAAGCCATGAGGGCGTTTTTCATGTGTAGTGAAAATTCGTAGTTTAACCAAATGTAATTCTAGCAGGGGAGGAAGCAATTGTGCATACAACATTGGAATAGGATCAAATTTTCGTTCAGGCTGTTTTGGCCTCTGCTGACGGACTTTGCCTTTTGGGTCCTCTCAGGAAGTGACAACTTGTTGCGGATGGGAGTATCCTGGAATGCACGGTTGCGGAGGAGATACTCCCTGACCTACAAGATTCCTCAGGTTATGGGGAGGAATGGTAACTCCTATTGTGGCAGGCATAGAAACATCTTCTTTCTTCAACATTGTCCCCAAAATTTCCATAACCAAATTCAATTGAGTCTTCAACTGAGTGTTCTCTTCTTTCAGGAGTTCTTGTCCACGGGCCAAATCCTGCATATCTAGCACCACGAATCCCATCTGTTCTTTCATCTCGTCCAATTCCCGACTAAGTTGTTCCATATCTTGAATCTGACCATGAAGCGACGAGAAGTCAAGATTTGCAGCTCTGAAAAGAAAATACCGAGTCTGAATAAGGATTCCCCATTCTGAGTACCTTCGGAGTACCTGCTATGGATGCATGAGGTGAATGAGCGGATGCAATGCCATGTTCAAACATTTTTTTTATTTTATAATCTTTCACCTTCCTTTTTTGTGTAAAATAAACATGTTATGATGCAAGGTGCAATGACATAAGTTCAAAAGTTCAGCATAACAATTGTACAATCCTCTGGATAACTGCTGTATAAATCTGCTGAATAATATGGATATCACAGGATCAAAGGTTCAGAACCAAATTCAGCATACAATAGAACCAAGTACCATGATTAAACGTTGTATAATCTCTGACCAAGTAAAATATATCAGGATCAAAGGTCCGGAACATAACTAGATAACCATCCTGAATATCGAATCCAGAAAGAAAAAAAAATCTGAGACCCATATAGTCACCAACAGAACAACAGTCACTATCAGAACATAGTCACCAACTGAGCACGAGTAACCATTTAAACATAGTCACCAACTGTACCTGTAATGATAAATCCCTCCCCACTCACGTGTGAAGACTAGATCAGGGTGAGATAATGGTAACTCGAAAATCACGGGTCCGCCTGAAAGTAAAATCATCACAACACAGACGTGCATGATGAAAGTACTTTCAATTGAACCTCATCCGAGCGTGGTATATGACATGACTGCACTAATCGGACCATGTCCTATAGCCATCATGCCCCCGCTCTATTCCTAGGTGTCCTAGTGCACTCTGGCCTGGGTACTGGGCCTTTTACCTCAATAGTAACATCCCCACCCAACATGGAAAACAGAGTCTAGCATAATAGATAACAAATAGGGAAAGCAATAAAATGCAATGCAAACTTATGCTCAGGCAAACATGTACAAATGAGTAAACTGAAAGCATAAAAATAGACACCCAAAGAAAAGAAAGCAAGAGCTAGGAGCGACTCCGGGATGGACCAGCATTTGGTCGACCTATCCCCAGTGAAGTCGCCAGCTGAAACAACCGGCTGAAAATCATCAAAACAATGAAGTCGCCATCGAACGTCTTTTATCCCACATGAAGGGAAAGGTAAACATCGAGAAAACCCGAGAAGGATGAAATCAAGGTCGAACGACCAAGAGATAAGGGTAAGGGAGTCTGTTACGCGAGGGGAAGGTATTAGCACCCCACACGCCCGTAGTACTCTACGGTATCCACTCTTGTTGTCTATCTTATGGGTGTGTTCAATCTATGCTTACTGTCTACTATACTACTGGAGGAATGCATGCAAAAGAAAGGGGAAAAAGAATGTAGGGAAAATAAAATTGTGCTCGTTCGGGCCCTACCCCAATGCCTACGTATCCCTTTTAAGGAATCAGAGCAGCCGTAGTTCGGCTTATATGTTTTTGTTTGTTTGTATTTTCTTTAACAAACAATATTAATCTCGCCTTCTGCTGCAACTCGACCTTTGGAGATTTACGCGTCAGCACAGAAGTGAATTAATACGCTCTTTTGAAAAGGGTTTGAAAGAAAGGCCTGAGGGCAAAAAGATTTTTATGTTTGTTGGTGTTTTTGCTTGTAGATAATAGCTAGTTAACCTCAAGAGAGAGATTTTAGCCATTTCTCTATTTATTCATGAAATGAGTCTTTGAGACTTGAATCATACCAAAGCTTAGAACAAGAGAATAATAATGTCGAGAAGAAACCCGCTCATCATCTCTCAAACTTAGCCAAGACATGGTTTCTGTCAGTAAATTTTTATGTATTTTTGAAGTTTGTAAAAAAAAAGTTTTTTGTTTTAACTTCATATGCAAAGGAGGAAAGAAGGTCACAGGAAGACAAAAGTCACAGGAAGACGAAAGTCACAGGAAGACGAAAGTCACAGGAAGACGAAAGTCACAGGAAGACGAAAGTCACAGGAAGACGAAAGTCACAGGAAGACGAAAGTCACAGGAAGACGAAAGTCACAGGAAGACGAAAGTCACAGGAAGACGAAAGTCACAGGAAGACGAAAGTCACAGGAAGAAGAAGGTCACAGGAAGACGAAAGTCACAGGAAGACGAAAGTCACAGGAAGACGAAAGTCACAGGAAGACGAAAGTCACAGGAAGACGAAATTCACAGGAAGACGAAAGTCACAGGAAGACGAAAGTCACAGGAAGAAGAAAGTCACAGGAAGACGAAAGTCACAGGAAGACGAAAGTCACAGGAAGACGAAAGTCACAGGAAGACTAGCCTATATCTAGATCTAATGTTATCGTGTATTAGACCTAAAGTTAGAATCTTGAGGGAATTCTACCTAGAAAGTAGTAAAGTGCAGGAGTAAAAATAGAGTTGTGACGATACCGAACGGAGAAGGTCTGTCGCCTCTTCATAACCATGCAAGCCGAAAGAGAATTCTATCAAAGCTTCCTTGAGCGAATGATTGAAAATTATGCTCTTAGCTAGCTTTGAAACTTCATGAAACTCCTCACTCAAGTCTCTTTTATTTACCAATATTGCCCAAAAAAATAAATCGCCAAAATTAATCGCAATCGAAATGAGTATGGGAAATAAGATCTCAGGAGGTGCGAACTAAATTCACTATGTGCTGCAAAAAATACAATGACATTAGGCCCCATCAAAAATGGACACAATCAGCAAGAAAATAAAAATAATCATGGTCCAAGAATTGACTAGTTTGGCCCATACTAATCATTCTTAATTTTATTATTAATCATATTATTGTATTTATTTGTTGAATTAATAATAAAAGAATAAACATGTAATAGAAATACTGGTTCAGAAAGAAAAATAAAACAAAAAAACAATTAAAACTAAAATAAAAAAATATAGGAAAGTTGAGAAAGGGGTTAGGGTAAAAGAGGGAGGTGTTCTCTTCTTCTCCACTTGCGAACAACAGCGGCGCCGCCGGCCTTCGCCTGAGTTGCTCTGTCTTCTTCTGATTCGTTTCGTCTCAACATTTTTTTGAGCTCGCTTTGTCCGGCTCACTCATCTTAACTGCTTCTTCGATTCGTTAATAAGCATCAAGCGCCTCACACCATGATAAAACACACGGCCTCCGCTTTATCTCTCTCGCCTCCACCTTGCTTGTATCAAATCTACTCTCAAACACTTACGATCTAACAAGACTTCACGAAAGGCAAATTTGAATTGAAGCAATTCTCGGGCGAACTCATGCCATGTGTTCAAATTCGAGACTCGACGAGTTAAAACGCAAGATGCAGTAATAAATCTGATGCAAAAAAGTGAAGATACGAAGCTTACCGACCAGAGTTCATCCAGCGCGTCCAAGATAACTCAGGTAAATCTTTCACTATATTCTTCTTATATCTTATTTTTTATGAGGTTCTGAGTTTTCTGGTTATGTATGCTTCTTCTTCTACCTTTCTGTGTTGTCGTGTGTCCATGAATAACATGAAAATGGAGTTGCAGTGGTTCACGTAGAAGCGGCGGAAGATCAAAGAAGGTGATGACGAAGAGTGTGTGAGGATGCGATTGAGGGACAGTTATGGAGAAAGGATCCAAGAAGATTGCAGAGAGATAGAGATATTTGTTCAGGTGTTTTTATTGATTCTTTTGGAAGTTGAAGAATGAGGATGAAGATAAGATGAGATGAGAGAGCTTTTCCTGGTTTTTGTGGTGATTCTTCTGCCCGTTCCAGAATGAGATGATTGAGAGGTAAATCATTCTTTTTTTCTGTTTTCAATCTCCTCCTCCTCTTCTGTCAATCCCAATTATGTATATATGCTGGAAGTTTTGTTGTAAAATAAGCCATGAGTTGGTTATGTGGTTAGAAGGTTTGAGAGTTTGTTATGAATTTGTTACTGAATGTTAGGTATGCTGTAACTGTTTTTGGGTTAGTTAAGTTGGTTAATTGAGATATGGTTTTGGATAGGAAGTTATGGTTAGAAAATTCTGTTAGGGAATTTAGTTGGGGAATAGGTTGTAAGAAAGCTGGAAATTTGTTGTTTAGAAATTCTACTTTGGAAATTGGTTAAGAAACGGTTAGGAATCTGTGAATTAGAAAGGTTGGTTGAAATTGTGTTAGTTATAAGTTAGAAGTCCTGTTTGGAATTGGTTGGAGTTAGAGGAGTTAGTCTATTAGAGGAAGTTGTGTTACGGTAGTTAAGAGATGAGCTGAAAAATCGGTTAGAGGGGAGGTTATGTGTTAGTTTTGGAATGAAGAGTAGCTAGGATACTGTTTAGTTATTTTTCTGCTGGACAGTTAGGGAATATGACAGTTTAGTAGCAAATTAGTTAGAAAATCTATTGTGAAAGGAGGTTAATGGATTTAGCTAAGTTTGTTGAAGGCAATTTTGTTATTAAGAGGTAATATGCTATGTGAAGAAGTTAGTAGTTGAACAAAAACGTTAGTTGGAATTGGTTAATTTCGGTTAGGAGTGGTTATTGAAGTTAGTTACAGTTGAGATTTTTTTTGAAACTGAAATTCAGTTATGTGACCTTGAAATGAGCTGGCATTATTTGTTAGTTTGTAATTCGGTTTCTGATTCCATCATTTATATTTGCAGCATGCAGAGCAGCACCAAGAACTATTGCTTCATCAGCCTCATGATTTTGTATGCAAATATATGGAAGTCATCTTCAAGTCTCCGATTCATGTGCTTCCTTTGCTATCATGTCACTCAGTTTGTCACGGCGAACTCATTGCGGAGTTGAAATTGATCTTCAACCTTCTGTGTAATTTTCTCAGCTACACGTATTGACTGTAAATGCCTATCAACTAACTCAGTTGCTTTTGAAAACCTCAATTTAGGGCCAACTGAATCTAACATAGATAGTTGTTCTTCAAAACTTATCTCAAAACTTGCAACAAATATATCAGCTAACTTGTGAACAGGAACGTTATCCAAAAGGACTTTGGTTCTTCCATCGCTTTTTTGTTTCAGCTCCAGAACAGAAATAAGCTCCGTTGCTATTTCTTTGAATTGGCGAGACAACATTATGTAATCTGGGTCTTGCTCTATTTGCTCCATCTCAGTCATAGTCATCTCAAGGGAAGATATCTTTGCAGTCTGGTATATTCCTCGTGTGCTTAGTTCCAAGACACTAAATCTACACAAACCTTCAAGAACAACGGTATATGTCACCCTTCCACTTGGTTTCTCCACTCCCCTTGATAAATGTAATGGTCGGGAAGCAACCCCCCTGTTGTGCCAATGAACAACGCCGTTCTGCTTTTTGGTATCAGGCTTGAGAGAATCTGATGAACCGTCCTGAAGTTTTGAACTTTGCTCTAGAGTATTGGCTCCTGCACCTTGAGATGCAGTGGAACCCGCTGCCTTAATTTCAAGAGCATCATGTACAGGCAGGATACCAATCATCCCTTTCTCTTCTTTCTGCCAAAGTTCTTGTTCCACCAACTTCACACTGCAAGGGGAAGTGCAACGGATTCTGATGATAGCGCCAGGTAAGAGGACCTTGTTTCTGAACGGAAGGATCGCCAAGCGACTCGGAAGCTCGACCGATTCGGCCATGTTGGGAACTCGGTGTGGAATCAAAATGGAAACCCTTGTTTGTGAAAGAAAGGAATGAACGACGTGAAGGTTGGAGCTACGAGGAGGAATAAATATTGAGAAAAGAAGCTAATTCGAAAGAGACGAATTGAGCGGAACTAACTGTCATCATTTTCTTTTCTTTGTAGAATATTGGTGTAATGGGATTGTAATGATTTTATAATGAATGTTTGATTTGGATGAACTTGAAATTTATAGTGTGAATTGTAAATGACCTTTGAACTTGAAATGTTGGGTGATGGATTTTTTTGGACGGAGTTTAAATGACAAAGTCTTGAAAAAATGCTTGAAGATATGAAAGCATCAAATTTTCTTGTGGGGTGTTGTTACAATTGAATGAAATTGAATGGAATTGGATAGTATTTTCTTGAACCATGAATGAGAATGAAATTGAATGGAATTGGATAGTATTTTCTTGAATAAATGTTCGAACGCATTGTGAACTTGAATCTGAAATAACGGTGAACATCTTTGTAATGCGTATGAACTCTGACTTGAAACAAAACCTCGCAGTCTGCACTTTACCTTCCAAGAAAGCCATATGAACAATACTTAAGACTCTTTGCCGACTTTAATCCAGTCAAACACTTTCGAACATCTTGAATTTAAATCAAACTTCAAATCCAAATCACACTTGCATTCTCAATGAACTCCTAACTTCAATCTTGAATCCCAAACCAACTTGAATAGCCAATGGGATCTTAATCCTAAAAATCCACAACCTCGCCCTTTTTGCATCATGCCTCATCCTACGATTCAATCCACAAGTCTCTTATCTCGACGAGGTCCTTCTCTAATTGACGACCTTTAATCATCACAGGTGTACACAAATGATAATGAAATAACATGATCGAGATTAACATGAAACCTTATTTCCCCTGATCTTTAATTACTTGAACATTTATCAATGAATAGAAACCCTGATTTTTAATGAAATCTTCCTTTTCTGAACCAATATTTCTTTTCCTTTACCATACTATTCTTCAAATGCAACTCGAATTCCCAACACATATTAGATGAAAATTCAAGGGAGACCTTGGCCCCAAAGTTAATTGTTCAAAGCTTACTTTAACCGAAGTCAACAGATCTTATCCACATATCTTTGAAATTGATCCATGATTATGCATCTCAAGGTCTCATAAGAGCTTGTAAGCCCATCAACCAGGTATGCCATGTTGAACAAACCCTGCCTTGAATGCCTTGAACCTTGAATTACCTTGCATGAATTCTTCTATGGGAAACCTACTTCAATCCAAACCTACTGACATCGTAGATAACAAATGAAAATGATAAGGACAATGATTGCCTTGGTTAAGGAGAAATCTATGAATTCATATCTTAGGTCATGAACCACGCTTCACAATTCAATCCTCAGCCCTTAGCGATCGGTTATTTCAACTTGAGATTAATGTCATAAGGAACATCTTACAGATGGAGGATAAAGTCTGAATCACAGAAGAATTCCCTTGATGTGAAACCCTCACAATCTTGATTCCTCGTTCAGACGCACAGAGAAATATCCGGATAAAACATCTTTGAACCATGATTCAACAAAACCTAATTTGCTTAACTGAGGAGTAGACGATTGTCATGTCACAGTCATTAATCCTAATCAAATGACAAGCATATTCATAGGAAAGGACGTCATGATTCGAAGCCCACATATGCTAGGTCACATCCTAGAGTTCTTGACCAGAATGACCTATAATCGGTTGTTCATCAGAAGATAATAGCCTTGCTGCTTGAGGGAGAAGAAGTCCTTTATTGGACATGAGCGCCTTAACCACCATGAAACCCTAGTATCGCACAACCACTGAACTTTGAACCTCAGAGCTATATTGAATGAAATGTATGCCATGTTAGTGACCTAATGAAAAAGATGCAGATGAATGCAAAAGTCTAAGCCAAAATAAAGGAAATTAGGAGGGCAAATTTTGGGGTGCAACAGAGGGGAGTGTGTTAACCAACGCATGGGCTTTGTGACTTGGGGTCAGAATTGGCCTAATTGCCCTAAGTTTGCAACATTTTAATTAGGGTTTTCTTATTAGGGTTTGTGAATTCTTTCACAGCGGCACCATTTGCCTTCGTTCTCTCCACTTTCTCTCGCTCAACGCTCGTCCTCACTGATCTTCCCCTCCCCTCAAGCCGCCGGAGCACTCTCTCCTTCTCTCACCTCCTCACAATGATCAAAGGTTTCGTTTAAACAGTATGGTTCGGTTTTTTCTTGATTTAGCATTTTTCGTTTGATTCGCGTGCTTTATTCATGTTTAGTTTGTTTAACCTATGGTATTGTATGCCTGAGATGCAGCAAAGGGGTACGAAATGGTCATACCTGTGAGACTTTCTCTGTGAAGAAAAGAGGAAAGAGGTTGGACTGATGGCATTTACGTGGTGGCCGGAGGCAGGGGAAAGAGATGATGATGGCGAGGTACGAGCTTCCGACGATTTCTTTCCTTTGATGATGATACTTTCTGAAACTTTGTTATTGTTGTTGGTTGTTTTTGTTGATGATGATAATTGTTCTGAAACTTTGTTACATCTTTCCTCTCTCTTTGAATTTGAATGATGATAATGCTAAATGCTTCTAAAACTCTTTCCTCTCTCTTGAACTTGAATTATGATGATGATTGTAGTTCTGAAACTTATTGTTGGTAGTTTTTGTTGAAACTTTGTTTGTTGGTTAATGATTGACAATGATGATGATGAAACCTTGATGATGATTATTGTTGAACTGAGTTTTGATTATTGGTTTGCTGTTTCTGAAACTTTGTCTTGTTGAATGTTCTAAATTGGCAGGCTTGTTGGCTTTTGTTATTTTGACTGAGTTGGGAGATTGTGTATTTTTTGCAGTTTGAATATGCAGGCTTTGACTGTTTTGATTGTTAGTCAGTTTTTGTTTACAGTTTGGAAATTGTGGTATAAGTTTTTGGAACTTAGCTTGGTGGTTTGGTGCTATGCAGGTTTTCGTTCTGCAAGTTTTGTTGTTGTTGCTATTTGACAGTTTGGTTAGGATTTTGCAGGTTTGGTGGTTGTTGTGAATGTTTGAAACTGATATGCAGGTTGGGAGTTTCTGTTTGATAACAGGTTTGGTTGTTTGAAAGTGTTTTTGAGTATTTTGTGAGTTTGTTACAATTTGGTTGTAACTGTTGGGCTGTTTAGGTTTGATAACAGGTTTGGGATTTGGTGAAAACTTGTTATGCCATTTTGAAATGTTCGACAGGTTTTGTGGTTGTTGTTCTTGTTGTTACACAGGTTTGGATACTTGTTTCCTTTTTAACCAAAATGTTCTCCGTCTTTTTCTTCCAGCTTGATAGTGTTATATCTAGTTGCTTTTGTAACCTGTGACAAATTTTCCAAACTGTACAATCCCAACAAAAAGGTGATATCTTTTCTCTCTTTCTCTCTCAATGATAAAGCAGTTTTCTTTTCTACTTTTTTCTGAAAGTTTGCCTTATTTCTTGGAAAATGATGATAGGCTATAACAAGCCTTTTGCTTGTGATTTGGTTTACCATGCTTCGTACTTTTGGCTTGCTGTGTTGTACTGCCTTGTCTTAGTTGCTTGCCATGCTGTTACTGCATTGTTTAGTTTGCATCCCATTTGGCCTTGTTTTGTAATGTAGTTTGGTTACTTTGTTTGTGCTATTTGGACAACATGCTTCAGTTTGCTCTGTGCTTTGCATTTGATTAATTTTTGCTTTTGCATTCTTCTTTTGAATTTTTTATTTTTCTATTTGTGAACCAAGAAGAGCAATATTCTTGTGATTTGCAAAGAGGAAAATAAAAACATGATGAAAAATAGCACTCTGATTCCAAACGGAAAACTTTAATGATGAAAAAATTCTTTCTCTTTGTTTTGAAAATTCTAATTAATTAACTGTACTAATCCCTTTTTCCTTTGTCTTTCTTTCATGTGAGCACAAATTGGAAGGTGGAAAAACAGAGGAAGCAAGAAATTCTTTGTGGCGAGCATGGGAGCAATGGAAGCTTAGGCTTAGATTTGCTATCTAGAGAGATTTTCCATTAGTTGTAATAATTTATTTTTCAATAACTATAAGTTGTAAAAACCTAAAGCATATGAATAATAATTTATTTTTTGTATCAACATCTGAAAATAAATGAAAAATCTTTGTGAGGCAATCTGATATCCAATAAAATCTTCTACTGTCAATATCTTGCAATTCTCTCCTCAAGTCTTCACTGATTCTTTAAGATTCCTGATTAAAATAACTGAAACTGCATTCCAATAATTCCAATACAAATAACTTAAACTTTAAGTAATCCAAAAACTTTGTAATCTTATAACCTTGCAACTGTATTCCAATCAAAATACGCACTGTGTATTCCAATAAATAAGCAAACGTTTCATTCCATTAACAAGAAAATGTATTAACAGACGCACATTATCTGGTTAACCTAGATCAGACAAAACCTAAATATTCCAAATGACCATCTCAGCTCCTATTTCTTGTCCCAGATAAACAAGCCTTGATAACAACTAGTAACCTTTTAGTAAACTTGAAAAAGTGTGAAAACATGTGACAGTTAATTTGAATTTCTGAGAATTCAGCTTCTTCTGAGAAATGCGAGAAAAACCCTAATTCTTGATCTACTATCAAAGAAAAGTCTGTCTGATCGATTCCTGAGCCAAATCTTAAAAATATGAGAAAACCCTAGGGTTTTGATTTCTTAAAAAATGGGAGGGCAAATTTTGGGGTACAACAGCTGCCCTGTTCAATCTTCTTGAACCTGAAGAGTTAGATCGACGAGTTTTCCGTTCGCGACTCGAAGGTAAAAGATGATTGGACACTAGAGTGCTCATAAATTTGCACTCGTCAAAGCATAGTTTGAGGGAATGGGCTTAAAGATGCCATTTGGAGATGTGACAGAATCTTGTCAGAGATGGGCTTAAAGATGCCATCCAAGAATGTTTATTGAATTATATGTTGTAGGTGAAAGAATGAGTATCAGAAAGGTATCCATGTTTGGAACGTCTCTGAGCTGGGGGTCTGAATAAGCAATAGATTAGCATCCGTGTTTGGAGCATCCGTAAACTATTTTCATGAGCTGAATCTGAACAAGCGACGGGTTAGCATCCGTGTTTGGAGGCATCCATAAACTGTTTTCATGATCCTTGAATTTGAATAAGCAATAGATTAGCATTTGTGTCTGGAGCATCCGTAAACTGTTTTCATGAGCTGAATCTGAACAAGCGACAGGTTAGCATCCGTGTTTGGAGGCATCCATAAACTGTTTTCATGATCCTTGAATTTGAATAAGCAATATATTAGCATTCGTGTCTGGAGAATCCGTAAACTATTTTCATGAGCTGAATCTGAACAAGCGACAGGTTAGCATCCGTGTTTGGAGGCATCCATAAACTGTTTTCATGATCCTATACTTGTAGCTTGTTAATCTTATCCTGAAAAGGGTAAAATATTAGCTGAAACACAAAGTTATGTTGCATGAAATGTATGATGCAATATATGTGTTTTATCAATGTTTATGATATATGAATGCAATGTATGCGCATATAAGCTGATTAGTTGTCTAGCTGAGGAAAATAAATCCTTGACTGCTGGAGATAATAAAAATTTTAACTGTTGTCGGGGAAAATAAATCCTGGACCACTGTTGGAGATTTAAGATATTTGACAACTCGTAGGGACAACTTCTGTGGGGAATTGAGAATGAGACTCTTCATTCTGCTAGGGGAATTTGTACTGAGGAGTCAAGAACGGGAATCATCGATTTGCAGGGGATTAAAAATTCTGACAAATTCATGCTTGAGAGTAAAGAAGGCTCTGGCAACTTCACTGGAGAATCGAGAATGAGAATCTTCATTATGTTGGGGAGTAAAAGTTATGTGGGGAATAGCTATACTGTTGGGGAGTAGCTATCCTGCTGGAGAGTAAGCTCAGGACTCTGAAGAAAAGCTTATTCCTGTTTGGAAGAAGTTCAGGAGTTTGGGTTGTATGCTACTTTGAGAATGAGAATCTTCATTCTGTCGGGAATATCAGGAACTCGAGTTATATGCCACTCTTCTGGGGAAGCAAGAATGAGAATCTTCATTCAGGCGTTTGGGTCAGGAGTTTGGGTGTATGCCAATCTACTGGGGAAGCAAGAATGAGAATCTTCATTCAGGCGTTTTGGTTGGGTGTATGCCAATCTTCTGAGGAAGCAAGAATGAGAATCTTCATTCAGGCATTTGGGTCAAGAGGTTGGGTGTATGCCAATCTTCTGAGGTTTCAAGAATGAGAATCTTCATTCTGTTAAGGGTATCGGGAGCTTGGGAGTATGCCAATCTTCTGGTGTTTCAAGAATGAGAATCTTCATTCTGTTAAAGGTATCAGGAGCTTGGGTGTATGCCAATCTTCTGAGGTTTCAAGAATGAGAATCTTCATTCTATTAAAGGTATTAGGAACTTGGGAGTATGCCAATCTTTTAAGGTTTCAAGAATGAGAATCTTCATTCTGTTAAGGATTAAACTGTTATCTGGTTGATCTCCAGGCTTCACAGTGTCTTGTATTGCTATCTGGTCAACATTCAGTCTTCATGATACTTTACTTCCTATCTGGTCAACGTCCAGTCTTCAGAAGAAAATCAAATGGTTATCCGATCGCCTCCGGTTTTCCTTTCGATTTCGGGGCCTACTAATATCCGGTTGAATCCGGATTCAAAGTAATTGGTTGAGTAAACTGTTATTTGGTCAACGTCCAAGCTTCACAGTATACCTTACTGTTATCTGGTCAACATCCAGGTTTCACAGTCTTGTATTGCTATCTGGTCAACGTCCAGGCTTCACAATACTTTACTTCCTATCTGGTCAACATCCAGGTTTCAGAAGAACATCAAATGGTTATCCGGTCACCTCCGGGTTTCCCTTTGATTTTGGGGCCTACTAATATCCCGTTGAATCCAGGCTTCAAAGTAATTGGCCGAGTAAACTTTTATTTGGTCAACGTCCAAGTTTCACAGTATACCTTACTGTTATCTGGTCAACATCCATGTTTCACAGTCTTGTATTGCTATCTGGTCAATGTCCAGGCTTCACAATACTTTACTTCCTATCTGGTCAACGTCCAGGTTTCAGAAGAACATCAAATGGTTATCCGGCCGCCTCCGGGTTTCCCTTTGATTTTGGGGCCTACTAATATCCAGTTGAATTCGGGCTTCAAAGTGATTGGCCGAGTAAACTGTTATTTAGTCAACGTCCAAGTTTCACAGTATACCTTACTGTTATCTGGTCAACATCCAGGTTTCATAGTGTGTAGTTTGTGAGAATTTGATTGCATCTTTCCTGAAAGGTAAAGGTTAGTGGCATGACATATATCAAACAATGATGTTCTCAAAATAAATGAGATTGCGTTGTATGATGTTCTGATGTACGGATGTGTAATGTTTTTCAAGATGACCTCTCGCTAGGGAAAATAAATCCCAAACTGGTGATGGGGAAAAGAGTTGGATTCTTCGTTTCCGATAGTGGGAAATCTTGCGACTTCAATGGGAAAAAATTTCAGGAATTCTTGAGGTCGACTTAGCTGGGAAGAGGTTGCCAAAGGTCGAAACTCTGGCTGGGAGCCATCTTATGAGAAGGATTTCGGAGAGATTTGTCACTGCCCCAAGTAACGAGTGTTTATGGCTTTGCCAGGAAATGTTTGATTGTATGTAACCCTTGGTTGGGGTTGACGTTCAATGCCCCAAGTGACAGTGACGGAGACTTGCCTCTGGCTACTCTGCACTTGAGAGATTTCTTGAAATCTTGACTGGACTGCCCCAGGTTAACTGGACTTTGAGAGATTTCTTGAAATCTTGACTGGACTGCCCCAGGTTTATTGGACAATGCCATGCCAAGTTCCCTTTTGTTGATAGGAGATTTTTGCAATGGAAATGTCATCCCACTTGAAGTGATTTTGTTCATTGAGAGAGCTTTCGTTCATTGGAACATTCACTGTGTGAATTTCTTTGCTGTCAAACAAATAGCCATATGCAAACGATGATATTCAAATAATGCAAAGTTTATGCTTGTCTTGAAATCTTGAAAAATGCGTTTTTTAGCAGAAAACTTTTCATAAGAAAAATTCAACTCAAGATTTAGAGCAAAGCCTTACAGGAGTCAGGATACCGTTTGTAACAGTATGCTTTCGAACTAACCCATGCTTCAATTAGGACTTTTGAAGGGTTGTAATGTGGCTTGGTTCACGGTTTTAAGAAACAAAGGATAAAGGCTCAAAGTATATTTGTACCCACCCGCTCTTCATGATGTTCTTCAATCCTAAACTCAGTTAATTGTGCATTTGAACTCCAAATGAGTCTGTAACAACGTTTTGGTGATGGTTCACACAAGTTGAATTTGTTTGAAGGCAGACATTTTTGCAACATTTTTCATGTTGTTGAGGATTTGTAGTGACCTCGTTCTTCTTTTTTTTATATTTGTTATCCCTGATTTTTGCCTAACTGTTCCTGTTTTTGAGATTTACAGTCAGCGGGATGCCCCAGCTTTCTTAAGCCTCCTTTGTAGGTTTTGACTTAGTGGGATTTTCTTTTCGTGAGATAATGACTGCCTAGGTAATGGGGAACCATCACCGTCTTTTGATTCCAAAGGAAATTTTTGATGTCATTCGTTGTATTACGAGATGAGAGTTTGCGGCTAAACGCACATTTTGAATTAACTGAGAGACTACCCTGCCCCAAGTTTGATTAAAGGTTTCAATTTGTGTTAAAACGGAAAACTTCTACTTCTTTGGCTCGAAGGGGTTGACTAGGGATTATCTTCCTTATAACTTCAGTGTTTAGGATTTGAAAGAAACGCCTGTACATCGTCAGCAAGGTCTGTCCAAAAGCATATTGTATGAGATTATGGCATTGTTTTCGTCATCCTCCCTCTAAAGGCTTGTAACTTTTAGCAAGAGTTAAATGTCAAAGTAGAAAAGCATAGTTTAATTATAGTGAAAACGAATGGATGAATTCAAGACAAACATATGCAATGCATTAATGAAACAGAGTTTGACATTAATAGATAATTGTTTGAATAACAAAAGAAATTACAACTTGAAAATTCAAATGAAACAAAAGCCTCTTAGTTCGAACTTGTCATTTCAGGTGGAGAACCCTCAGCGAAAGATTTTCATCTGACCATATTGTGTGAATTCCAGCACTCCTCTGTCAATCAAGTCTTGGGTCTTGTTTTTCAAAGCCCAACAGTCATTTGTATCATGCCCAGGACTATTGGAGTGGTATGCACATAATGCATTGGGATGACAGCTAGGAGCAGAGGTATTGAGATTCTAAAGAGGATCCCTTAATACAGTCAGCTTGACCTCCAAAAAGCGTTGCAGTACTAGTGATAATGGCATGTTAATCTCAGTGAAGCGCCTTCCAGATGTATTTTGCTTACGCCGATTACCCTGTTGATGCCGGTGAGGTTGTTGTTGGGCTTGTGACCCTGAAGCAAACTGGGGAGACTTTCCCTTGACTTCTTGTCTCAAGGGAGGCTGAATGATGACTTGATCCTCAACCCTAGTTGTTTGCCCCAATTGGTTACATCCATCTTGATGCAGTTTGCTGATGAGGACCCTTAGCTCTTCTTGTCCTTAAGCCAGGTTTTGAATAAGAGCAATCTGGCCCACCAGTTGTCCCATCATCTGAATTTTCATTTTTGCCAACTCAATCTGTAGCCCTTCCAACTGATCATTCTTGATGCCCCCTGGATTCCCTAGGACCATGCCCCTTGTGAGGATAGCTTTCACTTCTTCCTGCCCCTTGGACAGGTTCAAGAACATTTCTTGAAGTTGAGCGTTTTGAGCCTGGATATCTTTGACAGTCCTCTCTAGAGCCATCTCTACTGAAATAAACAGTAGGAAAATAAGGAGACCTGAAAGGGGAAAACCTATCATGATACGATGCATGATATGTGGATGCATGTTTTCAAGGATCTCGCGGGGTAAACACAAGAAAATGTTAGAGGTTGAACTTTGATCAACATCTTTGATTGGAGAACTTTGTATCGGTGAGTGTCTTTCCACGAGAATCAAGCTCACCATGTCAAGTGGGTCATAGCCCTTGACTCAAGTTTTTGTACTTGATTTTGACGACGTTTGTTTAGAGGAAAAAGAATCCTCTTGCCCTTTGGTAGACGTCTGGTTCAATATGACCCTGCATCAAAGACCCTCGAGACCCTTGAAATGGTTATTGAAAATGCTATGGTATGATGTTATGATGTTATGTACAAGTATGCAAAAGTAAGCAAGTTTATATACAAATAATCACATTCACACAAAGCAGACAAGTCCTTAGGTTTAGGCTTGCATGGAGTTTGTAGGTAAGTACCCTCTTGAAGTCTAGTTGGCTCAACCTGTCCTAGAAATAGTAACCGGGTTCTAAGGAGCTCAATATCACTGGATTATTTTCTGTGTTCATTGTTTCAGTTTAGCCACTTTACTGGCGACCGAAATATTCCAAGAAAACAACCCTCAATGAGTGTAGTATCGAGTATCTACCAACTTCGGACTGCACCAAAGTCGGTCATCTCACTACCCCTAAAAAGGCCAAGATGGTCAAGTAAAGTTTCTAAAAGTCTATTAGTGCTTCATGACATCACACAGCGGCCACGTATTCTCTTTCATTGACTCAAAGTCTACCGTACCCACAAATATGTCGCACTAATATAGCTATTGCTTCAACCATGTCGGTATACCCCACACAGTTTCCACAACGTATTGCTATTTACCTATGAATGTTTCCCAAATCCGGGTAGAGGATTTCAAACCCAAACAATAGAACCAAATGTAAAGCAATCAAAGAAAACAAAGTAAGCATGTAAAGGTGATCTAAACCCTAAGGTAACCCCACTTTTAGATGGTTCCCCAGCAGAGTCGCCAGTTCTGTGATACAGTGGGAGAACTGACTTGAGGTTTTGCGTTTGTGTTTGCAAATGTTTCGGTTTAGCAAGAGTCGTCACCTACTTTTTATTTTATCCAAAGGAAAGGTCAAAAAGCACAGGAAAGATCTTTGAGATGTTTTCTTGGGTTCGGGGGGTAGATTATGAAAAGGGAAGGTGCAAACACCCTTTTCATCCATGGTTATCCATGGGCTCTTAGTTACTTGTTTAGATCACTTGCTTTTGCTTTTCAATTGTTTGAAATGGTGCTTTGTGTGTGGTTTTTGAAAATGTTTTGAAAAGAGGCCATCATTGTGGCAACCTTTGTAATGATTCTTGTTTGAATATATACAAAGGTGTTTGTCTTTTGAAAAGATATTTCAATGTTTGAAAGTTTGTTTTGGGAAATGTTTTGAAATTGTGTTGTGAAGTGTGTTTGAAAATAGCAAGGATGTTTTTGCAAGTTTTGATCAAGTAACTAAGAGTTGTCTACCATATTTTACTCAAAGATCTTTCCTACACATTTTTAACCCTTTTGACAGTGTTGTTTTACCATTGCATTTGGTAAACAACCTTGTGTTTGGATGTTAAACGGGACAGGCGCGGGTCATCGCATACAATCATTGAAAGCAACTTGTGAGACGCTCTAGCAATTTTGTAAGGGGCGATATCGTTTTATCGAAGGCAACATCGAGGGTCATCGAGGGACTACGATCTTTGTTTATCGAAGGGTCATTTGCTAGAGTGTCGTATATTCGAGGGACATGATTGTATTTCCGAGGCAACAAGCGAGGTTACCCTAGAGGTGCACGTGTGAAAAGTGTATTGATTTCAAGTTGTTTATTCTTGGATTAGGTCATCTAGCGATTGATTTTTGAATCTTGCCATACACGCCTAATTACTACACAGTATATTGAAAGCAATAAATTGCGGGAATTAAAAGTCTAAGCTATTACAAAAGTATCCGGGAATGGGGGTACAAATATTACAAATGGGGATGAATCTCATAAGAATAGCAAAGTCCAAATATTACAACCAAATCGAATTGTTGCGATTCAATATAAAGCTATAACAAATGAAGAAATCAATAAAGTACGAAATGCATGTATTTACTTGAAAATAAATAAATAAAATCTATTCTAAAAAAGAAAGATTAAATATTTTATTATTATTATTCTTTGTATTTTATTAATCTTAAAACGAAAAGTTTAAAGAAAGAAAATTTAAACAAAATCTTTATTATTCTTTTGGTATTTTCATTAAGTGTGAGAAAAATAATAGAAAAATGAAAATGATTAAAATAAAACTAATTAAGAAAAATCGAGTTTATTTTACAAAAATGAAATTTAATATATTATTAGTATATTATTAACACAAGAAAAATAAAGAAAAGGTAAATTAAAATAGATTGAAATAAAAACAATTAAAAAAAATGGGCTTAGAGGTCTAAAAGATGCCAGGCCCAAATAAAAGGAACTATGTTTGCTGCATGTGAAACAAGCTCAAAGGGGAGGAGGGGCGCTAGCAAATTATGTATGGGCTTTGTGGTTTGAGGGGCGGATAGGCCCAACTCTTAAATTAATGCTGCTGAAAGGAAAAGAGAAACAAGGCAGAGGGGAGTATGCTAACCAACGCATGGGCTTTGTGACTTGGGGCCAGAATTGGCACAATTGCCCTAAGTTTGCAACATTTTGATTAGGGTTTTCTGATTAGGGTTTGTGAAGGCTTTCACAGCGGCGCCGTTTGCCTTCGTTCTCTTCAATTTCTCTCGCTCAACACTCGTCCTCACTGATTTTCCCCTCCCCTCAAGCCGCCGGAGCACTCTCTCCTTCTCTCACCTCCTCACAATGATCAAAGGTTTCATTTAAACTGTATGGTTCGGTTTTTTCTTGATTTAGCATTTTTCGTTTGATTCACGTGCTTTGTTCATGTTTAGTTTGTTTAACCTATGGTATTGTATGCCTGAGATGCAGCAAAGGGGTACAAAATGGTCATACCTGTGAGACTTTCTCTGTGAAGAGAAGAGGAAAGAGGTTGGTCTGATGGTGTTCACGTGGTGGCCGGAGGCAAGGGAAGAGATGATGACGGCGAGGCACGAGCTTCCGGTGATTTCTTTCCTTTGATGATGATACTTTCTGAAACTTTGTTATTGTTGTTGGTTGTTTTTGTTGATGATGATAATTGTTCTGAAACTTTGTTACCTCTTTACTCTCTCTTTGAATTTGAATGATGATAATGCTAAATGCTTCTAAAACTCTTTCCTCTCTCTTGAACTTGAATGCTGATGATGATTGTAGTTCTGAAACTGATTGTTGGTAGTTTTTGTTGAAACTTTGTTTGTTGGTTAATGATTGACAATGATGATGATGAAACCTTGATGATGATTATTGTTGAACTGAGTTTTGATTATTGGTTTGTTGTTTCTGAAACTTTGTCTTGTTGAATGTTCTGAATTGGCAGGCTTGTTGGCTTTTGTTGTTTTGACTGAGTTGGGATATTGTTTATTTGTTGCAGTTTGAATATGCAGGCTTTGACTGTTTTGATTGTTAGGCAGTTTTTGTTTACAGTTTGGAAACTGTGGTATAAATTTTTGGAACTTATCTTGGTGGTTTGGTGCTATGCAGGCTTTGGTTCTGCAAGTTTTGTTGTTGTTGCTATTTGGCAGTTTGGTTAGGATTTTGCAGGTTTGGTGGTTGTTGTGAATGTTTGAAACTGATATGCAGGTTGGGAGTTTCTGTTTGATAACAGGTTTGGTTGTTTGAAAGTGTTTTTGAGTATTTTGTGAGTTTGTTACAGTTTGGTTGTAACTGTTGGGCTGTTTAGGTTTGATAACAGGTTTGGGATTTATTGAAAACTTGTTATACCATTTTGAAATGTTGGACAGGTTTTGTGGTTGTTGTTCTTGCTGTTACACAGGTTTGGATACTTGTTTCCTTTTTGACCAAAATGTTCTCCCTCTTTTTCTTCCAGCTTGATAGTGTTATATCTAGTTGCTTTTGTAACCTGTGATAGATTTTTCAAACTGTACAATCCCAACAAAAAGGTGATATCTTTTCTCTCTTTCTCTCTCAATGATAAAGCAGTTTGCTTTTCTACTTTTTTCTGAAAAGTTTGCCTTATTTCTTGGAAAATGATGATAGGCTATGACAAGCCTTTTGCTTGTGATTTGGTTTACCATGCTTCGTACTTTTGGCCTGCTGTGTTGTAATGCCTTGTCTTAGTTGCTTGCCATGTTGTTAATACATTGTTTAGTTTCCATCCCATTTGGCCTTGTTTTGTAATGCAGTTTGGTTACTTTGTTTGTGTTGTTTGGACAGCATGCTTCAGTTTGCCTTGTGCTTTGCATTTGAATAATTTTTGCTTTTGCATTCTTCTTTTGCATTTTTTATTTTTCTCTTTGTGAACCAAGAAGAGCAATCTTCTTGTGATTTGCAAAGAGGAAAATAAAAACGTGATGAAAAATAGCACTCTGATTCCAAACGGCAAACTTTAATGATGAAAAAATTCTTTCTCTTTGTTTTGAAAATTCTAATTAATTAACTGTACTAATCCATTTTTCCTTTGTCTTTCTTTCATGTGAGCGCAAATTGGAAGGTGGCAAAACAGAGGAAGCAAGAAATTCTTTGTGGCGAGCATGGGAGCAATGGAAGCTTAGGCTTAGATTTGCTATCTAGAGAGATTTTCCATTAGTTGTAATAATTTATTTTTCAATAACTATAAGTTGTAAAAACCTAAAGCATATGAATAATAATTTATTTTTTGTATCAACATCTGAAAATAAATGAAAAATCTTTGTGAGGCAATCTGATATCCAATAAAATCTTCTACTGTCAATATCTTGCAATTCTCTCCTCAAGTCTTCACTGATTCTTTAAGATTCCTGATTAAAATAACTGAAACTGCATTCCAATAATTCTAATACAGATAACTTAAACTTTAAGTAATCCAAAAACTTTGTAATCTTATAACCTTGCAACTGTATTCCAATCAAAATACGCACTGTGTATTCCAATAAACAAGCAAACGTTTCATTCCATTAACAAGAAAATGTCTTAACAGACGCACATTATCTGGTTAACCTGGATCAGACAAAACCTGAATATTCCAAATGACCATCTTAGCTCCTATTTCTTGTCCCAGATAAACAAGCCTTGAGAACAACCAGTAACCTTTTAGTAAACTTGAAAAAGTGTGAAAAGATGTGACAGTTAATTTGAAATTTTGAGAATTCAGTTTCATCTGAGAAATGCGAGAAAAACCCTAATTATTGATCTACTGTCAAAGAAAAGTCTGTCTGGTCGATTCCTGAGCCAAATCTTAAAAATCTGAGAAAACCCTAGGGTTGTGATTTCTTGAAAAATGGGAGGGCAAATTTTGGGATACAACAGCAGGCAATTAAAGAATGCAGCATGGTAAACCAAACAACAAGCAAAGGGCTTGTTGCATATAGCCATTTTCATCATTTTCCTAAAAAATTGGCAAACTTTTCAGAAAAGCAGAGAAAAGCATTTTTGTTTTTATCATGGAGAGAGAATAGAGAGAAAAGATATCACCTTTTGTGTGGGGATTGTGCAGTTTGGCTACTTTGTCACAAGTTACAAAACAGAAGAAAACCAAGATATAACAGGAAAAAACATTGGATAAAGACTCAGAATTCCAGCAACAGATATATATACACAAAAAACCTGTCCAACAACTTTCAAACATTTCAAACTCAGTTCCCATATAACAAACTGAAAAAACCATAAGTTTAACAACAACATAACCATTGTATAAACCTCCAAACCTGTGAACTCACAAACAACCAAATCCTCCCAATTGTCTACAAAAACATTTTGTCAAACCAATTTCTAAAAACCTGAAAAGACAACAAGTTAGCAATAACTCCCAACCTGTTAAACCAGTTTCAAAGAAGCCAACAACTCAAACCACAACAACCTCCCAACCTGTTAACAATAAGCCAACAACCTTTAAAAGATCAAAAAACCTGCACATTCAAGCTGCAAAACATAGCAAGCCTGCAAACTCACCAAACTATCCAAAACAAAGAGAAACAACCTTCAACTGTAAAACCAAAGCCAATAATCATTACCAAACCAATAACAATATCCTCAAGCTTCTAAAACATATAATTCCAACTCAGTTCAACATCAACAAAACAAACAACCATCCTCAATATAGCATACAGATAAACATATAGACAAGAGTTTCAGAAACCATCATTAAAACAAAGTTTCAGAAACAACAAACCATTATCCAACAAAGTCAGAAGAGAAGCAATAATCATCATCATCGTCATCAACAACTTACAAATCAGAAGTTTCAGAAGCAATTATAATCAAACTAACCAACAAATCAAAGTCAAAAGCGAAGTTTCATCATCATTCAAGGTTTAAGAAAGAAAAAAAGAAGTTACCGGAAGCTCGCACCTCACCATCCTCATTTCTCCCCTTCCTGCTTCTGGCCGCCAAGGAACACCCAGCTCAAATCTCACTGTCCTTTTCCAGTTTGCAAAAACCCCAACGGTACGTCTCCTTTCAAACCCTTTTCTGCACCTCAATAAGCAATAAAATGGATTAACGAACAGAACATGAACAAAACATAAACAATGAAACTGTTAAGCCCAAGAACCGAATCTTACCTCCCAAAAAAACGAAACCATTAACATCTGTTTAGGAAGTGAGAGGAGAGATGCTCCGGCAAATTGAGAGTGAATGGAAGATCAGAGAGGAACGAGCGATCGAGTGAGAAAGAGATGAAGAGAAAACGAAGGACAACGGCGCTGTTGTAAAAGCGCAGAACACGAACCCTAATTTTTTTCCACAAAACCCTAATCAGAAAGCTTAAGTTTGTTTTGGGCCACTCCGTTTCAAACAACCAAAAGCCCATGCGCCTGCTGGCTCGCACCCCCCTCCATCCTTGCCTTATTCCTTTTCTATTTTGGTCCTAGCATCTTTGATCATCCCTAAAGCCCATTTTTACTTTTTTTTTATTTACTTCTCTTTGTTAGCAATTTCATAAAAAAAACTCAATACTTTTTTTTATCAAACTAAATTAATCTTGAAATTAATTTTCTTTTTCTACTTTTAATTTGTTACACATAATGAATACATCAAAAAATTTAATTTAATTAGTTTGCTTTCTTTAAACTTTTTTTTTACTAATTATTAAAAAAAATACAAAAGAGTAATAATAAAGATCCTTTTTTTAGTTTAAATCATTTCTTTTATAGAATTAATTTTATTTTCAAGTAAATACATATATTTCATACTTTATCAATTTTATTTTTATAAATTGGCTTATCTTTATATTGAATCGCACAACAATTCGATTTGGTTGTAATATTTGGAAATCGCTATTTGTTATGTGAATCATCCCCATTTGTAATAATTGTACCCCAATTCCCGGATACTTTTATAATAACTTAGACTTTTAATTCCCTCAATTTATCGCTTTCGATATACTGTGTAGTAATTAGGCATGTATGGCAAGATTCAAAAATCAATCACTAGATGACCTAATCCAAGAATAAATAACTTGAAATCAACACACTTCTCACACGTGCACCTCTAGGGTAACCTCGCTTGTTGCCTCGAAAATACAATCATGTCCCTCGAATATGCGACACTCTAGAAAATGACCCTTTGATAAACAAAGATCGTAGTCCCTCGATGACCCTCAATGTTGCCTTCGATAAAACGATCTCGTCCCTTACAAAATTGCTAGAGCGTCTCAGAAGTTACTTTCAATGACTGTATACGATGACCCGCGCCTGTCCCGTTTAACATCCAAACACAAGGTTGTTTACCAAATACAATGGTAAAACAACACTGTCAAAGGGTTAAAAATATGTAGGAAATATCTTTGGTTAGGGTAGACAACTCCTAGTTACTTGATCTCTTGCAAACATCCTTGCTAAATTTCAAAACACACAATTTCAAAACATTTTCACAAAACAAACTTTAAAACATTGAAACATCTTTTCAAAAGACAAACACCTTTGTAAAACATTCAAACAAGAATTGTTACAAAGGTTGCCTAGACGAGGCGTCTTTTCAAAACCACACACACAAAGCACCATTTAAAACAATTGAAAAGCAAAAGTAAGTGATCTAAAACAAGTAACTAAGAGCCCATGGAAAACCACGGATGAAAAGGGTGCTAGCACCTTCCCTTTTCATAATCTACCCCCTGAACCCAAGAAAACATCTCAAAGGTCTTTCCTGTGCTTTTTGACCTTTCCTTTGGATAAAATAAAAAGTCGGTGGCGACTATTTCTAAACCGCACAAGTGTGAACACAAACGCAAAACCTCAAGTCAGTTCTCCCACCGTATCACAGAAATGGCGACACTATTGGGGAAAATACCTAAAAGTGGGGTTACCTTAGGGTTTTAGATCACCTTTACATGCTTATTGTTGTACCCCAAAATTTTCCCTCCCATATTCTTCAAGAATTGCAAAGAGCATGCTTCAAAATCTCCCCAAGGATTGCACAGTTCAAGGGCCTCCTAACAGTCAAAAACTAGGGTTTTGGTTCTGAAAAAGAAAATGAAGTTTCCAAGGGTCCAATCAAGTCCCACATGCCTACAAACATTGTCAAGTATCCTCATGTCAAGTTTCAAGACTTACAGCACAAAATTGCACAGTCAAAAACCCTAATTGCCCTACAGTCAACTGTAGGGGCAAAATGGTCATTTGACAGTCAAAAGCCCAAATTTTTGGTCAACATCTTATTTTGAAGCCACAAACATCATTTGATCAATTCTTGATCATGATTCTCAAGGCATTGCTCAAAAAGTCCCAAGATGCAAAAGTTTCCATATTTGGACAGTGGAAAAAGTCAACTGTAACTTGACCAAGGCATAACTTCCACATGGATTATCAGAAAAATTCCATCCAAAGCTCATTTTGAAGAGAAAGAAATTTCCTACAACTCCTCTTCACACTTCAAGTCCAATAAATGCTCTCACAAAAAGTTATCAATTTCAACATTATAGGTCATTTTCAAAATTCAACAAAAAGGGACTTTAAGTCAAAGGCCATAACTTGAGATTGGTAAATCCAAATGACATGGGACCAAAGGCATTGGTTAGAGGACTTCAATACCTTTCCAAAATGTCCAAGAACATGATCCAAGCTTAAAAATTGAGCAAGATGTGCCTTGTGGAAGTTGGGAAATTTTTGGGTATTTTGAAAAGTCAACTTTGCTTCAAATGCCTTAAAATTGCTAATGGGCCTCATTTTCTTCCAAGATTCATCATCCAAAGCATATTCACGACCATTTGGTCCAAAGGGGATTTATTCATCATTTTTATTTATTTATTTGAATTTTTAATTACAATTAATTCATTTAAATTAAATAAAATATGGAAAAATACTAAACCAAAGTTTTTAAATCTTTTTGTGCAGAATAAACTCTCCTTAAAAGCTCAAGATTCGTGCATAACCAAAATTGGAAGGTTTTGCCATGATTGGAATCAAAAACATGTGGAAAAAGATTGAAAAAAAATATGCCATCAAATCCAATATTTGATTCATGATTGCATTGATCTTTTGATTCAAAACTCAACCCTAATTCATTCCTTACATATACTAATGCAAACCTAATGCACAGAACCCTCTAAGCTGCGCCCCATCTGAAGAACCAAGTTTGCATTTTTACCAAAAAAATCAAAAACTGAAAACTACCTTGGAGGACGATTCAAAGGAGAATATTGATCCCATTAGCTTGCCAAGACATCATTGAACCTGACTGAACACTTTTCCACGTCCATAGCACCCAGAATTGGTATACAGCAGTCCAACTGTTTCATCCTTTTTGCATAATCGTATTTCATCATCCATGCCATAATTTTGAATTCTAATGCTTGTTTTGTACTAGTCGTATCATTCTGAAGCTAACCATATTGTTTAATTGAGTTTCTCTGTTATGGAAAAATTGGGACATGATACTTAGGCCATTAAAATCAGGAGCTTCAGACGAATTCAATGGATAACTCGCGATCAATTTATGATCAAAGGATTTCTATTCGCTATTTTTTTATACATCATATAGTGGGGGTTTAAAACCCCCGCAATCTTGTTTCTTTTTTCAGGTAAAACGCAGAGCAATTGGAGAAGATGCTTAGTTGTCATAACATGAGTGGGCAATTCAAACTTCAGCGCGCGTTTTTGTTTCTAGGCCACTAACGCTGATTTTCGTTTATATTATTTATTTGTTATTTTAGATACAACGCGCATGACTGGTTCAGTTGGTGGAGGATAACATTGGTAAGCCTTGGGACCTGCGTTCGAACCCCAGGTCCCCCTTCTTTATTCTATATTTTTCTGCCTAACGCGTTTCTATGTAGTTTACCTCCTAATGACCATCATACACCCATAATCCAAGCGCGCCACATGGCCACTGAGGGCAATCCAAGGGTCCTGATCTGATGAACACCATGGACACTGGTCAATGCACACGCACGCTTCCAGAAAAGTCAAACAAGGCCTTAAACATTGGGCCTAATTGCTGGGACGAAACCTCCAGTTTGGGGTCAACACCCCCTTTGGTTTGCTCTCTTCCATTTTTTTTCTATTTTTATTTATTTTGTTTAAGTTTTATTTAATTCTTCAAATTAATATTTTTCTCAACATAAAAAAATAATAAAAATCAGAAAAAGGCAAAAATAAAATATATTTGATTTAATATTTTCTTTTTTGTAAATAAATCTTATTAATTAATTTAGTCTTAATTTTAGGTTTAAATCTTAATGTTTTTTTATAAACTTAAAAATAGTTAGAATTAGGGTTTTAATCACTTTTTATCTTTTTCTTTTCTTTTACCATTATAATAATTAATTATTTATATTTGTAAATAAAATTGTATTAAATAATTAGGTTAATTCTAGATTTAACTTTAACATGTTTTTATTAATAAATTAAAAATAGCTAGAACTAGGTTTTAAATTTCATTTAATTCTCTTATTAAAAATCCATAAATACAAAAACTCAAAAATAATTTCTTTCTCTCATTTAATTTGATTAATTTATTTATTATAATTTAATTTCCTAAAAAGGGTCCAACGCCCTCGCATTCGATCGTAATTCCAATTCGCACGCTTATTTTATTTCCTTTCTTATAATATTCATGTAATTCTCCCAAAGCCATGTAAATCAGACATTTATCTTTTCCGCACTTTATTTCTTTATTCAAATCGGGTCCTGGATTAAATTTGGCGATGTGGACCCGCGCCTTTGTAATAGCATAGAACTTTTAAAATTCCGCACTTTTTAACTGTTAATAAATTTGCATGCAAGAATGAATGTTAAAATAAAAACAAAAGCGTAGATCACCCATGACATGACAAGACAAAATATCTGAAAACGACACACAAATCACAAACCACCCCTAGGGTACGCCTCACTGTTGCCTTGCCCCTCGAAAGGTGATCGTCGAGTAGAGGATGTTTTAGTAAGTCCTCATGATCCAGGAACCTGACATGAGGGTAGCTTCTAAGGTGTCTTCCTATTGCTCTGGTGATCACCATGTCCCGAACCTTCGAATTGACCCGAACACCTCCAATGGTGGTGCTACCTACCTCTCAATGGTGGGATGGCACTACCTTAAGGACATTTACACAGCCTAATTCCTTAGGGTAGGTGGATGACTCGTAGATACTTGCTCTATTCAAAAACAAATCAAAACTCTTTTCACACCGACACTTTTCAAAAGCTTTCGAAAGAAATTTTTCAAACACTCTTGAGGACTGATACAAGAGTCGAACTGAAACTTTCAAAGAAACTTTTTCAAACCCACTCACCTTGAAAAGCAAACGAACCTTTTGAAAACACAAGTGAGCAAGTATCTAAGAGCCCATGGATAACCATAGATAGAAAGGGTGCTAACACCTTCCCTTTCTATAATCTACCTCCCGAACCGAGAGCAATCTCTATAAGGAATTTTTCTGTGCTTTTGTCCTTTCCATTTGGAGAAAATAAAAGACGGTGGCGACTCTTGCTTCCGCGACATTTCGCGAACCAACTTTAAACAGTCAGTTCCAGATCCACCGATCACACTTATCTTGTTTGATTTGTATGCTTTACTTTTTTGGTTCCTTGTTTGGGTTTGTTTTAAATCCTACACCCGGATTTGGGGGCACCTTTTAGGTAAGTAGCAATAAACTGTGAGGGAACTGTGTGGGGTATACTGACATGGTTGAAGCAGTAGCTACGTTGATGTGGCACTTTGGTTGGTACCGTTAACCCTTGAGTTGAATCAAGGAGAGTACGGGGCCTCCGCGTGGTGTCGTGAAGCATCAACTGACTTTAGAACCTTACTTGACCAACTTGGCCTTTTAGGATGTAGTGAGATGACCGACTTTGGTGCAGTCCGAAGTTGGTAGATACTTGATACTACACTCATTGAGGGTTGTTTTCTTGGAATATTTCGGTCGCCAGTAAAGTGGCTAAACTGAAACAATGAACACAGAAAACAATCCGGTGATATTGAGCTTCTTAGAACCCGGTTACTATTTCTAGGACAGGTTGAGCCAACTAGACTTCAAGAGGGTACTTACCTACAAACTCCATGCAAGCCTAAACCTAAGAAGTTGTCTTCTTTATGTGAATATGGTTATTTGTATGTACACTTGCTTACTTTTGCATACTTTTACATAACATTATAACATCATACTATAGCATTTTCACTAATCATTTCAAGGATCTCGAGGGTCTTTGGTGCAGGGTCACGTTGAACCAGACGTCTACCAAAAGGCAAGAGGATTCATTTTCCTCTAAACAAATGTTGTCAAAGATCAAGTACAACAACTTGAATTAAAGGCTATGACCCACTTGACATGGTGAGCTTGATTCTCGTGGAAAGACATCCATCGATACAAAGTTCTCCAATCAAGGATGTTCAGTTTCTAACATTTTTCTCGTGTTTACCCCACGAGATCCTTGAAAACATGCATCCACATATCATGCATCGTATCATGACAGGTTTCCCCCTTTCAGGTCTCCTTATCTTCCTACTGTTTATTTCAGTAGAGATGGCTCTAGAGAAGACTATCAAAGATATCCAGGCTCAAAACGCTCAACTTCAAGAGATGTTCTTAAACCTATCCAAGGGGCAGGAAGAAGTGAAAGCTCTCCTCACAAGGGGAATGGTCCTAGGGAATCCAGGGGGCATCAGGAATGATCAGCTGGAAGGGCTACAGATTGAGATGGCAACAATGAAAATTCAGATGATGGGACAACTAGTGGGCCAGGTAGCTCTCATCCAAAACTTGGCACAAGGACAAGAGGAGTTAAAGGTCCTCATCAACAAGCTTCATCTAGGCGAACATAATCAAATGGGGCAAATAACTAGGGTTGAGGATCAAGTCATCTTTCAACATCCCTTGAGACAAGAAGTTAAGGGAAAGTCTCCCCAGTTTGCTTTAGGGTCACAAGCCCAACAACAACCTCACTAACATCAACAGGGTAATCGGCGTAAGCAAAATACATCTGAAAAGCACTTCACTGAGATTAACATGCCATTATCCCAAGTGCTGCAACGCTTGTTGGAAGTCGAGCTGATTGTATTAAGGGACCCCCCTCGGCATCCCAACACAGCCGCTCCAGGGTACAATCCAAATGCAAGATGTGCGTATCATTCCAACAATCCTGGACATGACACCGATGATTGTTGGACATTGAGAAACAAAATTCAAGATCTGATTAAAGAAACAACGTTGGAGTTCCCACAAGATGGTCAGATGAAAATCTTCCGCTGAGGGTTCTCCACCTGAAATGACAAGTTCGAACTAAGAGGATTTTGTTTCATTTGAATTTTCAAGTTGTAATTTCTTTTGTTATTCAAACAATTATCTATTAATGTCAAACTTTGTTTCATTAATGCATTGCATATCTTTTTCTTGAATTCATCCATTCGTTTTCACTATACTTAAACTATGCTTTCTACTTTCTTTCTGACATTTAACTCTCGCTAAAAGTTACAAACCTTTAAAGGGAGGATGACGAACACAATGCCATAATCTCATACAATATGCTTTTGGACAGACCTTGCTGACGATGTACAGGCGTTTCTTTCAAATCCTAAACATTGGAGTTATAAGAAAGAGAATCCCTAGCCAACCCCTTCGAGCCAAAGAAGTAGAAGTTTTCTGTTTTAACACAAATTGAAACCTTTAATTAAAACCTAGGGCAGGGTAGTCTCTCAGTTAACTCAAATGCATGTTGAAGTCGCAAACTCTCATCTTGTATTACAATGAATGACATCAAAAACATTCCTTTGGAATCAAAAGGCAATGATGGTTCCCAATCACGTAGGCAGTCATTAGCTACCAAAAGAAAAGCACACTGAGTCGAAACCTACAAAGGAGACTTACGAAAGCTGGGGCATCCCGCTGACTGTAAATCTCAAAAACAGGAACAGTCAGGCAAAAATCAGGGATAACAAATATAAAAAAAGAGAGAAAGAGGTCACTACAAATCCTCAACAAAAATAATGTGGCAAAAATGACTGCCTTCCAACAAATTCAACTTGTGTGAACCATCACCCAAAGCGTCACTCCAGACTCATTTGGAGTTTCAAACGTACGATTAACTGAGTTTAGGATTGAAGAACATCACGAAGAGCGGTGGGTACAATATACTTTGATCCTTTATCCCTTGTTTCTTAAAACCGTGAACCAAGCCACGTTACAACCCTTCAAAAGTCCTAATTGAAGCATGGGTTAGTTTGAAAGCATACTGTTACAAAAGGTATTTTGACTCCTGTAAGGCTTTGCTCTGAATCTTGAGATGAATTTTTCTTATAAAAGTTTTCTGCTAAAAAATGCATTTTCAAAATTTCAAGACAAGCATAAACTTTGTATTATTTGAATATCGTTGTTTGCATATGGCTATTTGTTTGACAGCAAAGAGGTTCACACAGTAAATATCCGATGAACGAAAGCTCTCTCAGTGAACAAAATCACTTCAAGTAGGATGGCACTTCCGCTGCAAAAATCTCATATCAACAAAGGGGACATGGCATGGCATTGTCCATTAAACCTGGGGCAGTCCAGTCAAGATTTCAAGAAATCTCTCAAGGTCCAGTTAACTTGGGGCAGTCCAGTCAAGATTTCAAGAAATCTCTCAAAGTGCAGAGTAACCGGGGGCAAGTCTCCGTCACCATCACTTGGGGCATTGAACATCAATCCCAACAAAGGGTTACATACAGTCAAACATTTCCTGGCAAAGCCATAAACACTCGCTACTTGGGGCAGTGATAAATCTCTCCAAAATCCTTCTCATAAGAGGACTCCCAGCTAGAGTTTCGATTTTTTATAACCTCTTCCCAGCTAAGGCGACCTCAAGAATTCCTGAGAATTTTTCCCATTGAAATCGCCAGATTTTTCACTACCGGAAACGAAGAATTCAACTCTTTTCTCCATCACCAGTCGGGATTTATTTTCTCCAACGAGAGGTCGTCTTGAAAACATTACACATCCATACATCAGGACATCATACAATGAAATCTCATTTATTTTGAGAACATCTTTGTTTGATATATGTCATGCAACTAACCTTCACCTGTCAGGAAAGATGCAGTCAAATTCTCACGAAATTCAAGCTATGAAGCCTGGACCGCGACCAGATAGTAGTTCAATCAACTTTCCCCTTCAACAACAGTCCAAGATTTATTTTCCCCGGCATCTGTTGAAGATATTCCAAGACTTTCGTCTGGCTCAGTTAAATCGATTCTAAGATTTTTCTGATCCTTATCCAGTCAAAGTAATTCAATACCTTCTCTGGCTCAGTCAGATCGACACTAAGATCTCCCTGATTCTTATTCCAGTTGAAGATATTCCAGATTTTGCTGATAAACCTCTCAACGAGTTATTCTGATTCACTTCCAGATTTTTGCTGTTTCAGAACCAGTTCAAACTTTCCATCAACTATCATCTTTGGATGGCATCTATAAGCCCATCTCCGACGATTCTCCTCTGTTTCTCCAAATGGCATCTTTAAGCCCATTTCCATACACGATCTCTACAACACGTCATTAAGATCCTCAGCAGGGATGAGACTACCAACTACCAATCCCCAGCGGAGTTGAAACTACTAACCCACAACGGAAATCATCTGGTTTCTCCAATTCCTCAGCAAGTTATCTTAAAGCCTGGAAATCAACCAGATAACATTTAACTTTTGTCTTATCCCCAACCAAGGATAACTCCCCAGAAGATTGGCATACACCCAAGCTCCTGATACCCTTAACAGAATGAAGATTCTCATTCTTGAAATCCCAGAAGATTGGCATACACCCAACCTCCTGACCCAAACGCCTGAATGAAGATTCTCATTCTTGCTTCCCCAGAAGATTGGCATACACCCAACCTCCTGACCCAAACGCCTGAATGAAGATTCTCATTCTTGCTTCCCCAGAAGATTGGCATACACCCAACCTCCTGACCCAAACGCCTGAATGAAGATTCTCATTCTTGCTTCCCCAGAAGATTGGCATACACCCAACCTCCTGCCCCAAATGCCTGAATGAAGATTCTCATTCTTGCTTCCCCAGAAGATTGGCATACACCCAACCTCCTGACCCAAACGCCTGAATGAAGATTCTCATTCTTGCTTCCCCAGAAGATTGGCATACACCCAAGCTCCTGATACCCTTAACAGAATGAAGATTCTCATTCTTGAAACCTCGGAAGATTGGCATACACCCAAGCTCCTGATACCCTTAATAGAATGATGATTCTCATTCTTGAAACCTCAGAAGATTGGCATACACCCAAGCTCCTAATACCCTTAACAAAATGAAGATTCTCATTCTTAAAGTGGCATACAACCTAAACTCCTGAATTTCTTCCAAACAGGAATAAGCTATTCCCCACAGAGTTTTTACTCCCCAACAGAATGAAGATTCTCATCCTTGATTCTCCAGTGAAGTTGCCAAAGCCTTCTTTACTCTCAGCATAAATTTGTCAGAATTTTTAACCCCCTGCAAATTGAAGATTTTCTTTCTTGGCTCCTCAGCATGAAATCCCCAAGGATGCAAATTCCCCTAGCAGATTGAAGATTCTCATTCTTGATTCCACGCAGAAGTTGTCAAAGTTTTTGATAATCTTCAGAAGTCAGCAAGGATTTCTCATCTCCAGCAGTAGTCAAGGATTTATTTTCCCTGGCAGCAGCCAAAGAGTTTGTTATCGCCAGCTATCAAGGATTTATTTTCCTCAGCAAGACATCTAATTAGCTTACATGTGCATACATTACAATCATATATCATAAACATTGATAAAACACATATATTGCATCATACATTTCATGCAACATAACTTTGTGTTTCAGCTAATATTTTACCCTTCACAGGATAAGATTAACAAGCTACCAGTATAGGATCATGAAAACAGTTTACGGATGCTCCAAACATGGATGTTAATCTATCGCTTGTTCAGATTCAGCTCATGAAAACAGTTTATGGATGCTCCAGACATGGATGCAAATCTATTGCTTATTCAAATTCAAGGATCATGAAAACAGTTTACGGATGCTCCAGACATGGATGCTAATATATCGCTTGTTCAGATTCAGCTCATGAAAACAATTTACGGATGCTCCAGACATGGATGCAAATCTATTGCTTGTTCAAATTCAAGGATCGTGAAAACAGTTTACGGATGCTCCAGACATGGATGCTAATCTATCGCTTGTTCAGATTCAGCTCATGAAAACAGTTTACGGATGCTCCAGACATGGATGCAAATCTATTGCTTGTTCAAATTCAAGGATCATGAAAACAGTTTACAGATGCTCTATACATGGATGCTAATCTATCGCTTGTTCAGATTCAGTTCATGAAAATAGTTTACGGATGCTCCAGACATGGATGCAAATCTATTTCTTGTTCAAATTCAAGGATCATGAAAACAGTTTACGGATGCTCCAGACATGGATGCTAATCTATCGCTTGTTCAGATTCAGTTCATGAAAATAGTTTACGGATGCTCCAGACATGGATGCAAATCTATTGCTTGTTCAAATTCAAGGATCATGAAAACAGTTTACGGATGCTCCAAACATGGATGCTAATCTATCGCTTGTTCAGATTCAGCTCATGAAAACAGTTTACGGATGCTTCAAACATGGATGCTAATCTATCGCTTGTTCAGATTCAGCCTCATGAACACAATTTACGGATGCCCCAAACATAGATGTTAATTTATCGCTTGTTCATATTCGGCTTCGGAAAACAGTCTATAGATGCTCCAGACATGGATGCAATTCTATCGCTTATTCAAAATATAAGATTTCGGAAAACAGTTTATAGAGGCTCCAGACATGGATGCCATTCTATTTCTTATTCAGATCCCCAGCTCAGAGACGTTCCAGACATGGATACCTTTTTTATACTCATTCTTTCACCTACAACATACAATTCAACAAACATTCTTGGATGGCATCTTTAAGCCCATCTCCGACAAGATTCTGTCACATCTCCAAATGGCATATTTAAGCACATTCCCTCAACCATACTTTGACGAGTGCAAATTTACGGGCACTCTAGTGTCCAATCATCTTTTACCTTCGAGTCGCAAACGGCAAACTCGTCGATCTAACTCTTCAGGTTCAAGAAGATTGAACAGGGGCAGCTGTTGTACCCCAAAATTTTCCCTCCCATTTTTCACAAGAAATCACAACCCTAGGGTTTTCTCAGATACTCAAGATTGGCTCAGGAATTAATCAGACAGATTTTCTCCTATGGCAGTAAATCAGGAATTAGGATTTTTCTTGCATTTCTCAGAAGAAACTGAATTCTCATAAATTCAATTAACTGTCACATGTTTTCACGCTTTTTCATGTTTACTGAAAGGTTACTGGTTGTTCTTAAGGCCTGTTTATCTGGGACAAGAAATGGGAGTTGAGACTGTCATTTGGAACATTCAGGTTTTGTCTGATCCAGGTTAACCAGATAATGTGCGTCTGTTAAGACATTTGCTTGTTAATGGAATGAGACGTTTGCTGGTTTATGGAATGAACATTCGTTTATGGAATACACAATGCGTGTTTATTTGGAATGCAGTGGCGAGATTGCATGATCATTGGAATTTAAGTCATCTGGATTGGAATTATTGGAATGCAGTTTCAATTATTTTAATCAGGAATCTTAAAGAATTAGTGAAGATGCGAAAAGAAAATTGCAAGTTATTGACAGTAGAAGATTTTATTGGATATCAGATTATCTCATAAAGACTTTCTTTATTTTATTTCAGATGTTGTTACAAAAATAATTTATTATTCAAATGCTTTAGGTTTTACAAATTATAGTACTTGGAAAATAAATTATTACAACTAATGGAAAATCTCTCTAAGTTACAAATCTAAGCCTAAGCTTCAATTGCTCCCATGCTCGCCACATAGGCTCCGGCTTTCTATGCTTTTCCACCTTCCAATTTGCGCTCACATGAAAGAAAGACAAAAAGGGATTAGTACAGTTAATTGAACATGAATAGAATTTTCAAAAAAAAAAAGAAGAAAGAAAAATGTTCATCATTAAAATTTGTCGTTTGGAATCAGAGGGCTATTTTCATCACGTTTTTATTTTTCTCTTTGCAAATCACAAGAAGATTGCTCTTCTTGGTTCACAAAGAGAAAAATGAAAAATGCAAGCTAAAGAATGCAACAAGGCCAAACTGAATGCAACAAGGCCAAACAAGCAAGTAAAACAGCAGGCGCGCAAAAGCAAATGGTCCAAATGAAAAACATATGTTCCAAACTGCAGCATGGTGTCCAAACAGCACAAACAAGGCGCCAAACTGAACTAAACAAAGCCAAATACAAATTGGACAATGCAGTAAAACAAAGTACAAGGCAAGTACAATGCAACAAACAAAGTACAAATAGCAGGCAATTAAAGAATGCAGCATGGTAAACCAAACAACAAGCAAAGGGCTTGTTGCATATAGCCTTTTTCATCATTTTCCTAAAAAATTTGCAAACTTTTCAGAAAAGCAGAGAAAAGCATTTTTGCTTTTATCATGGAGAGAGGAGAGAGAGAAAAGATATCACCTTTTGTATTGGGATTGTGCAGTTTGGCTACTCTGTCACAAGTTACAAAACAGAAGAAAACCAAGATATAACAGAAAAAAACATTGGATAAAGACTCAGAATTCCAGCAACAGAAATATATACACAAAATACCTGTCCAACAACTTTGAAACATTTCAAACTCAGTTCCCATATAACAAACTGAAAAAACCATAAGTTCAACAACAACATAACCATTGTACAAACCTCCAAACCTGTAAACTCACAAACAACCAAATCCTCCCAAATGTCTACAAAAACATTTTGTCAAACCAATTTCTAAAAACCTGAAAAGCCAACAAGTTAGCAATAACTCCCAACCTGTTAAACCAGTTTCAAAGAAGCCAACAACTCAAACCACAACAACCTCCTAACCTGTTAACAATAAGCCAACAACCTTCAAAAGATCAAAAAACCTACACATTCAAGTTGCAAAACATAACAAACCTGCAAACTCACCAAACTATCCAAAACAAAGAGAAACAACCTTCAACTGTAAAACCAAACCCAACAATCATTACCAAACCAATAACAATATTCTCAAGCTTCCAAAACATATAATTCCAACTCAGTTCAAAATCAACAAAACCAACAATCATCCTCAAGATAGCATACAGTCTAAACATATAGACAAGAGTTTCAGAAACCATCATTAACCAACAACAAAACAAAGTTTCAGAAACAACAAACCATTATCCAACAAAGTCAGAAGAGAAGCAATAATCATCATCATCATCAACAACTCACAAATCAGAAGTCTCAGAAGCAATCATAATCAAACTAACCAACAAATCAAAGTCAGGAGCGAAGTATCATCATCATTCAAGATTTAAGAAAAAAAAGAAGTTACCGGAAGCTCGCGCCTCACCATCCTTATTTCTCCCCTTCCTGCTTCTGGCCGCCAAGGAACACCCAGCTCAAATCTCATTGTCCTTTTCCAGTTCGCAAAAACCCCAACGCTACGTCTCCTTTCAAGCCCTTTTCTTCACCTCAATAAGCAATACAATGGATTAACGAACAGAACATGAACAAAACTTAAACAATGAAACTGTTAAGTCCAAGAACCGAATCTTACCTCCCAAAAAAACGAAACCATTAACATCTGTTTAGGAAGTGAGAGGAGACACGCTCCAGCAACTTGAGAGTGAAGGGAATATCAGAGAGAAACGAGCGATCGAGTGAGAAAGACATGAAGAGAAAACGAAGGACAACGGCGCCGCTGTAAAAGCGCAGAACACGAACCCTAATTTTTTTTCACAAAACCCTAATCAAAAAGCTGAAGTTTGTTTTGGGCCACTCCGTTTAAAACAACCAAAATCCCATGCGCCTGCTGGCTCGCACCCCCCTCCATCCTTGCCATATTCCTTTTTTATTTTGGGCCTAGCATCTTTGATCTTCCCTAAAGCCCATTTTTACTTTTTTTTTCTTCTCTTTGTTAGCAATTTCATAAAAAAACTCAATACTTTTTTTTTATCAAACTAAATTAATCTTGAAATTAATTTTCTTTTTCTACTTTTAATTTGTTACACATAATGAATACATCAAAAAATTTAATTTAATTAGTTTGCTTTCTTTAAACTTTTTTTTACCAATTATTACAAAAAATACAAAAGAGTAATAATAAAGATCCTTTTTTTAGTTTAAATCATTTCTTTTTTAGAATAAATTTTATTTTCAAGTAAATACATACATTTCATACTTTATCAATTTTATTTTCATAAGTTGTCTTAGCTTTATATTGAATCGCACAACAATTCAATTTGGTTGTAATATTTGAACATCGCTATTTGTTATGTGACTCATCCCCATTTGTAATAATTGTACCCCCATTCCCGGATACTTTTGTAATAACTTAGACTTTTAATTCCCGTAATCTATCGCTTTTGATATACTGTGTAGTAATTAGGCATGTATGGCAAGATTCAAAAATCAATCGCTAGATGACCTAATCCAAGAATAAATAACTTGATATCAACACACTTCTCACACGTGCACCTCTAGGGTAACCTCGCTTGTTGCCTCGGAAATACAATCATGTCCCTCGAATATGCGACACTCTAGCAAATAACCATTCGATAAACAAAGATCGTAGTCCTTCGATGACCCTCGATGTTGCGTTCGATAAAACAATCTCGTCCCTTACAAAATTGCTAGAGCGTCTCACAAGTTGCTTTCAATGACTGTATACGATGACCTGCGCCTGTCCCGTTTAACATCCAAACACAACATTGTTTACCAAATACAATGGTAAAACAACACTGTCAAAGGGTTAAAAATGTGTAGGAAAGATCTTTGGTTAGGGTAGACAACTCCTAGTTACTTGATCTCTTGCAAACATCCTTGCTAAATTTCAAAACACACAATTTCAAAACATTTTCCCAAAACAAACTTTCAAACATTGAAACATCTTTTCAAAAGACAAACACCTTTGTAAAACATTCAAACAAGAATTGTTACAAAGGTTGCCTAGACAAGGCCTCTTTTCAAAACATTTTCAAAACCATACACACAAAGCACCATTTCAAACAATTGAAAAGGAAAAGCAAGTGATCTAAAACAAGTAACTAAGAGCCCATGGAAAACCATGGATGAAAAGGGTGCTAGCACCTTCCCTTTTCATAATCTACCCCCCGAATCCAAGAAAACATCTCAAAGGTCTTTCCTGTGCTTTTTGACCTTTCCTTTGGATAAAATAAAAAGTCGGTGGTGACTCTTGCTAAACCGCACAAGTGCGAACACAAACGTAAAACCTCAAGTCAGTTCTCCCAATGTATCACAACGACGGTCTAATAAAAGTGTGTGTCCAAGATGACGAGGTCAGCTTCAACCTCTTTGATGCCACGAAACATCCTAAAGATAAAGGGGCCTGTTTTAGAGTTGATGCAATTGAAGAAGAAATCATGAAAATACAAGATCAAATTCACTTGACAACCCCTTTAGAGAGAACACTCATGGACGTTGTTGACATTCTTCACCCAGAGGAAAAAAAAGAGCTGGATAAATTCCTGACAGATCTGGACTCAGTAAAAGAAATACCAATAAAAGAGGCTAAGATTGAAAAATTGCAAGAAAGTTCCTTGGAGCATAACATCAAATTAGATCTGAAATTATTACCGGATCTTTGAAGTATGTTTTCTTGGATGAAGAACAAACGAAACCAGTAATAATCAGCAAATTCCTGAATAGCAATGAAGAAACAAAGCTTATTTAAGTTCTCAAAATAAATCAAGACTCTATCGGTTGGGTGCTTTCAGATTTGAAAGGAATCAGTCCATCATATTGTATGCATAATATCATGATGGAAGACAACTACAAACCAATTGCTCAACCACAACGACGCTTAAATCCAACAATGAAAGAAGTTGTACGCAAATAAGTCGTCAATCTGTTGGAAGCAAGTATGATTTATCCCATTTCTTATAGTTCTTGGGTTAGTCCTGTGCAGGTTGTACCAAAGAAAGGAGAAATGATGGTGATCAAAAACGAGAAGAATAAGCTAATACCAACAAGGATCGTAACCGGATTGCGTATGTGCATTGATTACCGAAGACTTAATCAAGCAACAAGAAAATATCACTTTCCAATTCCATTAATGGACCAAATGTTGGAAAGATTATATGGGCAACAGTTCTATTGTTTTTTAGACAGATACTCTGGATACAATCAAATTACGATGAATCCCGAAGACCACGAGAAGACCGGCTTTACATGTCCATTTGGTATATTCGCATATCGAAGAATACCCTTATATTTATGTAATGTGTTATACCACAAAATTTTCCCTCTCAATTATCAAGTAATCTCTCACAAGATCTCCTTTGGTTCAATACTGCACTAGGGTTGATCAGCTCAAGACACCACCTTAAGCATTGATGACTGAAAATTAGGGTTTGAGATTGCACAAGGATAATTGGACTTTTAATGCCTCATATGACTCTCATGGATCATTTTGGGCCTTCAATATTGCTCATGTCAAGTTTCAAGTCTTGGATCACATTTTTGCTCAATCAATTGACCAGTTGACCTAAAAATCAACTATATTTGGAAAAAAGTCAATTGTGGTCAATTTATAGTCAAACTTCATAATTTTTGGTCCATATCAACATTATAAACTCATATATGTATTTTGATCAAGTTTGGATCACAATTCCTCAAGAAATTTGATCAGATCATCAAAAGGGCAAAATGGTCAAAATTAGAATTTTGACTGAGAAGATGCAATATTTGATTTTTGACCTAAAAAATGATTGATTGATTCAAGTCATGATCTCAAGCGTTCAAATACATTATTTTGACCAAATGGCATGGCTTAAAAAATTGCTCAAGATCAATTGATTGACATGTGAATTTTAAGTCAACTGATCAAAAGTCAACTATACACTAAAAAGTCAAACTTTGACTTTTTGGTCAAAATCAAGTGTCAAAGATCACAATTCATCAAAACATGTCAAAATATGAAACTTTTTCATTAAGAAATAAAAAAGTCAAGATTTCATTTTGAAAAGTCAAAATTTCTAAACTTAGAAATTTTTCTAAGTGTTAACAACTTCATATTTTTCACAACTTTGAGCCAATTTTCCATCATGATGCAAGATGATTCAAAGGAAACTTACAACATGAAAGTTGTATATCTCAATGAGATCTAAAACATTGTAAAACACAACTTATCCTAGAAATGCATGGATTTCAAGTTATGATTTTGTGAATACATGTTCATGAAACTTAGAAACTTAGTGAAATTTTGCCCTATTTTAGGCAGGATTTTGACCTAACTTCATGGTAATTTTTCACATAGTTCCAAGAGGAATTTTCAAAAATGTCCAACATAGAAGTTGTAGAGGGTGTTACAAGCCATCCAAAATTTCCAAGAACTCATTAAGATCATGTTTGAGAAAAGAGAATCGAAGACAAGAAGTTGGATATTCATTCTTGAATTATAGGTCATTTCCATGATGAACAAGAATTCAAATCACAAGCCCATGCTGCATAAATCTTACTTTGCAGGCTTTTAAACTCTAAACCTATCCATAATCAGAAGATTACACAACTATTTGAGTTATGATCCAAGTGTTTAAGTCATTGTCCAAGTGATTATTCCATTAATGGAACAAAGTTCACACTTCCATTTTGGAAAAGTGACTTTAATCACAAAGTCAATGCATAGAACTCCTAACTTGTTTCATTTGAACACAAGCAATGTCAAAAGCAAAAGCAACATGTCTAGAGCCTCCCATAAACCCAGGCCATACTTTTACTATGCCTTGAAACCATGTTTTCTACTTTTCTTCAAAATCAAGTGACATAGCCATAACTTTATATCTCACAGTTCTGTCAATCTCAAGGGCTCTAACCATTTTCATATAACTATACAAGTTATTTGCAAGCTAACGCACGATTTGAAATACTCCCAAACTCCATGAAAACTCAGATTACACAAAAAATCCATTGTTATGCAGAACCTGGCCAAAAACTCCCATCTCTCAAACCACTCGTGCGTTTCCTCTCCATATCATCTCAAAAGCTTCCTTACATCAAATACAAACCATCCCACACCCTGTTACACGACTGTAACATCATCTTTATCAACTTCCATATCCAAAAACAAAGCATTGCAGTTGGACTTCTCCAGGCCATTTCAGCCACTATCAACTCAAGCTAAGCATTGCATTAGCTTCCTAGAGACTCAAGGAAGCTAACCTGATCATTGCAGCACTTTGAATCAAGCTCAAACTCATTTCACCGTTTCCAGTTTTGAGGTATTTTTCTTGAACTTCTATCTTCCCATTTAGGCATTGTTAGGCTTGCATTTGTTAAGATAAAATGTAGACATCATTGCCCTGAAACTATACATGTCCATAGATTTAATTTATGTTGCTTGAGTAGGGAGAATTTTGAGTTTGAACCTCTGAAAATATTTAGGTCAAAATTTGGTACTATTAGAAATTCATGCTCATCTTTGAGAATTAGCTTAAGTTATTTACATATTCAGAATCGTGAGGAAATTTCTGACAAGTTTGACGTTGGAAGTTTTGTGAATGGATGAGAAATGAATAAGTTACAGATCCTTTGGCTGGAGGTTGAAGATGAAGTACATTCAGGGCAAGATTTATGTTACATATTTATTGTTTTGTTTAAGTTAACGGATGTATCACCAGCCCAGTGGTTAAAACGCGTGCTTGTTACCTATGGGACCTGGGTTCGAGCCCCAGTGGTTCCCTTTTGTGCATTTTTCATATTTTTCTTCTTTTTTTGTTTGAAATAGGCACCCGGGCCCCAAACCATTGGGCTTTTGCTTTTTTTTTTGCCAGATTCTAACCCCTTGTTTGCTCATACACTCCTGGCCCAACTTTTATTTATTTCATTTATTTTATTTTCTTATTTTATTTTATTTACATTTCATTTTTATTATTATTTTTATTATTATTTTTATTACTATTTTTATTATTATTTTTATTAGTGATAAAAAATCCAAAAACTATTATTATTATTATTATTACATTTATTTATTTTTATTTGTAAAAAACAAAAAGACTAAAAGTATTTTCTTAATAAATTTAACCTTTTTTTAATAATTAATATTTAGATAATTAGGTTTAATTATTATATTGTTATATTCTTAATTAATTAATTTAGAACTTAGGTTTATTTTAATTAATTATTTTCCATATTATCTTCCTTAATTTAAAACCATTTCATAAAAAACCCTAAAAATATTTTTTAACTTAATTTCTTTTCTTAATTAGTTTAAGTTTAATTTAGTTAATTTTTAAATAATTATTTTCTTAATTAGGTTTAGATTAAAACCCCTTTCATAAAAATCCAAACAAAAATCGTGTTTCTTTTCTATTTGCATTTGCACATTATTATTTATTCAATTCTTGTACATTTATTCAATATGATTGTAATAGTTAATTAGAGTTAATTTTCTTGTAAATTCCCCATTTGTAAATTTGTATACTCCCTTCCCTAATGAAGTAATAGCTTAGTATTTTTATTTTCCGCAATTTATCGCTTTATATAAATGCTAGTAAATTAGGATTTGTATAGAAAGATAAAATCAACAAGTTAGCAAACCCTAATTCAAGATAAAACCATGCATAAAAATCAACACATTTGCACACTTGCACCCTTAGGGTAATTCCACTTTGTTGCCTTACAAAAATGGTCATGTTATGCATGTGGGATATCTTAGCAAAAAGCAATAAAAAATACAAGATCATAGTCCCTCGATGACGCTATCAAATGTTGCCTTTCAAAATGATCTTAGTCCCTCAAAGAGAATTTCTAAGATATTTCACAACATTGCTATCATGGCTATATGATGACCCACGCTCGTCCCTTTACATCCAAAGATAAGGATTCTTACCAAATCAATGGTAAGATAGCAATATTAAAGGAAAGGAAGAAATGAACTAAGACTTTTGAGTAGGTAGATTGTTCCTAGTTGCTTGCTCAATTTAAAATCAAACACTCTTGCTTATTTTCAAAACAAACACCAACACTTTCAAAAACACTTTTATAATATTTTCCAAACATGAAACATTTTCAAAATCTCAACACTTTGTATACGTTCTTACGAACAAGAACTATTACAAAGTTTGCCTAAACGAAGGCGCCTTTTCAAAATACTTTCAAAAACCACGCAAAGCACATTTTCAAACAAAAGCAAGTGATATAGCAAGCAACTAAGAGCCCATAAATAACTATGTATGAAAAGGGTGCTAACACCTTCCCTTTTCATAATCTACCCCCCAAACTCAAGAAACAATCTCAAAGGTCTTTCCTTCTCTTTTCAGCATTTCCTTTTCGGATAAAAGAAAATTCGGTGGTGACTCTTGCTAACCGCAATATTTACGATAAAACGCAAAACACCCAAGCCAGTTCTCCTAACGTATCACAGAACTGGAGACTCTGCTGGGGAGATTCTTAAAAGTGGGGTTACCTTAGGGTTAGATCATATTTATTTTCTTTCATTGTTTGATTTGATTGCTTTACATTTTGGTTCCTTGTTTGGGATTAAATCCTCTACCCGAAATTGGGATACCTTATAGGTAAGTAGCAATACATTGTGAAAAATGTGTGGGGTATACCGACATGGTCTAAGGAATAGCTATGTTAGTGTGACATATTTGTGGATATTGGTATCCCTTGAGTAAGTCAAGTAGAATACGGGGCCGCTGAGTGGTGTCATGAAGCACTAACTGACTTTTAGAACCTTTACTTGACCAACTTGGCCATTAGGACATAGTGAGATGACCGGCTTTGGTGCAGTCCGAAGTTGGTAGATACTCGATACTACACTAATTGAGGTTTGGCTTTTTAGGATATTTCGGTCGTCGTGAAAGAGGCTTGCGCTGAAACAATGCCCGAGAAGACAAATCAGTGATATTGAGCTCCCTTAGAACCTGATTACTATTTCTAGGACAGGTTTGAGCCAACTAAACTTCAAGAGGATACTCACCTATGATACTACATGCAAGCCTAAACCTAAGGACTTGTTTGACTTATTTGTACATATTTACTTGTACATGACATCATAAACATCATAACGTCATACTCATTCTAACCATTTCAAGGATTATTGGGATTTATCTTTGTTCTGTTTTGTAAGACATGGCTTCTATCCGCAGGAATACTATCCAAGTCAATCTTGTGAGGATTCCTCCTCAACTCAAAGAGTTGGAGTCAAGGGTTCCTGAAAATTCTTCATTCACCGAAAGACATTGGTCACCTCCTAAACTTGGTTACCTCCAACACTGATGAAGATATGATGAAGGTGCTCTTCCAATTCTTTGATCCTCTACATCATTGCTTCACTTTTCCCGATTATCAACTTGTGCCTACTCTAGAAGAATTTTCACAACTCTTGAGAATTCCCATTCTCAATCAACTACCCTTCAACGGCACGGAAAGAGATCCAAAACCTGAATAGATTGCCCAAGCACTACACTTGCCACAATCTGATGTCATAACTAATTGGGAAACAAGGAGTGGTGTCAAAGGTTTCTTGGCCAAGTTCTTGTTCGAGAAAGCTCAAGATTGTTGGAATTCCTTGGACCTACAAGCTTTTGAAGAAATTGTGGCCCTTCTCATCTATGGGATGGTTTTGTTTCCAAATCCTGACCAACTCATAGATGTAAGCGCTGTCAAAATCTTCATATCTCGCAACCTGGTGCCTACTCTGTTGGGAGATATCCTACATTCTTTTCACTCTCGCACTATGAGGAAGAGAGGGATCCTCATGTGTTGCACTCTTCTCTTGGAAAGATGGTTTATTTCGCATCTTCCCCGATCTGTATTGAAGAATGAGCAAGGTTCCAGGTGGTCCCATAGGTTGATGACGCTCAGACATTCAGATGTTCATTGGTGTTCCCAATCCTTGGAGAATGTTACTATCATCGACCATTGTGGAGAATTCCATAATGTCCTCTTTCTTGGCATTAGAGGAGGTATCACTTACAACCCCTGCTTAGCCTTACGACAGTTTGGTTACACCCGAAGAGATGGTCCACGTGAGATGCTTATCCAAGGAGTGGTATTCGACTACGAGAATGACGATCAAAGCTACCGTCAGAGGTTTATCCGAGCTTGGAGGATGGTGAGCAAGGTGGACAGTAAGACGCTGGGATACAAGAATTCCATTCCCCTTGAGCCTTACCTTAAGTGGGTACGAGCTCGTGCTCAGAAACTTGTGATGCCTTATCCCTCCATCTTACGAGTCATCATGGAACCTATGGTTGAAGGAGATGTCTCGTACACCATCCTCCATCCCGACATGCCTACCTCTCTTGAAGACTTACAAAAGGGTTGGATTCAGCTGAAGGAAGAACGAGATACTTTCGAATCTCAATTCTATGCTAGTGAGAAGAGGGTCTTGGAGCATACGAAGCAGCTATAAGAAGAGAAAAGTGTGAACGCCTACCTTGCACTGAAGAGGATGCGTTCAGTCTTTTTATCTTAGAAAGTTATTTTGTAAGCCCAAGAGGCATGTTGTAATATTTTGAACTGATTAATGAAAATTGACGTTTGTTCACTCTTTTGTCTATACAAATTTAAATTTCAATAAATCCTTGAAATCATCTGCATATACATCTTCCATGCATCATAACATGACAGGTTTTCACATAATAGGTTTCCTTATCTTTCTGCTGTTTATTTCAGCAAGATGGATCTAGAGAAAACTGTGAAGGATCTTCAGGCACAAAACTCTTAATTCCAAGATACTCTACTAGCCCTAGCCAAGGGGCAGCAAGACATGATGGCATTGCTGGAAGTTAAGAAGAATCCCAAGAAGAAAGCTCTACTCAACATGGGTAGAAGGTTCAAGGAGACAGTCCGTCAGATCTCGGTAAGAGAAGACTCATCTGAAGAAGACGAGAATCATATTGGTGAGGTTAAGAGTACCCAGGCTGACTATGTTAACAATCAAGCATCTGACGATGATTACTTCGACGAGCAGTATCCGCCCGCCGATATCAAATATAAGCAGTTAGAAGACAGATTGAAAGCTGTTGAAATCCAAGCCGTCCCCGATTTAGATTTTGATTATTTGGGTTTGATCTCTGGGGCGGTCATTCCCACAAATTCAAAATACCAGTCTTCGCAAAGTACGATGGAGTTTCTTGTCCAAAACTCCACTTGAAATCTTATGTGCGCAAGATACAGCCGCACACTGCTGATAAGAAGCTATGGGTTCACTTTTTCCAAGAGAGCTTGGATGGAACGCAAATTGAATGGTTTTATCAGTTAGATGGTTCCCGTATCAATACCTGGGAAGATTTAGCTACCGCATTCTACCATCAGTATCAGTATAACGCCGACTTGGCAACGAGGGTTCAGTTACAAGATATGCCTATAGGGAAGAACGAAGGATTTAAAGAATATGCACAAAAGTGGAGAGACCTTGCTATTAGGATTCAACAACCCTTTACTGATAGGGAACACATTAACATGTTCATGGGCACTTTATCTAGTCCTTTCTTTAATTTGTTGGTTGGTTGCTCTTCTTCTGGTTTCACCAAATTAATCTTAACCGGTGAAAGAGTGGAAAGCGGCATCAAAAGTGGGAAGATCTTTATGGCATCTTCCTCCACTTTCAATCCTGTCAAGAAACCTTTTGCTGCAAAGAAGGAAATCAATGTTGTGCACGAGGCAAGGGCATGTACCAAGAAGAATAATCATCCATCTGTTAATGCTGTCTGAATCTCCAATCCAACTTGTTGTACCCCAAAATTTACCCTCTTTATTTTGACCTTTCTGGCTTACATTTCATTATTACATATATGCATATCATTGGTTTTATGGTTATGAAATCAAGTTATATTTAGCAAGCTTCGTCAGGTTACAAGTGACGTTTATTTCGCCAACGGATGTTCTCAGAGTATTTTCTATGCTGAAGATCGGTTCGTCGTTTCGCAACGATTTGAGGTTCAAAGATTCACAAGTCCAACCCGGCGCGTCATATTCAGGTTCTCTTTCGCTAAGAAATTCCAGGTGACATATTCTCAAATTTAGGTTATGCTCAAGAGTCAATTCTTTAAAGAAGGTCTCCGAATGTGTGAGTTTTCTCAAAGAAATGTGGTGAAAAAGTGTGCTGAAAGTGTAGTTTTTACACACTAAAAAATTCATAACTTGAAGATCGTGGCTTGTTTTGAACCCGTTCCGGTAGCCAAAATTCCGTCTTGACGTCATCTAAGTTTTCATCTCTCACAGCTGGAAGCCAATTTCGGTCATAAGGTCTTCAAAAATGTGGATTTATCAAGTATTTTCATACCGAAAATTTGTGATAGAAGTTTATTTGCGTCATGTTCAGAAAATCATAACTTGGTCGATTTTCATCGTATTGAGCTGGTTCCAGCGCAAATATTTCACAAATTGAGTTGGCTAAGTTTTCACAGGAGGTATTGAGTTCGAACGGTATCCAAAACGCCTTTGTTTTTTGCTCAGAATGCGCGTGACGCACCGAAAATCCTGAATGCTGAATAATATTTCATCTGGGTCGAAACTTCGAAAATTCATAACTCGGTCAATTTTTATCGTATCGGGCCCATCTTTTTACACAAGGTCACTGACTCAGAGATCTACAACTTTTCTTCCAAAGTCGATACTGGGTTATGCTCCGAACAATACTCGTTTTTTATTGAAGAACGTGTTAGAGTTGACACTGTAGCCCAAAATAAGTTTGTCTAAGGCGAAATTTCAAAAATTCATAACTAATTCACCAATTATCCGATTGAGCCCATTTTCGGACAGGAGTTAGTTCTCGATGTCGGCTACATTTTGTTTCACATTTCAACTTCAGAAATTGCACTTAAGCCCGTGCGATTTAGCCTAGAACGTGACGGACTCAAGTGAATAAAAATTTGCACTATTGCTTGTGGTTATTGGAGGCCCAATTGCACATTCAAAGCCCATATCTTTTCTCTAATTTCCATTATATAATCTCACTTTTTCACACAAACAGGACACGACAAAACAAAAAAAAATATTTGCCACAACCCTGTCAAAATATCAAATTCTTTCAAGAACCCTAAAAACCTTAAAATGCTTATTACAGAGCCCTATCTCACTACAAACAAGTCATCCTTGTTACAAATCCACATCTCACTACTTCTCCAGTAAGGGTAAGACTGGTTTGATCTCCATGATCAAAAGGGTATAGAAGCATTCATACATGCCATATCGGTTTTAATATTACAAAATTTCATATATTTACTTTATTTTTATTTCATGATATAGTAATTTATTTAATGTGTTCATGAGATTCAACACTGCAGATTTAGACAGGATCCCGTGCAGGGTTATTACAAAATGTTGAGGCCAAAATAGAACATCCACCAATGCATGGCGAGACAGACATCCTGAGAAGGTTAAGGGCGTGGTTCAACACCCACCCCTATTGGTTTTGGTTTTCTTCCTTTCTATTTATCCTTTTACCTATTTTCATTCTTTCTGTTTAAAACTTTTTTCATAAAACTTAACATTTTTCACAAACCTTTGATTTTTCATAATAAACTCGAATAATTAATTTTAAGGTTTTTTAATCTAATTTTAGGTTTTAAATTAATTTTTTGTTCAACACCCACCCCTGGCAATATGTATAATTTTGCTTTTTTTAACCCTTTTTGCCTCATTTCTTTCTCTTTAATATCTTCCTTAAAAACCCTAAATTCATATAAACTCTAATTCTATTTAAATCAAAAATCCTATTAATTGGCAAACTTAACCTTTTTTACAAACCCTAATTAATTTAGGTTTTAAGTTTATTATTATTATTATTAACTCTTTTTTTATTAACTCTTTAATTTAATTAATTAACTTTTTTTCTGTAAATTAGGAAAACAATTAGATTTTAGGTTTTCTTTGTAATTAACCCTTTAATTAACCATTTTTTTAACAAATTAGGATTAGGTTTTTGTTTTAGTTAGTAGCTGATTTTTTGGCTTTTTTTCATTTATTAATAAATTAAGTTAATTAACTTTTTTTTTATTAAAATTAGTTAGAATTAGGTTTTTTTAATTAACTTAAAATTATTTTCTACAAAAAAACACCAAAAATATTAACTTAAAATTTTAGGTTTTAATTTTTCCTTAATTTCTTTTTTTTTTATTCTTTTACATTTTGATTTCTAGAAAAACTATATAGATCGCATTATCAATGTAATAGCATAGATTTATCTTTTCTCGCATTTTTTTCTAATTATGTAATTGCTTCCGGGATGTAATAGTTTTAGGATTTCTTTTTCGCCCTCTTCATTATTATGTAACTGCCCCAAAGCTCTGTAATAGCCTAGGTTTACATTTCCACCTTTACCTTCTACTACTATATTTTATGCAATGCTTAGACTAATAGGATTGTATGGAAAGACCGGTAAACTAATTGAACATAGCATAACCTAATTCAAAGATAATATATCTGAAAATAAACACTGTTGCACACTTGCACCCCTAGGGTATACCTCACTTGGTTGCCTCGGAAATAATGGTCATGTCTCTCGAGTGTAGGGGTATCTTAGCAAAGACCCTCGATTAAAGTCATCATAAAGATCATAGTCCCTCAATGTTTCTCGAGTTGCCTACGAGAAATGATGTTGTCCCTCGATGTTGCCTACGCCTATATGATGACAGTCCCTTCGAAATGCTAAGGTATCCTTACATGTTGCCTTCAATGACCATTTCGTCCCTTTTGATAGTCCCTCAACATCCAGCGACTAGGGTTACCTACTCACTAATAGCAGGATAACACGGTCTATAGGATAGGAGGAAAAGAACAACTTTTTTCGAGTAGGTAGATAACTGTTAGGTACTTGCTCAAACATCATTTTTACACCCTACACTTTCAAGACTCTTTTCAAACTAAAGATTTCAAAAACACTTCATTACACTCTTGAGGACCGATACAAGGGTTATCACAAAGTTAAACAAAAACTTTTCAAAACACACACAAGCAATTTTCAAAATGAGTAAGTACCTAAGAGCCCATAGAAAACCATGGATAGAAAGGGTGCTAACACCTTCCCTTTCTATATTCTACCCTCCGTACTCAGAAACATTCTTGAAAAAAGGTTTTTTCTGTTCTTTTTCCTTTTCCTGATTGGATAAAATAAAAGTTGGTGGCGACTCTTGCTTACCGCGACATTTTGCGAACAAAAAACACAAACCAGTATTAACAGTCGGTTCTGCCACCATATCACAGAACTGGCGACTCTGCTGGGGTGAAGTATAAAGTGGGGTTTACCTTAGGATTTAGGTCATTTTTAAATTGCTTTCCTGTTTGCTTTGCTTGCTTTATCTTTAATGGGTTTTGTTTAGGTATTATTAAAGATCCTACACCCAGATCTGGGGACACTTTTTAGGTAAACAACAATAGATCATGGAGACTGTACGACATAGACCGATATGGTGTAAGCAATGGTTGTATTGGTGTGACACTTTGGTTGGTACCGGTATCCTTCGTGTGGAAACGAGGAGAATACGGGGCCGTCGCGTGGTGTCGTGAAGCACTAACAGACCTTAGAACCTTAGTTGAACAAACTTGACCATTAGAAAGTAGTGAGATAGCCGGCCTCGGTATAAAGCTGAGGATTGGTTGATATTTTATGCTACACTCATTGAGATTAGACATTCGAGATATTTCGGCCGTAAGAAAAGATTGCTTGAGCTGAAACAATGCCCGATAAAGGATGATCAGTGATATTGAGAATCTTTAGAACCCGGTTACTATTTATAGGACAGGTTGAACTAATCCAGCTTCAAGAGGGTATGACCTTAAAACCCATGCAAGCCTAAACCTAAGTTTGTTTACGTGACTTGTGTCCTTTCAACTTGAACTACTTGCAGAGTTTTATTACCTGACAACATGAGTTCCTTGCAGGTTTTGTTTACAGTTATTATCCAATAACTTGGGTTTCTTGCAGGTTTTACTTGCTTACATCACTTCGCACCTTTGCTTAAAAGCATAACATACACATCATAACATCATGCCTTAACATTTCCTTAACCATTTTGATCTGACCTGATCAGAAGGTTTGGACCGTCACGGCTGCTCCGAGCTGAAGGCTTTTTGAACGAGGAGGGGGGGGTACCTGCAAGGCACTCCGATGCTTAAGTCAGTGGGAGTACTAGCAGATAATAGAGTTGAGGTTAGAATTGATGATTACCTGACCCTCTGGAAGCAGAGGGTATTTATAGCCCCCAGCGCTGGGCCAAGGTTCCTTCACTGGGCCGGGCGGATTTGGCCCAATGGAGGAACTGCCAGGTCCTACGTGGGTAGTGGGGACCAGCACGTGGTCCCCTTCCTGGATGTGGTGCGTGAAGTGCGGGCGGACGGAGACGCGGTCTTTCCGGAGTGTCGTTGGGGCAATGGAGGACTAAGTCTGCCCTAGCAAGGTAGCTCGAGTCATGTCGAGCTGCGCAGCACGGTGCCAAGCTCGACGTCAAGACCTCAAGCTGGACGGCGAGTGTCGAGCTGCAAACCAGGACATGGAGCTGGACGGCACGCTGTCGAGCAGGGCTTCCTCGTGGGGCTGGACACCGAGGTGTCGAGGTGTACACCAGGGGTGTCGGGCATGGACGTGACCCCCTTTGCCCAGGTTTGGTCCTTAGTGAGTCCCTTTGGACTGGGCCTTAGTAATGCTTTTGGGCCTGTCGGGCCCAGTCCAGAACAGGAGCCCCCCAAGTCGTGGTTCCTTTGCGAGGAGCCATGACTTGAAACAGTTGTTCCGTCGCTGAGGTCTCGTGCCCGGGATGGAGGCGTGGACCCTCGAGGGGTCTCCTCGTGACGTGCTCGGAGACGTCGTCGGTGGTGGATGCGTGGAGGATCCTTACCGGGCGCGTCAGTCGAACACACGAGGCATCTTTTGGGAGTTGTGCCGCCACCCTAGGGGGGTAGGGCTATCATTGCGTTGGGTGCAGTGCGTCGAGGAGATGGAGTCCGTGGCTGAACGAGGTGACGTTTGGTATTCCACGTCATCCCTATAAATAGGGTCTTTGGGCCCCATAATACGTTTTCCGTTCTCCGTGCTCTCTTCGTTGCAACTCTCAACACTCTCTCCAATCGTGATTTCCCGTCTCCGATTCTTCATTTCTCAGCCAAATCCCAACTTTGATCCAAGTAAGTAATCCATTTTCTTTATTTTCTTGTTTTAGAATGCATGATTCTAGGAAATTGTGGATGTTTTAGGACCGTTGATGTGAGATTAGCCCGGTAAACTCGTGTTTTGCCCGACAGATTTATGTCTAGGACCGGCAAACGCATACTTGTGGCCGACACATTCTTAGTTTTAGGTGAAAAACTTCAGAGCTGCCCGGGGTCTTCATGATCCTGGGCGCCTGATTCATGACGGTGCCCGGTATGTTTATGGTCGTGGCCGTGGGCTTCATAATGCGGCTCGCCATGTTCATACCTCGGATCGACATGCTTGAAGAGTGGCCGCGCAGTTGGTTTGTGGACGAACACTGGATTCGGGAGAGTCGGGGAGGCATCCACTTGTGAAAATGGATTTGTGTGGTAGTGTATGGACGACATGATTATGTCGAGCGTAGGACTTCATGCTCAATCTGATTGGTTTCCCGTGCTCTGCAGGTGACCATGGCGGATGAGCCGAGCTCTTCCGGTCGTCGCGACAGCGAAGAACAAAGTGCCGACGAGTCGGCCAACCTTATAGACACTGTGACCGACCCATCGCTGGAATGGGTGGGCGCCGAGCCTCGGGGGACGGCGTCGATATACAGTCGGGATGACCGACATCCGTTTATTGCTATCGAAGAGGGGCAGGACCAGCCCGACTTTCAGCATAGTTTCGAGGTCATGGTGCCGTCGACCACCGCCAGAATTTGCTCGATGTACCCGGATTATAGCTTTGCGATGTACGAGATCGCGTTTAAAGACCTGGGGTTGCGGATGCCGTTCACAGACTTCGAGAGCGGGGTCTTTACGCATTTGGAGCTGGCCCCGTCCCAGCTACACCCAAACTCTCTCGCCTTCATCCGGGCGTTTGAGCTAACGTGTCGCTACTTAAGGATAGGGGCGACCATCCCTCTCTTCTTTCGCGTATTCCACCTACAGCGTCAGTCCCGAGGAGGGAAGCACAACTGGGTGTCTCTGAAGCAGTCGAGGAGACTGTTTAGGATGTACATGGACTCTGTGAGGGGGTTCAAGGATAAGTGGTACGTGGTGCACCCCATCACCGACTCTGCTGTAGATTCCCTCTTCGAGGAGGAAGCGCCGGTCAGCGATGATGACGGGGAGGTAATGTTGGATGATGACGGGAGCCCCGTGCTAGGACGTCGGGCTAAGTTCCCGGTGTATTGGATGCCCCGACACTTCGAGCACGGAACAGGCTATTTTCATACCGCGGTCGGGGATATGTGCACGGAGGATCAGCGGGCGTATACGACCCTCTGCAACTTCGTCGACAGTTTTCATCCCGCCCAGTGGGTTACACGGGAGGGGAATGACATCCTCGACAAGGATGGTTACCCGACATTCGAGGCTCGCCCGATCGACACCAAGGCGTTGGTGGAATGTTCGACCTATAGGGAGGCAGCCCGCCTGTTAGGTTGTTTGTTTGCAATTCTTTACTCGTCATTTATTTACGCGTTTCGCTCGATACTGACTTTTGTTTTACTTCGTGCAGGTACGATGGCCAGCCGACACGAGAGGCTCCTAAAATTGTCAACCGGCCAGAGGCGAAACAAGAAGGTCGTGCCGGCCCCTCAGATGACGAGAATGGGTCCACCGACAAATCTGAACGCTTCTCAGCCTGTGAGGGTGGATTCGACGTCGAGCTCAGGGGCGGCGTCAGATCCAGATGTCGAGGTCATTGATGCCGACGCCGTTCTGACCCATAGGAAGAGGACCCGCGTGGAAGGCGGTTCAACTGTCGGGGAAGATACCGGTCCCGTTCAATCCTTTGCCTTTCCCCCTTGTATCGAGGAGGAGGGTTTTTTCGAGCGGTTTCCTCCGACCGTGGTCGCGCATGAAGCCGAGGCCATAAAGAGGATGACTAAAGAGGAGAGGCGGTCGCGGCTGGTTGCCAGTGTGGACGGGCTGGTTAAGATGGCTGAAATGGCTCTGGTATTGTCCGAAGATGCAGGGGATGCGGCTCGTGTTGAAGAGCTCGAGCGGGAGAAGGTGGCCTTGACTGCGAGCTCAAGGAAGTTGAAGGTCGCTTTGGAACGCTCCGAGGGGATGTTCCAAGAGCAGACCGCGATACTTGACGCCGAGCGGGAGATGCTGACCTTGGAAAAGGAGAAGTCTGGGCGGTTGACCGAGGAAGGGGAGTTACTCCGGACGGACAGGGATCGTTTGGCTGCTGAAGTCGAACGCCTGGGCAAGAAGGTTGAGGAACTGAATGCTGTTCAGCAACCCGCCGAAGATGAGCCCGAGGATCTAATGGCTTTGAAGAGTCGGGCTGAGCTTATCGCCCATATCCGGAGCCTCGAGGAGGACGCAGTCGGTGCCCTGGAAGACGGGTTCAATTCTGCCGTCGACCAGCTCTCATTGCTGAATCCCGGCCTGGTCACCGAGGGCATCGGGCACACCCATCGGGTTGTCGGAGGCGCGATCATTCCCCCGCCCGACTCTCCCGGCGTCGACAGTGGTGATAACGTGGAAGTTTGACTTGTATTTTTCGGATAGCGGGCCTGCGTGCCTTTGATATTTGAATTTGTATTCTTTGGGCCTGCGTGCCCGTTTATTGCTTGTATGAACATCGCCGGCCTTCTTGGTCGGTTTAATATTACTTTGTTGCCTTCGGGCGTTTATACCTTGTCTATTTTGGATTTTCTGCCCTTGTATGAACTCACATGCTTGCATGAATTTAGCTCGTCCAGGGCCCGTGGAGTGCCCGTAGGCGGCTTTGATTTGGCGAGCGTCTATGCTCGATTCCGTTTGTGTGCAATCTCGGCCCAATTTCGGTTGGCCGGGGTTGCTTGAGTGTTTCGCTCGAGGGGAGAGACTTTGTTTTGACCCTTGTAGATGTCCCGTTATTCTTGATGGAATGTCGGGTGTTTCGGAGCGAGGTTGCTCAGTCGGGCGTGGAGCCCGTAGGGACGATTCGCCCTTGGCGTGAACTGCCCATCGCGAGCTGGGTGTTCTGCCTTATGGGTACGACGACGGTGGTGCTCGGTATAGCTGTCCACGTCGGGCACTATGGATCGTCAACGTCTACCGCGCGATGCCGTGCCGTTTTGGTCGTGTGTCGGCCTGTACCTTAGCCTTAAACGAAGTTGGACGTTTTTCCTCGTTGCCCGAGCATGGTTGCTTTTGGTCGAGGGTCCTAGGTGTTGACAGTTTTTAACTGTAGTACTGCTTCAATTTAGCAGCATTCCAGGGTCTTGGTAACGGCTCTCCGTCTAACTGCTCGAGGTAGTACGCCCCGGTACCCGTGGTGCCGTGGACGCGGTAAGGTCCTTCCCAATTCGCGGCCAACTTCCCTTCGCGGGAGTCTTTCTGGTTTCTGCGTAGTACCAGACTGCCTATTTCGAACTCGCGCTTGATGACCTTGTCGTTGTGGCGTAGAGCCACTCGTTGTTTTAGGGTTGCCTCGCGCAGGGCAGCCCCCGATCGGATTTCCTCGACTAGGTCGAGCTCATCCCTTAGTGCTTCGTCATTCATTTCTTCGTCGAGGGGTTCCTCCGTTCGTCGGGATGGTTCCATGATTTCGACCGGGATGACAGCTTCGGTGCCGTACGTTAGTCGGAATGGTGTTTCCCCCGTCGTAGAATGGGGTGTGGTGCGGTACGCCCATAGGACGCTGTGGAGCTCCTCGACCCATCCTCTTTTGGCTTCGCCGAGTCGACGTTTAAGCCCTCGGAGGATGACTCTGTTCGCGGCTTCGGCTTGCCCGTTGGTCTGAGGGTGTTCGACCGATGTGAAGTGATGTTTGGTCCCCAGTTTGGTGACGAAGTCTCGGAATCCGTGGTCGGTGAACTGGGTACCGTTATCGGTCACCAGTGCCTGTGGAATTCCGAACCTGGCGAGCACGTTTCTTTTGTAGAAACGGAGGATGTTATGTGAGGTGATTTTCGCGAGGGCCTCGGCCTCGATCCATTTCGTGAAGTAGTCCACGGCGACGATTAGGAACTTGTTCTGATAGGTCCCTTGCACGAAGGGCCCGAGGATGTCCATGCCCCACCAGGCGAACGGCCATGGGGATGACAATGTGCTCAGCTCGTGTGGGGGAGCGAGGTGCATATCCCCGTGCTTCTGGCACTTGTCACATTTTTTCACATGTTCCTTAGCGTCCTGTTGCATCGTCGGCCAGTAGTATCCTGCTCGGAGGGCTTTCCTCGCCAAGGATTTACCGCCCATGTGCTGAGCGTTGATACCTTCGTGTATCTCCCGCAGTACGTCGGGGATGGAGGACTCGTCAATGCATTTCAGGAGGGGAATGGAGAATCCCCTTCTGTACAGTTTCTGTTCGAGAACAACGTAGGAACATGCTCGACGCTTTATTGTGGCTGCGTCGGCCTGGTTCGTCGGGAGTTCTCCCTTTGTAAGGAAATTGTAGACCGGGGTCATCCAAGATGTGGCGTCCCCGATAGCATGAACCTCGACCATAGTCGAGGGTGATTCGATGCTTGGCCGTGCCAGAGATTCCTGGATGACGGATTTATTCCCGCCTTTCTTTCGTGTGCTCGCGAGTTTGGACAATATGTCCGCCCTCGTGTTCTGCTCGCGGGGAACATGAGAGATTTCTGCTCGTACGAACTTTGCCATGTGCTTTTTGACTAGGTTCAAGTATTCAATGAGGTTGTCATTCTTGGCCTGATAGCTTCCCTGTACCTGGGAAGCGACGAGCTGGGAGTCGGTGTAAATTTGAACTTCACGGGCTCCTAGGTCCTCGGCTAATCTCAGTCCTGCGAGCAGGGCTTCGTATTCTGCCTGGTTATTTGATGTTGGGAAGGAGAGAACCAAGGAGTGCTCGATTACCACCCCTTCTTCGTTTTCCAGGAGGATCCCTGCGCCGCTTCCGGACGAGCTGGAGGCTCCGTCGACGAAGATGGTCCACTTGTGTTCCTTTCCCGGGGGAATGTCGTTAGAGGTCATCTCGGCGACGAAGTCGGCCAAGGCTTGTGCTTTCAGGGCTTTCCTGCTCTCGTACTGAATGTCGAATTCAGAGAGTTCTAGGGACCACTTAAGCATTCTGCCCGCCATATCTGGCCGACCCAAGAGTTGTCTCACTGGTTGATCAGTTCGTACGATAATGGTGTGCGCTAGAAAGTAGTGTCTGAGCCTCCTCGCAGCATTGACGAGGGCCAGTGCAACCTTTTCTATCTGTTGATACCGGCTCTCGGGGCCTTGTAAGGCTTTGCTTGTGAAGTAGACAGGTTTCTGCCCGTCGGGAGTCTCGCGGACAAGAGCTGCGCTGATGGCTTCGTTTGAAACAGCCAAGTACAAGTAAAGTGGCTCGTTGTCATCAGGTCGAGACAGCACGGGCGGTTGAGACAGGCTCTGTTTCAGATGGCGAAGTGCGTGTTCGCATTCCTCGGTCCATTCGAAGGCTGCTTCCTTTCGAAGGAGTTTGAAAAAGGGAAGGGCGTGCTGAGCGGACTTCGCGACGAAGCGCGAAAGCGACGTCAACATGCCGTTCATTATCTGTATCGACTTCTTCGACGTTGGAGTCGGGAGGTCGGCAAACGCTCGGCACTTGTCGGGGTTGGCTTCGATGCCTCGTTCGGTTAGATAGAATCCGAGGAACTTTCCTGCCTTAACCCCAAATGTGCACTTCTCGGGGTTGAACCTCATTTTGCATTGTCTTGCTTGGGCGAAGACAGTCTTGAGATGAGCTGCGTGATCGGTGTCTGCTCGGGATTTAACGATCATGTCGTCCATGTATACCTCGAGCATGTCTCCGATCTGTTTGTTGAACACCTTGTTCATCATGCGTTGGTACGTCGCGCCGGCATTCTTCAGTCCGAAGGGCATTACGTTGTAGTAATAGTTGCCCGAGCTGGTCATGAATGCCGTGCAGCGTTTGTCGCCCGGAGCCATGGGGATTTGATTGTATCCCGAATAAGCGTCCATGAACGACAAAGTTTTGTAGCCGGCCGAGTTGTCGACCAGCATATCGATGTTCGGTAGAGGAAAAGCATCCTTCGGGCAAGCCCGATTGAGATCGGTATAATCAACACACATACGCCATTTTCCATTATTCTTTTTGACACTGATCTGACCTGATCAGAAGGTTTGGACCGTCACGGCTGCTCCGAGCTGAAGGCTTTTTGAACGAGGATGGGGGGTACCTGCAAGGCACTCCGATGCTTAAGTCAGTGGGAGTACTAGCAGATAATAGAGTTGAGGTTAGAATTGATGATTACCTGACCCTCTGGAAGCAGAGGGTATTTATAGCCCCCAGCGCTGGGCCAAGGTTCCTTCACTGGGCCGGGCGGATTTGGCCCAATGGAGGAACTGCCAGGTCCTACGTGGGTAGTGGGGACCAGCACGTGGTCCCCTTCCTGGATGTGGTGCGTGAAGTGCGGGCGGACGGAGACGCGGTCTTTCCGGAGTGTCGTTGGGGCAATGGAGGACTAAGTCTGCCCTAGCAAGGTAGCTCGAGTCATGTCGAGCTGCGCAGCACGGTGCCAAGCTCGACGTCAAGACCTCAAGCTGGACGGCGAGTGTCGAGCTGCAAACCAGGACATGGAGCTGGACGGCACGCTGTCGAGCAGGGCTTCCTCGTGGGGCTGGACACCGAGGTGTCGAGGTGTACACCAGGGGTGTCGGGCATGGACGTGACCCCCTTTGCCCAGGTTTGGTCCTTAGTGAGTCCCTTTGGACTGGGCCTTAGTAATGCTTTTGGGCCTGTCGGGCCCAGTCCAGAACACATTTCAAGGATCTCGAGGGCCTGTGATGCAGATTATGATAAATCAGACGTCTAACAAGGGGCAAGGGGATTTATTTTCCTCTAGCCAATGTCGTCAAAAGATAAAACTCAACAACTTAAGTCAGGGGCTATGCCCCACTTGATATGGTGAGCTTGACTCTCGTAGAAGGACTCTCAACGATACAAAGTTCTTCAATCAAAGCTGCAAAATTCAACTTCTGACATTTTCTTGTTTACCCCACGAGATCCTTGAAAACATTGCATACCTATATAATATATATCATTGCATAAGCAGGTTTCAAAGCAGGTCTCTCATGTTCTCGCTGTTTATTTCAGCAATGACTCTCCAACAAGACAACAGAGATCTCCAAGCTCAAGATGCCCAGTTCAAGGAACTTCTCCTGAATCTATCCAAGGGGCAAGAAGACCTGAAAACACTCTTCGCCGGGAATCTGACCAAGGAACATCCTGACAACAACAAGGATGAACAATTGGAACAACTGCAAGCTGAGGTAGAAGAAATGAGAATCCATGTTTGTCTTGGATAAAATAAAAGTCGGTGGTGACTCTTGCTTACCGCGACATTTTGCGAACAAAAAACGCAAACCAGTATTAACAGTCAGTTCTGCCACCGTATCACACAACTCCTACTCAAAAACCATCTGCAAATCATCAACGTTTTGAAACTCCAAGAAGACAATTTACGAGGTTAGGCATGTCACTGTCTCAAGCCTTAAAACATTTGCTCAAGGATAATTTGGTGACATTGCGCGATCCACCAGCCAACCCAGATACCTCTTCACTAAAGTATAATCCGAACGCTAAATGTGCTTACCACTCAAGCAGCCCCGGGCATGAGACTGACCAGTGCTGGGCCTTGAAGAATAAAATCTAGGATTTTATTGATAATAAGACTATTGAATTTTATCCTCCTCCGACTCTGAATGTAATCACCGCACCTATGCCGAAGCATGACAAGGGTGTTAATGTTATTGAAGATAAAATTCTTGCTGCGTCTGTTGAAGAATTGACTACTCCACTGAATATCATCAAAAGGAATCTGTTGAAATTTGGGATCTTCCCTGGTTGTGTAAAAGACTGTATGTGTTGTACAAAACAACTCAATGGATGCAAAGGTGTGAAGAAAGGCGTTCAACGCATGATGGATAGACACAAAATTCTATTTGATAAGACTCACTTGCCAAAAGTTTTACTAACAAATGTGAAGATATCTCCATTATCACCATCTCAAACAAACCTCTTAGGATCACCTCCAAATTTCCTATTAGGATTTCAAATGAACCCATTGTTGTGCCCTTAATAATTACCAATCCCGGACCAATTCCCTATTCTTCAAACAAGGCAGTGCCATGGAACTATGGTGCTGAGGTGTTTTATCACGACATAAAACAAGACGCTTGGGTCGAAGAAGAAAAAGCCGATGATGTTGGTAACATAATTGGCTCAAGAAAAGTAACTAGAACTGGGAGAATATTTTCACCCAATATCTCACCACCCGTTGTTACAAAGGCGCCCATCTGCATTACTGCTTCCAAGCCAAGTACTGATACAATAGGGAAGGAGAAGGATGTTGAGCCGATCGTGACAGAAATACCCTCCAAGGACGTTGCTGATGGAGAACCCTCTGCTTGTGAGATGGACGAGATCTTGAAGATAATAAAAAGAAGTGACTTCAAGATTGTGGAACAGTTGGGCAAAACCCCTTCTAAGATTTATATGTTGTCGTTGTTGCTCTGTTCCGATGCCCATTCTCGGACATTAATCAAATTTCTAAAAAAGGCTCATGTCCCCCATGAGACCATAACGGGCCAATTTGAGAATTACGTGGCAAGCCTGACGGCTGATAATGGCTTGGGATTTTCAGATGCTGACCTAACACCGTTAGGAAAGAACCACAATAAAGCTCTACATGTTTCAGTCGAGTGCAAGGGGACCACCCTAGCACATGTTCTAGTCGACATTGGTTCTTCTCTGAATGTATTACCCAAGGGGGTGTTAGATTGTCTAGACTATGAAGGTTTAGTCTTGAAGCCAAGTGATATCATTGTAAGGGTGTTTGATGGATCAAAGAGGACAGTTCATGGGGAAGTAGACCTTCCAATCAAAGTGGGCTCCCAAATCTTCAACTCCACCTTCTACATTATGGATATCCGTCATGCCTATTCTTGTCTGTTGGGTCGCCCATGGATCCATAAAGTTGGGGCAGTAACCTCAACTCTTCACCAGAAACTCAAATATCTGGTCAAGGGAAGAATTGTCACCGTTTGTGGAGAGGAAGAGTCTATGGTAAGTCACCTTAACTCTTTCAAGTATGTAGAGATGGATGGAGAATTCATTGAGACCCTGTGTCAAGCCTTTGAGGTCGTTCCACCAATGATTGCTGCTACCAAATGTTCCTCTGATGAATCCAAAACTGTTAAAGTCGTGCCGAAGATGGTTTCAGTCAAAGATGCTCGTGCGGAAATTGAAGAAGGAAACTGTGATACTTGGGGGTAACTCCTCGATATCCCATTTAAAGCGGACAAGTTTGGTTTGGGCTTCACCGTCAAGTTTGGTTTGGACAAGTTTGATTCGGATGAAGAAGCTACATTTGAAGATAGGTGTATCCAACTACAACGGAGCTGAAGAATTAGCGTGCAAAGGACTTTGTACCCATCTCCTTCATTGAGGAGTAATCTACTTGTTATTTCTTTTCTTTCAATTTAAGAACATTTTGTCTGTAATATTTAACAATTACTTTTAAGCCATGTGCCTGGCCCGGGGCACTTTGGTCCATTTGTCAAGGGTTTTATTTATATTCATATAATCATATGATCATTCAGTATATTGGAATCTTTTGCATTCAAATATTTGTGTTCATTGTCTTTCTTTTATTTCAAATACATTTTTCAAAATAACCATGTATCTTATATGCACACACACACACACACTCTTGCAAGTCCTCATCCACTCTAGATCTTATTTCTAATGACTCTACTATTGCTGACTATGACTTCGAATGTCCAATCAACCAAGTCGAAGACGAAGGCAAGGAAGATTGTGAAATACCGGGAGAGCTAGCCAGACTTCTTTTATAAGAGGAAAAATCTATTCAGTCGCACGAAGAGTCAGTTGAAGTCATTAATCTGGGTACTGAGTCAAATAAGAAGGAAATCAAGATCGACGCTAACTTGGAAAGCAGTGTCAAGAGCAGGTTGGTTCAGATGTTGTATGATTATGTGGAATTATTTGCTTGGTCTTATGAAGATATGCCAGGGTTGGATACCGACATCGTAGTTCATCGTCTTCCAACAAAGGAAGATTGTCCTCTTGTCAAACAAAAGGCTCTTCGCATGAGGCCTGATATGTCTGAAAAGATCAAAGCTGAGGTGATGAAACAATTTGATGCAGGGTTCCTAGCTGTGACATCCTATCCCCAATGGGTTGCCAATGTGGTTTCAGTGCTGAAGAAAGACGGAAAGGTTCGCATATGCGTAGACTATAGGGATATGAATAGGGTAAGCCCCAAGGATGACTTCCCTCTACCACATATTAACATCTTGGTCGATAATACTGCTCAACAAAGTCTTCTCATTCATGGATGGCTTCTCAGACTATAATCAAATAAGGATGGCTCCTGAATACATGGATAAGATAACTTTCGTCACACAATGGGGCACCTTTTGCTACAAGGTCATGTCGTTTGGACTGAAGAATGCAGGGGAAACATATAAAAGGGCTACGGTAGCTTTATTTCATGACATTATTCATCATGAGATAGAGGTATATGTGGATGATATGATTGCCAGATCATAAACTGAAGAAGAACACCTCGATCACCTGTACAAACTATTCGAAAGGCTGAAAAAGTACAAGTTGAGGTTAAACCCTAACAAGTGCACATTTGGAGTACGATCTGGAAAGCTTCTAGGTTTTGTTGTCAGCAATAAAGGCATTGAAGTTGATCCTGCCAAGGTAAAGGTCATCCAAGAAACTCCAGTCCCTCATTATAAAAAAGAATTTATAGGATTCTTGGGTCGTCTCAATTACATCGCCCGCTTCATATCTCACTTGACTGCTACTTGTGAGCCAATATTCAAACTCTTGAAGAAAGATCAGGTAGTTAGGTGGAATGATGAATGCCAAGCTGCTTTCGATAAAATCAAATAATATCTACAAGAGCCTCATATTCTCATGCCTCCAGTTGAAGGAAGTACCTTGATCATGTACTTGATAGAACTAGAGAATTCTATGGGGTGTGTTTTGGGCCAACATGACAAGTCTGGCCGAAAAGAGCATGTTATTTACTACCTGAGCAAAAAGTTTACCGACTGTGAAACTAGATATTCACTGCTCGAGAAAACTTATTATGCTCTGGAATGGGCTGCTCGCCGGCTAAGACAGTATATGTTGACTCATACCACTTTGTTGATTTCTAAGATGGACCTAATCAAGTATATCTTCGAGAAGCCTTCTCTCTCCGGAAGGATAGCAAGATGGAAAATGATCTTGATTGAGTATGATATTTAATATACCATGCAGAAAGCCATCAAAGGAAGCTTACTAGATGATCATTTGGCCCATCAAGCTGTCGATGATTATCAGTCCATGAACTTCAACTTCCCTGATGAGAACATCATGCTAGTAACTTACTGTGTGAAACCTGGACCGTATGCCGGACCTGAACAAGGATCCCGATGGACTATGGTCTTTTATGGGGCTTCCAATGCTTTGGGTAATGAAATTGGTGTTGTAATAATCTCTCCCGAAGGTTGCCACACTCCTTTCACAGCCAGACTACGCTTCGATTGCACGAACAACATGGATGAATACGAAGTGCATTTTGGGTCTGAAGGCTACCATTGACTTGAGGATCAAACATTTGAACGTGTTTGGGGATTCCGCTCTAGTGATTAGCCAAGTAAAAGGAGATTGGGACACTAAGCACCCTAATCTCATCCCTTACAAGGAAATTATGCTATCCCTAATTCCCTACTTCGAAGAGATCACCTTTGAGCATTTCCCTAGGGAAGAGAATCAATTGGATGACGCTTTGGAAACCATGTCTTCAATGTTCAAGGTCAGATGGGACAATGAAGCCTCAATGATTACAAGTGAAATATTCGACGAACCTGCACATTGTTGTGAGCTCGACACTGACACGGAAAAGCCATGGTACCATGAGGTGATGAGATATCTTGAAGCACAAGAGTATCCCGAGGGAGTATCTATCAATTACAGAAAGTTCTTACAAAGATTTTCAGCTAAATTTTTCTTAAGTAACGGAATATTGTACAAGCGCAACCATGATTCAACTCTACTTCAATGTGTGGACAAGAAGGAGGCAGAGGAAATCATGGAAGACATGCACGATTGTCTCTTTGGTACTCACTCAAGTGGACATACGATGGCTAAGAAGATCTTGAGGGTTGGCTACTATTGGTTTTACCAATTAGAAAGGGCCGACGTCCACAATTGGGAAGACCTGGCCGCAGCTTTCTATAAACAATACCAGTACAACGCTGATTTGGCGCCTACCAGTACTCAACTTCAGAGTATGGCTATGGTTTCCAATGAGGGCTTCAAAGATTACGCGCAAAAGTGGAGAGATCTAGCCGGAAGAGTGCAACCCCCTCTGTCTGAAAGGGAGTTGGTGGACATGTTCTTGGGAACTCTATCGGGTCCTTTCTTCAATCATCTGATTGGGAATTCCTTTGCAGGGTTTACTGAATTGATTTTAACCGGCGAGAGGGTGGAAGCTGGTATAAGAAGTGGGAAGATTCAGAAAGATGTGTCTGCCTCTACAGCTGTGAGGAAACCTTTCACTGGGAAGAAGGAGGTATCTACTGTTTATTCACAGAGGAATCAGGGAAGAACTGAATGCCGACCAATGGTGGGGGCCGTTATGATTCCAAAGCCTGCATCAGACCAACCAAGAAATAACCATCCAAGGGTGGAAAGGCCAGTCCGGCAATTCACCAGGATTAACATGACTCTAGCCCAGGTTCTACCACATCTTCTGAAATTGAATTTGGCAACTTTAAAAGAGGCCCCAAAGAATCCCAATACTGCATCCCCTCATTATCATCTGAATTCCAGATGCGCATACCATTATGAAAGTCCAGGGTACGACACTAACAACTGTTGGGCTCTAAAGAACAAAATTCAAGACCTAATAGATGCGAAGGAAGTTGAGTTTGATGCGCCTGAGAAACCAAATGTTATTTCTGCTACAATGCCTAGGCATGGTCATAATGCCAATGATGTCGAGGAAGATTTATTTGTTACCACCATGGATGAACTGTTGACTCCTCTCCTGATCATTAAGTTGAATTTGTTGAAAGCTGGTATATTCCCAGGTTGTGACAAAGACTGCCATGTTTGCCTATCCTTATCATTTGATTGCCCTCTGTTAAAAAAAGGTATCCAACGACTGATTGATAACCAAGAAATTCTGTTTGAGAATGCTCCTGTTTCACCCGTTCCAGTTAAAGAAGTTTCAATCATAACCATCTCCGCCAATCCTTCCAGGGCCCCTAAAAGACCCGTTAGGATTACACCTGCTCCAAAAACTACTCCACTTAAGATCACAATGCCCGGGCCGGTCCCGTACAAATCAGATAGAACAGTACCATGGAATTATGGTGGAGAAATCTACTACCATGGTATCAAACAAGATGAACTGACTGTCGAAGAAGAAAGCTCTAAAGAGGAAAATTCCGACATTAGCAATATTGCCGGAACTAGCAAGATCACCCACAGTGGTAGAATCTTCTCTCCAGAGATTGCCCCTCCAAAGGCAGTTTTTGGACCCGTGGCCGTTCCGAAAATTACCTATGAACCAGTGATTATACCTACAAGCGTACTTACCGACAAAGACAACACAATCCCTATCCCTATCAATACTTCCACTACTGAGAATAAAGAAAAAAGCATTCAAGAAGAGCATGTCTGGATGAAGGCTCAATCACTAGCTATCCCCGAAACATCCTAGAAGGAAATGGAAGAAATCCTGAGGATAATAAAGAAGAGTGATTATGATGTGGTTGAATAATTGGGGAAAACCCCTTCCAAGATCTCCATGCTAGCATTGTTGTTGTGCTCTGAGGCACATGCGAAAGCTCTGGTAAAATTTCTGAAGATAGCTTATGTGCCACAAGGGACGTCCGCTGACCAATTCCAAGACTGTGTGGCCAGTTTAATAGTTGATAATGGCCTAGGCTTCCCCGATGCTGACTTGACACCCAAAGGGAGAAAACACAACGAGGCATTACATGTCTCTGTGGAGTGTAGAGGAACAACCCTAGCCCATGTCTTGGTGGATACGGGATCATCTTTGAACGTCTTACCGAAAAAATCCCTTGACAAATTAGATTGCGAGGGGCTGACATTAAAACCCAGTAACATAGTTGTGAGAGAATTTGATGGTTCGAAGAGGATGGTCCATGGGGAGGTGGACATCCCGATAAAGGTGGGAACTCAGAATTTCAATTCAACCTTCTATGTGATGGACATCCGTCCCTCTTACTCTTGCATGTTAGGACGGCCTTGGATCCACAATGTCGGTGTTGTCACCTCCACATTGCACCAGATGCTGAAGTACCCGGTCCAGGGAAAGATCATAACTGTCCACGGGGAGGAGGAATACATGATTAGTCATCTGAATTCTTTCCGATATGTGGAGTTGGATGGAGAGTTCATTGAGACTCCTTTTCAACATTTCGAGGAGATCTCTCAAGAAGTAGCGGCAACCAAGGCCGTATCCTCGATTCCCAAGATCACAAGACCTACGCTTCGGATGTCATCTCTAAAGGATGCAAAGGCAGTAATAGAGGAGGGTGGATGCACCATCTGGGGGCAGCTTCCAGACATTCCGTATAAATCAGACAAGTTTGGCTTAGGGTTTACTTCAACTGCTCAGAAGGCTGTGCGTCGTGCCCGTGCCGGAGGGCCACCTTTGAAAATTAGCAACCAAGGGGTCAACGCAGTAGAATACAATAAAGTGGAGGGCAGCTTGGAAGATTGAATATTTCCTACTGTCAACGGAGGAATTCGCAACTGGGAAGCCAGAGACTTTGTCCCAATAACTTTCATCTCTCAGTAATTTATCTTTTACATTTCTGTTGGACTTGTAATATTCACGAACAATTCACACTTTAAAAACCTTGTGTCTTACCCGAGGCACAATGGTCCATTTGTAAGGGTTTTTATTTCATCTTCATATGACATTCAATGAATCATGGACGCTTTTTCACATACAACCCTTTTTTTGCTCATTGTATTTCTTTTACATTTTATTGTTTAAAGATGGCTATACCCTTAGACACACCCACACTCACAAATCCAGGTACCCCTCCATCCCGGATCCCATGGGTAACGATACTACTATAGCCTTCAGTGACTCTGAAGATCCAATCTATCAAGCCGAATACGAAGGTGAAGAAGATTGTGAAGTGCCAGGGGAATTGGCCAGACTACTACAACAAGAGGAAAGAGTTATTCAGCCTCATGAGGAGCTGTTGGATACAATTAACTTGGGTACCGAGGAAGATAAAAAGGAAATCAAAGTGGGTGCCAATTTAGAGCCGAGTGTCAAGGAGCGCCTAATTCAGCTATTGCATGATTATGTTGAGATCTTTGCCTGGTCATACGAAGACATGTCGGGACTTGATACAGACACCATGGTACATCGTCTGCCAACAAGAGAAGACTGTCCACCAGTGAAACAAAAAGTCCGCCGCATGAGACCTGACATGTCAGAGAAGATCAAAGCGGAAGTCATGAAACAGTTCAATGCTGGATTTCTGACTGTTACTTCATATCCTCAATGGGTTGCCAACATTGTTCCCGTGCCTAAAAAGGACGGAAAAGTAAGAAAGTGCGTGGATTATAGAGATTTAAACAAGGCCAGCCCTAAAGATGATTTTCCACTTCCACACATCGACATCCTGGTCGATAATACGGCCCAGCACAAAGTATTTTCTTTCATGGACGGATTCTCAGGCTATAACCAGATCAAAATGGTGCCTGAGGACATGGAGAAAACTACATTTCTCACACAGTGGGGTATGTTCTGCTACAAAGTGATGCCATTCAGACTGAAGAATGTCGGGGCAACCTATCAACGCGCCATGGTAGCTTTGTTTCATGATATGATACATCATGAGATAGAGGTCTACGTAGATGACACGATAGCCCGATCACAAACTAAAGAAGAACACCTTGATCACTTGCAAAAGATGTTTGTCAGATTGAAGGAGTACAAACTAAGGTTGAACCCGAACAAGTGCACATTCGGAGTCCGGTCCGGTAAACTCTTAGGTTTCATTGTCAGCAACAAAGGCATCGAGGTTGATCCTGCCAAGGTCAAAGCGATACAAGAAATGCCTGCTCCTCGTACTGAGAAGGAAGTCAGAGGATTCTTGGGACGCCTGAACTATATTTCCAGATTCATTTCTCACCTAACGTCTACTTGTGAACCAATCTTCAAACTGTTGAAGAAAGATCAAGTAGTCAGATGGAATGATGAATGTGAGATTGCTTTCAAAAAAATCAAATAGTATTTACAAGAGCCTCCTGTCTTGATGCCACAAGTAGAGGGAAGACCACTGATCATGTATCTGGCCGTTTTAGAGAACTCAATGGGGTGTGTATTGGGGCAGCATGACGAGTCTGGCCGAAAAGAGCACGTTATTTACTACCTGAGCAAAAAGTTTACCGACTGTGAAACCAAATATTCACTGCTCGAGAAAACTTGTTGCGCTCTGGTATGGGATGCTCGTCGGCTAAGACAGTATATGTTGACTCATACCACTTTGCTGATATCTAAGATGGATCTGATAAAGTACATCTTTGAAAAGCCTGCTCTGTCTGGGAGGATAGCTAGATGGCAGATGATCCTAACAGAATATGACATACAGTACACTACCCAAAAAGCTATAAAGTGTAGCGTGCTAGCTGATCATCTTGCCCATCAATCTGTAGAAGATTATCAGTCCATGAAGTTTGAATTCTCGGACGAAGATATCATGACATTAGACAATGATGAAGAAATCAGGCCATATGACGGACCTGAACAAGGATCTCGATGGACCCTATTCTTTGATGGGGCATCCAATGTACTTGGTAATGCTATTGGCGTTGTACTCACATCTCCGGAAGGATGCCATACTCCTTTTACTGCCAGACTTTGCTTCAACTGTACGAACAACATGGTGGAATACGAAGCATGCATCTTTGGTCTCAAGGATGCCATAGACTTGGGAATCAAATCTTTAGATGTGTTTGGAGATTCAGATTTGGTCACCAGTCAGATCAAAGGAGAATGGGACACTAAGCATCCATACCTTATCCCTTACAAAGAACATGTTTTGACATTGTTACCACATTTCGAGCAGATTACCTTCGAGCATTTCCCGCGAGAAGAAAATCAGCTAGCAGATGCTCTAGCCACAATGTCATCTATGTTTAAACTTAATTGGGATAGTGAGGCTCCCCAGATCACCATTGAACGAATGGACGAACCAGCACACTGTCACGAGATTAATACTGAAGAAGTAGTGGACCAGCCTTGGTTTCATGAAGTCAAAAGGTATCTCGAGGCTCAAGAATATCCGGAAGGAGCTTCAATCAATGATAAAAAGTTCTTAATGAGATTCTCTGCTAAGTTCTTCCTGAGTAATGGCATCATGTACAAACGCAATGATGACTCTATTCTGCTCTATTGTATGGATAAGATTGAGGCTGAAAAGATCATGGCTGAATTACATGAAGGTACCTTTGGAACTCACTCCAGTGGGCATACGATGGCGAAGAAAATCCTACGGGCAGGCTATTACTGGTCTACCATGGAAGCGGATTGCTATCAACACTCTCGGACCTGTCATAAGTGTCAAATTTATGCTGACAAGGTGCATGTGCCTCCAGTTCCTCTGAATGTCTTGACAGCTCCTTGGCCCTTTGCTATGTGGGGAATCGATATGATTGGGGAAATCAAGCCTACAGCCTCCAATGGACACCGCTTCATTCTAGTGGCCATTGATTATTTCACGAAATGGGTCGAAGCAGCTTCCTTCGCATCTGTTACTAAGAATGTTGTTGCCCGCTTCATCAGGAAGAATCTTATTTGCCGGTATGGTATCCCAGAAAGGATCATCACTGATAACGGTACGAACCTTAAAAATACTATGATTACCACCTTGTGCAAGCAGTTCAAGATTCAACATCACAATTCATCCCCCTATCGGCCAAAGATGAATGGTGCAGTCGAAGCTGCTAATAAAAACATTAAAAAGATCATACAGAAAATGACAATCACCTACAAAGACTGGCACGAGATGCTACCGTTTGCTCTCCACGAGTACCGTACCACGGCTCGCACATCAACTGGGGCAACACCCTATTCTTTAGTTTATGGCATGGAGGCTGTCTTTCCTATTGAGGTTCAAATCCCCTCTTTGAGAATTATGAAAGATGTAGGTTTGAGTGAGGACGATTGGATCTAGACCCGACTTGATCAACTGAACTTAATTGATGAAAAGAGACTTACTGCTGTTTACCATGGTCAGATGTATCAAAAACTGATGATTAAGGCTTTCAACAAGAAAGTCAGACGCCGAGTATATCAAGTTTGAGATCTAGTGATCAAGCGCATTGTCTTGCCACAAAGTGATCCCAGGGGAAAATGGACTCCTACCTATGAAGGGCCATTTGTAATCAAGAATATATTTTCCGGTGGGGCAATGATCTTAACCACCATGGACGGCGACGACCTGCCACACCCTGCAAACGCAGACATAGTCAAAAGATATTACGCATAAGAGACCTATTAGGTTGACACACCTAGGCAAAACAAGGGCATCCCGGCGAACCAAAAGGTTCGGGCAAAAATTAGGGATAAAATAAAAAAAAATTGTACACTCGGCAAGTTGAAAACCCGAAAGGGCGACTTGGGCAAAAAGGGTTTCCCGGTGGACTGAAAACCCGAAAGGGCGATCCAGGCAAAAGTTAGGGAATTAAAGCGTATGATTATGTCTCGTCGGATCACTTTGAGGACAACTTCAACCTCTTCCCTGACAAACTCGGAGTTCGGATCGATTCAATCATCTTCAGGCGAAGCAATGGATAGACAAGATATTCAGAGACACAGAGGCTATAGTAGAATGGGAACCCCATGGGATTATCACACATAGCTGTCTTTCTTTGTATAAATTTTTTTTCTTACTTTTATGACACTATCCTCTTACTAGGATGTATGTCTCCTTTGTACAAAATACTTATTCAAAGTGAATACAAAGATATCTCTTTAAAGTACAGAAAACTATCTGTCTTTTTCTTTTACACTTGTGTTTTATTTGCAAAAAACATCCAATGATTCATTAATGAATATATGCATTTGAACATAATTACTGTTTACAAATAAACAAAATGGAAAAGAACAATTACTAACAGGTTGAAAGAATAGGAAGATGTCTTTAGGCTATTCCATAAGCAATCCCTACAGTACATCATTAAGATCCCCAGCGGAGCTGAAACTTCAAACTTTTAATCCCCAGTGGAAACCATCCAGTTTCTCCAAAGTTCCCCGGCAAGTTGTCTTGAAGCCTGAAAATTAATCGGATAACGGCTAAACTTCTGTTTCTCCCTAACCTAGGATAATTCCCCGGTAGATTAGCAGACAACAGAAATTCCTGAACTTTTTCCCAAAACGAGAATAAGCTTTTTCCCACAGAGTTTTCGTTGCTCCCCAACAGAACAAAGATTCCCATTGTTAAATCCCCAGTAGAAGTCATCAAAATTCTCTGGATTCCCCAAGCAGATTACTCAAGCAGTATATGGCATTGCTCACTACAGAATTTTTGTAAATTACTCCAACTTCAAGACATGAAGAATCCACATATCCTCAGCAGCAGTCAAGGATTTATTCTCCTCAGCAAATCAGCTTACATGCGCATACATTACATCCACATATCATAAACATTGATAAAACACATATATTGCATCATACATTTCATGCAACATAACTTTGTGTTTCAGCTAACATTTTACCCTTTTCAGGATAAGATTAATAAGCTACCGCTAACAATATGCAATCATGATACAGTCCAGATACGCTCCAGACACGGTTGCCATTTTGTTACTTATTCAGATTTCTTTCAGATACAGTACATCCCCCAATGCCATCCTGATACTCATTCAGATTTCAACTTTCATGATACAGTCCAGATACGCTCCAGACACGGTTTCCATTCTGTTACTCCTCCAGATCCATCTTTCATGATACAGCTCAGATACGCTCCAGACATGGAAGCTATTCCGTTACTTATTCAGATTTCAAGTTCAGATATAGTCCAGATACGCTCCAGACACGGATGACATCCTGATACTCATTCAGATTTCAAGTTCAGATACAGTACAGATACGCTCCAGACACGGATGCCATTCTGGTACTCATTCAGATTCAACTATCAGATACGGTACAGATACGATCCAGACACGGATGCCATTCTGATACTCATCCTTTCAGATTATAACTTACAATCAAACAAACATCCTTGGATGGCATCTACAAGCCCATCTCCATCAACTTTCTATCACCTCTCCAAATGGCATCTTTAAGCCTATTCCCTCTACCATCACATCACCGAGTGCAAATTTATGGGCACTCTAGTGTCCAATCATCTTCCACATTCGAGTCATGAATGGAAAAACTCGCCAATCTAACTCTTCAGGCTTAAGAATATTGAACAAGGGCAGCTGTTGTACCCCAAAATTTGCCCTCTCATTCTTCAAGGCCTTTCTCACAAGGATTCTCAAGGTTCAAGCTTATACAAGTACTTTGGAATTTTCCAGTACCAAAATTAAAAGGAAACTGTCATAAAGGGAGAAAACAGATAAAAATATTATTTTGACAAAATTTGGAGAAATACAAGTGTTCTTCGTTTCAGCTCCTTCGATTGGCCTTTTGGCCTCTTTTGATGCAAGCTTGGCTTGCATCCTTCGACTGGGCATAGGCCTCTGGCACATTTTGGTTTGGATTCACAAGGAAAAAAGCCTCTTATAATCTATTTCATTTCCAAAGCAAAAGGCTCTCTTTTAGCATCCTTCGATTTTCACTTTTTGTTCCCTATATGCCTCTTTCGAATCTGAACATTTTGTCCTCCTACATGCACCTTTCGTTTGGACATGTTGGTTCCCTTTATACAAGTTTCATTTGAACATGGATCTTTTACATGTTGGCATGAAGTCACAAGACAGGGACCCTCTATGTACACTCTTTCATTTGACCACATGTAACCCCTGGCATGCAAGCCTTCGATTGGACATGAGCCACCTTTACACAAAAGATTCGATTGGAGTATTGGTTCCCTTCGAATCAGCATCTTTCAAACCCAACTCTGAATCCTTTGACGCAATCTTCTTTAGTACATTTCTAGAACTCTTCGAAACAAGTAGAAAATAGGATTTTGAAAGAACAATGATCAAATCTTTGGACCATGCTACGTGATCTTACTTTACAAGCCTTAATGCTTGTATTTCACTCCATAATTAATTGCTTACATTTTGGATTAAGCTATTGTCCAAGTGATTAAGCCTTTGTCTAGAAGTTTTTTGTATGAAAGTGAACTTGCTAGTACAAATCCTGTCCCAAGCCCATGCTTTGCTTAAATCCTATTTGCACTTCACCATAAGTCAGGGAAGTCAACCCCTTTTAACCAACAACTTCAGTACTTCACCTTGGGATCTTGGAAAATATGACATAGCTTAATATTCACGTTTCATCCAAGCCACCTTTTTGTTTAAACTCCCAAACCTTTTCTCTATAAATGGAGAAACCATTGACAAAGAAAGGGTCGAGATTTTTGCTAGAGAAAAAATCATAAAAAATCCTCAAACACTCCCATATTCTCAAACACTCCAACATTCTCAAACCTTCAAAACTCTAAGATTTTTTTCACAAAAAAACTTAGTAGTGTGCCTTTCGGTTCATTTCCCCTAAACTATAGCGTAATATCCTTCGATTCATTCATCACCATCATATACTCTCTTTTGATTCAGTGACTGCCCAAACCAAGCAGTAACTGAACTAGCTTCAGGAAGATTCCAACGAAGCTCCCTCCACCACCAAAGAAGTCACCTACATCTCTTTCGATTAAGCGCTTCAAGAGGTAAGTTCTCTCTAAATTTGGAACTCTTTCATTTAAATATCATGTGCACATGCCAATAAAGAGAAATGTAGATATTTCTAGACCATGTTTTAGCTTTCGATTCTGACTGCCCATATGCTGAAAACTCAACCTTAATTAGTTATGCTTTGGACTTTGAGACCCATTGGTTTTTGTGCTAACCCCTGGACTGTAGTTATGCTTGGATGTTTCATTTTAAGAACTTAAGATAGGTTTGTTATACCCTTTGATTGGCTAGCTGCACAAGCCTTTCGAATCACAATATGAGGGCCTAATATGCTTACAAGGAGTCAACAAGGAGCCTGTGGAAAATCCAGAACCTTACTGTTTCCAAGCCTCAAACGAAAGATAGAACCTTGCTGACTCCAACCCCCAGTTAAAGGAGACAAAGGAAAATCGAAGGGGCATGACTCTACTAACTCCAGACTCCAAATCAAAGGAAGCCAAAATACGCAGAATCGAAAGGTTTTCTGTCTGAATCGAAAGACCCATTTTTTTTGCTTGCTTTTATTTTATTTTTGCCTTTATATTTCCATGCTATTCAATATGGTTGTAATAACGTAGGATTTTATATTTTTGCATTTTATTACTTTTGTATGCTTGCTAGTAAAATAGGGAATGTATGGCAAGATAAAACAACAAGTAGACAACCCCTAATCAAATACTAAATGCATGCAAATCAAACACACTATTTACACATGCACCCCTAGAGTAATTCCACTTGTTGCCTTATAAAAATTGTCATGTTATGCATGTGCGATGTCTTAGCAAAAACAATCGAAATACAAGATCATAGTCCCTCGATGACGCTTCGAATGTTGCCTTACAAATGATCTTAGTCCCTAAAGAGAATGCTAAGATATCTCACAACATTGCTATCATGACTATACGATGACCCACGTCCGTCCCTTCATATGCAACGATGGGGCTTCTTACCAAATCAATGATAAGATAGCAACATCTAAAGGAGGAGGAAAAACACATCTAAGACCTTTTGAGTAGGTAGATTACTTTTAGTTACTTGCTCAATTTCAAACAACAATCCTTGCTATTTTCAAACACATACACATTTCAAAAATATCTTACAAGCATTGAAAACATTTTCAAAAGACAAACATCTTTGTATACATTCTTACGAACGAGAATCATTACAAAGATTGCCTAAACGAATGGTTCCTTTTACAAAATACTTTCAAAACCACACCAAACACTATTTCAAACAAACCAAAGCAAGTGATCTAAGCAAGTAACTAAGAGCCCATGGAAAACCATGGATGAAAAGGGTTCTAGCACCTTCCCTATTCATAATCTACCCCCCCGAACTCAAGAAAACATCTCAAAGGTCTTTCCTGTGCTTTTTCACCTTTCCTTTTGGATAAAAGAAAAGTCGGTGGCGACTCTTGCTAACCGCAACATTTGCAATAAAACGCAAAAACCTCAAGCCAGTTATCCCACCACATCACACCGTCCCTTTACATCCAAAGATAGGGTTACTTACCAAATCAATGGTAAGATAACAATGTCAAAGGAAAAAGGAAATAAACATGCAAGACTTTTGAGTAGGTAGATTGTTCCTAGTTTCTTGCTCAATTTCAAAACCAAAAACATCCTTGCTATTTTCAAAACAAACACCAACACTTTCAAAACATCTTACAAACTTGAAATGTTTTCAAAATACAAATACTTTGTACGCGTTCTTATAGAAACGAGAGCCATTACAAAGAAAACCCTTTTCAAAAATCACTTTCAAAAACAAACCCCACCAACACCTTTTTGAACTATTTTCAAAACAACACTTTGTACATGTTCTTATAGAAACGAGAACCATTACAAAGACATTTTCAAAATACTTTCAAAAAAACCACACAAAGCACATTTTTAAACAAAATCAAGTGATCTAGCAAGAAACTAAGAGCCCATGGAAAACCATGGATGAAAAGGATGCTAACACCTTCCCTTTTCATAATCTACCCCCCAAACTCAAGAAAACAACTCAAAGGTCTTTCCTATTCTTTTCAGCCTTTCCTTTTGGATAAGAGAAAAGTCGGTGGCGACTCTTGCTAACCGCAACATTTGAGATCAAACGCAAAACAACTAATTCAGTTCTCCCACCGTGTTACAGAACTGGCGACTCTGCTGGGGACTTACTTAAAAGTGGGGTTACCTTAGGACTAGATCACATTTACTTGCTTTGTTTGTTTGCCTTACATGTTTTACATTATGGTTCCTTGTTTGGGTTTGGTTTGATCCTACACCCAGATTTGGGGCACCTTTTTTAGGTAAGTAGCAATAAACTGTGAGGGAACTGTGCGGGGTATACCGACACGGTTAACATAGTAGCTACATTGATGTGATGCTTTGGTATGCACTGGTAGCCCTTGAGTAAATCAAGGAGAATACGGGGCCGCTGCGTGGTATCATAAAGCATAAACTGACTTTAGCACCTTAATTGACCAACTTGGCTTTTAGGACGTAGTGAGATAGTCGTCTTTGGTGTAAACCCAAAGTCGGTTGATACTCGATGCTACACTCATTGAGGTTTGACCCTTGAGTTTTGTTTGGTGGCAAGTTAGTTGTCTATCGGAACGAGATTTGGGGGAAAGACCGGTGATATTGAGATCCCTTAGAACCAGGTTACTATATTTAGGACAGGTTGAACCAACCCAACTTCAAGAGGGTACTTACCTAGAAACTCCATGCAAGCCTAAACTTAAGACTTGTCTGCTTTGTGTGAATATGATTATTTGTATGTAAATTTGCATACTTTGCATACTTATACATAACAGCATAACATCATACCATAATATTTTCAATAACCATTTCAAGGATCTCAAGGGCCTTTGATGCAGGGTTACGTTGAACCAGACGTTTATCAAAAAGCAAGAGGATTTATTTTCCTCTAACCAGATGACGTCAAAGATCAAAACACAACAACTTGAGTCAAGGGCTACAACCCACTTGACATGGTGAGCTTAATTATCGTGGAAGGACATCCACCGATATAAAGTTCCCCAATCAAAACTGTAAGTGACTACTAACCCCACGAGATCCTTGAAAACACGCATCCATATGTCATGCATCATATCATGACAGGTTTCTCCAATACGGGCCTCCTTATCTTCCTACTGTTTATTTCAGTAATATGGATATGGAACATATGGTGAAAGATCTCCAAGCTCAAAATGCTCAATTCCAACAAATGTTCCTGGCCATGGCTAAGGGGCAAGAGGATCTGAAGACTCTTGTTCTCAAAGACAAAAAGAAAAAGTCCAAGAAGTCAGTAGGCGTCCTAAACTTGGGAAGAAGACTTAGAGGACCATTCAAAGGAGCTCTATATCTTCCAACTCCATCCAACATGGGGGATAGTCATGAAGAAGACAAAAGTCTGGAGATTGATGAAGTCTAAGCTGACTACTCTGAGGAACAATATCCTCCCGCTGATGACAAGTACAAACAGTTGGAGAATCGCCTCAATGCTATGGAGATTCAACAGATACCCGACTTAGATTTAGGAGACATGGGATTGGTTTTTGAGGTAGTCATCCCGCCAAAGTTCAAAATACATACCTTTTCCCTGTACGATGGAGTCTCTTGCCTTAAGATGCACTTAAAGTCTTATGTCCGCAAGATTTAACCATACACAACTGATCTGAAGCTTTGGATCCATTTCTTCCAAGAGATCCTAGTAGGGACTCAACTTGAATGGTTCTATTAATTGGAGGGTTCTTGCATCCGCACTTGGGAGGATCTAGCTGCTGCTTTCTACCAGCAGTACCAATACAATGCTGATCTTGCACCAACTTGTGTGCAATTGCAGAACATGGCCTTGGGTTCCAATGAGAGCTTCAAAGGATACGCCTAAAAGTGGAGAGATCTAGCTGGTAGGGTGCAGCCCCCTTTAACTGACAGAGAGCTGATTGACATCTTCATGGGAACTTTAACAGGACCTTTCTTCAAACACCTAATCGGAAGCTCCTCATCCGGGTTCACCGAGCTAATACTGACTGGCGAAAGAGTCGAAGCTGGCATCAAAAGCGGAAAGATCCAAGGGGATACACCCTCTGATGCTCAGAAAAAGCCATACAATGGGAAGAAAGAGTCTGATGCTGTGTATGGTCAAAAGAGTCGTCATGACCAACATGTAAGGGAAATCTTGATCTCTAATCCTACACCTGTCAACAAAGACAGGGAAATAGGCGTAGGGTAAGATATCAAGAAACGAAGTACACTAACACCAACATGCCTTTGTCTCAAGCGTTACAACATTTGTTGAAGGAGAAATTGATCACACTAAGAGATCCTCCTCAAAACCCTAATACCTCTTCTTCTAAGTACAATCCAAGAGTAAGATGTGCCTACCATTCTGATAGTCTCGGACATGACACTGACAACTGTTGGACTTTGAAGAACAAGATTCAAGACTTAATTGACGCCAAGGAGATCGAGTTTGACCCTCTAGAGACTCCAAACATGGTCACTGCTCCTATGACGAATCATTGAGAGTGTTTTGTTCATTTTGAATTTTCAATTGTATTTTCTTTTATTATTCAAACAATTAACTATTAATGTCAAACTTTGTTTCATTAATGCATTGCATATGTTTATCTTGAATTCATCCATTCGTTTTTCACTATATTTAAACTATGTTTTTTGCTCTCTTTATGACATTCAACTCTTGCTAAAAGTTACAAGCCTTTAGAGGGAGGATGACGAAAACAATGCATTAATCTCATACAATATGCTTTTGAACAGGCCTTGCTGACAATGTACAGGCGTTCTTTCAAATCCTAAACACTGGAGTTATAAGGAAGATAATCCCTAGTCAACCCCTTCGAGCCAAAGAAGTAGAAGTTTTCTCTTTTTTTTGCACAATTTGAAACCTTTAATCAAAACCTGGGGCAGGGTAGTCTCTCAGTTGATTCAAACGCGTGTTTAGCCGCAAACTCTCATCTCGTAATACAATGAATGACATCAAAAACATTCATCTAGAATCAAAAGACAATGATGGTTCCCTATCATATAGGTAGTCATTAGCTCTTAAGAGAAAAACCCACTAAGTCAAAACCTACAAAGGAGAATTAAGAAAAACTGGGGCATCGCGCTGACGTGATCTCAAAACAAGAACAGTCAGGCAAAAATCAGGGATGACAAATCAAAAAAAGAGGTCACTATAAATCCTCAACAACATGAAAAATATTGCAAAAAATGTCTGCCTTCCGATAAACTAAACTTGTCTGAACCATCACCAAAACGTCATTCCAGACTCAATTGGAGTTCGAACGTACAATTAGTTGAGTTTAGGACTGAAGAACATTACGAAGAATGAGTGGGTACAAACACACTTTGAGCCTTATCATTTGTTTCTTAAACCGTGAACCAAGCCACATTACAACCCTTCAAAAGTCCTAATTGAAGCATGTGTTAGTTCGAAAGCATACTATTACAAAAGGTATCCTGACTCCTGTAAGGCTTTACTCGAAATCCTGAGTTGAATTTTCTTACAAAATTTCTTGCTAAAAACGCATTTTCAAATTTTCAAGACAAGCATAAACTTTGCATTATAGAATATTGTTGTTTGGATATGGCTATTTATTTGACAACAGAGAAATTCACACAATGAATATCCGATGAACGAGAGCTCTCTCGGTGAACAAAATCACTTCAAATGGGAAGATACTTCCAATGACAAATCTCTCATGATCAAAGGGGCAAGACATGACCTTTGCCCAACACATATGGGGCAGTCAAGTCAAGATTCAAAGAATCTCGCAAAGAATTGTTGAATAACCAGGGGCAGGTCTCCATCTAAATCACGTGGGGCATTGAATGCAAATCCCGACAGAGGTTTACTTACAATCAAATAGTTCCTGGTAGTGCCACAATCACCTACTACTAAGGGAAGTGACAAATCTTCTCAAGATCTTTCTCATAGGATGACTCCCAGCCAGGGTTTCAATCTCTGAAAACCTTTTCCCCAGCTAAGTCGACCTCAAAAATCCTCGAGGTTTTTCTCCAATGAAGTCGCCGCCTCTCCAACAAATCAGCAACAGGGTTTAATTCCCCAACCAAACGGTAGGATTCCCCAGTTTGAGTTTACCTCTCTAACTATTACAAATCAAAGGACCACGACTCCTCTTCCCCAGTAGACTACTCTACAATCCCCAACAAGTTACTGTAAAGCCTGGACCTGACCAAATATCAGTTCAACTTCGTCCATCAAGAGATGACTCCCGGTAGAGCAACGGACAATCGAGACTCCTAATCTCTTTTCCCCAAGCAGGAATCAACACTCTCCAACAGAGCATTCTCAAACAAAGTCGATATTCCCCAGCGGAGTTCTCCTGAACAAAACAGGAATCCTTAGTGGAAACACTCTAAACATTTGATCAGATTCAGCTTTCAGATACGCTCCAGATACGGATGCCATTCTGATACTCATTCAGATTCAGCTTTCAGATACAGTTTAGATACGCTCCAGATACGAATTCCATTCTGATACTCATTTAGATTCAGCTTTCAGATACGCTCCAGATACGGATGTCATTCTGATACTCATTCAGATTCAACTTTCAGATACAGTTCAGATACGCTCCAGTACGGATGCCATTCTGATACTCATTCAGATTCATCTTTCAGATATAGTTCAGATACACTCCAGATACGGATGCCATTCTGATACTCATTCAAATTCAGCTTTCAGATACAGTTCAGATACGCTCCGGATACGGATGCCATTCTGATACTCATTCAAATTCAGCTTTCAGATACGCTCCAGATACGGATGCCATTCTGATACTCATTCAGATTCAACTTTCAGATACAGTTCAGATACGCTCCAGATACGAATGCCATTCTGATACTCATTCAGATTCAGCTTTCAAATACAGTTCAGATATGCTCCAAATACATATGCCATTCTGATACTCATTCAGCTTTCAGATACAGTTCAGATACGCTCTAGATACAGATGCCATTCTGATACTCATTCAGATTCAACTTTCAGATACAGTTCAGATACGCTCTAGATACGGATACCATTCTGATACTCATTCAGATCCAGCTTTCAGATACAGTTTAGATATGCTCCAGATACAGATGCCATTCTTATACTCATTCAAATTCAACTTTCAGATACAGTTCAGATACGCTCCAAATACAGATGTCATTCTGATACTCATTCAGATCCAGCTTTTAGATACAGTTCAGATACGCTCTAAATATGGATTCCATTCTGATACTCATTCAGATTCAGCTTTCAGATACAGTTCAGATACACTCCAGATATGGATTCCATTTTAATACTCATTCAAATTCAGCTTTCAAATACAGTTCAGATACGCTCCAGATACGGATGCCATTCTGATACTCATTCAGATTCAGTTTTCAGATACAGTTTAGATACGCTCCAGATATGGATTCCATTCTGATACTCATTCATATTCAGCTTTCAGATACAGTTCAGATACGATCCAGATACGGATGCCATTCTGATACTCATTCAAATTCAGCTTTCAGATACAGTTCAGATATGCTCCAGATACGGATTCCATTCTGATACTCATTCAGATTCAACTTTCAGATACAATTCAGATACACTCCAGATACGGATGCCATTCTGATACACATTCAGATTCAGCTTTCAGATACAGTTCAGATACGCTCCAGATATGGATGTCGTTCTGATACTCATTCAGATTCAGCTTTTAGATACAATTCAGATACGCTCTAGATACGGATGCCATTCTGATACTCATTCAGATTCATCTTTCAGATATGCTCCAGATACGGATGCCATTCTGAGACTCATTCTGATTCAGCTTTCAGATGCAGTTAAGATACGCTCCAGCTGCGGATGCCACTCTGATGCTCATTCAGTACCTTTTTATTTGCGTTCAGATTCAATCACAACATAGATTCATTCTAACACTCCCTAACACAGCTGCCAGATACATATGACACAATCTCATTTATTTTGAGAACGTCATTGTACCATACATTTTATACATCATGACATTGCATACAACTAACCTTTCATCTTTTCAGGAAAGATCAATCAACAGAAAATTATCGTCAAAATTTTCAACAAGTCAAATACAGATCAATTCCCAAGAAAGGATTGGTCAACCATCTATGTAGCAAATGCTTTCTCTAGTTCAGATAAATCGCTCAAAGATTTACTCTGATTCTCTCTAGTTAAAGAATATTCAAGAACTCTTTCGGTTCAGTTTAAATCTCTCAACGGTTTATCCTGATACTTTCCAAAAGAAATATTTCTGGTTCAAATAAATCTCTCAATGATTTGTTTTGATTCTTCTCCAGATCCCTGTCGGTTCAGTTTAAATCTCTCAACGATTTATCCCAATTCTTTCCCACAGACAGTTTCTCTGTCACCCTTGGATGGCATCTACAAGCCCATCTCCGGAAGACCTCCATCATTCCTCCAAATGGCATCTATAAGCCCATTCCCATCTCATCTTCGAGTGCAAATTTTTGGGCACTCTAGTGTTCAATGATCTTCCACCTTCAAGTCACGAATGGCAGATTCGCCAATCTAACTCTTCAAGCATAAGAAGATTGAACAGGGGCAGTTGTTGTACCCCAAAATTTGCCCTCTCATTTCTCAAAGGATCGTCCTGGACCCTCAGTTTTTTCTTCCATCCAATTTCAAGCCTTGAATTATAAATTTTCCAAGAAAGTCATTCACAAGGACAAAATGGTCATTTGCACACTGAAAAGTCAAACTTTGACTTTTGTATCAAAATCAAGTTTCAAGGATCATATTTCATCAAGATATGTTAAAATATGAAGTTTGTTTCATCAAGAAATTCAAAAGTCAGAATTACTTTGGAAAAGTCAAAATTCTAAATACTTAGAATTCTTCTAAGTGTTTAAGAAATATGACAAGCTCAGAATTTCTGGCCAGATTATTACCATGATGCAAGTTGATTCTGGAAGAACTTATAACTCAAGAGTTTTAGATCTCAATGATAACTAAAACACTGTAGAACAGAACTTCTTCTAGAAGTGTTGGGATTTCAAGTTGTACGTCTTCAAAGACACGTCTCTGAAGCTTAGGCACTTAGTAAATTCTGAACATTTTCAAATCAGAAATTGTCTACAACTTCTCGGCCAATTTTCACGTAGGTATAGTCATAAGTTGCAAGAGTAATTCACAAAGGGCTTACAAGGCATGTCATAAGCTTTCTGGAAACTCTGAGAGCTCGCTCATAACATGTTGGAGCAAAAAGATTAAAGGATCAGAAGTTGGATGTTTGTTCTAATTTACACTGATGCTGGACTTCTGGCCCAGATCTAAGCTATGATGCACAATCTCATAGTGCAGGATTTCTGGTTTGATAAATCTCATCATCATTTAATGCTCACAACCACTTTTGAGTTTTTATCCAAAGGATTTCCCCACGTGTGAGATAGAAGTACCATTGTTGTCCTTTAAAAAACGAACTTTTGTACAAGGTTATGCTGGGCCCATGCTTTGCTTTTGCCTCTGAGGGTACTTTTCCTTAATTCATGCTTACAAATCCAGCTTAGGCACGGCTAAAAGCTGCTAACCACCATACTTGCTTCAAGAACAAGGCAACACCCTAGCATATGAAGGCTATGCTCAACGCTTTGGTCAGAACATCACTCTTCGAGTCTCATTCTGGTCTTCTGCGATCAGAACATCACCAAATCCCAAAACCTCGTTTAAACAACCTGTTGCACTGCTATAGCATAGTCCTGCCACCAGCTGCCACAACACTCCAAGGTGCTGTTGATCCAGTCCACGCTTGCGTTTTTTTTCAAACCCCATAGTTGCACCAAACTAGCATACGAAAATTGTGTTTAAAAAGAAATGGAACAGTATGCCAAAAAGATTTAAATCCCATTTGTTTTTCCCCTAAAACCACATCAAACTCACCTATAAATAAGTTGCTCCATCACACTTTCAAGGGGCTGGCTTTTGGAGAGAGAGAATTGTCAAAAGAGAGAAAATAAAACTGTGAAACCTTCGTAAAAAATCCAGAATTCCCAAACATAAAACCAAAACTTTGTTCTTCCCTTTGAATCAAAGAACTTAGCATTTTCTCTTTTATTGTTCTTGCTGACTCCAGAACATCTGAAGGCAGTAGTTCAAGTTTCAAGCACCCGCTCTAGATTCAAGGCAAGTCTTTCTGACTTTGCATCTTTTCATTCAGAACATAATTAAATATGTAAATATCATAGTATTGATGTTGTCCATATCATTGCATAAGTAGAAAAAACTATGGATCCGAACTTCTTGATTAAGGCTAGGCTCAGAATTAGGATTAAAACTTCTATAAATTGTTATGCTTTTATCCTTCTGATTTCTGTTTGTTAAGAACTGAATAAATTGCTAATGTGTTGATTAATATGAGGAAAAGTTGAAATGTAGCACAAAACTTCTGATTTTCACTCGCGGTTTTAGCACAACACAGAACTTCCGAGTTCTTCTCACCATTTTAACACACTGAACTTCTGATGTTCACTCACCGTCTTAGCACATACAGAACTTCTGAGTTCTCCTCACTGTTTTAACACACTGAACTTTTGATGTTCACTCACCGTCTTAGCACATACATAACTTCTGAGTTCTCATCACTGTTTTAACACACTGAACTTCTGATGTTCACTCATTGTCTTAGCACATACTGAACTTCTGAGTTCTCTTTACTGTTTTAATACACAAAACTTCTATGACTTTCTCACTGTTCTAACACTCAGAAGTTCAACACATAGCAACCCAGAACTTCTATGTTTTCCCTCTAACGTTTCTTGCAGGACCTCAGAGTGTATCAATCCAGAACTTCTGATGCTTTCTTTCTGAACCACAACGCGCCCGACATCAGAACTTCTGATCCCCTTTGTTTTGCTTTCAGCAGCATGCTAATTCTATCTCTCATTATTTCCTTTTTTTTATCATTTTCAATATTAATACCCTTTTTATTAATATAAAAAGACATAAAAATATTTTCTTTTTATTAATTTATTTCTTTTTCTTAATTCATTAAGACAAAAACCAATTTTTAAACAAGTCTTTTTTCTTTCTTGCATTGTACATTTAAATATGGTTGTAATAGTTAATTAGGATTTAAATTCTTGCAACCCCCCATTGGTAAATTTGTACCCCCGTCCCTACATGATGTAATAGCGTAGGATTTTACATTTCTGCAATTTATTGCTTCCAAATGTAAATGCTAGTAGTTAGGGTGTGCATGGCAAGACATTAAATCAACTAATAGATAACCCTAGTCAAATACTAAAATGCATGCAATCAAACACACTATTCACACATGCACCCTTAGGGTAATCTCACTTGTTGCCTATCGGAAAATAGTCACGTCCCTCGAATATGGCCGTTTTAGCAAAGACCCTCGATAAAAGATCGTAGTCCCTCGATGACCCTCGATGTTGCCTTCGATAAACGATCTAGTCCCTAAATGAAATTGCTAAAACATCCCATAAGTTGCCTTCTATGACTATACAAAAACGTCTCGTGCCCGTCCCTTTATATCCAAAGATAGGGTTACTTACCAAATCAATGGTATGATAACAATGTTAAAGGAAAAAGGAAATAAACAGGCAAGACTTTTGAGTAGGTAGATTGTTCCTAGTTGCTTGCTCAATTTCAAAACCAAAAACATCCTTGCTATTTTTAAAACAAACACCAACACTTTCAAAACATCTTACAAACTTGAAGCGTTTTCAAAAGACAAACACTTTGTACGCGTTCTTATAGAAACGAGAACCATTACAAAGAAAACCCTTTTCAAAATCACTTTCAAAAACACACCCCACAAACACCTTTTTGAACTATTTTCAAAACAACACTTTGTACGCGTTCTTATAGAAACGGGAACCATTACAAAGACATTTTCAAAATACTTTCAAAAAACCACACAAAGCACATTTTCAAACAAAAGCAAGTGATATAGCAAGCAACTAAGAGCCCATGGAAAACCATGGATGAAAAGGGTGCTAACACCTTCCCTTTTCATAATCTACCCCCCGAACTCAAGAAAACATCTCAAAGGTCTTTCCTGTTCTTTTCAGCCTTTCCTTTTGGATAAAATAAAAGTCGGTGGTGACTCTTTCTAACCGAAACATTTGCGATTAAACGCAAAACAACCAAGTCAGTTCTCCCACCGTGTTACAAAATGAAATGCGATCATTTCACATGGCTATTTGTTTTTGTTTTCCTTTTGACGATTTCCTCTTACTAGGATCTCCGTCTCTTTGTACAAAAACGCCTATTCATGGGCAAAATATCAATACAAATATACTTTGAAGTACAAACTTTATGTCTTTGTTTTGAATGCAAGTTTGTCCAATGACTAAAATTGAACGAACATATGCATATGAGCATAATTAAAATTGTTTGGAAAATATGACCTAAGTAGTAACAAGCATCTCTTTAATGCATATGGAATATCCCCACAGAGTTATTTCATTAACATTATCCCCACAAGACAGCTACAATAAACCAATCCTCAACAAAGTTATTCACAAAGTCTCTTTGCATAGGATAATCTCCAACAAGAGTCTCAATCTCTTGGCAACTAACTCCCCAGCCGAGTACAAAATTCCCCAGCTTAATCTATATTCCCCAGCTGAGCCTGTTATCCTCAACTGAATGTATCCTCCCCAAACCGAGTTTGTCCTCCCCGACTGAGTCTACACTCTCCAACTTGAGTTTGCCTTCCAGACTATTGAAAATCTTAGGGCCACAACCCCTAATCCATAGTAAAGTCATCAACAAAACCTTTACTATCTCAAAAAAAACTATGAAACCTGGACCCGACCAGACAATAGTTTAATTCTCCAAAGATATTGAATAACCTAGACTCAACCAGACCAAGGTTTAACTTCTTTTCCCTAGTAGAGTTTGCCTCTACCCCAACAAGTTACTGTGAATCCTAGATTCGACCAGATATCAGTTTTCAATTTCAAGTAAGTTACTGTGAAGCCTGGATTCGACCAGATATCAATTTTCAATTTCAAGTAAGTTATTGTGAATCCTGGATCCGACCAATAGCAATTCCCCTCAGAAGTTTGTTGTGAAACTTGTAATCCGACCAGATAACAACTGAAATCCCAAGCAAGTTACTGTAAAGCCTGGACCCGACCAGATATCAGTTCAACTTTGTCTATTCAAGAAAGCTTATTGTGAAATATGGAGCCCGACCAGACAACAACTAGCTACAATGTCAGCAAGACACTATGAAGCCTGGACCCGACCAGATAATAATATAAATTTTCAAAAAATACTATGAAGCCTAGACCCGACCAGATAGTAGTTACCATTGCAAGTTACTATAAAGCCTGGACCCGACCAAATATCAGTTCAACTTAGAGAAGTTACTGTAAAGCTTGGAATCCGACCAGATAACAGTTAAACTTCCTTATCCCCATCAAGTTGTTGTGAAGCCTGGATCTGACCAGATAACAATTCAATTTCAAGAAATCTTTCGCGAAGCCTGGAATCCGACCAGATAACAGTTAATTTATTTCTTCCCCAGTAAGTTACTATGAAGCCTGAACCCGACTAGATAACATTTTACTTCCTCATCCTCAACAATTGTGAAGTCTGGATCCGACCAAATAACAGCTGACATTCAAGAGATATTCCCCAGCGGAAGCATCCTTTCAGCAAACTTTGAAGATATGTATACTCTTCATCCTCAACAGCAATCAAGGATTCAACTCCCCAGAATTTCCTCAGCAGTAGTCAGGGATTTATTTCCCCATACAAAAACATGCATCTCACATTCATACATCATGACATATACATACATAATTCATTTAGCATGGTCTCATTCATCCTGCGAACATCATGCATACATCTGCATTTTACTAACTCTTTTTTTGCCCATAGGTAAAACATCAAGTTTTAGTATAATTCGACCAAAGATTTGTGTTGATACTTCTTCCAATATTTAACAACATTCCTCCAAATGGCATCTATAAGCCCATTTACAATCCATCTTCGAGTGCAAATTTCTGGGCACTCTAGTGTCCAATCATCTTCCACCTTCAAGTCACGAATGGCGGATCCGCCAATCTAACTCTTCAGGTTTAAGAAGATTGAACAGGGGCAGATGTTATAACCCAAAATTTTCCCTCTCATTTATCAAGTAATCTCTCACAAGATCTCCTTTGTTTCATGACTGCACTAGGGTTGATCAGCTCAAGACACCTCCTCAAGCATTGATGACTGAAATTAGGGTTTGAGATTGCACAAGGACAATTGGACTTTTAATGCCTCATATGACTTTCATGGATTATTTTGGACCTTCAAGATTTCTCATGTCAAGTTTCAAGTCTTAGATCACATTTTTGCTCAGTCAATTGATCAGTTGACCTAAAAATCAGCTATATTTGGAAAAAAGTCAACTGTGGTCAATTTACAGTCAAACTTAATAATTTTTGGTCCATATCAACATTATGAACTCATATATATCATTTGATCAATTTTGGATCACAATTCCTCAAGAAATTTGATCTTATCATCAAAAGGGCAAAATGGTCAAAATTAGGGTTTTGATTGAGAAGATGCAATTTCTGATTTTTGACCTAGCAAATGATTGGTTGATTCAAGGCATGATCTCAAGGGTTCAAATACATAATTTTGGCCTAATGGCATGGCTCAAAACATTGCTCAAGATCAATTGATTGACAGATGAATTTTCAGTCAACTGATCAAAAGTCAATTATACACTGAAAAGTCAAACTTTGACTTTTTGGTCAAAATCAAGTGTCAAAGATCAAAATTCATCAAAACATGTAAAAATATGAAACTTGTTCATCAAGAAATAAAAAAGTCAAGATTTCATTTTGAAAAGTCAAAATTTCTAAACTTAGAAATTTTTCTAAGTGTTGAAAACTTCATATTTTTTCACTGAGCCAATTTTCCATCATGATTCAAGATGATTCAAAGGAAACTTCCAACATGAAAGTTGTATATATTAATGAGATCTAAAACATTATAGAACATAACTTCTCCTATAAATGCATGGATTTCAAGTTATGATTTTGTGAATACATGTTCATGAAACTTAGAAACTTAGTGAAATTTTGCCCTAGTTTAGGCAAGATTTTGACATAACTTCATGGAAATTTTTCACATAGTTCCAAGAGGAATTTTAAAAATGTCCAACATAGAAGCTGTAGAGGATGTTACAAGCTTTCCAAAATTTCTAAGAACTCATTTAGATCATGTTTGAGCAAAGAGAACTGAAGACAAGAAGTTGGACATTCATTCTTGAATTTATAGGTCATTTCCATGATGAACAAGAATTCAAATCTCAAGCCCATGCTGCATAAATCTTACTTTGCAGGCTTCTAACCTCTAAATCTATCCATAATCAGAAGATTACATAACTATTTGAGCTATGATCCAAGTGATTATTCCGTTAATGGAACAAAGTTCACACTTCCATTTTGGAAAAGTGACTTTAATCACAAAGTCAATGCATAGAGCTCCTAACTTGTTTCATTTGAACACAAGCAATGTCAAAAGTAAAATCAACATGTCTAGAGCCTCCCATAAACTCAGGTCATGCTTGTACTATGCCTTGAGACCATGTTTTCTACTTTTCTTCAAAATCAAGTAACATAGCCATAACTCTATATCTCACAGTTCTGTCAATCTCAAGGGCTCTAACCTTTTTCATATAATTATACAAGTTATTTTCAAGCTAACACATGATTTGAAATACTCCCAAACTCCTTGAAAACTCAGATTACACAAAAACTTCATTGTTATGCAGAACCTGGCCAAAAACTCCCATCTCTCAAACCACTCGTGTGTTTCCTCTCCAAATCATCTCAGAAGCTTCCTTACATCAAATACAAACCATCCCACACCCTGTTACATGACTGTAACATCATCTTCATTAACTTCCATATCCAAAAACAAAGCATTGCAGTTGGACTTCTCCAGGCCATTTCAGCCACTCTCAACTCAAGCTCAGCATTTCATTAGCTTCCTAGAGACTCAAGGAAGCTAACCTGATCATTGCATCACTTTGAATCAAGCTCAAACTCATTTCACGGTTTCCAATTTTGAGGTATTTTTCTTGAACTTCTATCTTCCCATTTAGGCATTGTTAGGCTTACATTTGTGAAGATAAAATGTAGACATCATTTCCCTGAAACTATACATGTCCATAGATTTCATTTATGTTGCTTGAGTAGGGAGAATTTTGAGTTTGAACCTCTGAAAATATTTAGGTCAGAATTTGGTACTATTAGAAATTCATGCTCATCTTTGAGAATTAGCTTAAGTTATTTACATATTCAGAATCGTGAGGAAATTTCTAACAAGTTTGATGTTGGAAGTTTTGTGAATGGATGAGAAATGAATAAGTTATAGATCCTTTGGCTGGAGGTTGAAGAGGAAGTACATTCAGGGCAAGATTTATGTTACATATTTATTGTTTTGTTTAAGTTAACGGATGTATCACCACCCCAGTGGTTAAAGCGCGTGCCTGTTACCTATGGGACCTGGGTTCGAACCCCAGTGGTACCCTTTTGTGCATTTTTCACATTTTTCTTCTTTTTTTTGTTTGAAACAGGCGTCTGGGCCCTAAACCATTGGGCTTTTGCTTTTTTTTGTTGCCTGATTCTAACCCCCTGTTTGCTCATACACTCCTGGCCCAACTTTTATTTATTTCATTCATTTTATTTTCTTATTTTATTTTATTTACATTTCATTTTTATTTTATTTTTATTATTATTTTTATTAGTGATAAAAAATCCAAAAAATATTATTATTATTATTATTATTTTTACATTTATTTATTTTTATTTGTAAAAAACAAAAAGACTAAAAGTATTTTCTTAATAAATTTAACGTTTTTTAATAATTAATATTTAGATAATTAGGTTTAATTATTATATTTTTATTTTCTTAATTAATTAATTTAGAACTTAGGTTTGTTTTAATTAATTAATTTCCATATTATCTTCCTTAACTTAAAACCATTTCATAAAAAATCCTAAAAATATTTTTTAACTTAATTTCTTTTCTTAATTAGTTTAAATTTAATTTAGTTAATTTTTAACTAATTATTTTTTTAATTAGGTTTAAATTAAAACCCCTTTCATAAAAATCCAAACAAAAATCGTGTTTCTTTTCCATTTGCATTTGTACATTATTATTTATTCAATTCTTGTACATTTATTCAATATGGTTGTAATAGTTAATTAGATTTAATTTTCTTGTAAATTCCCCATTTGTAAATTTGTATACCCCCTCCCCTAATGATGCAATAGCTTAGTATTTTTATTTTCCGCAATTTATCACTTTATATAAATGCTAATAAATTAGAGTTTGTATGGAAAGATAAAATCAACAAGTTAGCAAACCCTAATTCAAGACAAAACCATGCATGAAAATCAACACATTTGCACACTTGCACCCTTAGGGTAATTCCACTTTGTTGCCTTACAAAAATGGTCATATTATGCATGTGGAATATCTTAGCAAAAAGTAATAAAAAATACAAGATCATAGTCCCTCGATGACGCTATCAAATGTTGCCTTTCAAAATGATCTTAGTCCCTCAAAGAGAATTTCTAAGATATTTCACAACATTGCTATCATGGCTATATGATGACCCACGCTCGTCCCTTTACATCCAAAGATAAGGCTTCTTACCAAATTAATGGTAAGATAGCAATATCAAAGGAAAGGAAGAAATGAACTAAGACTTTTGAGTAGGTAGATTGTTCCTAGTTGCTTGCTCAATTTCAAATCAAACACTCTTGCTTATTTTCAAAACAAACACAAACACTTTCAAAAACACTTGCAAAACATTTTCCAAACTTGAAACATTTTCAAAATCTCAACACTTCGCATACGTTCTTACGAACGAGAACTATTACAAAGTTTGCCTAAACGAAGTTGCCTTTTCAAAATACTTTCAAAAACCACGCAAAGCACATTTTCAAATAAAAGCAAGTGATCTAGCAAGGAACTAAGATCCCATAGATAACTATGGATGAAAAGGGTGCTAACACCTTCCTTTTCATAATCTACTCCCCGAACTCAAGAAACAATCTCAAAGGTCTTTCCTGTTCTTTTCAGCCTTTACTTTTTGGATAAAATAAAAGTCGGTGGCGACTCTTGCTAACCGCAACATTTACGATAAAACACAAAACACCAAAGTCAGTTCTCCCACCGTATCACACAATGCACCAACAACATTCCAAAGATGTATGCCGACCATTTTTTCAGACATGATTGAGAAATGCATTGAGATATTCATGTACGATTTCTCTGTGTTTGGTGAATCTTTTGACCTATGTTTGGAAAATTTGGACACCATACTGAAACGATGCGTGGAAACGAATCTGGTCCTAAATTGGGAAAAGTGTAATTTTATGGTAACTGAGGGCATAGTCCTTGGACATAAGATTTCAGCCAAAGGGATTGAAGTTGACAAAGCTAAGGTTGACGACATCAAAAAGCTACCACCACCAATCAATGTCAAAGGAATCCAAGGAATCCTTGGTCATGCCGGGTTTTATCGATGTTTCATCAAAGATTTCTCAAATATCACCAAGCCTTTAAGTAATCTCCTCAACAAAGACAAGTCGTTTAATTTTGATAAATATTGTTTAACTGCTTTTGAAAATCTAAAAGAAAAATTAAGCACTGCACCCGTAATCACTGCACCCGATTGGATAATCAATTTTGAACTCATGTGTGATGCAAGTGACTACGCGGTCGGGGCTGTTTTGGGACAGAGAAAAACCAAAATCTTTCATGCTATGCACTATGCGAGCAAGGTCTTAAATGATGCACAAGTTAATTACGCAACCACAGAAAAATAACTGCTCGCTATAGTTTACGCATTAGAAAAATTTCGGTCTTATCTTATAGGATCCAAGATTGTTTGTTATACTGACCATGCAGCAATCAAATTCTTGATCAACAAAGAGGATTCAAAACCAAGAATAATCCGTTGGATGCTCCTCTTACAAGAATTTGATCTAGATATTCGTGACAAGAAAGGGACCGAGAACTTAGTTGTTGATCATCTGTCAAGGTTGGTAAATCCTAAAATTACCAAAAAGGAAAGAGAAGTCCTTGAAGAATTTCCCGATGAAAAACTACTCATGATTGAGGAAAGGCCATGGTTTGCAGATCTTTCAAATTATAAAGCATCGGGTCTTATTCCCGAAGACCTCAATTGGCAACAAAAGAAGAAGTTCTTACGCGATGCAACTCATTATGTATGGGACGATCCATACTTGTTTAAAATTGGGGTTGATGGGTTACTAAGACGACGTGTCACAAAAGAAGAATCGAGAAGAATTATATGGCATTGCCATAATTCACCATATGCAGGTCATTATGGTGGTGAACGAACAACTGCAAAAGTATTGCAAGCAGGATTCTATTGGCCATCATTATTCAAAGATACATATGAACATGCCAAGAATTGTGATAATTGTCAAAGGGCTGGCGGAATCACAAAAAGAAACAAAATGCCAATGCAGAGTATGTTAGAAGTAGAGGTATTCGATTATTGGGGGGTAGCAATAACATCACCAAAAGCAAATAGCAAAACGGTAGTGAAATTCTTAAAAAGAAACATCTTCACAAGGTTTGGCACACCAAGGATCCTGATTAGTGATGGAGGATCGCACTTCTGTAATGCACAACTAGCGAAAGCTCTTGAACATTATGGTGTTAAACACAAAGTAGAATCACCGTATCATCCACAAATGAACGGACATGTTGAGGTATCCAATAGTGAGATCAAAAGAATATTAGAAAAAACCGTTTCAACCTCACGAAAGGATTGGTTATTAAAACTCAATGAAGCTCTTTGGGCTTATCGCACCACATAGAAAGCACCAATAGGCCTCACTCCCTTTCAAATGGTATACGATAAGGCCTGCCATTTACCGTTGGAACTTGAGCACAAATATTTTTGGGCCTTAAGAACTCTCAATTTTGACTCACAATAAGCCGGTACGAAAAGGAAGCTACAAATACAAGAACTCGATGAAATAAGGTTGCAAGCGTATGAACCGTCCAAACTATACAAAGAGAGGGTGAAGCGATACCATGATAGTAAAATTCTTCCAAAGGATTTCAAAGTTTGTCAAATGGTCTTACTCTTCAATTCACGACTAAGATTGTTCCCCGGAAAACTCAAATCAAAGTGGTCCGGACCATTCCAAATTAAAGAGGTTAAGCCATATGGAGATGTTGTATTAGAGGATCCAACCACTAATACAACCTGGACTGTCAATGGTCAGAGACTAAAGCTATACTTGGGGGTGAGGTCGATCGAATCACCACTACCATTCCGTTACGTGAACCATAGAAGTGGCAAAAGCGTCAAGCTAATGACATTAAAAGAGCACTTTTCGGGAGGCAACCCGACACTGTAAGTATCTACTAAATTCATTTTGTTAGACAATTATTTTGGCAACATGGAACATGGTGAAGCAAAGAAGCAGATCTGTAAAATAGTTTGATTTTGCAGAGTTCGCTAAGCGAACTTAGGTTCGCGACGCAAATGCTCGACCCAAAAAATTTCGCTATAGCGAACCTCTTTCGCAAAGCGAACTTGCGGTGGTCAGAATGACTTTATGGTCATTAAAAACACCACGAACTTTGAGTCGAGCAACGATTGAATGTGAAGTGGGAGGTTACCTGCAAGACACTCTGATGCCAAAGTAAGGTTCAGAGAAAATGCAAGTAAAGTGTGAGAGTTTGGATGAATGAATACCTGACCCTCTCAAGTGAGAGGGTTTTTATAGCCCTCAGCGTTGGGCCAATGACTTCAGTGTTGGGCCACAATAAGGCCCAATAATGAAGACTGTCAGGGTTTACGGGTGTATGGAGTCCAGCATGTGACCTCCTTCCTGGTCAATTTCCCCGAGAAAATAGGGAAGTTGGACCCGTTATTCTCGGAGGGCAGGATGATGGCATTATGGAAACGTGTAAGTCATGTTCCTCTAGTGGGTACGTGGGGAAATGCCCAACGATCCTTGGTTTGGGCTGCACACTTTTGAGCCTTTGTAGAGGCGCTGGATTGGGTCTTCTCAACAGTGGGGCAGGTGTCGGCCCAGTTCAGAACAGGAGCCCAATTTAACATCGATGTATTTTTAGAAATTGATAGATATTTATTTTAATATGATAATATAAAGTATATAAAAATATATAATGAATATGTATGTGGCGAGATTGATACTAAAGTGTTCGTATCCACACCTATACCCGTTTATTTAAGTGGATAATTATCTGAGTTTGTATCCATACCCATTTATACATATTTATCCTATTCATTATAAGTTTTTTTGTGAGTACCTACCTAAGCGTCTTAAAATTTTGGGACTGAGAAATTAAAAAAGAAGGATTTTCTTGGTTTCATATCCTCATGGTCCCCGTGCCTCGAGCCTCCCACATTATTCTAGTGTGTAGATCTTAGTTTCTCCTCTCGCGCTTCTGAACCTACTCCCACCCTCCACGTCTCTAAATTTTTGTGATGGTTGAAGACTGGTTGATTAGGTTTTCTCAAACTCGTTTTGCACTCAAGCAGGTTTCTTGAACGTCTTTGTTCTCATGGCTTCTCGTCTTTGCTCTTCACTCTCCAATATTCCTCTTTTTCTCTCAATTTCAACCCCTTCACCCATTTCTTCTAACAATCGCAATTTCAAATTCAAAACTTATTCTCTGCACCACCCAGTTACAAATTCTTCGTCTTCACCCAAAACCAAAATTTGGGTCAATCCTAATAGCGCCAAATCTAAACCTTTCAGAAACAAACCCTCTAACTCTAAGACCAGTTTTCTCCTTCAACTTGCCGCGTCTTTGGACTCGTGCGATCCCACTCAGCAACAAGTCTCTGCAATTCTCAACTGTTTAGGAGACAACAACGTTGCAGAACAAGATGCTGTGTTCATTCTTGATAACATGATGAACCCCAAAACTGCACCCGTTGTTCTTAGATACCTTAGGGACAAGATTAAATACGTTAGATATAATCGGGTGGTTCTTTACAATGTGACCCTCAAAGTGTTTCGGAAATGTAACGATTTTGAAGGAGCACAGGAGGTGTTTGATGAAATGCTTCAAAGAGGGGTCAAGCCTGATAACATTACGTTTACTACTATGATTAAAATGTGTCCTATTCCGGATAAGGCTTTGGAGTTGTTTGAGAAGATGCCAGGTTTTGGGTGTGAACCTGATGCAATGACATTCTCAGCCTTGATTAAAATGTTTGTTTTGTTTGGAAACTATGATGCATGCTTGAATAAACACTTAGAAATGAGGAGTCTTGGTTTGAAGCCTAACGTGGAAACGTATAACAGTTTGTTGATTGCCACGTTGATAGGTAAGAGGCAATGGCAAGCCAAGACTATATATCAAGAGATGATAAGTAATGGAGTTTCGCCAGATTTTAAAACTTATTCAACTCTTTTGCGAGTCTATGCTAGTGCACAATATGATCAAGATGCTCTTTGTGTTTATAAAGAGATGAAAGGGAAAGGAATGGATGTGACTAAAGATCTCTATAATATGCTTTTAGCTATGTGTGCTAAAGTTGGCACTAATGATGAAGCTCTAGAGATTTTTGAAGACATGAAAAGTTCTGGGACTTGCCCACAGAGTGCAAACCCTTCTTAGCATAGGGTTGATGCATGGTATCATACCCTGAAGTCTTTGATACTTATAGTTTCTTGCAGCAGAATTGAATGCATTTGGTAGTCATTGTAAGATTTCATGGTTGAAGGAGTGTTGTATCAAAATGCTTTCCTAAGTTATGGATGCAATATGAGTATTGTTTTTCTTTCTTGTGAGGCAATATGAACAATCATTCATGAGTATGCACTATCCCCAGTTCCATACAAAACCATTCATTCACATAAAGAAAACCCTAAAACAGTTCCATTCTCATGAATTGGAAGAATGCAATTGAGAAGAGTTTCACGGTGAAAGATAAGTACTGAACTTGATGAGTTTTGTCATATTCTTTCATTTTCCTTCATTGCATCTTATGTTCTTTTCATCCTGAAGGTTTACTGGAATCAAATTGCCTAACTTCTTGTGGTATCTAGCACATCAGACTATTTTGATTTGCAAGTTTAATATTGAGCAAGAAAAACAAATGGACAAATTTTAATAAGAGCTTGGATGATAGAATTTTTTTCACTGTTACTGATTATAAATGAAATGACAGACAAATAACAGCTTGAACTTGTTAGAAATTTGGGGTTGAAAAACTCATGAAATATCAGAGATTTACATGGTACGACCAAAGCTTTGCTGGAAAAGTTCATTAGGCCTGATAGAGGAGCTGGAATTGAAATTTCAGCATATACAGGTTATTCAGATTTTAGTGGAAATTTTAGAGAAGGAACAGCATTATTCGGAAATGCTTCACTCGGTCCTCCTCCATTCAGCTCAATATTTCAACACAAGGGACCTGTTTTTGGAAAACCTCTGAGATGGTTCAGCTATGATGGGTTCGAACTCGCGAGCAGTGGATTTTCACAAGCCATTTTCTTGTCAGAAGGGGGAGGGTATGGATTGGTTCATCGAGGGGTTCTACCAGAAGGACAAGTCATTGCTGTCAAGAAACATGAATTGTCTAGTTTTCAAGGTGATGTTGAATTTGGTTATGAAGTGGAAGTCCTGTGCTCAGGACTGAAATGTTGGTATGCTGGTTGGTTAATGAGCACAATCGATCATTGGATTCTCATTTATATAGTGATTTCTCTTGATCCCAATACCAAATCATCGAATATATGTTTTTGAATTTGCTTGAACTTAAGAAAGACATTCAATATGTAATTTGGATGTCCATAGCCTGTCGAGTTTTCATTTGCTTATCATATTTCTAAGTGTCATTAAACAATTGGAAAATACAGATATCTTACAATTAAATATACTATCATTTAAGATTTTTACAAACAAATTAAGGAATGTATTGATGTAGTCATAAGACATTTAACTTTTATAAAATTAATTCTATTAATATAATAATTATTATTATATTGAAAAATAAAAATAACAGATATTTTAAAATAAAATTAATTTGTTAAAACAATAGTTATTTTGAAATGATTGAACCATTAAAACAAATGTACTACGAAAATTTAAGTAACTTGAGTTTTTTGAATTACCTTTGACGTCAAACACTATAGAACTTGATGCGTAAATTTTTTGACGTCGAATACTATTGGACTTAATCATCAAATGTGAGACTCACATTAGATGATTTACTCAAACAAGTTTTTACACCAGTAACTTCATTTGTCTCTCACACACACATACAGACCAAAAATGGCTCATGCTTACCCTCTGTGTTCTTCCCCTTCTTCCACCTTCTCTGATTTCACAACTCGCATTTCATCCCCTAACTCCTTCACCAACCCCAAATTCCCCAACCGCAAATTCAAAACCTTTTTCTCTTTCCAACCTCCCAATTCTCTTGAAGCTGCAAAACACAATGACCCACATGCAAATTCTTCACCTTTATCCAAATCTAAAATCTGGGTCAATCCCAAACTCCTCAATTCCAATCGAGTTTGGAGCAAAACCCATAGCGCCATCTCATCTCTTGCCAAATTGCACAACTCATCTGATCCTAATGAGCGAGAAGTTTGTGAAATTCTCAAGGGTTTGGGAGACAATGTTAAAGAAGTTGATGCGGAGCATGTTCTGCATAACATAACAAACCCTGAAATTGTGATTCTTGCTGTTAAATACTTCCAGAAGAAGATTGAACCGGAGAGACATGTTGTTCTTTACAATGTGTTGTTTAAGCTTTTTAGAGAAATTAATGATTTTGAAAAAGCAGAGAAGGTGTTTGAGGAAATGCTGCAGAGAGGAGTCAAGCCTGATGTTGTTACGTTTTCGACTTTGATTAGGTGTGCTTCTGTTTGTTCTCTGCCTCACAAATCCGTGGAGTTGTTTGAGAGGATGCCTTCTTTTGGGTGTGAGCCGGATCATAATGTGTCGTCGTCGATGATTTATGTTTATGCTCGCACGGGTAATGTTGATATGGCTTTGAAATTGTATGATGATGCGAAAAATGAGAAGTGGCCTGTTAGGGCAGTTGCATTCTCTGCTTTGATTAAGATGTATGGTGTGTTGGGAAACTATGATGGGTGTTTGAGTGTTTATAATGATATGAAGGCTCTTGGTGTTAGGCCGAACGTGACATTGTATAATGCTTTGTTGTATGCAATGGGGAGAGCTAAGAGGGCAATGGATGCGAAGAGTGTATACCAAGAGATGAAAAAGCATGGATTTTCACCGAATTGGGCAACCTATTCAGCTCTCTTGGAAGCTTATTCTCGAGGACGACTAAGTAAAGAAGCGTTGAGTGTGTATAAGGAAATGAAGGAAAAGGGGATGAGTATGAATAAAGCTCTTTATTACATGCTTCTTGACATGTGTGCTGATGTTGGCTGTGTAGATGAAGCTGTTGAAATATTTCAAGATATGAAGCATTCCAAGACTTGCGAGCCCGACCTTATCGCATACTCATCCTTGATTAACATGTATTCATGTCTTGGGAAAGTTTCGGAGGCGGAAGCCATGTTGAATGAAATGATAAGCCATGGGTTGAAGCCTAATGTCTTGGTTCTCACAATGTTTGTTCATTGCTACGGAAAGGCAAGACGAACCGATGATGTTGTGAATATATTTAATCGAGTTTGGGAAATCGGCATCACGCCCGACGGTCGTTTTTGGGATTCTCTTTTGAATGTGATGACCAACCTACCAAAAGAAGAGCTCGGTAAGATAACAAATTGCATTGAGAAAGCTAACCCAAAGCTTGGTTATATTGTGACATGTTTGACGGAAGGGAGCGAGGATGATGGATATTTTATAAAGGAGACATCAGAACTTTTAAGTTCAGCCGATGGTGGTGTAAAGAAGTCCTTGTGCAACCATCTACTTGATCTTTGTGTCAACCTTGGTGTGCAAGACAGAGCCCGCGACCTTCTTGACTTGGGATTGACGCTTAAGATATATAGTGATATTCAATCGAGAACTGAAACTCAGTGGTGTTTGAACCTAAAAAAACTATCAGTTGGTGCTGCTATGACTGCGTTTCATGTTTGGGTTGACGACTTGTCTAAGGCTTTTGAATCGGGCGAGGAGCTTCCACAATTGCTTGGAATTTGTACGGTCCATTGGAGACACAGACGATCAGAGAAAGACTTGGCTAGTGTATTTGAATCATATCTGAAGGAACTTAGAGCTCCTTTCCACAAGGCTACTAAAATGGATGGCTGGTTTATTACTACAAGCCAAGATGCCAAGTCATGGCTGCAGTCTAGACGTTCAACTGAAACAGTTGCTGATTTGAACTCCGTTTTAGTTATTCCAACCGAGGATCTTTCCCCATTGATAGAGTTGTTATAGGTTAGCCATTTTCCGTAAAGTTTCTATCCATTTTTCTTAAGGGGATTTTTGGCATTAGATTCAAAAGATAATATTTGTTGTATTATTTTGGATTTGTGGAATTGTGAATGAAAATCTGATTTACAAAAGCTTATATTTATCAAGCAAAAGTTATGGTATCTATGGTCACATGACTCGAAATTGTTTCAAGATGGTGAAAGTATCTGTTGTGGCGGCGCAAACATTACAACTATTGTCAACGGCTGAACCAAATCTGGTTGAGAAGGAAACCGTTAACCCGCAAATTCTAGCAATAAATCTGGAAACAATGTTAAGGGAGAGAAAATAATGGGATCCTTCAAGATTATAGGAAATAAAGGTAACAATTTAATCTCGTTAATCTTACTAATGAAAACATGAAAAAAGAAATCTCTTTGGAATTTTCCAACAAGACAGCTTCTTTTCATGAGAATGGGAGAAAATCTCGATTAAAAATTAAAGTAAACGGGTTAGACCCGATTTAAAAAATACACGAGATGTGATTGGTAAGATTTCTAAAACTACCGCAACCAAAAAGCATAATGATAACATGACTTCTCAACAAGATAACAGTCTTACTAATGCTAATGAGAACTGAAACATACTAATTAGCATTACAGAAAAATAAGAATTTGTATATCTTGCAACAACCTAAACCTCTTAATTTAGTGTTTGGAACAACTGCTACTTATGAAAAAAAGATGTTCTTAAGCAAGCAATTGTTGACATGGAAATTTAAGAAACACGTTAGCTCATGGAGATTTGAATAGTCCTTGCTAATTCTAGGATTGGTCAGTATCTTCTTAATGAAAATGATGAGTATCTTCTTAATGAAAATGATGAGAGAATAAGACACACAAGAGATACTCTCTAGAGAAAACATATATACGTTTGTTGCAATAGATAGATGGCATAAACCAAATGTTGAGGTACATCAAATGCAACTTAGAGTTTGTTTTTTTCCAAGCTCAAATCTTAACTCTTGATTTAGACATCACACAAGGACCTTCATATTACTTAAACATCTTAGAATCCTGTTGATCTTTCCATGATGAAAGGAGAAACTCATGTTATTCTCACCTCCTTCAATTATCTTATACCCCGGGGTTCAACAATTATTACTCATCATGTTTGTAATGTGTATGAAGGAGAACAAACATTGAATAGCCTGAAAGGCTTATTGTTTTAATCAAAGTGGAAAATCTGATTACAAGAACAAGACTAAAGTGTTATATATATTTTGTCTAAACAAACTAATAACTATAACAGTAACTTAACAAACTAACTAACATCACAACTAACATTCAAGCTTCTAATACCCTATAAGCTTAAGGGTATAAGATATTGATCGTACCTGTGATCAGAACTTGAAAGTGGATCGAAGGATGACATCTGATTTACTGAAAAGTTGAGGAGAAAGGAAGGTTGTACCTGCAAGGCACTCTGATGATCAAGTAAGAACGGGTGTAAAGAGATACAAGCAAGATATTAGGGTTTAAGGTTTGAATATTGGATATCTGACCCTCATAAGTGTGAGAATTTATATAGTGCCCTCGACGTGTAGCCATTGGTTCCTATTTTTGGGCCTAGATATTAGGTTCCGTGAAAATAGGTAACTGCCAAGACCTAGTCAAAACGGACATTCGTGCTCGTAACTAGCCGTTGACGGGCAATGGTGAGATGACGGGAAAACGCGCTGTGAGCGTTGGTCTGGTTGTCTGCTCGACGTGTAACGAGCAGATCTGGGGATGGCCGTTGAGGAGGATGGGAGCGTGATTTGGATGGCGTTGGTCTTGACATTCTAGGAGGTGTCATATCCCAAATTTGTCCTATCTATTCACTTTTACCTGACTTAGGCTTTGCATTTCATTTGCATCATTTTCATTAGGTCGTTCACACATCATTCCTTCATCTCAATAAGGCAGTGGTTCAAAGCATCAGTGGTTGTGCTAACTAGGGTGTAATTTTGGTTTGAGGCTTCTACATTCTACAATTGATTTCCTTGGTTCCTCCTTGGGCAATGGACAGTGGAATCAAGTTTTGAAGTGTGGTTATCATGAGTTTCTGTACAAGGCCATTTCTCATTCAAATTCATCAAGATCTTGGATTAGGGTTTATTTCCCTATGTGTGATTAAAAATCAGGGTTTACTCCTCAGTTACCATCTCCTAAGTTGTTCAGTCAAAAATTAGGGTTTCCTTATGCTTTGGGGCTTTTATATCACTCAAGTGTGATTCATTTGATTTCTACATCATTCATGTTGTCGCAGCTAGGGTTTTGATACTTTGGCTATCATGAGCATTCTTCACTTCCAATTTCAACTTCCATTTTCCTCTAGAGACTTCTCTAAAACCGAGATTCGGGTGTAGCCTTGGAATCAAGACTTTACTTGGTTGGAGTCCATCAAATGGGAAAGAGTTTGTCAAAGCATGATTGCCTGTATATTGAGATTTCTCTCAAGAATTATGGATCATCAATTCAAGATTTCTTGTTTTTTATGGTACTTGTGAGAAGAATGTGAGTTCATCAGTTGCTCTAAGAACAAGGCATAGAGAATTGGAAATTCAAGCATGATACTGGGGTATGTCCTTTGATTCGTGTTTTTGGTTTGAAGTTGTGAATTAAAGCAAAATGGTGAATTTGATTCAAAGATCATTCAAACCATGTATTAAGAAGTTGAGTTTATTGAAGACATGGTTTGTTCAAATTCGTTGGTTCATCCATTATTCAAAGTTCCAACAAAGGTTCAAGATTCATCCAATTTCCATAAGATAAATTCATCATTCATAAATTCAACAAAGAGGGATTATTCAAGTTTCAAGAAACAAAACCATCCAAGTTTCATGTTCATTACATTTTGAGAAATTTACAAGGAAATTTACAAATTTGAAATACAAGTTACAAGTTTATTATTTACAAAGAAAAGAGGATTATTCTTCAATCTTCTTGCTCCATCTTCAAGCGTCTTATTCTCACGCCTTGCTATAACTTCTTCTTCAAGTCATCCTCTATGCTCTTGCAAGCTCATTCATCAACATCACATGGAAAACAAACAAAGAAATAGTTAGTACAAGTTCAATCAATGAGTCATGGACAAGAAAGCTTCCAAGCAAGTATTTTACAATTCATCATTAGGGATTTTGTGAAGGAATCAGAACATAGGGAATTTGAATTCAATCATATGCCAAACAAAGGCCTCATTATCTTGCAAACAAAATCAGATTTTATCATTGGCCCAAGAATATTCCTATTGAAAATCATAAAAACAGGTTTGGTTCACTGTTGTATTAAAAAATTTCCCCTCCCTTTTTCTCAAGACATTTCTCACAAAATTCCTCAAATGCTCAAGAATACTCAAGAGTTAATCAAACAAGCTCACCTCCTAAGCACCGGGTCCACAACTAGGGTTTTGGTTTTATCAAAGAAAATTGGAATTCTAATTCCTCAAGTGACTTTCATGATTCATTATAGGTCTCCAAGAATGCTCATACCAAGTTTCAAGTCTTGCGTCACAAATTTGCTCAGTCAATTGCTCAGATGACTGAAAATCAACTATATTGGATAAAAAGTCAATTATGGTCAACATACAGTCAAACTTCAAGATTCTTTGTCAACATCAACATTTTTATGTGATATTACCATTTTCTCAAGGTTTGATCATAATTCCTCAAGGAAAGCACCCAAATCATCAAAGGGGCAAAATTGTCAAAATTAGGGTTTTGACTGGTCATTGACTTTTGACCTAGTACATGAACTAATTGCTTGAAGCATGATCTCAAGGACTAAAACACAATATCTTGACCTAATTTCATGGCTCAAATCATTTATAAAGATCAAGGGATTGATAGTTGAAATTTAGATCAATTGATAAAAGTCAACAGTCACACAAAAAGTCAAACTTTGACTTTTTAGTCAATATTGAATTTCAAAGATAAAGAATCATCAAGATATTCAAAAATATAAAACTTTATCATCAAGAATCAACAAAGTCAAGAAAAGTCAATAAAAATTCAAGATTTCCAACACTTAGAAAAATTCTAAGTGTTTTGACCTTAATAAATTCACTACTTCATGGCCATTTTTCACTAAGATGCAAGATGATTCAAGGAAAACTTTCAACATGAAAGTTGTAGAGCATGATGAATTCTACAACTTTTTCCTTTAGGGTTGATGTCCAAAAAATGCTTGTATTAGGAGATATAGGCCCAGGAAGTCATGACATTTTTATCTAACACTTAGAGAAATTTTCAACAAGTTTGGTCAGATTTTTGTCCCAACTTCTTGGCCAATTTCACCAAGTTCAAATTTGATTTAGCCAAAATGGTCAACATGAAAGTTGTATACAATGCTTCAAGCTTTTCAAAATTTCCAAGAACACATTTTTATCATGCTTGAGCTAAGAGATTCGAAGAGATGAAGTTGGGCATCCATTCTTGAATTACAAGTCATTTCCTTGATGAACACATAATCCAATCTTCATGCTATGCTGCATAATCTTGATTTGCAGACATTCTAACTTGCAAATCTCACCATAATTAAATGTTTACACAAAATTTTGAGTTATGGTCCATTTGATTTAAGCATTGTCCAAACCACTTTGTCATTTTTGGAAGAACGGCACCATTGCCATTCTTGAAAAGCAAGTTTTATACATAATGTCAACTCCTTGAGCCTCTAAATTATTCCCTATGATCACACTCCATCTAAAAAGTCATAAGCATTGTGTTTAAAGTACTTAACCACTCTATGAGCAATGGTACCATACATTGAAATTTGATTTCTCAAGAAATCACATGTGATGTTTCAAAAAACCATAACTTGTTATCTTTGGATTCTAATTTCTTGAGCCTTCAAAACATTTTATCTATAAATAGAGAGGTTATTTACAAGCCAAAGCATGAGTTCACAAGCCTCCTAACCCTCTCAAACTCTCTGAAATCAAAATTGGCATCCAAAACCTCATTTATTGCAGATTTTGACTTTGAATTCCAAACACCTAATTCACTCATGCATTTTCACTCTTAATCATTCACAGAGCTTGTATAACTCATATAGAGGCTATCCAAACACCTGTTTCACCACTGTAACATCATCTTCATCATCCTCCATTTTCAAAAACAAAGCTTTGCAACTTGACTTGTCCAGAAGAATCCAGCCACTCTCAATCCAAAGTAAGCATTGCATTAACTTCCTGGGGGTCCAGTGAAGCTATCCAGATCATCACAATACCTCAAGGAGTGCTCTAACTCCAGATTCGATTCTCACTTTAAAGGTAAGTTTATTGAACTTTGAAATCCTTATTCAAGCATCATTTGCCTTCGATTTCAAAAGATAAAATGTGGATAACATTGCCCTGAAGCTAACCATGTCCTTAGTTTTCATTTTCGTTGACTGTGTGATGAGAATTTTAGAACTGAAAATTATGAGATTTTAGGGTTCAGTTTGGTACCAAGTAAAATTCTCATTCATCTCTGATCTATAGCTTTTGAAATTTATATGGCTAGATTCGTTGTTAAATTTCCAGCAAATTCATGTTTACATCTTTCAATTTGGTTGAGAGATGAGCATTTTCAAAAATTCAAAAATGTTACTCATGGTCACTAGCGTGAGGAAGAAGATGCAGCCATATTTAGAAATGATTTCATTTTATATTTAGTGCAAGTTGTTTTATGAACGGATGAAACAGCCACCCCAGTGGCAAGCGCGCGCGTACAAAGTCTTTGTCTGCCTATAGGGCCCTGGGTTCGAGCTCCATCGGTACCCTTTTGCATTATCTTGTTTTATTTTGTTTCTTTTTCTCATGTTTCCAGCGCGTGGGCCTCCTAACCATGGGCCCAACTTATTTTTCTTTTCATCATCCCCCTTTCTGGCTTACTAACACAGGCCCGTTTTCTTTTTTATTTTATTTCTGATTCAAACAAAAACATATGTTGGGCCTATCAAAAATGGTTTTCTCACCCCCTTTTTACTTCTGACTCATGGCCCAATCTTTTTTTTATTTCTCTTTATATTTTCTTTTTTTCCTACTTTTATTTATTTATTTTATTTAATAAAATATATTAAATCATAAAAATCATAAAAATTAGGTTTAGATTTTAATCAATTTTTTTTTTAATTTTCATAAATAAAATTAATTACTTATTTTATTTTAAACTTGTAAAAAATGATTAGAATTAGGTTTTTATTATTTATTTTACATCACAAAATATTTTTTTTCTAAACAAAACCTCCAAAATATTTTCTAACAATTAATTTCCCTTTTAAATTAACTTAGACCTAGGTTTTCCTATATTTAAATTATTTTTCCTTTTAGTTAATGAAATTAATTTTTTATCTTAACTTAATTTATTTAGGTTTACTAATTTCTTTTAAATACAAATTTAATCAATTAGGTTAAAATATTAAACCTTTTCCTCTATCAAAAATCACCAAAACAATTTCTTTCCTCTACTTCATATTTTTACGTATTTTATCATTTTGCATTATCATTCATGTAAATGGTCTGTAATAGATAATTAAGGTTTTATTGCTTTCCATCCCCATTTGTAAATTTGTACCCCCATTCCCAAAGCATTGTAATAGCGTAGGACATTTAAATTCCACAATTTATCGCTTTCTTTATTATTGTTAGTAATTAGGGTTTGTATGGCAAGATTAAAAATCAATCATAGCAAAACCCTAATCCAAGACAAATTAAATGAAATCAAACACATTTTGCACACTCACACCTTTAGGGTTAACCTCACTTGTTGCCTCGGATAAAGCAGTCATGTCCCTCGAACGTGGAATACTTTAGCAAAGACCCTTGGTTAAAAGATCGTAGTCCCTCAATGACCCTTCAAATGTTGCCTTTGATAAACAATCTTAGTCCCTTATGGCAATTGCTAAAGTGTCTTACAAGTTGTCTTCTATGATTGTACGATGACCCATACCCGTCCCTTACATCCAATGATGGGGCTTCCTACTAACTAATGGCAGGATAGAACTATCTAAATGAGGAGGAAAAAAACAAAGATTTTATTGAGTAGGTAGATCGCTCGTAAATGCTTGCTTACAAACTAAAACAATTTCCACACTTCACGCTTTCAAATCAACTATTTTCAAAACAATTTTAAAAAAAAAACAAACAAATATTTTTTATACATTCTCAACGATACGAGAATCATTAAAAAATTTCCTTACATTGGCACCTTCAAAACATATTTCTTTCAACAAATATTTTCATGACAAATATTTTGTATACATTCTCAACTATACGAGAATCATTACAAAATTTCTCCATTAGGCATTTTTAAAATGTTTTTCAAACATACACAAACACAAAGCATTTTCAAAGTGAGCTAGCAATTAAGAGCCCGTAGATAACTACAGATGAAAAGGGTGCTAACGCACTCCCTTTTCATAACCTACCCCCCAAACTCAAGAAAAATTCTCAAAAGATCTTTCATGTTCTTTTCACCCTTTCCTTTATTGGATAAAAGAAAAGTCGGTGGCGACTCTTGCTATCCACAACATTTATGACAAAACGCAAAACCTCAAGTCAGTTCTCCCAACCGTATTGCAAAACTGGTGACTCTGTTGGGAAGGATAAAGTTGACTAAAAGTGGGGTTACCTTAAGAGCTAGACCACCTTTATTGCTTTACTTGCTTGATTTGTATGCTTTACATTTTGGGGTATGCTTGGTTTTATTTCTTGTATAGATCCTATACCCGGATCTGGGGCATTTTAGGTAAGTAGCAATAGATCGTGAAAAATGTACGGTGTAGAACAATATGGTTGAAGCAATAGCTACGTTAGTGTGACACATTTGTTGGTACCAGTGTCCCTTGAGTTAAATCAAGGAGAATACGGGGCCGTTGTGTGGTGTCATAAAGCATTAACTGACCATAGAACCTTAGTTAACAACCTGGCCATTAGAAAGTAGTGACATAGCTGGATTTGGTGCAGAATGAAGTTGGTTAATACTCGATACTACACTCATTGAGATTGGACTTTCGGGATATTTCAGTTGCAATTTCGATGCTTATGCTGAAACAATGCCCGATGAAGAAATATTGATGATATTGAGATTCTTAGAACCCGATTACTTCTTTTAGGATAGGTTGAGCCAACTAAAACTTCATGAGGGTACTTACCTATAAACCCCATGCAAGCTTAAACCTAAGGCCTTGTATGCTTTGTTTGCATATGATTAATTGTTCAAACATGAAATCATAAACATCATGAAATCATGCCATAGCATTTTCACTAACCATTTCAAGGACCTAGGGATTTATCTTTGTTCTATTTTGTAGGTTATGGCTTCCGCTCGCAGAAACACTATCCGAATCAGTTTTGTGAGGATACCTTTTCAACTTAAGGAGTTAGTCTCAAGGGTTCCCGAAAGTTCTCCATTCATCAAAAGTCATGGTCGACTACTCACTTTGGTTACCTTGGGTTTTGAAGAAGATATGATGAGTGTTCTCTTCCAGTTCTTTGACCCTGTACATTACTGCTTCACATTTCCCCATTATCAATTGGTACCCACAATGGAGGAATTTTCTCAATTACTGGAAGTACCTGTTCTCAATCAAACACCTTTCATCGGTTTAGAGAAAGATCCACAACCTGAGGAAATCACATCAGTCTTGCGTTTGAAGAGGTCTAACATTGTAGCTAATTGGGAAACAAGGAGTGGAGTCAAGGGTTTCCTTGCTAAATTTCTGTTAGAGAAGGCTCGACTGTTTTTGGAGGCTTTGAATTTTCAAGCTTTTAAAGAGGTCTTGGCTCTTCTAATCTATGGGTTAGTACTATTCCCTAATCTAAACCAGCTCATAGATGTGAATGCTGTTAAAATCTTCCTTTCTCGTAACCCCGTGCCTACTTTGCTTGGAGATATTCTGCATTCTTTTCACACTCGTACTATGAGGAAGAGATGGACTCTTATGTGTTGCATATTGTTGCTATATAAGTGGTTTATTTCGCACCTTCCCCGATCAGTATTTAATAATGGATAAGGTTTGAGGTGGTCGCAAAGGATGATGTCGCTCTCTCATTCAAATATTCATTAGTGTTCCCGATCTCTGGAAGATGTTACTATCATTAATCGCTATGGAGAATTCCCTAATGTACCGCTCCTTGGAATTAGAGGAGGTATTACTTACAACCTTCTCTGGCTCTGCGACAATTTGGTTATGCTCGAATAGATGGTCCTCATGATACTCTTATCCAGGGTGTTATGTTCGACTACAAGAACAATTTTCAAGGTTATCGTCAAAGGTTTATACGAGCTTGGGGCATGATAAGCAACATTGATAGCGAGACTTTGGGGCATATGAATTCTATCCCTCTGGAGCCTTATCTCAAATGGGTGCAAGCTCGCGCTCAAAACCTCATGATGCCATATCCAACTATCCTACCATTGATTACGGATCCCATTGTTGAGGGGGATATTCCTTATACCATTCTCCATTCAAACATTGCCCACTGACCTTGAAGAATTGCAGAAATCTTAGATTCAACTCAAGGGAGAACGAGACACCTTTGAAGCTCAATTCTATGGGAGCGAGAAGAAAGTATTGGAGCTCACAAAGCAACTTCACGAGGAGCGAAGCCTTAATTCATACTTCGACACGAAGAGGAAGCGTATGTGGGAGACTTGAGTCTTAGGTCTTATGAGTTTTTGTTTTGTTGTCTCTTTGAGACCCTTTTTGCTTTTTTCATTGTAAGCCCAAGAGGCACTTGTAATTTTTGAACTTATTAATGCAATATTTGTTTCTGTTTCCTTTTTTGGCTAGCAAATTTAAATCTTTTAAGGTCCTTGAAAACATTACATCCACATATCATACATCATTTCATAAGCAGGTTTTCCAATACAGGTTTCCTCATCTATTTACTATTTATTTTAGTATAAGATGACTCTCGATCAAACCGTCAAAGATCAGCAAACTCAACATGCACATTTTTAAGAGACTCTCCTGAACCTAGCCAAAGGACAACAAGAGATGATGACACTCCTCGTCATAAAGAAGAAAACTAATAAGCGGGCTGTTATCCTCAACATGGGAAGAAGGTTCAAAGGTATTTCCTGACTGGCTCAAGTAGAAGAGGTTTCCTCTGAGGAAGAAGACAATCAAGAAGAGGATGTTAAAAGCACCAGGGCTGGGGGTGGAAATAACCAGATTTCTGAGGATGAAGACTATTCCGATGAGCAGTACCCTCTGGCGGATGACAAATACAAGTAGCTAGAAGAGCGACTTAAAGCCATGGAAATTCAAAAAGTGCCTGGATTGGACTTTGGAGACCTAGGCTTAATCCTAGGGGTAGTCATCCCCCATAAGTTCAGGGTCCCTGTCTTCGCAAAATATGATGGGTCCCTTGTCCCAAACTTCATTTGAGGTCATATTTCCGAAAGATTCAACCACACACTGCTGATAGAAAGTTATGGGTACATTTCTTTCAAGAGAGCCTATCTGGGACACAGTTGGAATGGTTTTATCAACTAGAGGGGACTAATATCCGTGCTTGGTAGGACTTGGCTACTGCCTTCTACAAACAATACTAATATAATGCTGACCTTGCACCAACTCGTGTGCAATTACAAAGTATAATTATGGGTTCGAACGAAGGCTTTAAGGAGTATGCTCAAAAATGGAGAGATTTGGCTGGAAGGGTGCAACCCTCTTTAACTGACCGACAATTGGTGGATATGTTCATGGGAACTCTGACGGGTCCATTCTTTAATTTGCTGATTGAGAGTTCTTCATCAGGGTTTACTGAGTTGATTTTGACTGGCGAACAAGTTGAAAGTGGTATCAAAAGCGGGAAGATTAAGATGGCTACATCCTCTAGTACTATGAAGAAACCATTCACTGGAAAGAAAGAAACCAACGCTGTTTATGGCCAGAGGAGCCATAGTAAGAATGATCGTCATCAGTCTGTAGGGGTCGTGTTAATCTCTAATCCAACACATGCTCGACCATAACAACCAGGCAATTAGCGTAGGTCATATGCTCCAAGGATACAATTCACCAGGATTAATATGCCATTGGCTCAAGCATTACAACATTTGTTGAAAGCACAATTGATAACACTGCAGGATCCTCCTCAAAATCCCAACACATCATCCCCGAAGTATAACCCAAATGCAAGATGTGCATACCATTCTAATAGTCTTACGACACCAATGATTGTTGGGCCCTAAAAAGGAAAATCCAATACATTATTGATGCAAAGGAAATTGAATTTGACCCTTCCGAGACCCCTAATGTGATTACTGCGCCCATGCCCAGTCATGGTAAAGGTGTTAATGTTGTTGACGATGTTTCCTATGTGTCCACCATAAGTGACTTGACCCACTCCCTTGATAATTGTTAAGAAGAATCTGTTAAGAGCCGATTTATTTCCGGTTTGTCCTTAAAATTGTTACCATTGTGCTTCACAAACGAATGGTTGTATGTGACTGAAGAAGGGTATTCAGCGTTTGATTGATAGCCATGAAATTCTGTTCGAGAAAACTCCGTCCATGAAGAGTTTGCATGAAAGTATATCTCAAGAGATGAGACTTGAAGATGTTTCTATAATCACAATTTCTGAAACTCCTATAAGGATCACCTTTAGAGGCCCTATAAGGATTCCTGCTGAGCCGAGAGTGGCTCCCCTAATCATTACTGTACTGGGGTGAATCCCCTATTCCTCTGATAAGGATGTTCCTTGGAACTATGGAGCAAAAGTTTATTACTATGGTGTTAGGCATGAGCCGTGGATTATAGAAAATGAAGATTCTGAAGTTACCAATATCAATGTCTAAAATATTTTTGGAACTAGTAAAGTTACCCGAATAGGAAGGATCTTCTCCTCGGAGATCTCTCCTTAAAAAACAAACACAACACTTGTTCATATTCCAGTTACTAGGTTAACTGTTGAAGCTCGGGGCAAAGAGAAAGTGACTGAGCCTGCCCAGATGGAGGCACCCTCAAAAGATGTTACAACTGAAGACCCTTCTAAATAAGATATGGAAGAAATTCCGAAGATCATTCGTAAAAGTGACTACAAAATAGTTGAACAACTCGGGCAGACACCCTCAAAAATATCCATACTGTCCTTGTTATTATGCTCCGAAGAACATGCCAAGGCTTTGTTGAAATTTCTAAAGAATGCTTATGTACCACAAGAGACCTCTGCTGATCAGTTTGAGAATTGTGTTGCAAGCCTAACTACTGATAATGGTTTAGGCTTTTCTAATGCTGGCTTTACTCTGGCGAGGAAGAATCATAACAAGGATCTGCACATCTCTATTGAGTGTAAGGGTACTACTTTGGCGCATGTGTTAGTTGATACATGTTCTTCCCTGAATGTATTACCAAAAGGTGCTCTGGATAGATTGGACTGTGAAGGGCTAGTGTTGAAACCCAATGATATTGTGGTAAGAGACTTTGATGGGTCAAAAAGGACGGTGCACGGAGAAGTTGATCTTCCGATAAAGGTGGGATCTCATGTTTTCAACTCCACTTTTTATGTAATGGATATTCGGTCGGCTTATTCCTGTTTTCTAGGACGCCCCTGGATTCATAGGGCAAACGTTGTTACCTCTACCCTACATTAAAAATTGAAGTATCTAGTGAATGGGAAGATCGTTACAGTCCGTGGAGAAGAAGAATATATGGTCAACCATTTGAATTCTTTCAAATATGTTAAAATGGATGGTGAGTTCATTGAAAATCCCTGCCAGATATTTGAAGTAATCCCTCCGACGATTTCCGTTGCTAAAGCTACTCTTACTTGTCATACCCCAAATTTTCCCTGCCTCTTTTTAATTTTGTTCGGCTTTGAACTTTGCGTCCCATTTGCGTCATTTTTACTAAGTTATTTATGTATCCCACATCTCATGGAATTAGGTGCCTTGGATTAATGAATTAGGGTTGTGCCCTATTTATGTCTAATTTTGTTTTGAAGTTCTCTTATTAGGTAAAAGGGAAATTCATCTGGTTCTCAGTTAGGGGATCGTGGAGTGGATTCTTGAGGTATCATGGATTGCTTTCTTATCAAGTTCCAAGGCGGTTTCTTGCTCGAATCCATCAGAGCTGGGATTATGGTTTATTTCCCTATTTGTTGGTCAAGATGCTAGGGTTTTGGATCCCTGATTTTAGTGAACTATTTCTTGCACCTGTATCAAGGATAACTCAAAGTTAAGTACATTTGGTTAGGGGTTTCATGTCTAATATCTCCTCGCACTTCAAGTTTTCTTTTTAAGATCTCTAAGTCACAGAGTCAGGAGTTTGAATTTTAAAAGGATGAACATGGAATCCAGGTGTAAGAAATAAGGTTGGGGGTTCATGAAGATCAAGGCGTGTTTTTGTTTCTTAAGTTACAAGTTACTTATGGTTTGGATATCAGAGTTAAGTTTCTCGTTGAAAGTGCAAGTTTGGTTTAGGCGTGATATGAAGATTGAGGATTGAAAGACAAAGCGCATGGTTTACTTGAGATACAAGTTACAAAAGTCATTTGTAATGTTTTTGAAGTTCAAGTTACGAAATAAAGGTGTATCATTCAAACCATTCAAGTGAGAGTTTCAAAGTCCAAACAAGATCCAAGATTTGTCTAACTTTCGTACAACAAATTTCATCATTCAAAATGTATTCAAGTTTGCATTCATTACAATTTTTTGTGGGCAGTTTACAAAAGGATTACAAGTTAATGCAAGCTACAAATATTGTTTTGTTTACAAAGAAAGAAGCAATGTTTGTTCTTCAAGTATTCTTTGCTTCATCTTCAAGCAACTCATCCACTCCTTGCTAGCCACAATCTTCTCTTCGTCTTTTAACCTTGCCTCGCTTGCCATCCACTCCTCGTGTTCATGAAATAAGAAAAGGAAAAAATTAGCAAACAATCAACATGTGGAAAGTTCAAGCAAGGATTATTTGTTAAACAAGAAAGCTCGTCATTAGGATTTGCATTTGGAATAAGAACTAAAAGGTTTTGTTTTTAATCATGGACTATCTCTTACTTTTGCAAATCACAAAAAGTTTGATCTTTTTGGTTCATAAAAGGGAACAAAAATTCACAAATGTTTTCCTACTGCAAAAGCAAAGTTAAAACTGCCAAGTACAAAAACATATGCAACAAAGCACCAAGGCAGCAGCAGGCCAACAAGCGCAGAAACAACAGCTAATGTAACAGTAGCTACAAGCTGCCAAATAACAAGAAAAAGGAAATAATAAACAGCATCCGAATAAAGCCAAAATTGTAACACAACAACAAGGCAGCCTAAACAAAACAACAAGACTACAATGCAAAAGAAAAAACAGCAGCCTAAACAAAAGCAAAAACAACAGGCTACTAAAGCAGCCCAAGACAGTACAATAGCAAGGCAGCCAAGAAACATGTAACAACAGGCAGCATCATCAAACAAGAACAAATAATATATCAACGCAAGCTGACATTGGTTCATAGCCCTTATGTCATCATTTTCCCTAAAATGAAAATCCTTCAGAATTTTCAAAAAGGCAAAACAGTTTGCATCATGAAAAGATAAAAGAGGAAAAAAGGTAGGGTTAGAGAGATGTCACCCTGTGCATAAGCCTGCCCCCAACCTACTGCAAAACAATCCAAATTTGCTTCAAACCAAATAGAACATGCCAAAACCAGTGCCAAACCTGTTGCAAGCCTAAAAAAAACCAGTTGCACCAAGTAGACAAATACCAAACCTGCTACTCAAATGTTCAAGGCCAACTTTCCAAATATGTTCAAAATTTCACCAATTCCCCCCCCCCTAATTTCCACCTCTATTTCACTATAAAGAAAGACCAGTGTTTCATAAAAAGGTGGATTTTCAGAGCATACAGCCAACAAGAAGAACAAAGGAGGAAGCATACAAACCAAGCCAAAAAACCGAGAATAGAGAGAATAGAGAAAAAACCCAACAACACACAAGGGGCCAGAAAACCGAAAGAGAGAGATTTCACGCAAAAAATCACATAACATTATCTTTCCAATATGAAAAAAATAGAGCATAAAAAAACTGTCAAATCCTTCAGCAAACTAGTAAAAACCATATAGAACAATCTCACAGAAAAATACCAGAAAAAACCTTCATACGATCTCCAAACTCACCCTCAATAACAAATAACCAAATCTTCAACTTCCCTTACCCGCACCCAACCTTCAACCATCTTCCTAACCTACTGTCCTCTTCATCATCATTAAACCGCAACACCCTGGTCCATCATCAAAACCGCTCCCCTACATATATACCAAACTACAACTTTTTAGCATGTTCATCAATTCGAACAGACTCAATGACACCACATCTTCAACGAAAAATTTCAAAAAGGTAGAAAAACAAAGAAGAAGTAAAAGTAAAAGTACCTGGTCCTTGAGCTAAACCTCCGCCGAAGATCACTGTCACCTTCACCGTCGAGGTAAGTTGGGTGTTGCCTTTAACTCGTTCTCTTGAATACTTTGACATAAGTCACGATTGCATTTGTTTTCCCATACTGATTTGAATTTGTTCACCGTTAGTGTCTAAATTCAAATTTAGGGTTTAGTATCCTTTACTACGAGATGTAGATTTATAGGGTTTCCTTAGGATCAGAAGTAACTAGGACGTATTTGGAGGGATAAATGTCAGAAAGATCGAGGGAAAAAAGGAAAGGACTGGGAGGTCGGGAGAGGATTTACAAATTAGAGGTTTTATCGATTCACATTGATTTGCAGAGTTGAAGCAAGGACGAAGGAGACGACGCTAATAACAGTGAATCGGTTGCGGATGAGAGGAAGGTTGAGATTGAGTAAGAGAGATATGAGATCGAACCAGAGAGAGTTTGAGATTGGGGGATAAAGATGAACGTAGAAAGTGATTCAGACAGGGGCGCTAGACCAAATTAGGGTTTCCTAACCTAGTTTGTTTTTCAAGGAGGCCGCTGGGTCCGGACCTCCCTGACCCGGTCCGGCCCAACATGTTTTTTGGGTATTTTTTTTTAGTTTCATAAATCCTTTTGAATGATTTATGGGCTTTACAAAATTGATTTTTTAGCCTAAGTCCCGAAATGTTAGTTGTGCACACCACCACTTTAGTCTAGATACCCTTTCCTTTTTGTTTATTTTAATTTAACAAATTTCTTAGTTTAGTTAACTTAATATTTAGTTTAATTTTAATTATCATCCAAAAATACAATTTATAAAAAAAATAGTAAAATAATAATAATAATAATAAACATTAGGTTAGTTGAAACAATAAATATTTTAGAATTAGTTTATTAATTTTTATTTTGATATTTTCTCTAAAAATACAAAAATTTGATTACCTTTTAATGACTTATTAAACTAAATTTTTCTTTTATTATTTTATCTTGAATAGCCATTTAGAATAGATGATTTTTGTAGACAAATTAAGTAGTTTATTTATAGTTTTCGATTTGGTTGTATTGTTTGATTAATTGAATTCTTAATCGAACTTTTGATCCAATTCATTCCTATTCATCAAACTTGTACCCAAATCCCCATATGGTCTGTAATAATTTAGAATTTTGTTCTTTTGCTATTTTTTTTCTCTGTATGTTTAAATTTCTAATTATTCATATTTAGTCTAAAGTAGAATACTTGACCTCCTCTTGGGCTCATCATCAATGAGAAGGTATCCACTGACAAAATACACACCCGCATACATTTCATAGTTTGGTCCTAGGCTATTCTACAGTGACAACTATTCGATTGATTGTTTAGAATACTAGCGCCATGCTAGTCCCACTTTTTAGGAGCATGCATATAGCCACCTTGTATGGGCTTTTTATCTTATCGATTGAAGCAATCTCCCTCCCCTTGGTCCACATACCAAGCATCTTCTTAAAGGGTCTCATAGTTGAGGGTAAGAGCACCTACTCTCATGAGATTAATCAAGTACACCCCTTGGTTGATCATAACCCGATTCGTTCCCTTACACCGAGCACTCCATTTACACCTCTTATAATACTATATATTTTGTCACTTTCACTATGATCACCATACAAAACCACTCTTCACAAACACCGCCTCCTCTTACCAATAACATTCTCCCTTAGAATGTTAGTTTCCTCTTCTTTAAGATGCGAACTAATGATACCTTAGGATGAAACCCATGCAGAACAAACTGTTGTACCCCAAAATTTTCCCTCTCATTTCTCAAGGAATCACCCTGGGTCCACAAGTTTGCTTTCATCCAATTCCAAGCCTTGGATTATCAATTTTTCCAAGCAAACCATTCACAAGGGCAAAATGGTCATTTGCACACTGAGAAGTCTAACTTTGACTTTTGGATCAAAATAAAATCTCAAAAATCATATTTCATCAAGACATGTTGGAATATGAAGTTTGTTTCATCAAGAATTTCAAAAGTCAAAACTACTTTGAAGAAGTCAAAATTCTAAATACTTAGAATTTTTTCTAAGTATTTAAGAAAATATGACAAGCTCAGAACTTCTGACCAGATTATCACCATAACGCTCAGCAAATTCTGGATATTCTCAAGACAGAGTTTAGTCAGAACTTTTGGGCAAGCTTTCACAAAAGCTCGGTCAGAGTTTGCCAGGGTAATTTAAAGAAGGTTAAGGAGCATGCTGCAAGCTTTCTAGAAAGTATGAAAGCTCCTTCAGAACATGCTGGAGCCAGAAGATGAGAGGATCAGAAGATTGGATGCTACGCTGAAGCAGAACTTCTGATCCAGAACTAAGCCTTGGTGTAGAGTTTCACGTTGCAGGATTTCTGGTTGTGATAAGTCTCATCATCATTTAATGCTCATTTAATGCTCACAACCACCTTCTGAGTCTTTACCTAAAGGATTTTCACCACGTGTACCTCAACTGTCTTGGGATAGTAACTTTGCTACTAAGCCCATACTTTGCTTTTTGCTTTTCCTTAATTCCCGCTGACAACCACCATGCTTGCTTCAAGAACAAGGCAACACTTCAGCACATGAAGGCTATATTCAATGTTTTGGTCAGAACTTTACCAAATCCCAAAACCTTGTTTATACAACCTGCTGCAGACCTATGACCAACAGCTGGTTCAGCCTATGCCTGCATCCCATGATTACACCAAACTAGCATACGAAAACTGTCATGAAAAAGCAAAGGAACATGATGCCAAAACAGGTTCAAATCCCACTTGTTTTTTTTTCTTTCCCCCAAAATCACAGCAAATTCATCTATAAATACTTGGCTCCATCACACATTCAAGTGGCTGGCTTTTGGAGATAGATTGGCCAAAAGAGAGAAGATAAAACAGGGAAAACCTTCGCAAATCCAAAGCAAAAACCTTTTGTTCCTCCTCTTTGAATCAAAAAACATAACCACTGTTTCGTCTCTCTTGTTGACTCAAAACATCCAGAGGCAGCAACTCAAAGCTCCAAGCACGTTCCAGGTAAGTCTTTCTGACTTTACTTGGTTTTCATTCTGAACATCATTAACATGTAAATATCATAGTATTAATGTTGTACATATCATTGTATGAATAGAAAAACTATGGATCAAAACTTCTAGAATAATGCTAGGCTCAAACTTAGGATTGGAACTTCTATGATTTGTTGTGCTGTGATCATTCTGATTTGCTAAACTGAATAAATTACTGATGTGCTGATTAAGAGTTGAAACATAACACATAACTTCTAATTTTCACTCACCATTTTAACACGCAGAACTTCTAAGATTTACTCACTGTTCTAACACAACACAGAACTTCTTAGTTCTCCTCACATGTCAAATACACTGAACTTCTGATGTTTCCATCAGCTATTTTCAAACACTCAGAGTTTATGACTTTCACATGTTGATAATGTACTGAGCTGCTGACGTTTGCTCACTGTTTTAGTGTAATACATAACTTCTGACTTTTGGTTCACTGGCGGCATACCACCCAGAACCCCTGTGTTTTTCCTCTAATATTTCTTGCAGGACCTCAGAGTGTACCAATCCAGAACTTCTGATTCTGATGCTTCCTTCTGAGTCACCACGCGGCTGACCTCAGAACTTTTGATCCTTGTTATTTTCGCTTGCAGCAACACTATTTCTATCTTTCATTTATTTTCTTTTTCATCAATTTAATATTAACTCTTTTTATATTAACATAAAAAACATAAAAATATTTTCCTTTTAATTTATTTCCCTAAGACAAAAAACATTCTCTAAACAAGTCTATTTCTTTCTTATACTGTACATTTCAATATGGTTGTAATAATAACTTAGGATTTATTTTTACTTGCAATCTCCATTCATACATATGTACCCCCATCCCCTAAATATTGTAATAATGTAGAATTTCATTTTCCACAATTTATTGTTTTCCTTATACTGTATAGTAATTAGGCGTGTATGGCAAGATAAAACCAACAAGTAGACCACCAAAAATCAAAGACAAATGCATGCAATCAAACACACTTGCACACATGCACCCTTAGGGTAATCTCACTTGTTGCCTTACAAAATTTGCCATGTTATACATGTGGGATGTCTTAGCACAAACAAATCGAAAAATACAAGACCATAGTCCCTCGATAACTCTATAAATGTTTCCTTTCAAAATGATCTTAGTCCCTAAATAAAAGTTCTAAGTCATCTCACAACATTGCTATCATGGTCATACGATGACCCAACGCCCGTACCTTCACATCCAACGATGGGGCTTCTTACCAAAACAATGGTAAGATAGCAACGTCTAAAGGAGGAGGAAAAAGAACACCTAAGACCTTTTGAGTAGGTAGATTACTTTTAGTTGTTTGCTCAATTTCAAAACAAACATCCTTGCTATTTTCAAAAACAATCACATACACTTTCAAAACATCTTTCAAAATATTTTCAAAAGCTCAACACTTTGTATACGTTCTTACGAACGAGAACTATTACAAAGTTTTCCTAAACGATGGCGCCTTTTCAAAATACTTTCAAAAACCACACAAAGCACATTCTTCAAACAAAAGCAAGTGATCTAGCAAGCAACTAAGAGCTCATGGAAAACCATGGATGAAAAGGGTGCTAATACCTTCCTTTTTCATAATCTATCCCCCGAACTCAAGAAAACATCTCGAAAGGTCTTTCCTGTGCTTTTTCACCTTTCCTTATTGGATAAAATAAAAGTCGGTGGCGACTCTTGCTCAACCGCAACATTTGCAAACACAAACGCAAAAACCTTCAAGTCAGTTCTCCCACCGTACCACAGAACTGGTGACTCTGCTGGGGATTCAACTTAAAAGTAGGGTTACCTTAGGGCTAGATCACCTTTACTTGCTTATATTGTTTGATTTGTTTGCTTTACATTTTGGTTCATTGTTTGGGTTTGTTTTAAATCCTACACCTGAATTTGGGGGCACCTTTTAGGTAAGTAGCAATAAACTGTGAGGGAACTGTGCAGCGTATACTGACATGGTTGAAGCAGTATCTACGTTGATGTGGCACTTTGGTTGGTACCGGTAACCCCTGAGTCAGTCAAGGAGAGTACGGGGCTTCCGCGTGGTGTCGTGAAGCATCAACTGACCTTAGAACCTTACTTGACCAACTTGGCCATTAGGAAGTAGTGAGATAGCCGATTTCGGTGTAAAGCTGAAAATTGGTTGATACTCGATGCTACACTCATTGAGACTTGACCCCTGAGTTTTGTTCGGTTGCGAGTCAATTGCTTATTGAACGAAGCTTGTGGGAAAGGTCAGTGATATTGAGATCCCTTAGAACTCGGTTACTATTAACTAAGACAGGTTGAGCCAACTAAACTTCAAGAGGGTACTTACCTGCAAACTCCATGCAAGCCTAAACCTAAGGACTTGTCTGCTTTGTGTGAATATGATTATTTGTATATACACTTGCTTACCTCGCACATTTGTACATAACATCATAACATCATACCATAGAATTTTCTATAACATTGAACCATAGCATTTCAAGGATCTCAAGGGTCTTTGATGCAGGGTCACGTTGAACCAGACGTCTATCAAGAGACAAGAGGATTTATTTTCCTCTAACCAAACACCGTCAAAGATCAAGTACAACAATTTGAGTCAAGGGATATGACCCACTTGACATGGTGAGCTTAATTCTCGTGGAAAGACATCCACCGACACAAAGCTCTCCAATCCAAAACTGTAAGTGACTACTTACCCCGCGAGATCCTTGAAAACATGCATCCACATATCATGCATCATATCATGACATGTTTCTCCCATACAGTTCTCCTAATCTCCCTACTGTTTATTTCAGTAAGATGGATATGAAACAGAATGTAAAAGATCTCCAAGCTCAAAACGCTCAATTCCAACAAATGTTCCTGGCTTTGGCTAAGGGGCAAGAAGACCTGAAAACTATCCTTCTCAAAGACAAGAGGAAGAAGTCCAAGAAATCAGTAGGTATCCTGAACTCGAGAAGAAGATCTGGAGGACCAGTCAAGAGAGCTCTAGATCTTTCAACTCCGTCCAACATAGAGGATATTATTGAAGAAGACCACAGTCTGGAGATTGGTGAAGCCGAAGCTGACTGCTCCGAGGAACAATATCCTCTCACTGATGACAAGTACAAACAGTTGGAGGATCGCCTCAGTGCTATGGAGATTCAACAAATATATGGCTTGTATTTAGGAGACATGGGTTTAGTTTCTGGAGTGGTCATTCCGCCAAAGTTCAAAATCCCTACCTTTGTCTTGTACGATGGAGTCTCTTGCCCTAAGATGCACTTAAAGTCTTATGTCCGCAAGATTCAACCATACACAACTCATCCGAAGCTTTGGATCCATTTCTTCCAAGAAAGCCTAGTAGGAACTCAACTCGAATGGTTCTATCAATTAGAGAGTTCTCGCATCCACACCTAGGAGGATTTAGCTGCTGCTTTCTATAAGTAGTATCAATGCAATGCTGATCTTGCACCAACTCGTGTGCAATTGCAGAACATGACCATGGGTTCCAACGAGAGCTTCTAAGGGTATGCCCAAAAGTGGAGAGATCTGGCTGGTAGGGTGCATCCCCTTTAACTGACAGAGAGCTGATTGAAATCTTCATGGGAACTTTGACATGGCCTTTCTTCAAACACTTGATCGGAAGCTCCTCAGCCGGGTTCACCGAGCTAATACTGGCCGACGAAAGAGTAGAAGCTGACATCAAAAGTGGAAATATTCAAGAAGCTACACCTTCTGATGCTCAAAAAAAGCCATATAATGGGAAGAAAGAGTCCAATGTTGTGTACAGTTAAAAGAGTCATCGTGTCCAACAAGTGGGGGCAGTCCTGATCTCTGGTTCTACATCACACCGACAACCGCAAAGGGGAAATCAACAAAGGCCAGACAAGCCCAAAAGACAGTTCACCAACCTCAACATGCCGTTGTCTCAAGATCTACAACACTTGTTGAGGATGAATCTGATTGAATTGATAGAACCTCATCTAAACCCCAAGACTTATTCTCCTAACTACAATCCTAATGCAACACGTGCTTATCATTCTGACAGTCCCGGGCATGACACTAACGATTGCTGGGCCTTGAAGTACAAGATTCAGAATTTGATTGATGCCAAGGAGATCGAGTTTGACCCTCCGGAGACTCCAAACGTGATCATTACTCCTATTCCAAGACATTGAGAGCGTCTTGTTCATTTTGAATTTTCAATTGTAATTTCTTTTGTTATTCAAACAATTATCTATTAATGTCAAACTTTGTTCCATTAATGCATTGCATATGTTTGTCTTGATTTGATCTACTCATTTTCATTACATTTAAACTATGCTTTTTACTCTCTTTATGGCATTCACCTCTTGCTAAAAGTTACAAGCCTTTAGAGGGAGGATGACGAAAACAATGTCATAATCTCATACAATATGCTTTTGAACAGACTTTGCTGATGATGTACAAGCATTCTTTCAAATCCTAAACACTGGAGTTATAAGGAAGATAATCCCTAGTCAACCCCTTCGAGCCAAAGAAGTAGAAGTTTTTCTTTTACACAAATTGAAACCTTCAATCAAAACCCGGGACAGGGTAGTCTCTCAGTTAATTCAAACGCGCGTTAAGCCGCAAACTCTCATCTCGTAATACAACGAATGACATCAAAAACATTCCTCTGAAATCAAAAGATGGTGATGGTTCCCTATCACATAGGCAGTCACCATTTCTAAAAAAAAAAGAGTAAAGCCCACTAAGTCAAAACCTACAAAGGAGACTTAAGAAAAATGGGGCATCCCCCTGACTGTAATCTCAAAACAAGAACAGTCAGGCAAAAATTAGGGATAACAAATCAATCAAAAGAGGTCACTACAAATCCGCAACAACATGAAAAATGATGCAAAAAATGACTGCCTTCCGACAAACTTAACTTGTCCGAACCATCACCAAAACGTCATTCCAGACTCAATTGGAGTTCAAACGCACAATTAACTGAGTTTAGGACTGAAGAACATCACGAAGAGCGGGCGGGTACAAATATATTTGAGCCTTTATCCTTTGTTTCTTAAACTGTGAACCAAGCCATGTTACAACCCTTCAAAAGTCCTAATTGAAGCATGGGTTAGTTCGAAAGCATACTGTTACAAAAGGTATCCTGACTCCTGTAAGGCTTTACTCAAAATCCAGAGTTGAATTACAAACTTCTTTACTTGCTAAAAATGCATTTTTCAAAACTTCAAGACAAACATAAACTTTGCATTACTTGAATATCACTGTTTGCATATGGCTATTTGTTTGACAGCAGAGAAATTCACACAATGAATATCCAGTGAATGAAAGCTCTCTCAGTGAACAAAATCAATTCAAGAAGGATGACACTTCCATTGACAAATCTCCTATCAACGGGGGGACATGACATGTCACTATCCAGCACACCTGGGGCAGTCCAGTCAAGATTCCAAGAAATCTCTCAAGAATTGCAGAGTAACCAGGGGCAAGTCTCCATCTCCGTCACTTGGGGCATTGAACATCAATCCCGACAAAGGGTTATGTACAGTCAAACATTTCCAGGCAATACCACAAACACTCGCTACTATGGGCAATGACAAATCTCCCCAAAATCCTTCTCATAGGATGATTCCCCAACAAGATTTTAATCTCTAAAAACCTTTCCTTAGCTAAAACAACCTCAAGAGTCCTCGAGGACTTTTCCCAACAAAGTCATCACTTCTCTAGCAGACCAGCAACAAGGTTTATTTCCCCAACAAACTACAAATTCCCCAACTTCAGTTTGTCTATCCAACTACTACAAATCAAAAGACCACAACTCCCTTTCCCCAGTAGACTACTCTACAATCCCCAACAAGTTACTGTGAAACCTGGACCCGACCAGATATCAGTTCAACTTCGATTCCCCAGTAGAGCAACGGACAACCGAGACTCCTAAACACTTTTCCTAAGCAGGAATAAAATTTCTCCCCACAGAGTTTTCAATATTCCCCAGTGGAGTTCTCCTCAAACAACAAAACAGGAATCCCTAGTGGAAACATTCTAAGTAAAGTTTGAAGACACACATATTCTTCAATGGCAGTCCAGGATTTAATAAACTCCCCGACATTTGTCAAGGATTTATTTTCCCAGACAAAAATACATTCATAAACGTTTCACATTTCATACCTCTTATTTACATACATGATAAGTGCATACGACACAATCTCATTTATTTTGAGAACATCATGACATCATGCTTTAATGCATCACGACATTGCATACAACTAACATTTTACCTTTTTCAGGAAAAGGTCAATACCAGAAACCTTTTTAAGTTCCAGATTAATACCTGTAACAAGCCAGGAAAACTATCTGTGGACGACTGATTATAGATTGATACCTGAAACCAGACATGACAGCTATCTACTTGACCATCATCAGGCAACCCTACATAGGTTCCTTCTTTCCAAGATGAAGTTTTACACGGACTCATCATCAGGCAACCCTACACAGGTTCCTCCTTTCTAAGATGAAGTTTTACACAGACTCATCATCAGGCAACCCTACACAGGTTCCTTCTTTCTAAGATGAAGTTTTACACGGACTTATCATCAAGCAACTCTACACAGGTTCCTTCTTTCCAAGATGCAGTTTTACACGGACTCATCATCAGGAAACCCTACACCGATTCCTTCTCTTTATAAGATGAAATTTTAGACAGAATCACCCTGGGTCCTCAAGTTTGCTTTCATCCAATTCTAAGCCTTGAATTATCAATTTTTCCAAGTAAACCATTCACAAGGGCAAAATGGTCATTTGCACACTGAGAAGTCTAACTTTGACTTTTGGATCAAAATCAAATCTCAAAAATCATATTTCATCAAGACAAGTTGGAATATGAAGTTTGTTTCATCAAGAATTTCAAAAGTCAAAACTACTTTGAAGAAGTCAAAATTCTAAATACTTAGAATTTTTTTCTAAGTATTTAAGAAAATATGACAAGCTCAGAACTTCTGACCAGATTATCACCATAACACTCAGCAAATTCTGGATATTCTCAAGACAGAGTTTAGTCAGAACTTCTAGGAAAGCTTTCACAAAAGCTCGGTCAGAGTTTGCCAGGGTAATTCAAAGAAGGTTAAGGAGCATGCTGCAAGCTTTCTAGAAAGTCTGAAAGCTCCTTCAGAACATGCTGGAGCCAGAAGATGAGAGGATCAGAAGATTAGATGCTACACTGAAGCAGAACTTATGATCCAGAACTAAGCCTTGGTGTAGAGTTTCACGTTGCAGGATTTCTGGTTGTGATAAGTCTCATAATCATTTAATGCTCATTTAATACTCACAACCACCTTCTGAGTCTTTATCTAAAGGATTTTCACCACGTGTACTTCTACTGTCTTAGGATAGCAACTTTGCTACTAAGTCCATACTTTGCTTTTTGCTTTTCCTTAATTTCCGCTGACAACCACATGCTTGCTTCAAGAACAAGGCAGCGCTTCAGCACATGAAGGCTATATTCAATGTTTTGGTCAGAACTTGACCAAATCCCAAAACCTTGTTTATACAACCTGCTGCAGACCTATAACCAACAGCTGGTTCAGCCTACGCCTGCATCCCATGATTGCACCAAACTAGCGTACGAAAACTGTGATGAAAAAGCAAAGGAACAGGATGCCAAAACAGGTTCAAATCCCACTTGTTTTTTTTTCTTTCCCCCAAAATCACAGCAAATTCATCTATAAATACTTGGCTCCATCACACGTTCAAGTGGCTGGCTTTTGGAGAGAGATTGGCCAAAAGAGAGAAGAGAAAACAGGGAAAACCTTCGCAAATCCAAATCAAAAACCTTTTGTTCCTCCTCTTTGAATCAAAAAACATAACCACTGTTCCGTCTCTCTTGCTGACTCAGAACATCCAGAGGCAGCAACTCAAAGCTCCAAGCACGTTCCAGGTAAGTCTGTCTGACTTTAGTTGCTTTTCATTATGAACATCATTAACATATAAATATCATAATATTAATGTTGTACATATCATTGTATGAATAGAAAAAATATGGATCGTAACTTCTAGAATAATGCTAGGCTCAGACTTAGGATTGGAACTTCTATGATTTGTTGTGCTGTGATCATTCTGATTTACTGAACTGAATAAATTACTGATGTGCTGATTATGAGTTGAAACGTAACACAGAACTTCTGTTTTTCACTCACCATTTTAACACGCAGAACTTCTAAGATTTACTCACTGTTCTAACATAACACAGAACTTCTGAGTTCTCCTCACATGTCAAATACACTGAACTTATGATGCTTCCATCAACTGTTTTCAAACACTCAGATTTTATGACTTTCACATGCTGACAATGTACTGAACTGCTGATGTTTGCTCACTGTTTTAGTGTAATACATAACTTCTGACTTTTGGTTCATTGGCTGCATACCACCCAGAACCTCTGTGTTTTTCCTCTAACATTTCTTGCAGGACCTCAGAGTGTACCAATCCAGAACTTCTGATTCTGACGCTTCCTTCTGAGTCACCATGCGGATGACCTCAGAACTTATGATCCTTGTTATTTTCGCTTGCAGCAGAACTGTTTCTATCTTTCATTTATTTTATTTTTCATCAATTTTAATATTAACTCTTTTTATATTAACATAAAAAACATAAAAATATTTTCCTTTTAATTTATTTCCCTAAGACAAAAAACATTCTCTAAACAAGTCTATTTCTTTCTTATACTGTACATTTTAATATGGTTGTAATAATAACTTAGGATTTATTTTTACTTGCAATCCTCATTCATACATATGTACCCCCATCCCCTAAATATTGTAATAACGTAGAATTTCATTTTCCGCAATTTACTGTTTTCCTTATACTGTATAGTAATTAGGCGTGTATGGTAAGATAAAACCAACAAGTAGACCACCAAAAATCAAAGACAAATGCATGCAATAAAACACACTTGCACACATGCACCCTTAGGGTAATCTCACTTGTTTCCTTACAAAATTGGCCATGTTATGCATGTGGGATGTCTTAGCACAAACAAATCGAAAAATACAAGATCATAGTCCCTCGATAACGCTATAAATGTTGCCTTTCAAAATGATCTTAGTCCCTAAAGAAAAGTGCTAAGTCATCTCACAACATTGCTATCATGGTCATACGATGACCCAACGCCCGTCCCTTCATATCCAACGATGGGGCTTCTTACCAAAACAATGGTAAGATAGAAACGTCTAAAGGAGGAGGAAAAAGAACACCTAAGACCTTTTGAGTAGGTAGATTACATTTAGTTGTTTTCTTAATTTCAAAACAAACATCCTTGTTATTTTCAAAAACAATCACATACACTTTCAAAACATCTTTCAAAATATTTTCAAAAGCTCAACACTTTGTATACGTTCTTACGAACGAGAACTATTACAAAGTTTGCCTAAACAATTGCGCCTTTTCAAAATACTTTCAAAAACCACACAAAGCACATTCTTCAAACAAAAGCAAGTGATCTAGCAAGCAACTAAGAGCCCATGGAAAACCATGGATGAAAAGGGTGCTAATACCTTCCCTTTTCATAATCTACCCCCCGAACTCAAGAAAACATCTCGAAAGGTCTTTCCTGTGCTTTTTCACCTTTCCTTATTGGATAAAATAAAAGTCGGTGGCGACTCTTGCTCAACCGCAAGATTTGCAAACACAAACACAAAAACCTTCAAGTCAGTTCTCCCACCGTACCACACAAACAATTAGGATATTTCTTAGTCTCTCTCTTAAACCTTTTCTTTTGTAATTAAAAATTAACATTCACAAATCAAAGATCCAAAAACACTTTTAATCATTACTTGAATTTATTTTAAAACTCGCAAAACACTCCACAAATAAAAAATTCCCCCAAAGGATATGTTATCTCCGTTCTACCATGATATCGGCCGTGCCTATTGCTAGAATTCGTGCGTTAACGTCGCCCACTAAAAAACACAAAAACTAACCATTTTCTAGAGGAACTACGATGTTATGATTCCTTCATTGGTTATGTAGGCAAAGGATCACGAAACCCTCACGAACGCAATAATAAAAAATCATTCATCCCCCCTTAAGCAAGTATAGTTGTAGATAAATACACCCTTTAAGACAAACAAACAAAATGGATCCCGTTGAGTACAACAAATGTGAGGGGTTCTAATACCTTCCCCTCGCATAACCGACTCCCTTACCCTTTCTCTTGGTCGCAAGACCATCTTATCCACTCCCTTGTGGTTTTATTGATATTTCCCCTTCCTTCAGGATAAATAAAGTTCGGTGGTGGCTCTGTGTTTTCTGTCGGTAGCTTCAGCTGGCGACTCTGCTGGGGAACTTTTGCGAGTCTCTCCTACTTTTGTTTATTTGTATTTTTGGATGTTTATTTATTTGCTTTATTTTGCTTTACTATTTTATTATTGCTTTAGTCTTTTGTATATATTGCATATATTGTTGCTACTTACATATTCTGGATACATTGTGATGTTGGGTTGGGTGATTACATTTGATAAGTCCTATACTCAGACTTGGGTTACACTTAAGATTAAGACGAGTGGTATAGTCATGTTAACTTTGAGGGAGTAATCCCGAAGAAGTAGGCATGAAAATCCCCCACTCAATGGAGGTCCCCTTGAAAGTAGTGATGTTTACTGAGTAATTGGGAAGACATCGTTGCTTTTGACCTGGGAACTCGAGAAGCTGAGGGCCGTAGAACCATTAACCCATCCTGGCCTTTTTAGGTGCAGTGTGGAGACTATAATGGAGTAATCCAGAAGTAGTTGTCACGCGATATTGCACTTGGATGAGTTTTTCCTGCGAATATTACTGATTACCAAGTAATTGGGACGTCGGTAATATCCAAAGGAAGAGCGTAGACTCTGAGATCTCTTTAGAACCTTGTCCGGTAGGTGATAAACCCTTAGTATATACCTTATGGTTGGTTACTTTGACTCCATGCCTGTGACGTCAGACTTTTGATCCTGTTACTTTCAGCCTGTGCAATGGACTACGTAGTGGTTATCCAGAATATGTGGAGCTGAGACTTCATGTCATAGCATACCATGACATCATATCATCATATATCTCATATCTAGGGAAATCTAAAGACAAGTCTCGTTGATGTAGCTTTTCAAAAAGGGAAAATTTTAAAAGATAGACGAGTCTTTGGATTTCCTCATAAATGAAGATAAAACATTCATTCATACTATCATGCATTCATTTTTCACAACAAAAACTCATTGGGGTCCCTTTTCCGATAGACTTCAGTAAACAGCAAAGACGACTTCTCCATATCCTTACCGTACAAGAGGCAACCAACGAAGACTTATGGATCTTTTTGAAGAGAATTAGAATGCACTCCACCGAGATATGGACACCATGGGAACTCGCATGGATCAGCTTATGGAAACCCTTCATGCCGTGATCAAGAGTCAAGAAGAGTTACATCAAAGTGTTGCCAAGCTTACTACTGCTGCTCCCTCCACTTCTACTAATGGGAGGAATGACAATACAAATGTTGAGACCCCTACTGGAGCTCCTAGGAATGATGTTGATTATCATCAAGATGTTATTGATCTTGATGAACCCCAAGTTAACCTTGCCTCCGGAGTTGCCGAAACTGCGAAAATGTACCATCCTCTCGAAGAGCGTCTTAAAGCCATTAAGGGTATCAAGGCTTCTGGATTCAATACTACTGCAATGTGCCTCGTGCCTGGGGTAGTTATTCCTCCCAAGTTCAAAGTTCTGGATTTTGAAAAATATAAAGGCACTTCCTGCCCGGAGACTCATCTCCATTCCTACTGTCGCAAGATGTCTGCCTATATTGAAAACAAACCATTACTCATGCACTTCTTCCAAGATAGCTTGACCGGGTCACCATTGGATTGGTATATGCAATTGGAAATATCTCATGTCAGTACTTGGGGAGAACTTGCTGACGCCTTTTTGAAACATTACCATTACAATACTGCCATGGCACCTAGCCGTACTCAGCTCCAAGGAATGATATAGAAATATGAAGAGTCATTCAAAAAGTACGCTCAGAGGTGGCGTGAACTGGATGCAAGGGTCCAACCTCCTCTCTTGGATCGTGCATTGATTGATTTGTTTGTGGGTACTCTACGAGGACCTTATCTCCAACATATGCTCAACAGTACCTCTACTTCTTTCTCTGATATGGTCATTATTGGTGAACGTGTTGAGACTTGCATTAAGGCTGGAATGATCCAAGGTGTCCCTAACAATACTAGCAACAATGCAGGCATTGGTAGAAAGCCGTTTTCTGGTTTTTCCAAGAAGAAAGAAGGTGACACTAGTGCCATCACCATCAACCAAGGAAAAGCTCATGCATTTCCTTAAGTCTGATTTCCTTATTTTCCTACACCTGCTGATGTTCCAAACCAATTTGTTCCTCGAGTGTATGCTGCTACAACTCCAGCACCCTGGATGGCCCAACAACCACGGTATCTTCCACAACAACAATTTGCACCTCCTCCAATTTATCAACAACCGAATCAACAACCTCAAGGTCTGAGAGCTCCTCAAAGACAAAGAGCGCCTGAAAGAAGATTTGATCTCATTCCTATATCCTATGCTCAACTTCTCCCTCAGTTACTTGCAAATCAGTTAGTTTAACTACGTGAACTTAGTCCACCACCAAATCCCCTCCCTAGGGGGTATGACATTAATGCTCATTGTGAATTTCATTCTGGAGCCCCAGGCCATACAATTGAGAATTGTAGAGCATTCAAATGTAAAGTTCAAGACCTCCTTGATGCAAAGGCCATCAGTTTCAACCTTGTTGGTCTGAGTATTCAGAACAATCCCATGCCTCCTCACCCAGGGGCAACGGTCAATGCTATTGAAGAAGGTAGTGAGCAAATTCTGGTAACCAAGGTCGACGAGATCAAGATATCATTAAGAACTGTTAGAGAACATTTGTTGGAGCATGAGGTGCTACAAGAACTCCATGATTTCTGCTTAACATGTTCTTCTAAACCCAAAGAGTGTACTGGTTTGAAGACGGCTATCCAACATTTGATAGATGAAGGTGTCCTACATATAGAGAAGATATTCCGAGAAGAAGAAATTGATGTCCTGGAAATCCCCTACTATCCGAGAAGCTTTTTAGCAACACCAAGTATTATGTTGACAATTCAGGTTCCTACTACCCCAGTAATGATTCAAGCTCCCGCTACCCCCGCAATGATTCAAGCTCATATTCCTCCTACAAGTAACGACTTGAAGGCAGTTCAATGGGAGTATAATGTGGTCGATATTCATGGGAAGAAGTATGAGTGTCCTCTAGTGGTTGACAAGAATATTACCAACAATGCAGAAACCAGTAATATGACTCGCAGTGGCCAGATCTTTTCTCCTCCACCACCGCCTCCTAAATAAAATAACAGTGATGCTCTAGCCAAGGCTAGGGGCAAGCAAGTGATGGATAATCAGCCCGAACCTTCTATAGGATAAAAAGCGGAGCAACTTTTGAGGATTCTTAAGGGAAGTGATTACAAAGTGGTGGATCAACTCAACCAGACGACATCCAATATTTCCATCTTGTCTCTTCTTTTGTGTTTAGAGACCCACCGCAATGCCTTATTGAAGATTTTATGTTCTGCTCATGTTACCCAAGACATCTCGGTGGCCCAGTTTGAAGGAATCGTCACCAATATTGCTGTGGGAAATTATTTGGGTTTCTACGATGATGAACTCCCAGTTAAAGGAAGAGCCCACAACAAAGCGCTGCATGTTTCTATGAAATGTTTGGACACCATTTTATCTCGAGTTTTGGTAGATACATGTTCTTCACTCAATGTGATGCCTAAGGCTACTTTGTTTAAGCTGAATATGGGCAGAGTAATGATGAGGCCTTCCACTCTAAATGTTCAAGCGTTTGATGGTTCAAGAAGATCTATGGATGGAGAAGTGGACTTGCCTGTCAAGATTGGTCCCCCACTTTCTATTTGTCATTCTATGTTATGGACATCCGTCCATCTTATACTTTCCTTTTGGGTCGTTAGTGGATTCACATAGCAGGAGCTGTAACATATACTCTTCATCAACGTCTGAAGTTCATTGCAAATGACCAAGTGTTGCACCCCAAAATTTACCCTCTTGATTTAGGCTTATGTTTCATCTTGAATATCATATTGCATTTGCATTCATACATTGTGATGGGATCAAAGTACTTTGGTTATCAAGTATTCCTCAAGCTTTGAAGATTGATTGCATTGACAAGTTGCTCAAGTAGAACCTTATCATCTAAACCTCTGGATCTTTCAAGCTCAAAAGTTATTGCATATCTCAAGATATTTTATCCATCTCTTTGGATCATCAGAGGATTGAAGTTTGTGTTTGATTATAAGAAGAATCACTCTTTTGATTCACCAGTCAAATTAGGGATTTGTTTGATCAAGGCTATTGATCAATGTACAAGTCTTGATTTGGAAGCTACAACATCTCATTGGTATTTGAAAAGTCTTTGTACAAGAAATTGGTCAAGATGCCCAGAGGATTTGAAATTTTGGAGATGATTCATCAGTCTCCTAAGGTGTTAATCAAAACTAGGGTTTGAGATTTCATCAAGATTTCTTGAATTTTGAAGTGAAACTTTGTACATGGCTTCTATATATTTGGAAGATCATATGTTTGAAGTTTTGATCATCAATTTTGAAGGGAAGTGGATCAATTGATTCAAAGGGGAAAAATGGTCTTTTGGTCAAAATCAGTCAAAGTTAAGGTTGACCAAGTAAACTTTTGGTCAACCATCAATTAAAGGGTGTAATTTTCATATTTCAAGTCCATTTTGATTATTGGATCAAAAAGATTGAGGTTTGGGTTGAAACTTGTTCGTGAAGAAACCCTAGAAGTTTCTAATTTTGGAAAATAAGGACTTAACTTCAAAAATTCATATTTTATTCACCTTTGATCCAAAAAATGCAAGTGAAATAGGCTTGGAAAGATAAGAGGGTTATCTTTCATCTCCTTTTGGTATCATGTCCAAATTGGCAAAGAGTCAAGAATTATAGTCTTTGGAAGTTCATGCCTCAAGTTAAAATTATAGGTCATTTTCCAAATTTAGTGATTTTCATGTCAAATGTTGAGGACCTTAATGGATTCAATTGCAAAAACTCAAAACTAAGGGATTGTAGATCTTTTCAATACCTTTCCAAATTGTACTCATTTGTGTCCAAATTCAAAATTATGAGCAAGTTATGAACTTTGAAATTTTGAGGCATTTTATTGAAATTTGACAAGGATGCAAAATGGCCAATTCTTGAGAACTCAAGTTTCAGCCATTCCTTTTACTTCAAACTTGGCCCATGACCAATTTTCAATGTACTAAGGCCCATCATGCCAAAGTTTGAGCTGCACATGGGCAAATGCAAGGGCAATCCGTGGTTTTGCAAAAAGCGGCATGAAAATGCCTAATCACCAACACTTGATTAATACAAGGAATTAAGCCTTGATATTTTGCTAACCTCTTCCTGAGATAAAAAGACCTGAAATGCACGTGAAAGGATAGAGAATGCACGAGGGATTTGAGTGCTTCATGTGTACACTTCACTTTTGCAAAAAGGGGAATTCATTATTTCTAACGGTTTTCAGTGTGAAAAGCTTATCCTACCCTCCTCCTCGTGCTCTATATATTGAGAGGCAAGCTTCATTGAGACGGAGGGGCGCTTCATTTCATCCCTGAGCTCAAAAAAACTCCATAGCCACTTGTTCTGCAAATTTCTTTGATTCTCTCAATTTACTTACGCGTTTTGAGTAGTTCTTCTTGCATTCTCTTCTCCAAGTGATAAGGATTGTAGATCCAGGCTTGGTTTGCAACTGGAGTGAAGGAGATAGTAGATTCGTTTTTGCCTCAAAAGGTTAGAATTCTTAACTTTAGATCTTGATTTCTAGCCGTGCATTGTGTGATTTGAGCTCATAATCATGTTGTTTGAGGTTCATTAAGTGTTTTTATAGCTTTAGAGCTTTTGATTTGATGAGATGAGCATTTATGATGCATCTGGAATTTTCTGCTCAGTGAGTTTTTGTCATTTTCATGAGATCCGTTATTGATCTATGGTTAATTATTTGATGTGATTCGAATAGCATAATGTAGATATCGTTTCTAGCTTTGCTTTGCACAAAATTTCATGAAAAATGGTGTAGAATTGAGCATGTTATGTTGGTTAGAACATGAGGTGGTGGACCTGGTCTTGCGTGCGTTTTTGCCCTAGCCAGAGGTTGAAGATGATGGTGTGGCCTCCTATGGTTGGCTGATTTGGTTTTTTTAATTTATTTGAATTTTGTTTCATAACCTGATTTTCATGATTTTATTTCTTGCTCAAAAATGGTTGAAAAATTATGAAAAAAATTCAGGAAACCTAAAAATAATATTTCTGACCTTGTGCATTTTTTAAATAATTTTTGAGAATGTTTTGATTGGTTTAAAAATTTGTGTTATTATTAATTATTTGTTTAATGTTTATTTTTGTTTTAATATTTCCTTGATCTAAAAATTCCACAAAAAATGTTTTGAACTCTTAAAATTACTTAGAATTTGATTCTGAAATTTGTTTGGTATTTTTTCCTATTTTTGATTAGAAGATTAATTTGAGAAGTTTATTTGAAATGTTTGCTTCATAATTTTTGTTTTAATATTTCCTTTAATTCAAAAATCCTCAAAAAAATCATATAAGTTTGTTTTTAATCATAGAGTCTGAATATAATTTTGTTTTGACCTTTTTTATGACTTTTGGCTAGGGTTTGCATTTTTGTCATTAAATAATAATTTAATTGTTTAATTGTTTGTTTATTTTTGTTTTAATATTTCCTTTAATTCAAAAATTCCACAAAAAATCATGGATGCTGGTTTTTAATTCTAATATTTGGATATAATTTTAGTTGGATATTTTTCTGACTTTTGATTGGAATTTTATTTTGATATGTGATTATTTGTTTAATTGATTAATGGTTTGAATTTTGATTTTATTTTTGACTTTTCTCTAATCCTAAAAATGTGAAAAAATATGTATTCTGACATTTAGGGTTTCCTTGTGATTTGCATGATCTTGGTTTGAATTGTTTGAATTTTGATCTTACCTAATTAATATTTAAGATTAAAATTCAAACAATTAGGGTTTTGTAGCTTACATTGCAAGTTTCAATTTCAAAACTAATTTGCCTTGGGTTTCCATTGGAATTTGGATCTTGTTTAAGGTTCATGGATGTATTGAGGATCTGAAAACCATTTTTCTTGAATTATTTGACTTGATTGGATATTTTTCCACAAATTGCTTTGAAAACTTGTCTAGTTTGGTAGTTTGGCCAACTAGTTTTGAACTTTGGGCCTCATTTGATCCCCTCCTCAACTATTTATGAACTTAAGACTTGCTTTATGACTTCTACACACTTCAAAGATGCTAATAAATTTTTTGTGTGAATTATTGATCCTTGTTTCTACTTTTGATGTATTTTTAAAGTGAAGGTACCCAATTAATGTTGCATATCTTGTTGCAATTTGCTTGATGGCCAATGAACTTGAGTGAGGCCTATAATTTGGAACCTAATGATCATGTTGGTTCTGTTTATCCACATAAACTCAAGTCATTTCACTTAATTCCCCATGTTTGAATGATTGAACCTTTTGATGCATGTTTTATGACTTTTTGCTTTCTTGTTGATCTTCACTTTGAAACTTGAGTTTTCAATTTGAGTTTGAGGTCATTAGATGGACAATGATAACATGAAGGGAAATGATACTTCAATGATAGTCTCATGAAGACTTGAGAGTAATTGATCCCTATTACTTAAGTTAGTTCTAATCATGAATAGAGTTTGGCTTCTTTCTTTTATCCTTGTTGAATTTTTGAGGCATTTTGAATGCACTTGTGTAGCATGTTTTAGAATCAATACTTTAAACCTTTTTATCATGTCCTAATCATGTTTTGGAAGCTTTAATTCAAATCTTTGATTGTTACAAACTCTCTAATTTTGTCCTTGTTTGACATTCTTCCATGGTTAGCTTGAAATCAAAGTCTTTGATGCATTGTGTGGGATTCCTCTTCTATTATGTTTGTGAGCTGTTATAAAGTAATTGAGTATGATTAATTTGTGGTTTCTACTGACCTTCATGGTCTTTGATTGTATTCTTCTCAAGCTCCCATGATCCTTGATTGATATTCAATTGTCAACTCAACATGGTGATAGAAAGGAGCAACATTCCTCTAATTTTTGACCAAATTATGCATATGCCTGTTTCTTTTTGTATATCATATATAATGTTTTGATAGTTGCTATCATGTTTCCTCACTTCATTATGGTGTCATCATCCATCCCTTATGCGAGTCATCATTCAATTTATGGGAATACTAACTTGGCTGTTGAATGTGCGAGGTACTTTGAGAAAGGTTTTCCATTTTTGACTTGAGGCTACTGTGTTTCACTTTATTTGTGAAACACAATTTATTATATTGGCACTACTCTTGTGTTTAGCATATTTGATAGTCTATGCAGGACATATGTATGTGATTATGAATGCTATACATTACCCATGGGATCTGTTCATATATGAAAATCTCAATACTTACATCCTGATGGCATAATTTATGACTTGATTTGTCTGCTGATTCCAGCTTGCTTGAAGTTCTCTGGGTTTCTTTGATTCTTGCTCAGTTGCTACGGATAGTTATCCGTTTGGTATTGCATTATTTCCTTTCTTCTATTTTCATTTTGTATAGTTTTATGTTGCATGATGGGACCTCTGTTGCTGATATATGTCAGGAGGCCCTCTGTTTTTGTTTGATACATGTGCTGTGTTTGTTTCTTTAACTTTTGATCAATGAGTCACTCAATTTAGAAATTGAGATCACGACTTCGCTCTCCGTGCATGTTCCCTATAGGATGTTTATTGTTTTTCTTCTTTAATTGTTGATCGATGAGTCACTCAATTTAGAAATTGAGATCATGACTTCGCTCTCCGTGCATGTTCCCTATAGGATGTTTATTGTTTTTTCTTCTTTAATTGTTGATCGATGAGTCACTCAATTTAGAAATCGAGATCACGACTTCGCTCTCATTGCCTGTTCCCTATAAGATAGTTTTGTTAAGCTTCCTTTGACATATTGATTAAGGTAGGAATACATTTAGGCTAGCATAGGGTAGGATTTTCCTTTATCCTCAACCTTAGGGTCAATCATTGTATGGTAACACTAGGAATAGTGCTAGGCTAGTTTCCCTTAGTTGTTTTTCCTTCCTTTGCATTTTGCATCTTAAAACAAAAATTGTTTTTCTTGGCAAGTCATAAAACACCTCTAATAAACTCAAACCCTTCTTCAAGGTAAAATATACAAATCAATCTTATTTGTTTGTGCGCCTCTTGGCTTTGTTTTTAAACCTGGTTTGCCGATGTTTTGCCATCGCACATGTTTGTTATCCTACTTTGATTCTAAATATCATTGTTAGGTGTGATGTTTTGTCATCCGGTTTATTGATGTTTCACCATCTTTGCCATGATACCTTGTTATCTTTTAGCCGATGTTTCGCCATCGCACACTTGTTTGAAGCCGATGTTCTGCTGTGATGCGGTGGGAGAATTGACTTGAGGTTTTGCGTTTGTGTTAGCAAATGTTTCGGTTTAGCAAGAGTTGCCACCGACTTTTTATTTTATCCAAAGGAAAGGTCAAAAAGCACAGGAAAGATCTTTGAGATGTTTTCTTGGGCTCGGGGGGTAGATTATGAAAAGGGAAGGTGCAAGCACCCTTTTCATCCATGGTTATCCATGGGCTCTTAGTTACTTGTTTAGATCACTTGCTTTTGCTTTTCAATTGTTTGAAATGGTGCTTTGTGTGTTTTTGAAAATGTTTTGAAAAGAGGCCTTGTCTAGGCAACCTTTGTAATGATTCTTGTTTGAATGTATACAAAGGTGTTTGTCTTTTGAAAAGATGTTTCAATGTTTTGAAAGTTTGTTTTGGGAAATGTTTTGAAATTGTGTTGTGATGTGTGTTTGAAAATAGCAAGGATGTTTTTGCAAGTTTTGATCAAGTAACTAAGAGTTGTCTACCCTAACTACTCAAGATTCTTTCCTACACATTTTAAACCCTTTTACATTGTTGTTTTACCATTGCATTTGGTAAACAACCTTGTATTTGGATGTTAAACTGGACAGGCGCGGGTCATCGTATTGACCATGATAGCAATAGTGATAAGTATCTTTAGAAATTTCTTGAGGGACTAGATCATTTTGTATAGGCAACCAAGATAGCGTCATCGAGGGACTATGATCTTTTTGTTTTGTTTTTGTTTTGCCAAGATACTCAACATGCATACCATGGCCATTTTAAAGGCAACAAGTGGATGAAACCCTAGGGGTGCATGTGTGCATTGTGTTATAATTTTCATGCATTTCATGTCTTGTATTAGGTCTAACTATTTGTTTTGATTTTGGATATTGCATACAAACCCTAATCTCTATCATGGCATATTTGAAAGCATAAAGTGTGTAAAATAAACCTAAGCTTATTACAATATTGATATAGGGAGGGGGATACAATTTTGAATGGGGGATTATTTGCAAGAAATTAAAACCCTAAGTTATTACAACCAAATTGAATTTCTTTGTACAAATGATAAATAAGCAATATTTAAATAGACAATTAAATAAATATGTAATATATTATAAATATGCAAAAAATGTTTTTGTTTATTTTTGTGTGTAAAAATATAATATTTAATGTATTAAAAAAGAAAATAAAAAGTTATTTTTGTTAAGGGAAAAACCCTAATTTGTTTTAAGAAAAAAAATATATTAATTATATTATTTATGTACAATAAAAATAAAATAATAAAATATATACAAATGTCAAAAAATAAAAGTATATTAGAAAAAATATTATTTAAGTATGTAAATAATAAAAATAAAAATATAATATTTTTATGTATTATTTTCAAGTTTTTATTAAAGAAAATAAAAGTATATTATTTAATAATTATTTTTATGTTAGAAAAAATAATAAAAAATACAAAATAAAATGTGAAAATTTATGAAAATGGTTTTGGTATTTTTTTCATGTTTAGAAAAAATAAATAAAATCAGAAATGGAAAAGAAAATAGAAAAATATAAAAATATAATGAAATGGGCCAAGGGGGTGCAAATAACAGAAATGGGGGTGTCAAAAGCAAGCCAAGGCCAAGCCCAACCCAAACTGATCTTCATCTTCAACCTTTGAACGAAAATGCGCGCCTTGCAACTCCAACACTGTTCTCTCTATTCTTTGCATGAAATCAAAAACTCAAAACATGAAACTTATAGAGCATTAAACCACGATTTTAACCATATGAAAAACTTAATCTAACTCTCAAAGACCAGAGATAATTTCTCTGGCCCTAATTTCTAACCTAACTTTTTCAGGAAGTTCATCAATCAAATTCTCTCAGCACACTTAACTTAAATTGAATATATGCATATGTACAACTTAAGGGATATGAGTACTACATTTTTTATTCACAAACCTAAGCCTAATGATTCCTAAATAGAGAGATAGAAAGTTAGAAAATACCTGTTTCAGTTGAACACGAGTATGGCAATGTAAAGGTTTTCAATGAGGCCTGCGATGTTTGTGAGCTTGCCTGAACTTCCTCTAACATTCCCCAATGCTTTGTTTGCTTTGAGCTTGCTTGAATAAGCCTGTAGAAGTCAACCTGCACAAGCTAAAATCTGAAATGGTGAAGCTTGCAAATGGAGTTACAGTCAATGGCCAATGGTTGGGATAACTTAGGTGGGTTATATGGAAGGTATTGGAACTGGTTTGGGACAAAACGCACGAGTGGTTTGTGAGATGGAAGTGAAACTTCAGAGAGTGCCCTGTTTTGCAAGTTTTTTGTGTTTTGATGTTCAAGGGTGTTTTAGGGATGGATGGCTCGTGTTTCTGGCTCAAGGCAATGTGCAAAACTTTTTTCAAATGCTTACCAGAGTTGGTTATATCAGATACTCAAGATATGTCATTTTGGCAAGTTGACTTGTTTTGAAAGAAAAGTGTGAAGTGATACAAGATAGGCCTGTACAGGCTATCTCCAAGCATGCACAAAATTGTTATACCTTTGCCTAAGTTTATGGTACTTGTTTGCTGTAAAGAGAGAGGTCCAAGGCTCAAGGGAATCAAGTTGACATAAAGCCAACTTTATGAAAATGGAAATGCTACCTTTTTGCCATTTTAAGATTAATTCAATGTGTAAACCTCTATTGATCAGAATAAAGCCTTAAACCAATGAGTTTGCATTCAATTTTTAAGTGTGGAAGGGTTTAAAGACCTGTGATCAAGTACAAGTGAGGCTGGATAGATTTTGCAACTTGTGCCAACATGAAAATGCCATGGATCAAAATTTGGTGAGTTTTTTCCAAATTCAAACCTTCGATTCTCTCTAACCATAAATGATTTTTGAGAGTTCTTGGACATTTTGGAAAGCTTGTAATATTTTCTAAAATCCATCTTTGAAATGAATTTTGAGATTCCAAGTGGAACTATGTGAAAAATGATCATCAAGATAGGTCAAAATCCTGCCTAAACTAGGGCAAAATTTCACTAAGTTAAAAGTTTCATGTACCCTTGTTCCAAAAATCATAACTTGATATCCATGCGTATTTTGGGAAAACTTTGTGAATCAAAGTTGTAGATTTTGTGGAGGATTACAACTTTCATGTTGGAAGTTTTGTTTGAATCCAATTGCATCATGGTGAAAATGTTGGACAAAGTTGGGAAAAAATAAGAAAATTTCATAACTTAGAAAAATTCGAAGTTATGAAATTTTTCAATCTTAAACCCTAATTTGCAAAAATTAGGTTTCTTGATGAACATGTTTCATGCTTTGAATCATCTTGATGAAAAATGACCCTTGGCACTTGATTTTGACCAAAAAGTCAAAGTTTGACTTTTCAGTGTACAATCAATTTTTGATCAGTTGACTGGAAAATTCATCTGTCAACCCAATGCATTTGAGATCTTTTGAACCTTGTGATTAGGTCAAGATGATGCCATTGAGTCCTTGAATCCATACTTGAACCCAATTTTCCATTGGCTAGGAGAAAAATCAGAAATTGCCCTTATACAGTCAAAACCCTAAAAATGACCATTTTGCACTTTTGATGATCTGATCAAATTTCTTGAGGAGTTGTGATCCAAACTTGATCAAATGGTTCATATGAGTTTATAATGTTGATGTGGATCAAAAATTATAAGGCTTGACTGTAAATTGGCCACAATTGACTTTTCCTCCAATACAACTGATTTCTAGGTCAATTGTCCAATTGACTGGGCAAAAACTTGATTCAAGGCTTGAAACTTGGTAGAGGAAATCTGATAAGTCCAACATGAAGTGTGAAAGTCACTTTGAGCATTGAAAGTCCAAAAATCCCTGTGCAAACTCAAACCCTAATTTAGGTCATCAGTGCAACATGATGTTTTGAGCAGAGCAAAAACCCTAATTTGGTCTTGAGTTCAAAGAGTCTGGTGAGGGGAAATCTTGATAAAAGAAGAGGGAAAATTTTGGGATACAACATCTGCCCCTGTTCAATCTTCTTTAACTTAAAGAGTTAGATTAGCGAGATTGCCTTTCGTGACTCGAAGGTAAAAGAGGATTGGACACTAGAGTGCCCGTAAATTTGCACTCGTCAAAATGTAGTTGAGGGAATGGGCTTAAAGATGCCATTTGGAGAGGTGACAGAATCTTGTCGGGGATGGGCTTAAAGATGCCATCCAAGAGTGTTTATTGAAAATCAGGAGAATGAACATCAGAATGGTATCCGTATCTGGAACGTATTTGAGTTGTATCTGGAGATTGGATCTATATGAGCAAGGGAATGGCATCCGTGTCTGGAGCGTATCCATGCTGTATCTGAAGTTGAGATCTGTATGAGTAGCAGAATGACTTCCGTGTCTGGAGTGTATCTGAACCTAAAGTTGATAGTTTAATCGGAACGATAAATAGAATGGCTTCCGTGTTTGGAGCGTATCTAGTCTGCATCTGATTGCAGAAGTCTGAATGAGTAGTAGAATGACCTCCGTGTCTGGGGTGTATCCGTACTGTATCTTAACTTGAAATTCTGAATGAGTAATAGAATGACCTCCGCGTCTGGGGTGTATCAATACTGTATCTGAATAAGAGATCCGAATGAGGAGCAGAATGACTTCCATGTCTTGGAGTGTATCCGTACTATATCTGAAATCTTTAAATAGTTGTTAAAGATAGCTTTTAATCTTATCCTGAAAAGGGTAAAATGTTAGCTGAAACACAAAGTTATGTTGCATGACATGTATGATGTTATAAAATGTGTTCTATCAATGTTTATGATACATGAATGTAATGTATGCGCATGTAAGCTGATTAGCTGTCTTGCTGAGGAAAATAAATCCTAGATAGCTGGAGATAGAAAAAATCCTTGACTACTGCCGGGGAAAATAAATCCTGGACCGATGCCGGGGAAAATAAATCCTTGACCGCTGTTCGAGATTCAAGATCTTTGACAAACTCTGTGGGGAAAAGCTATACTGCCGGGGAGATCAGGAGCTTGGGTTGTATGCCAATCTACTGGGGACTTCAAGAATGAGAATCTCCGTTCTGTTGGGGGTATCAGGGGAAAACTGAATGGTTTCTGCTGGGGATTGGCAGCTCAAAGTTTCCGCTCTGCTGGGGATCCTAATGACGTGCTGATTTGATCGTGCATGGAAATTTGACTCCGTTGAGGAAGAAGGTTTTAAAATAACTCTCTGGGGAATTATCTGGTTTTAAAGCGACTCTCCAGAGAAATTGGAAGAAACTGGACGGTCTCTACTGGTGTTCAAGGGTTGAAGGTTTGACTCTGTTTGGGGGAAGAAAGTTTCATCTTCACTGAGGGTTTGCAGTTCAAAGTTTTGCTCTGCTGGGGATTGGGAATTTTGAAAACTCAATTCTGATGGGGATTTTGAAATTTAACTCCGCTGGGGGTATGCATTTCAAGGCCTTAGCTCTGCTGAGGATTTCTCCTGAAATAACCTAAAGACGTTTTCCCATTCTTTCAATCTATCAGTAATTATTCTTTCTCATTTCGTTTTATTTGTAAGCAGTGATTATATTCAAATGCATATGCTTATTTAATAAATCATTGGACGTTTTCAAATAAAACACAAGTGTAAAAAGAAAGAAAAGGCAAACAATTTTCTGCACTTTGAAGTATCTTTGTATTAACATTGTGTAAGTATTTTGTACAAAGGAGACAAACATCCTAGTAAGAGAATGTTGTCATAAAATTGAGAAAAATTTATACAAAGAAAGATGGCTATGTGTAACAATTCCATGGGGTTCCCATTCTGCTATAGCCTTCGTAACTCTGAGTATCTTGTCCATTCGTTGCTTCGTCCGCAGATGATTGGATTGATCGGAAACTTGAAACTTGTCCGTGAAGAGATTGTCCTTAAAGTGATCCGACGAGACCTAGTCATACGCTTTAATTCCCTAACTTTTTCCTGGATCTCCCTTTCGGGTTTTCAACTTGCTGGGTGTACAATTTTTTTTGTTTTATCCCTAATTTTTGCCTGAACCGTCCTTTTGGATTTTCGATTCGCCGGGATGCCCATTTTTGCCCAAGTCTCCCTTTCGGGTTTTCAACTTGTCGGGTCGTTTATGCATAGTATCTTTTGACTATGTCTGTGTTCGCAGGGTGTGGCAGGTCATCGCCTTCCATGGTGGTCAGGATCATTGCCCCACCAGAAAAGATGTTTTTCATCATAAATGGTCCTTCGTAGGTAGGAGTCCACTTGCCCCTGGGATCACTTTGCGGCAAGATGATCCGCCTGATTACAAGATCCCCGACTTGATATACTTGTCTTCTGACTTTCTTGTTGAAGGCCTTAATCATACGTTTTTGATACGCCTGACCATGGAAAACAGCAGTAAGCCGCTTTTCGTGAATCAAGTTAAGTTGATCGAGCCGGGTCTGAATCCAATCGTCTTCACTCAAACCAGCATCTTTCATGATTCCCAAGGAGGGAATCTGAACCTCGATAGGTAAAACAACTTCCATGCCGTACACCAAAGAATATGGTGTTGCCCTTGTTGAAGTGCGTGCCGTAGTACGGTACCCGTGCAGAGCAAACGGTAACATCTCATGCCAGTCCTTGTAGGTGACTGTCATCTTTTGAATGATTTTCTTGATATTTTTGTTCGCATATTCGACAACACCGTTCATCTTAGGCCGATAGGGAGATGAATTGCGATGTTGAATCTTGAACTGCTCGCACAGAGCGGTGATCATAGTATTGTTCAAATTTGTACCGTTGTCAGTGATGATCCTGTCGGGGATACCATACTGGCAAATGAGGTTCTGCTTGATGAAGCGGGCAACCACATTCTTTGTAACGGATGTGAAGGACGCTGCTTCGACCCACTTGGTAAAGTAATCAATGGCCACCAGGATGAAACGATGTCCATTGGATGTTGTAGGCTTGATCTCTCCAATCATGTCGATTCCCCACATCACGAATGGCCAAGGAGCTGTTAAGACATTGAGAGGAACTGGAGGTATATGTACCTTGTCAACATAGATTTGGCATTTGTGACAAGTACGGGAATGTTGATGACAATCAGCTTCCATGGTAGACCAGTAATAGCCTGCCCTTAGAATCTTCTTAGCCATCGTATGACTGCTTGAGTGGGTGCCAAAGGTGCCATTATGTAGTTCAGCCATAATCTGCTCAGCTTCAACCTTGTCCACACAATGGAGCAGGACACAATCAAGATTGCGCTTGTATAGGATACCATTGCTCAAAAAGAACTTGGCCGCGAACCTCCTTAAGAACTTTTTGTCGTTGACTGAAGCTCCTTCAGGGTATTCTTGTGCTTCGAGATACCTTTTGACGTCATGAAACCAAGGCCGGTACACTACTTCTTCGGTATTAATCTCGTGACAATGTGCAGGTTCGTCCATTCGCTCAATGGTGATTTGAGGAGCCTCATTTTCCCAGTTAAGTTTAAACATGGATGACATTGTAGCTAGCGCATCTGCTAGCTGATTCTCTTCTCGTGGGAAGTGCTCGAAGGTGATCTGCTCGAAATGTGGTAACAATGTCAGGACATGTTCTTTGTAAGGGATGAGGTTAGGGTGTTTGGTATCCCACTCTCCTTTGATTTGACTGATAACCAAAGCTGAGTCCCCAAATACGATCAAAGATTGGATTCCCAAGTCAATAGCAGCCTTGAGACCAATGATATAAGCTTCATACTCGACCATGTTGTTGGTGCAGCTGAAGCAGAGTCTAGAAGTTAAAGGTGTGTGGTAACCTTATGGAGAGATAAGTACCGCGCCGATACCGTTTCCAAGTGCATTGGAGGCACCATCAAAGTACAGAGTCCATCGGGATCCTTGTTCAGGTCCGTCATACGGTTTGTTTTCTTCAATGTTGCTCAAAGTCATGATATCCTCGTCGGGAAAGTTGAACCTCATGGATTGGTATCTTCGACAGCTTGCTGGGCCAGATGATCGGCTAGCACACTCCCCTTTATAGCTTTTTGGGTCGTGTACTGTATATCATATTCAGTGAGGATCATCTGCCATCTAGTGATTCTTCCGGATAGAGCATGCTTCTCGAAGATGTACTTGATCGGATCCATCTTAGAGATTAGTAAAGTGGTATGCGTCAACATATACTGCCTTAGCCGTCGAGCAGCCCATACCAAAGCGCAACAAGTTTTCTCGAGCAGTGAGTAGTGAGTCTCACAGTCGGTAAACGTTTTGCTAAGGTAATAAATGACATGCTCTTTTCGGCCAGACTCGTCATGTTGGCCCAGTATGCACCCCATTGAATTCTCCAGGACAGTCAGATACATTATTAACGGTCTTCCTTCGACAGGTGGCATCAAGATAGGAGGTTCCAGCAAATACTCCTTGATTTTATCGAAAGCAACTTGACAGTCATCATTCCATTTAACCACCTGATCTTTCTTCAACAACTTGAAGATTGGTTCACAGGTAGATGTTAGGTGAGAGATGAACCTTGCAATGTAGTTTAGGCGTCCTAAGAAACCTCCGACCTCCTTCTCAGTGCGAGGGGCAGGAATTTCTTGTATAGCTTTGACTTTGGTAGGATCAACCTCGATGCCTTTGTTACTGACGATGAATCCCAAAAGTTTACCGGACCTGACTCCGAAGGTGCATTTGTTAGGGTTCAGTCTGAGCTTGTACTCTTTCAATCTGACAAACATCTTTTGTAGATGGTCGAGGTGTTCTTCTTCTGTCTGTGCACGGGCTATCATATCGTCTACATAGACTTCAATTTCATGTTGTATCATGTCATGAAACAAAGCTACCATGGCGTGTTGATAGGTTGCCCCGACATTCTTCAGTTTAAACGACATCACTTTATAGCAGAAGGTACCCCATTGCGTAACAAAAGTAGTCTTCTCCATGTCTTCGGGGGCCATTTTGATCTGGTTGTACCCTGAAAATCCATCCATGAAAGAAAATACCTTGTGTTGAGCTGTGTTGTCAACCAAAATGTCAATGTGTGGTAGTGGAAAGTCATCTTTAGGGCTAGCCCTATTTAAGTCTCTGTAATCCACGCACATTCTGACTTTTCCGTCCTTCTTAGGCACATGCATAATGTTAGCAACCCATTGTGGATAGGAAGTAACAGCAAGAAAGCCATCATTGAACTGCTTCATCACTTCAGCTTTGATCTTTTCGGACATGTCGGGCCTCATTCGACAGACTTTCTGTTTAATTGGTGGGCCTCTAGCCCGGGAGCGGCGCACAACCTTCTGACTAGCAGCAGTAAAACCCAAACCGAACTTATCTATCTTGTAAGGAAAATCTGGCAGTTGACCCCATACTGTGCTTCCTCCTTCCTCAATCACAGCCTCCGCATCTTTAAAGGAGGACATCCGGGACACAGGTTTGGTAATGATAGGCACAAAAGTCATTGTCTTGGCTACCACAACTTCAGGAGAAACCTCTTCAAAGTGCTGAAAGGGGGTCTCGATGAATTCACCATCTAATTCAACATAGCAGAATGAATTCAAATGGCTTATCATATACTCCTCCTCATCGCGAACTGTCACAAATTTCCCCTAGACAGGGAATTTAAGCTTCTGATGCAGGGTAGATGTGAAGGCTCCAACATGATGAATCAAGGGCTTTCCTAACAAGCAAGAGTAGGAGGGACGGATGTCCATGACATAAAATGTGGAGTTGAAAGTTTCAGTACCCACTTTAATCGGGATGTCCACCACCCCGTGGACCATCCGCTTAGAACCATCAAAGGCTCTTACAATGATGTTGCTGGGCTTCAAAATTAGACCTTCACAATCTAGTCTGTCCAATGCTTTCTTAGGCAAGACATTTAAAGACGACCCAGTATCAACCAGAACGTGAGCAAGAGTATTCCCTCTGCATTCCACCGAGACATGCAACGCGTCATTATGATTTCTCCCCTTAGATGTTAAATCGGCATCGGAGAAGCCCAGACCGTTGTCGGATGTTAAGCTGGCTACACACTCCTGGAACTGGTCCGTGGAGGTTTCCTGAGGCACATGGGCCGTCTTCAAGAACTTGATCAAAGCTTTAGCATGAGCTTCGGAACAGAGCAATAAGGACAGCATAGAGATTTTTGAAGGGGTTTGCCCCAGTTGCTCTACGACATCATAGTCGCTTTTCTTAATTATTTTTAAAATCTCCTCCATTTCCTTTTGAGTGGTCTCGGGGATGACCAAAGGCTGAGCCCTCGTCCTGACGGGAACTTATTGTATCCCCTTACCTTTATCAGCAGCAATAGCAGATGGTACAACTTCAGGAGTAACAATTTCTTCAATTATTGGAGTTCGCACAGAGATGTTGACTGACACATGAGTAACCTTGGGAGCATTTGAGGGTCCGAAGATTTCCCTTGGAGGAGCAATCTCCAGAGAGAAGATTCTTCCGCTGCGTGTGATCTTACTTATCCCTGCAATATTTCCTACGTCAGGAGTCTCTTCATCAGAACTTTCTTCAACTGATTCAATTTGCTTAACACCGTGGTAGAAGATCTCTCCTCCATATTTACACGGTATTGTCTTGTTGGACTTGTATGGGATAGGCCCCAACATAGTTATCTTTAGAGGTACAACCTTTGGATCGGGTGTAATCTTAACAGGTCTTTTGGAGACCTTGGAAAGATTTTCGGAAATGGTAATTATAGCAACATCATTGATAGGAATTGGAGTAACAGGAGTAACATGAGCTTTCTCAAAGAGGATTTCTTGATTATCCATTAGGCGTTGGATGCCTAACTTCAATAACGGACAGTCGGATTGTAAGGACGAACAAAGGTAACAATCTTTTTCACAGCCCGGGAAAATCCAGGCTTTCAACAGATTCATCTTAATCATTGGCAATGGAGTCATTACGTCATCAACAGCAGCAACATAAAGATCTTCTACAATAGCATGGACATTATGACCATGTTTTGGCATTGGAGCGAATATCACATTAGGTTTCTCAGGGGCGTCAAACTCCACCTCTTTGGCATCTATTAAATCCTGGATCTTATTTTTGAGGGTCCAATAATTGTTGGTTTCGTGCCCCACGCTATCTGAATGATAAGCACACTTTGCATTTGAATGGTAGTAGGGAGAAGAGGTATTCGGATTTTTTGGCGCTTCTTTCAAGTTTGTAAGGTTTAACTTCAACAGATGAGGGAGAACCTGAGCAGGTGTCATATTGATTTGGGTGAATTGCCGTGCAGGCCTTTCCACCATTGCCTGGTTGGTTCTGGGTTGACTGTTTCGAGGTCGATCAACTGCAGAATTTTGAATCATTACAGCCCCCACCGCTGGCCGGCGCTCCACTCTTCTTTGACTTCTTTGGGAGTAAACAGCTGAGACTTCTTTCTTGGCTGGAAAGGTCTTCTTGATAGCAACGGAAGCAGATGCATCCTTTTAAATTTTACCGCTCTTGATTCCAGCTTCAACTCTTTCACCAGTAAGAATTAACTCGGTGAACCCCGCAGATGAACTCCCGATCAAGTGGTTAAAGAATGGACCTGATAGGGTCCCAAAAAAAAAATCCACAAGCTCTCTCTCAGACAATGGTGGCTGCACCCTTCCAGCCAAGTCCCTCCATTTCTGGGCATACTCCTTAAAGCCTTCATTAGAGACCATACCCATACTCTATAATTGAGTACTAGTAGGTGCTAAATCCGCATTATATTGATATTGTCCGTAGAAGGCAGCAGCCAAATCCTCCCAATTGTGCACATCAGATCTTTCAAGCTGGTAGAACCAATCCAATTGCGTACCCGACAAACTATCTTGAAAAAAGTGGACCCATAGATCCTTATCAGAAGAATGAGGTTGGATTTTTCTAACGTAAGACCGTAGGTGCATCTTCGGACAAGACAAACCATCGTATTTAGCAAATGTAGGCACCTTGAATTTAGGGGGAATCACAATCCCAACAACCAACCCTAGCTCCTCGAAATCCAGCCCAGGCACTCTTTGTACCTCCATAGCTGCCAGACGCTATTCCAGATTCTTGTACTTGTCGTCTGCAGGAGGGTACTGCTGCTCAGAGTAATCTTCATCCTCTTCTTATTCTTCCTCTTCTTCAGACTCAGAGGGCACTGCAACTCCCTTTCCTTTGCCAACCCCTTCATCAGATGTTGAGGGGAAATCCAGGACCCTTCTAGCTTGATTCTCAAATCTTCTTCCCAAAGTAGCTACACCCACTCTTTTCTTTTTCTTTTTCTCCTTTTCTTTTTCCTTTTCCTTTTCCAGCAGTGCTTTAAGATCCTCTTGACCCTTTGCCAAGGTCATGAGGAGTTATTGGAACTGTGAATTTTGCGCTTGTAGATCTTTGACCGTCTGCTCTATATCTATCTTGCTGAAATAAACAACAGAAAGATAAGGAAACCCGGTGTGAAGACCTTCTTATACATATGATGAATGATATGTTATTCATGTAATACATTCAAGGATTCAGAAATTCAAATTTGTTGTAAACAAAAAAGAACGCACGTCATATTAATAAGATAGAATTGTTAGTACATAAATGCCCCATGGGAAAAATAATACAAAATTCTAAGGTAAAAAGACGTTGCGCATCCTCTTTGATGCGATGTAGGTGTTGAGAGTCTGCTCTTCATGGAGTCGACGAGTAAGTTCCAAAACCTTCTTCTCACTGGCGTAGAAGCTGGCTTCAAAAGTGTTCCGTTCTTCCTTGAGCTGTATCCAACTCTTTTGCAAATCTTCCAATGATGTTGGCATGTCAGGATGTAGGAGGGTGTATGGAACCTCTCCTTCCTTAACAGGCTCTTTGATCATAGGCAGAATGTAGGGGCAAGGCATCATAAGACTCTGGGCGCGGGTTCGTACCCACTTGAGGTAAGGCTCAAGGGGGATGGAATTATTGTGTCCCAGTGTCTTACTGTCCACTTTGTTGGGCATCCTCCAAGCTCGGATAAACCTTTGTCGAAGTCCTTAAGCGTCGTTGTCGAAGTCAAAAACCAAGTCTGGAATCAGCATGTCATGAGGGCCATCCCTTCGGGCATATCCAAATTGTCTCAGAGCCAAGCAGGGGTTGTAGGTAATGCCTCCCCTAATGCCAAGTAATGGGACATTAGGGAATTCCCCACAATGATCAATGACGATGACATTTTCTCTGGACCTAGAACACCAATTAACATCAGAATGTGTAAGAGCCATCAACCGTTATGACCATCTCAAGCCTTGCTCATTCTTCAAGACTGATTGGGGAAGGTGAGAAATAAACCACCTTGCTAGAAGAGGAGTACAACACATGAGAACACCTCTTTTCCTCATTGTTCGAGTGTGAAATGAGTGGAGGATATCCCCAAGCAATGTAGGTACATGATTCCGAGATATGAAAATCTTGACAGCATTCACATCTATAAGATGATCAGGGTTTGGGAACAAGACCAATCCATAGATGAGAAGTGCTACAATCTCCTCAAAAGCTTGCAGATCTAGAGAATTCCAGCAGTCTTGTGCCTTCTCAAATAGAAACTTTGCCAAGAAACCCTTGACACCACTTCTGGTTTCCCAATGACCTTTGATATCAGATGGTTGCAAGTGTAAGGCTTGAGCAACATCTTCAGGCTTTGGTTCTCTTTCCGTACCGTTGTAGGGTAGTTGATAGAGAATATGAATCCTCAGGAGTTAAGAAAATTCCTCCAAAGTAGGCACTAGTTGGTAATCAGGAAATGTAAAGCAATGGTGTAGGGGCTCAAAGAACTGGAAGAGAACTTTCACCATGTCTTCTTCAATGTTGGAGTTCACCAAGTTGAGAAGTCTACCATGTCTTTCAGTGAAGGGAGAATTCTCTGGAATCTTGGAAGTAAGCTCCTTGAGTTGAGAAGGAATTCTCACAAGGTTGACCTGGATTGTTTTTCTGCGGAGTGATTCCATAACCTACAAAACAGGAACAAAGATGAAAAATCCAAACCCTTGAAATGGTTAGTGGATGCATATGATTCTTTATGATGTTCATGATGTATGCACAAGTATATGTACAAACAAGTCACACAAGTTCCTAGTTTCAGGCTTGCATGGGGTTTCATAGGTGAGTACCCTCTTGAAGTTTAGTTGGCTCAACCTGTCCTATAAATATTAACCGGGTTCTAAGGAGCTCAACATCACTGGATTATTTTCTGTGTTCATTGTTTCAATTTAGCAACTTTACTGGCGACCGAAATATTCCAAGAAAACAATCCTCAATGAGTGTAGTATCGAGTATCTACCAACTCCGGACTGCATCAAAGCCGGTCATCTCACTACCGCTAAAAAGGCCAAGTTGGTCAAGTAAAGGTTCTAAAAGTTCATTAGTGCTTCATGACATTACTCAGCGGCCCTGTATTCTCTTTGATTGACTCAAAGGCTACCGGTACCCACAAATATGTCGCACTAATATAGCTATTGCTTCAACCATGTCGGTATACCCCGCACAGTTTCCACAATGTATTGCTATTTACCTATGAATGTTTCCCAAATCCGGGTAGAGGATTTCAAACCCAAACAATAGAACCAAGTGTAAAGCAATCAAAGCAAACAAGGTAAGCATGTAAAGGTGATCTAAACCCTAAGGTAACCCCACTTTTAGATAGTCCCTAACAGAGTCGCCAGTTCTGTGATGCGGTGGGAGAACTGACTTGAGGTTTTGCGTTTGTGTTTGCAAATGTTTTGGTTTAGCAAGAGTCGCCACCGACTTTTTATTTTATCCAAAGGAAAGGTCAAAAAGCACAGGAAAGATCTTTGAGATGTTTTCTTGGGCTCGGGGGGTAGATTATGAAAAGGGAAGGTGCAAGCACCCTTTTCATCCATGGTTATCCATGGGCTCTTAGTTACTTGTTTAGATCACTTGCTTTTGCTTTTCAATTGTTTGAAATGGTGCTTTATGTGTTTTTGAAAATGTTTTGAAAAGAGGCCTTGTCTAGGAAACCTTTGTAATGATTCTTGTTTGAATGTATACAAAGGTGTTTGTCTTTTGAAAAGATGTTTCAATGTTTTGAAAGTTTGTTTTGGGAAATGTTTTGAAATTGTGTTGTGATGTGTGTTTGAAAATAGCAAGGATGTTTTTGCAAGTTTTGATCAAGTAACTAAGAGTTGTCTACCCTATCTACTCAAGAGTCTTTCCTACACATTTTTAACCCTTTTACATTGTTGTTTTACCATTGCATTTGGTAAACAACCTTGTATTTGGATGTTAAACTGGACAGACGCGGGTCATCGTATTGACCATGATAGCAATAGTGCTAAGTATCTTTAGCAATTTCTTGAGGGACTAGATCATTTTGTATAGGCAACCAAGATAGCGTCATCGAGGGACTATGATCTTTTTGTTTTGTTTTTGTTTTGCCAAGATACTCAACATGCATACCATGGCCATTTTAAAGGCAACAAGTGGATGAAACCCTACGGGTGCATGTGTGCATTGTGTTATCATTTTCATGCATTTCATGTCTTGTATTAGGTCTAACTATTTGTTTTGATTTTGGATATTGCATACAAACCATAATCTCTATCATGACATATTTGAAAGCATAAAGTGCGTAAAATAAACCTAAGCTTATTACAACATTGATATAGCGAGGGGGATACAATTTTGAATGGGGGATTATTTGCAAGAAATTAAAACCCTAAGTTATTACAACCAAATTGAATTTATTTGTACAAATGATAAATAAGAAATATTTAAATAGACAATTAAATAAATATGCAATATATTATAAATATGCAAAAAATGTTTTTGTTTATTTTTATGTGTGTAAAAATATAATATTTAATGTATTAAAAAAGAAAATAAAAAGTTATTTTTGTTAAGGGAAAAACCCTAATTTGTTTTAAGAATATATATATATATATATATATATATATATATATATATATATATATATATATATATATATATATATATATATATATATATATATATTAATTATATTATTTATGTACAATAAAAATAAAATAATAAAATATATAAAAATGTCAAAAAATAAAAGTATATTATAAAAAATATTATTTAAGTATGTAAATAATAAAAATAAAAATATAATATTTTTATGTATTATTTTCAAGTTTTTATTAAAGAAAATAAAAGTATATTATTTAATAATTATTTTTATGTTAGAAAAAATAATAAAAAATACAAAATAAAATGTGAAAATTTATGAAAATGTTTTTGGTATTTTTTTTATGTTTAGAAAAAATAAATAAAATCAGAAATGAAAAAGAAAATAGAAAAATATAAAAATATAATGAAATGGGCCAAGGGGGTGCAAATAACAGAAATGGGGGTGTCAAAAGCAAGCAAAGGCCAAGCCCAGCCCAAACTGATCTTCATCTTCAACCTTTGAACGAAAACGCGCGCCCTGCAACTCCAACACTGTTCTCTCTATTCTTTGCATGAAATCAAAAACTCAAAACATGAAACTTATAGAGCATTAAACCACGATTCTAACCATATGAAAAACTTAATCTAACTCTCAAAGACTAGAGAGAATTTTTCTTGCCCTAATTTCTAACCTAACTTTTTCAGGAAGTTCATCAATCAAATTCTCTCAGCACACTTAACTTAAATAGAATCTACGCATATGTACAGCTTAAGGGCTATGAGTACTACATTTTTTATTCACAAACCTAAGCCTAATGATTCCTAAATAAAGAGATAGAAAGTTAGAAAATACCTGTTTCAGTTGAACACGAGTATGGCAATGTGGAGGTTTTCAATGAGGCCTGAGATGTTTGTGAGCTTGCCTGAACTTCCTCTGACCTTCCCCAATGCTATGTTTGCTTTGAGCTTGCTTGAATAAGCCTATAGAAGTCAACATGCACAAGCTGAAATTAGAAATGGTGAAGCTTGCAAATGGAGTTACATTCAATGGCCAATGGTTGGGATAGCTTAGGTGGGTTATATGGAAGGTATTGGAACTGGTTTGGGACAAAACGCACGAGTGGTTTGTGAGATGGAAGTGAAACTGCAGAGAGTGCCCTGTTTTGCAAGTTTTTGGTGTTTTGATGTTCAAGGGTGTTTGAGGGATGGATGGCTCGTGTTTCTGGCTCAAGGAAATGTGCAAAACTTGTTTCAAATGCTTACCAGAGTTGGTTATATCAGATACTCAAGATATGTCATTTTGGCAAGTTGACTTGTTTTGAAAGAAAAGTGTAAAGTGATACAAGATAGGCCTGTACAGGATATCTCCAAGCATGCACAAGATTTTTGTACCTTTGCCTAAGTTTATGGAACTTGTTTGCTGCAAAGAGAGAGGTCCAAGGCTCAAGGGAAGCAAGTTGACATAAAGCCAACTTTATGAAAATGGAAATGCTACCTTTTTTTCATTTTAAGATTAATTCAATGTGTAAACCTCTATTGATCAAAATAAAGCCTTAAGCCAATGAGTTTGCATTAAATTTTTGAGTGTGGAAGGGTTTAAAGACCTGTGAGCAAGTACAAGTGAGGCTGAATAGAGTTTGCAACTTGTGCCAACATGAAAATGCCATGGTTCAAAATTGAGTTTTTGACAAATTCAAACCTTCGATTCTCTCTAACCATAAATGATTTTGGAGAGTTCTTGGACATTTTGGAAAGCTTGTAACATGTTCTAAAATCCATATTTGAAATTCATTTTGAGATTCCAAGTGGAACTATGTGAAAAATGGTCATGAAGATAGGTCAAAATCGTGCCTAAACTAGGGCAAAATTTCACTAAGTTAAAAGTTTCATGTACCCTTGTTCCAAAAATCATAACTTGAGATCCAAGCTTCTTTTTGGATAAATTTGTGAATAAAAGTTATATATTTTGTGGAGGACTACAACTTTCATGTTGGAATTTTTGTTTGAATCCAATTGCATCATGGTGAAAATGTTGGGCAAAGTTGGGAAAAAAAAAGAAAATTTCATAACTTAGAAAAATTCTAAGTTATGAAAATTTTCAATCTTAAACCCTAATTTGCAAAAATTAGGTTTCTTGATGAACAAGTTTCATATTTTGAATCATCTTGATGAAAAATGACCCTTGGCACTTGATTTTGACCAAAAAGTCAAAGTTTGACTTTTCAGTGTACAGTCAATTTTTGATCAGTTGACTGGAAAATTCATCTGTCAACCCAATGCATTTGAGATCTTTTGAACCTTGTGATTAGGTCAAGATGATGAAATTGAGTCCTTAAATCCATACTTGAACCCAATTTGCCATTGGCTAGGTGAAAAATCAGAAATTGCCCTTATACAGTCAAAACCCTAAAAATGACCATTTTGCCCTTTTGATGATCTGATCAAATTTCTTGAGGATTTGTGATCCAAACTTGATCAAATGGTTCATATGAGTTTATAATGTTGATGTGGATAAAAAATTATGAGGTTTGACTGTAAATTGGCCACAATTGACTTTTTCCTCAATACAGTTGATTTCTAGGTCAACTGTCCAATTGACTGGGCAAAAACTTGATTCAAGGCTTGAAACTTGGTAGAGGAAATCTGATAAGTCCAACATGAAGTGTGAAAGTCACTTTGAGCATTGAAAGTCCAAAAATCCCTGTGCAAACTCAAACCCTAATTTAGGTCATCAGTGCAACATGATGTTTTGAGCAGAGCAAAAACCCTAATTTGGTCTTGAGTTCAAAGAGTCTGGTGAGGGGAAATCTTGATAAAAGAAGAGGGAAAATTTTGGGATACAACATCTGCCCCTGTTCAATCTTCTTGAACTTAAAGAGTTAGATTAGCGAGATTGCCTTTCGTGACTCGAAGGTAAAAGAGGATTGGACACTAGAGTGCCCGTAAATTTGCACTCGTCAAAATGTAGTTGAGGGAATGGGCTTAAAGATTCCATTTGGAGAGGTGACAGAATCTTGTCGGGGATGGGCTTAAAGATGCCATCCAAGAGTGTTTATTGAAAATCAGGAGAATGAACATCAGAATGGTATCCGTATCTGGAACGTATCTGAGTTGTATCTGTATGAGCAAGGGAATGGAATCCGTGTCTGGAGCGTATCCATGCTGTATCTGAAGTTGAGATCTGTATGAGTAGCATAATGACTTCCGTGTCTGGAGTGTATCTGAACCTAAAGTTGATAGTTGAATCGGAACGAGAAATAGAATGGCTTCCGTGTTTGGAGCGTATCTAGTCTGCATCTGATTGCGGAAGTCTGAATGAGTAGTAGAATGACCTCCGTGTCTGGGGTGTATCCGTACTGTATATTAAATTGAAATTCTGAATGAGTAATAGAATGACCTCCGCGTCTGGGGTGTATCAATACTGTATCTGAATAAGAGATCCGAATGAGGAGCAGAATGACTTCCATGTCTTGGAGTGTATCCGTACTATATCTGAAATCTTTAAATAGTTGTTAAAGATAGCTTTTAATCTTATCCTGAAAAGGGTAAAATGTTAGCTGAAACACAAAGTTATGTTGCATGACATGTATGATGTTATAAAATGTGTTCTATCAATGTTTATGATACATGAATGTAATGTATGCGCATGTAAGCTGATTAGCTGTCTTGCTGAGGAAAATAAATCCTAGATAGCTGGAGATAGTAAAAATCCTTGACTGCAGCCGAGGAAAATAAATCCTGGAGGGATGCCGGGGAAAATAAATCCTTGACCGCTGTTGGAGATTCAAGATCTTTGACAAATTCTGTGGGGAGAAGCTATACTGCCGGGGAGATCAGGAGCTTGGGTTGTATGCCAATCTACTGGGGACTTCAAGAATGAGAATCTCCATTCTGTTGGGGGTATCAGGGGAAAACTGAATGGTTTCCGCTGGGGACTGGCAGCTCAAAGTTTCCTCTCCGCTGGGGATCCTAATGACGTGCTGATTTGATCGTGCATGGAAATTTGACTCTGTTAAGGAAGAAGGTTTTAAAATAACTCCCTGGGGAATTATCTGTTTTTAAAGCGACTCTCCGGGGAAATTGGAAGAAACTAGATGGTCTCTACTGGTGTTCAAGGGTTGAAGGTTTGACTCTGTTTGGGGGAAGAAAGTTTCATCTTCACTGAGGGTTTGCAGTTCAAAGTTTTGCTCTACTGGGGATTGGGAATTTTGAAAACTCAATTCTGATGGGGATTTTGAAATTTAACTCCGCTGGGGGTATGCAATTCAAGGCCTTACGGTGTTTTACTTTTCAATATTATCAACTGCTTCCCACACTAGAAGAGTACGCGTACCTACTTAATATTAAGTTGTCCGATGAAGTTCCTTCTATCCACAAGAGAAATTTTGTGGATTTGACGGCTATTTGTGTTTTTAGAAATAAGAACCCGATACCGACACTCTTGGAAGATACTCTTTACACCATTCATTTCAGGCATGGAAAAGGAGGTAATGTAAGTTTATGTCATTCGATGTTGTATCAATGGTTTAAGTTGCACCTACCGATAAATGGCCCTTTCGTGGATACCAGACATTCTATCCGATAGTCATCAAGACTTGTCAACCTTACTTCATTTGATATCCGGTGGAATTATGACATGGGGGAAGTACGAAGTATTATACTAGATGCAAAGATTTCCCTAATGTTCCCCTCATATGAACTAAGGGGTGTATTAACTATAATCCCGTGCTTGCTTATCGTCAATTGGGATATGCAATGGATGGACCGCCAAAGGTTGAAGAGGTGTCTGAATCAATGTATTTTGTTAGAGGAAGTGATCCTGTGATGATGAAAAGAGTGACTAGTGCTTGGAAGGGAATTCACAAGAAGGATAGAACTACTTTGGGCAAGAAGGTTCCTATTGCTAGGGTTCCTTACTTGGAATGGATTAAAGCCAGGGTTAAGATTTTACGGTTACCATTTGCAAGGTCAGCTCCTATATGTTAGAAACCTCCTACTGTTCTGAGTAACACGGTGCCTACCGAGGTGTTCACCCAAGTTCATGTTGAGAACATTCAACTTCGTGCAAAAGACCGTGAGGCAGGGATGAAACTTTATTGGGTAGATCAAGAAAGGGCCGACTTAGCTCGCAAACTCAAAGAAGCTCAAGGGGAAACTTCTGATGCAACCAGTTTTAGGAAGAGGTCTCATGCTGAAATGGAAGAAGAGTTGAGTAAAACCCAGCAAAAGTGCCAGCAGCTTCAGGCATCTGAGAATAGCTACAGGAAGAAGATTCAAAACTTGGAGAAACAACTCAAAGACAAAGATGCTCAGCTTAAGAAGGAAGTGGCCCAGAGGCGTGTCGCAGAGGATCGGTTTCAAGAAATTAAAGTAGTCGCATTACAACTTTTGAAGGAGAAATCCAGGATTGAAGAGTATTGTCAACACCTTGAAGTGTGTCTTGTTCCAGAGATTTAGTTTTTATGCTTACCTTTGGTGTATTTGGTCACCCCCAGGATTGTTGGAAGGGACCATTTGTTTGTTTTTATTATTCAGTTTTTGTTAAGTTTACTTTGAAACACGTATTTTGTTGTTTATCGTTACACTCTTAAATGTCCGAAGTCACTCGAACATCATTTCTTTTGTTTGTAAATAATTGAAGTGTTTGTCTTATTTTCCTTTTCCCCCCTTGATTGTATGCTTGATTATTGGTTGCGCGCCGTGATTGATGAATAAAAGGACTCTTGAATACCAGGAAATGACAAACATATCATGCACATCATACATTTCATAACATTACAGGTTATCTCAAGACGGTATTCTTATTCTTCTGCTTTTCTTATTCAGAATTCAAGACGACTACTCATCGATATTCCACCAGAAACAATTTTCCAAGACATATGGAACAGGTTCAAGCTGAAATCGCTGAAATAAGGGCCCAAATGGCTACTCAGATGACCCAGTTCATGGAGGTCATCACCAATGTGAATCGCCAACATGAGGAACTGGTTGCCATTGTCAACAACCAGCGCCGCTATCCAGGGGATGGTGGAAATCAAGGGCTCTATCAGGACATTTCTGTAGGAATGGGGGATGTGCAAGATCAGCCTGTTGGAAATTTTCACGGGATGCCCGAAAACCCTTTTGTGCGTAACGTAGGGCAGTTTCCCCCATCTCCGAGACCTCGTCTTGTGGGGAACAAAAGAGATAATCAGGGCAGTGTAAGGAACTATCAGGAGCATGATTATGAATTTGACCAGGATGAAGATCAGTTTTCTATTCGGTGTTCAGAACCAGAAGTTCAGGTTGAGGATAGGAAGTATCGGTTGTTGCAAGAACGTTTGAAGGTTGTGGAGGGGCAAGGAGCCCTTGGTATGGATGCTAATGATCTCGGGTTGGTGTCTGGGGTGAAAGTTCCTCCAAAGTTCAAGCCTCCTATATTTGAAAAGTACAACGGAACGTCATGTCCTGTTACTCATGCAACTGCTTATTTCCGAAAGATGTCGGTGCGTACTGAGGATCAGGGGCTTTTGATTCACTTTTTCCAGGATAGCCTATCTGGGGCATCCCTGGAGTGGTACATGAAGTTGGAGAAAACCCATATTCGTTTCTGGAATGATCTTGCTCTGGCTTTTGTCAAACATTATCAGTACAATGTGGATATGGCGCCTAATCGCACTCAGTTACATAATTTGTCACAGGGACCAAAAGAATCTTTCAAGGAATACGCTCAGAAGTGGCGTGAGTTGGATGCGAGGGTTCAACCTCCACTCATGGAGAGAGAACTCATTAATATGTTTATGAGTACCCTGCAAGGGCCGTTCTACGAGCACATGATAGGAAGTACTCTGACAGGATTTACAGACTTGGTTATGGCTGGTGAAAGAATTGAGGTAGGTTTGAAATTGGGGAAAAATCAGATTGGAGGTTCTAGTGGCTCATCAGGGGGCAGTAAGAAACCATTCAACACTTACCCTAAGAAAAGGGAAGGCGACGCTAGCGCGGTTTACTCTCATAGAGGAAGAAGAGAGGATCATCAGCACCAACAAATCAATGCTATTTCTATTCCTGTTAATGCTCCTCCGCAGCAGAGACTAAATACAGTACCTCAACAACAAAGACAGCAAGATGCTCCCCGTCAGTATAATAATCAACAGCAGAGACAGATGAGAAAATTCGATCCCTTGACGGTATCTCTTACTGAAGCACTCCACCATTTGCTCGATTTGAAGTTGGCGAACCTAGTTGGAGATATTTCTTCCCCATAATGGCTTTTATTACGTTTCTTTGCCGCACATTCATGTGTTATCTTGATTGATTGTTTTTAGCATTGTCTGCATATAGGATTTTGTTTATATCCGAATGTCAGTCTTGATGCGTTGAATATTTTTTCCTTGAAGAAATTGTTTCATTTTACTTAATCCATCCTGTATCACTCATTAATCGATTTATTGGGCATTTTGATACTAACTGTGCCAATTCTTTTGCTTAGCCAAGAGTTTGGAAGGAGGGAGTTTAGCTAAAAATGATGACTGTAATGGTATGCTTTTTAGTAGAAACCCCGTTGACGATGTACAGGCATTGTTTCAATCCCCAAACACTGGAGATATAAGGGAGTTAGACCCTCGTTAACCCCTCTGAGCCTTCGAAGTAGGAGTTTCTTTTTCGTTAAAAAAACCTTGTTTTTTAACCAGTGGCAGGGTAGATGTTCAGTTAATTTGACCAAGCATTCAAATTTCAGAAGGAATGTCCCATCTGAGGATCACCATATTTTATCTGTCGCATCATGAGATCATGTCAAAACCACGATGTTCATTTCCTCACAAAGTCCTGAGGTCGAGATCGAATCGATACAATAATGGCTATCCCTCGCCGACCAAGGAATGAGGCATTTGCTTTCTTCAAAAAAAAAAAGAAGAGAAAAATAAAGAAAAAGTTCAAGGACCTAAAGTCATACTGACTTGTTCGAAGTGGAAAGTATGAATAAGAAAGAAACAAAAAGCCCCGCTAAGTCGAAACTTGAAAACAAGTCGCTTAGGCAAAAGTTAAGGCGTCCCGCTGGACTCCCAAAATTGAAATTCAAAAGATTTTGTCCAGGAAAAAGCTAGGGAAAAGAAGATCCTAAAAGGCCGAAAAAGATTATCCAATAACATTTTCATCAAAATAAGAGGAACAATAATATCAAAAACAAAAAGCAGCAAACGTTAAGTGACAATCATGTTGGAGAATTTGTCGTGATCACTCAACCATTATAGATCCTTTTGAAAGATGAATGCTTGTGATAAGTCAGCTGAACTTAGGACAGGAGAATATCACGAAGGGGGTGGGAACCAAATAACTTGAGCCTTGAAAAACTTTTTTCTAAAAAAACCTCGAACCAGGCCATGTTACAACCTCTAAAAGTCCTAACTGAAACAAGGGTTTAACTCGAAATCATACTACAACAGGATAACGTTTCCTAAACTGCCAAATATGTGTTGCATATTTATGTTGGTATCTTATCATCCTCATCTTGACTCGTTTTTTTGAAAAAAAAGAGAAGGGGAAGAAAAGTTTTGAAATTTTTGCACTCTAGCCAGTGATTCATTCACAACAGAGATGTGACACTTTGTTAAGTTTTTCAACTTCAAGGCTTAAATAATCACCGCATCAAATCTGTCATTCCCAAAATAAACATCTTTCTGCATGCAAAACATTTGTTTGACATCAAAAAGAGTTTACATGTTGAACACCTGTAAAAAGCTTAATGTTTGTCAGGAAAGGAATATTTGGTTTTCTTCTGTTAGACAGAGCCCATGTATGAATAGGACTTTACCTATCCCCAGTGAAGTTTCATTTCCACAGCGAAGTTTTGTTGCCCCATGAATCTTCTTTTAAAAGCTTCATTCTGAGACTCTGGATTTGAGGATATCGCATATCCCCAACAGAATTGCCAACAGAGACCCCTCTCCATGACCTCTCATTTCCCAACAGGTTTGTTGATTGGGGCATCCTTATGTTAAGATCTTTCCTTATCCCCAGTGAGGTTGATACCGTGTGACTATCTGCATGATCCATCCATTGGTTGCATTCCAAAAAAAAATCTCTCTCTCCAACAAAAATCTTCAACAGAGTTCTGTCTCCCCGGTGAAGTCCCGTCTCCTCAGCAGAGCTTTGTTCCCCCAGCAAAGGTTTTCACCCCTCACATCGGGTTTGTTGTCTTGGTGTCATCCTCAACATGGCCGCCTGCTGTCTTTTCCAGAGATTACAGTCTTGCCCTGATCTTCTCCCTCAATGTCTGATCTTCAGATAAGGTCCCTCTCCAGAAGCTATAGTGTCGATTTGATCTTCTCTAGGAGTTTGCAATTTATTTTTGCAGCTCCTCTCAATGTTTGTGGCCCGTTTCTACTGGTTTCTTGGTTGTTATTCCCCGCAAAGCTTCATCTCTTCAAGGTTCCCTCTCTAGCGGTTCCCCATTTTTTCTCCTCTCCTTTGGATTTTGCAAGTTATTTTTGCAAGTCATGTCAGATTCTGACTTCTTGGTTATTGGCTTCTCAATTGGCCATTCCCCAGTGAAACTTTTAACCATGCATCATTACATTTCATCTACCAAAACGCGTAGCATTTCCATTATATGGAGCATTGCGCTATATAGAAAGAATTCAAACATGCATCGAAACATAAGCCATTATTGTTTTTGTTGTCCCCAGTGAATTTGCTAAATACTTCAGATTAAATCCCCAGCGAGGTCTTTGTCCTCATAATCTCAGTTTCCCCCCATGCCAATATCCTTTTGATGTCAATCATTTGTTTGTTTGAGTGTCTACTCTTGACTGTAGTTCAGTTTCTCCCTGGCGCGGTCTTCTCGAGTTTAGTCTTCACTACCCTCTCCGGTTCATTCCAATGTCTATTGATTCACCTTTCGAATACCAGTTTCTCCCTGATATTCGCTTTCAGCAGGTTTTTTAGGTGTACGCCCTAATCTCCTTGTTTTGGGTTAAGCTCAGAGTTTCGTCTCCTCACCTTGCGCATGAAATCCAGTTTCGTCCTGGTACTCATCTAGTTTAGTTTCGCCTAACTAGTTACTGAGTCGAGTTTCGTCTCGTTTTTTCTTTCATACCTTGGACCCTTTGATGGTGTTCGTTTACCGAGTGCAGTGTTTATACTACGTCCCTGGTTTGAAATCAGTCTCCTTTGTTCCTTGGATTCTTCTATCAGTTTTCGTCATATACGAGTTCATAATGTTGACATGGATCAAAAGTTATGAAGTTTGACTGTAAATTGACCACAATTGACTTTTTCCCCAATACAACTGATTTTTAGGTCACTGATCAATTGACTGAGAAAAAATGTGATCCAAGACTTGAAACTTGAAATGAGCAATCTTGAGAGTCCAAAATAATCCATGAAAGTCATATGATACATTAAAAGTTCATTTGTCCTTGTGCAATCTCAAACCCTAATTTTCAGTCATTAGTATTTAAGGAGGTATCTTGAGCTGATCAACCCTTGTGCAGTCTTGAACCAAAGGAGATCTTGTGAGAAAATACTTGATAAATGAGAGGGAAAATTTTGGGGTACAACAGATGCCCCTGTTCAATCTTCTTAAACCTGAAGAGTTAGATTGGCAGATCCGCCATTCGTGACTTGAAGGTGGAAGATGATTGAACACTTGAGTGCCCAGAAATTTGCACTCAAAGATGAATTGTGAATGGGCTTATAGATTCCATTTGGAGGAATGATGGAGATTTGCTGGAGATGGGCTTGTAGATGCCATCCAAAGGTGACTATTGACAGAAAATGGACTAAGTCTGAACTTGATTTCAACTGGGAAAAGAATCAGAGTAAACCTTTGGTCGATTTAAACTGAAACTAGCAGAAGTCCTGAATATTGTTTGACTAGAAAGAAATCAGAATAAATCTTGGAGTGATTTATTTGAACCATGGAAAATGTCTATTTGGAAAGTATCAGGATAAACCGTTGAGAGGTTTAAACTAAACCAAAAGAGGTTTTGGGTATTCTTTAACTGGGGAGAATCAGAATAGATCTTTGAGCAATTTATCTGAACCAGAGAAAGTGTCTACTAGGAAAGAATCAGGATAAACCATTGAGAGATTTAAACTGAACCGGAAGAGGTCTGGAGAAGAATCAGAATAAATCTTAGGGTGATTTATCTGAACCAAAGAAGACGTCTGCGGGAAAGAATCAGAATAAATCGTTGAGAGATTACACTGAACCAGTAGGGGTCTGGAGAAGAATAAGAATAAATCTTAGTGTTTATTTATTTGAACCAAAAAAGACGTTTGTGGGAAAGAATCAGAATAAACCGTTGAGAGATTTAAACTGAACCAGCAGGGGTCTGGAGAAGAATCAGAATAAATCTTAGTGTTGATTTAACTGAAACAGTAAAGGTCTTGAATTATCTTCAACTGGAATAGAAATCAGAGAGATCTTAGTGTCTAACTGAACTAGAGAAAAATCTTGAATTAACTTTGATTGGAATGGAAATCAGAAGAATCTTAGGATTGATTCAACTGAACCAGACAAAAGAGAAAATGTCCACCGGAAAGAGTCAGGATAAACCGTTGAGAGATTTAAACTGAACCAGCAGAGGTCTTGGATGAGCAATAGAATAATATTCATAAATGAATTGTATATGACTCGTATCTGAGAGATGTACTGAATGAGAGTCAGAATGACATCCGTATCTGGATCGTATCTGGACTGTATTGGAAAGGTAAGCTAAAAGAAGTATTTGAATGATATCTGTATCTGGATCATATCTGGACCGTATTTGAATGAGTGACAAAATGACATCCTAATATGGATCATATATGGACTATATATTGAATGAGTGACAAAATGACATCTGAATCTGGATCGTATCTGGACTGTATTTTGAATGAGTGACAAAATGACATCCGGATCAAGATCGTATCTGGACTGTATTTTACAGATAATCTGGAGTAAGTATCAGAATGTCAGCCATATCTGGATCGCATCTGAATTGTTTCTAGAAGGAATCTGGAATAAGTGTCAGAATGTCAGTCGTATCTGGATTGCATCTGAACTGTTTCTAGAAGGATGTATGGGAAGGAGCCCATGTAGGATTGCTTCAGCTGGTCATGTAGATAATTTCCCTGGCTTTTTACAGGTATTAATTTATGACCTTTTGAAGATTATTGACAATAGCCATCTATTGATTAACCTTTTCCTGAAAAAGGTAAAACGTTAGCTGTATGCAATGTCATGATGTATGAAATGCATGGTGCAATGATGTTCTCAAAATAAATGATATTGTGTCGTATGCACTTGTCATGTACGTAATATGATGCATGAAGGGTGAAATGTTATTTGAATGTATCTTTGTCTAGGAAAATAAATTCTTGACAAATGCCGGGGAGTAATTAAATCCCGGGCTTCTGTTGAAGAGTAGGTGAGTCTTCAAATTTTGCTTAGAATATTTTCACCAAGGATTCCTGTTTTGTTGTTTGAGGAGAGCTCCACTGGGGAATATTGAAAACTCTGTGGAGAGTGTTGATTCTTGCTTAGGGAAAAAGAGTTCAGGAGTCTCAGTTGTTCGTTGCTCTACTGGGGAGTCGAAGTTGAACTGATATCTGGTCGGGTCCAGGCTTCACAGTAACTTGTTGGGAATTGTAGAGTAGTCTATTGGGGAAGAGGAGTTGTAGTCCTTTGATTTGTAGTAGTCGGAGAGGAAAACTCAAACTGGGGAATCTGTAGTTTGTTGGGGAAATAAACCATGTTGTCGGTCTGTTGGAGAGGTGTCTTCTTCACTGGGGAAAATCCTCGAGGGTTCTTGAGGTCGACTCAGCTGGTGAGAAGTTTTCAGAGATTAAAACTCTGGCTGGGAGTCATCCTATGAGAAGAATCTTGGGGAGATTTGTCACTGCCCCTAGTAGTAAGTGTTTTAGTAATTCCATAAAATGTTTTCTTGGTCGCACATGACCCTTTATGTGGGAGCCTATTTTCCCCCAGAGTTAATCTGGTGCACCTCGACGCTTGAGATTTTGATCATATTTCCGGTGGCCTGGAACTTCCTAGAGATATTTTCTAAGACTGTTGTGGAAGAAACCAAAGACCTGATACTGACACCATCTGATACTACTGGCACAGACGAACAAATTGGTGGCGCCCAAGATCTTTTGTCAAGTCTCAGAATTTTCTAAGAACTGTCAAGGGAGGATCCGAAGACATGATACTGACACCATCGGATACTGACACCATCTGATTATATGGGTACAAACAAGCAATTTGATGGTACCAGAAATATTCATAGTGGATTTTGTTCAAACCCATGATCAATGTAACATTTCCCCTTGAGTGATACATATGGAGATTTCCCCTGGTTATTTAACAATTCTCTGAGAGATTCTTTGAATTTCGACTTGACTGTCCCAGATGTGTTGGACAATGGTCATGCCGTGCCCCTTGATTATGAGAGATTTGTCATTAGAAGTATCTTTCCATTTGAAGTGATTTTGTTTACTGAGAGAGCTTTTGTTCACTGGATATTCGTTGTGTGAATTTCTTCACAGTCAAACAAATAGACATATGCAAACAACGATATTCAAGTAATGCAAAGTTTATGTTTGTCTTGAAATTTTTAAAATGCATTTTAGCAAGTAAAGAAATTTTGTAAGAAAAATTTAACTCAGGATTTAGAGTAAAGCCTTACAGGAGTCGGGATACCTTTAGTAACAGTATGCTTTCGAACTAACCCTAGCTTCAATTAGGACTTTTGAAGGGTTGTAGCGTGGCTTGGTTCATGGTTTAAAAAAAACAAAGGGTAAGGCTCAAAGTGTATTTGTACCCACCCGCTCTTCGTGATGTTCTTCAGTCCTAAACTCAGTTAATTATGCGTTTGAACTCCAATTGAGTATGGAATAATGTTTTGGTGATGGTTTAGACAAGTTAAGTTTTTCGGAAGGCAGTCATTTTTGCAACATTTTTCATGTTGTTGAGGATTTGTAGTGACCTCTTTATTTTTATTTATTATCTCTGGTATTTGTCTGATTGTTCTTGTTTTTGAGATTACAGTCAGCGGGACGCCCTAGTTTTCTTTAAGTCTCCTTCGTAGGTTTTGACTTAGTGGGCTTTTCTTTTGAGAGATAATGACTGCCTATTTGATAGGGAACCATCACCATCTTTTGGTTCAGAAGAAATGTTTTTGATGTCATTCGTTGTGTACTGAACGCGCGTTTGAACTTACTGAGAGACTACCTTGCCCCAGGTTTTGTTTAAAGGTTCCAATTTGTGTAAAAAAGAAAACTTCTACTTCTTTGGCTCAAAGGGGTTAACTAGGGGTTATCCTCCTTATAACTGCAGTGTTTAGAAATTGAAAGAACGCCTGTACATCGTCAGCAAGGTCTGTTCAAAACCATAATTTATGAGATTATGGCATTGTTTTCATCATCCACCCTCTAAAGGCTTGCAACTTTTTAAAACAAGAGTTGAATATCATAAAGGGAGTAAAAAGCATAGTTTAAATATAATGAAAACGAATGGATTAAATCAAGACAAACATATGCAATGCATTAATGAAACAGAGTTTAACATTAATAGATAAGTGTTTGAACAACAAAAGAGATTACAACTTGAAAATTTCAAATGAACAAAAGCTTTCAATGATTCGTCATAGGAGCAGTGATCATGTTTGGAGTCTCCGGAGGGTCAAACTCGATCTCCTTGGCATCAACCATGTCTTGGATCTTGTTCTTCAGAGCCCAACAACTGTTCGCGTCGTGTCCTAGACTATCAGAGTGGTATGTACACCTTTCATTAGGATGATAGGTGGGAGCAGAAGTGTTGGGGTTCCGTAGAGGAGCCTTTAACGTAATCAGTTCTGCCTTCAACATGTGTTGTAGCGCTTGAGCCAGTGACATGTTTATCTTAGTGAATTGTCTTTTAGGCGCAACCTCCTTACGCTGATGCCCCTGTCTTTGTTGAGCAGACGTAGGATTAGAGATCAAGATTACTCCTAGGTATTGGTCATGAAGATATTTTGACCATTCATAGAATTGGACTCTTTCTTCCCATTATATGGATCTTTCTAAGCATCAGAGGGTGTATCTCCTTGGATCTTTCCACTTTTGATGCCAGCTTCGACTCTCTCACCAGTCAGTATTAGCTCGGTGAACCCGGTCGAGGAGCTTCCGATTAGGTGCTTGAAGAAAGGTGTGATACGGTGGGAGAACTGACTTGGGTATTTTGCATTTGATTGCAAATGTTGCGGTTAGCAAGAGTCGCCACCGACTTTTCTTTTATCAAAAAGGAAAGGTGAAAAAGCACAGGAAAGACCTTTGAGATTATTTCTTGAGTTCGGGGGGTAGATTATGAAAAGGGAAGGTATTAGCACCATTTTCATCCATGGTTTTCCATGCGCTCTTAGTTACTTGCTAGATCACTTGCTTTTGTTTGAAATTGTGCTTTGTGTGGTTTTTGAAAGTATTTTTGAAAAGAGGCCATTGTTTAGGCAAACTTTGTAATGATTCTCGTTCGTAAGAAAGTATACAAAGTGTTTGATCTTTTGAAAATGTTTTCAAGTTTTGGAAGATATTTTAAAAGTGTTGGTGTTTGTTTTTGAAAATAGCAAGGATGTTTTTGTTTTGAAATGGAGAAAGTAACTAGGAATATTCTACCTACTCAAAAGTCTTTCATGTTCATTTCCTTTTTCCTTTGACATTGTTATCTTACCATTGATTTGGTAAGTAACCCTATCTTTGTATGTAAAAAGGATGAGCGTGGGTCATCGTATAACCATGATTAGAAATGTTGCAAGGTATCTTAGCATTTTTCTTTAGGGACTAAGATCATTTTGAAAGGCAACTTTTGATAGCGTCATCGAGGGACTATGATTTTGTATTTAGCTTGTCATTGCTAAGATACCTTACATGCGTAATATGGTCATTTTTGTAAGGCAATCAAGTGGATTTACCCTAGTGGTGCTTGTGTGCAAGTGTATTGATTTTCATGCTTGTTTTTTGTCTTGAATTAGGGTTTGCTACTTGTTGATTTTATCTTTCCATACAAACCCTAATTACTAGCATTTATATAAAGCGATAAATTGTGAAATTTAAAATTACTACGCTATTACAATACTCATGGGAGGGGGGTGTACAAATTTACAAATGGGGATTGCAAGAAAATTAAACCTAATTACCTATTACAACCATATTGAATATTGTACAAAATTAAAAATAAACTGCAAGAATATAAATGGAAAAAGAAAAGATTTTTTTGTTGTTTTTATGAAAGGGGTTTTATCCTAATTAAGTGAGATGATTAATGAAAAATAAACAAAATTTAAACCTAAATTAATTAAGAAGGAAATTAAGTTAAAAAATGTATTTTAGGTTTTTTTGTGAAAAGTTTTTAACTTAATAAAAATAATATGAAAATTAATTAATTAAAATAAACCTAAGTTCTAAATTAATTTTGAAAAAAAGAAATTAATTTGTTTAAGAAAATGTTTTTAGTCTTTTTGTTTTATGGAGAAAATAAAATATATAAGTGTAAATAATAAAAATATTTTTTGGATTTTTATTAATAAAAATAATAATAATATTAATAATATAGATAATAAAAATATTAAAGAAAATAAAATATAATGAAAAATAAAAAAATAAAATGAAATAATTAAAGAAAAATGGGCTAGGGGGTGCTGAAGTAAATCAAGGTTAGTGAGAAAAAAAAAACAAGAGGCCCAAATGGGAAGCCCAGGCGCTGCAAAAAAGCTCAAAAATGTCAAAAAATAGTGGAAAAAATGCAAAAGGTTACGTTGGGGCTTGAACCCAGGACCTAGGGGTGACAGGCGCACTTTAACCACTGGGGTGGTGATACATTCGTTAACTTGTGTGAAAGGATAAATACATAACACAAAACGTGCCCTGATTACACTTCATCTTCAACCTCCAGCCAAAGGATCTGTAACTTGCTCATTTCTCAACCATTTGCAAAAATGTAAACATGAAAATTGCTCCATTTTGTCACACGAATCCAACCATATAAATATCATAATCTATAAATCAAAGATGAATGAGACTTTCTAAAAGTACCAAATTCTGACCTAAATATTTCAAAAAGTTCAAACTCAAAATTCTCCTAGCTCAATCAAAATAAATGAAATCTATGGACATGTATAGTTTCAGGGCAATGCTGTCTACATTTTATCTTCATAAATGCAAGCCTAACAATGCCTAAATATGAAGATAGAAGTTCAAGAAAAATACCTCAAAACTGGAAATTATGAAATGGATTTGAGCTTGTTTCAGGCAGTGGTGATGATCAGGCTAGCTTCCTCAAGTCCCCAGGAAGCTAATGCAATGGTTTGCTTGAGCAATGGATGGCTAGAATAGTCTGGAGAAGTCAAGTTGTAGACCTCTATTTTTGGTTATGGAGGATGATGAAGATGGAGTTACAGTTTCAAACCAAGGACAGGGATGGACTATATTTGATGTATGGAAGCTTTAGGAATGAATTTGAGGGAAAACACACGAGGGAAATGAGAGATACAAGTTTAAGGTTAGAACTGTGTATAAATGGTGTTTTATGTGCAATTTCTGGCTAGAGAGAATTTGGGAGTGTTTCAGGGTACTAAAACTCGTGTCTTAGCTCACAAATAACGACTCTATTTATAAGCAACAAGTTTGGAGACCTCTTGTTGATCAGAATTCAAAATCACAAGTTTATGCATAACATGTGATTTTTGAGAAATTCAAATTTCAAAGCCTTGTGTACTTTCTAAGATAGAGTGGTTATGCTTTAACCAAGCTTGCTTCTGACTTTGTGGATGAAGTGTGATCAGAGGGAACAAGTTAGAGGCTCAAGAATGGACTTTATGCAAAAAGCTTGATTTACAAGAATGACAATGTTAACTTTGTGCCATTAATGGAAATGCAACTTGGATAGTAGCTCAATTGCTTGGATCAAAGCTCTAACAGTTGTGTAAACATTTAATTATGGAGTGAAAAACAAGTTTGAGGCTTGCATAGCAAAGATTATGCAGCCTAGCATGGGTTTGGTTCATGTGTTCATCAAAAAATGACTTGTAATTCAAGTTTGAAAACCCTAACTTCCTGTCTTCGATTCTCCCTGCTCAAGAATGACCTCAATGAGTTCTTGGACATTTTGGAAAGCTTGTAATATTCTCTACAACCCCTCTTTGAATCACTTTTGGAAATTCCCCTTGGAACTATATGAAAAAGTTCCATGAAGTTAGGTCAAAATCCTGACCAAAACTAGGGCAAAATTTCACTAAGTGTTCAATTTCATGACCATGACTTTATGAATTAATAACTTGAGATCCAAGCATTTTCATAAGAATTTGTGTAAAGCAATGTTGTAGATATCATGGAGATCTACAAATTTCTTGTTGAAATTTTCTTTTGAATCATCTTGCATCATGGTGAAAAATTGGCTCAAAGTTATGAAAAACATGAAGTTTTAAACACTTAGAAAATATCCTCGTGTAATCTCAAACCCTAATTTTGGTCATCAGTGCTTAAGGAGGTGTCTTGAGTTGATCAACCCTAGTGCAGTCTTTAACCAAGAGAGATCTTGGTGAGAAAATATTTGATAAATGAGAGGGAAAATTTTGGGGTACAATATCTGCCCCTGTTCAATCTTCTTAAACCTGAAGAGTTAGATTGGCGTATTTGCCATTCGTGACTTGAAGGTGGAAGATGATTGGACACTAGAGTGCCCAGAAATTTGCACTCGAGGATGTGATGGTTGATGGTATAGGGAATGGGCTTAAAGATACCATTTGGAGAGGAGATGAGAAGTTATCAGAGATGGGCTTGTAGATGCCATCCAAAATGATTGCTGGACTGTATCTGAAAGCGAATTTGAATGAGTATCAGAATGTCATCCGTGTTTGGAGCATATCTGAACTGTATCTGAAGGCTGAATTTGAATGAGTATCAGAATGGTGTCCGTGTCTGGAGCGTATATGAACTGTATCTGAAAGCTGGATCTAAATGAGTATCAGAATGGCGTCCGTGTCTGGAGCGTATCTGAACTGTATCTGAAAGCTGAATCTGAATGAGTATCAGAATGGCATCCGTATCTGGAGCGTATCTGTACTGTATATGAGAGTTGAATGAGAGAAAACCTGTGTAGTATCAACTTTAACTGTTTGTTTAGATAATTGTCCTGGCTGGTTTCCGGTATCAATCTGTGACCTTTTCTAAATTGATGATGATAACCATCTGTTGACTGATCTTTCCTAAAAAGATGAAAGATTAGTTGTATGCAATGTCATGATGTATGAAATGTATTTTATAATGATGTTCTCGATAAAATGAGTGAGATTATGTTGTATGTATTCGTGTTGTCAATGTCATATCGTATGGATGCGATGTATAGGCATATAAGCTATGTTGTTGTTACATTGTTGGATTAGGGAAAATAAATCCCTGACTGCTGTTTGGGACGTGGATTGTAAGTCTTCATGTTTTAAAGTGCCGATGAGTTGATGAGCTCCTATTTGTTAGAGAAATAAACTCTGTTATAAGGGAAACGTCGTGTGTTTCTTGTGAAATCTATTGGGGAATACTGAGAAATTGGATGACCTTTACTGGGGATTGATAACTGGAAGTTTTGTTCTGCTGGGGATACGAGAGTGCTTGGTATCATTAAGCTGTACAGTGTGGGGAATTTTATGGAATAGTCTAAAGATATCATCCTATTTCTTAAAGCCATTAGTGATTGTCTTCTATTTTTTCTCATTTGTAAACAATAGTTATGTTCAAATGCATATGCTCAAAAATAAATCATTGGACGTTTTTGTAAACAAAACACATAAATAAAGAAAAGCAGATAGTTTTGCACTTTCAAAGGAGTATCTTTGTATTTACTTGAATAATTATTTTATACAATGAGACGAACATCCTAGTAAGAGAATGTCGTCGTAAAAAATGAAAATTTGATACAAAGAAAAGATAGCTATGTGCAATAATCCCATGGGGTTCCCATTCTTCTATAGCCTTCGTGCCTCTGAGCATCTTGTCCACTTGATGCCTTGTCCAAATTTGATTGGATTGATCAGACCCGTTGAGTTTGTCAGTCGAAGCCAAAGGATGTCTGCAAGGTGATCCAACAGGACATAGTCATACGCTTTAATTCCATAACTTTTTCCTGGACCACCCTTTCGGGTTTTTAGTCCACCGGGATACCCTTTTTTTCCCAAGTTGCCCTTTCGGGTTTTCAACTTGCCGAGTGTACAGATTTATTTTGTTTTATCCCTAATTTTTGCACGAACCTTTTTGGTTTGTCGGGATGCCCTTGTTTTGCTTAGGTGTGTCAACCTAGTGGGTCTCTTATGCGTAGTATCTTTTGACTATGTTAGTGTTCACAGGGTGTGGCAGGTCGTCGCCATCCATAGTGGTCAAGATCATTGTCCACCAGAGAATATGCTTTTGATTACAAACGATCCTTCATATGTAGGAGTCCATATTCCCCTGGGATCACCTTGCGGAAGTATGATGCGCTTGATCACCAAATCCATGACTTGATATACTTGGCGTCTGACCTTTTTGTTGAAAGCCTTGATCATCAGTTTTTGATACATTTGACCATGACAGACAACAATAAGCCTTTTTTCATTAATTAAGTTCAGTTGATAAAGTCGAGTTTGGATCCAATCGTATTCATTCAACCTTACATCCTTCATGATTCTTAGAGAGGGGATCTGGACCTCAATAGGCAAGACAACCTCCATGCCGTATACCAGAGAGTAGGGTGTTGCCCCGGTTGATGTGTGTTCCGTGGTACGATAACCGTGGAGAGCGAATGGTAGCATCTCTTGCCAGTCTTTGTACGTGACTGTCATTTTCTGTATGATCTTTTTGATGTTCTTATTTGCGGCTTCGACAACACCATTCATCTTTGGCTGGTAAGGGGAAGAATTGTGGTGCTGGATCTTGAATTGCGCATACAGTGCAGTGATCATAGTGTTTTTGAGATTCGTACCATTGTCATTGTTGATCCTCTCCGGGATACCGTACTGACATATGAGATTCTGTTTGATGAACCGAGCGACAACATTCTTGGTAACGGAAGTGAAAGAAGCCGCCTCAACCCACTTTGTGAAATAGTCAATGGCCACCAAGATGAAGCGGTGTCCATTAGAGGCTGTTGGCTTGATTTCCCCAATCATATTGATGCCCCACATAACAAAGGTCCAAGGGGACGTAAAGACATTCAGAGGAACTGGAGGTACGTGCACCTTGTTAGCATAGATCTGACACTTATGACAAGTTCGAGAGTGCTGATAGCAATCTGCTTCCATGGTAGACCAGTAATAACCTGCCTGTAGGATTTTCTTTGCCATCGTATGCCCACTGGAATGGGTGCCAAATGTGCCTTCATGTAGATCAGCCATGAACTTTTTTGCCTCAACCTTGTCTACACAACGGAGAAAAATAGAGTCATGGTTGCGTTTGTAGAGAATGCCATTACTAAGGAAGAACTTAGCAGAGAATTTCCTTAAGAACTTCTTATCATTGACTGAAGCTAATTCCGGATACTCTTGAGCTTCGAGAAACCTCTTGACTTCGTGAAACCAAGGTCGGTCCACTACTTCTTCAGTATTAATCTCGTGATAGTGAGCTGGTTTAACCATTCGTTCAATGGTGATCTGGGGAGCTTCATTATCCCATTTAAGTTTAAACATGGATGACATTATGGCTAGCGCGTCTGTTAGCTGATTTTCTTCTCGCGGGAAATGCTCGAAGCTAATCTTCTCAAAATGTGGGATCAAAGTCAACACATGTTCTTTGTAGGGGATAAGGTTAGGGTGTTTAGTGTCACACTCTCCTTTGATCTGGATGATGACCAAAGCTGAATCTCCGATTACATTTAAGGACTTGATCCCCAAATCTATGGCAACTTTGAGACCAAAAATGCACGCTTCGTATTCTGCCATGTTATTCGTACAGTTGAAGCAGAGTCTTGCCGTGAAGGGAGTGTGACATCCTTCAGGAGATATAAGTACAGCACCGATGCCATTGCCGAGTGCGTTGGATGCCCCATCAAAAACCAGGGTCCATCGGGATCCTTGTTCATGTCCGTCATATGGTATGAATTCTTCACAGTTGTTTACCATCATAATATCTTCATCTGGGAATTCGAACTTCATGGACTGGTAGTCATCCACAGCTTGATGAGCAAGGTGATCAGCTAATACACTGCCCTTTATTGCTTTTTGGGTAGTATACTGAATGTCATATTCCATCAGGATCATCTGCCATCTTACTATTCTCCCAGAGAGGGTAGGCTTCTCGAAGATGTATTTTATTGGATCCATCTTGAATATCAATAAGGTAGTATGGGTCAGCATATACTGTCTTAGCTGGCGAGAAGCCCATGCCAGAGCGCAACAAGTTTTCTCGAGCAGTGAATATCTTGTCTCACAGTCGGTAAACTTTTTGCTCAGGTAATAAATAACATGCTCTTTTCGGCCAGACTCGTCATGCTGCCCCATCACATACCCCATTGAATTTTCCAAAACATTTAGATACATGATCAATGGTCTTCCCTCGACTGGTAGCATCAAAATAGGAGGCTCTTGTAGGTACTCTTTAATCTTGTCGAAGGCAGTTTGACACTCGTCATTCCATTTGACTACTTGATCTTTCTTCAGTAATTTAAAGATTGGTTCACAAGTAGCTGTTAAGTGAGAAATGAATTGGGAAATGTAGTTTAATCGTCCCAAGAATCCTCTGACTTCCTTCTCAGTACGAGGAGAAGGCATTTCCACTTTGGCAGGATCCACTTTGATACCTTTACCGCTGACGATAAAGCCTAGGAGTTTACCGGACTTCACCCCAAATGTGCATTTATTCGGGTTCAACCTCAGCTTGTATTTCTTCAGTCTCTCAAACAATTTCTACAAATGGTCAAGATGTTCTTCTTCAGGTTGAGATCTGGCTATCATATCTTCCACATAGACCTCTATTTCGTGATGTATTATGTCGTGAAATAAGGCTACCATGGCACGGTGATAGGTTGCCCCAACATTCTTCAACCCGAATGACATAACCTTGCAACATAAAGTCCCCCACTGTGTGACAAAGTTCGTTTTTTCCATGTCCTTAGGCGCCATTTTGATTTGGTTATGGCCTGAGAAACCGTCCATGAAGGAAAACACCTTATGCTGTGCTAAAATTTCAACCAAAATATCGATGTGGGGAAGTGGGAAATCATCCTTAGGGACTGCCCTATTCAAATCTCTGTAGTCCACGCACATTCTCACTTTGTCGTCCTTTTTAGGCACGGGAACAACATTGGCGAACCATTGTGGATAGGAGGTGGCGGCCAAGAATCTGGTGTTGAATTGTTTCATGACTTACGCTTTGATCTTTTTTGACATGTCTGGTCGCATGCGACGAACCTTTTGTTTTACCAGAGGGAAGTCTTATTTTGTTTGTAGACGATGTACCATGATATCTGCATCAAGCCCTATCATGTCTTTATAAGACCAGGAAAAGACCTCAACATAATCATGTAGCAACTGAATCAGACACTTCTTGACACTAGGTTCCAGATTGGCACCTACCTTGACTTCTTTCTTGTCCTGTTCGATACCTAGGTTAACTGTGTCCACTGGTTCTTCATGGGGCTGAATGGTCCTCTCTTCTTGTTGTAGTAACCTGGCTAGTTCCCTTGGCACTTCACAATCTTCCTCACCTTCATCTTCAGCTTGGTAGATTAGATTTTCAGAGTCACATAAAGCCATAGCAGAATCGTTACCCATGGGATCCTGAGTGGATGTAGACCTGCATTGTGAGTGTGTGTAAGAGTATAACTATCTTTGGAAGAAAGTAATAATGTAAAAAAGAAAGACAAAGAACACAAAGTTTGTATACAAAAACATCCATGATTCATTGATGACATATAAAAATGAGATAATAACCTTTACAAGTGAACAATTGTGCCTCGGGTAAGACACGAGGCTTTAAAAGTCTGAATTGTTTAATTATTACAGATCTGACAAAATTTAAAGACAATTACTGTTGGATAAAAGTAATTGGGACAAAATATTTATCTTCCCAGTTGCTGAGTCCTCCGTTGACAGTTGGGAAAATCCATTCCTCCAGGTCGTAGCTATCCTCATCATCCTCCACAACATTGATTCTATGGTTGCTGATCTTCAAAGGTGGTCCCCCGACACGAGCACGACACACAGCTTTCTGGGCTCCTGAAGTGAAACCCAAACAAAATTTGTCAGACTTGTATGGGATATCTGGGATTTAGCCCCTAATAGTGCTCCCACCTTCTTCTATCACTGCCTTAGCATCTTTCATAGAAGACATCTTTAGTGGCGGTCTTGTAATCTTTTGGATTTGGGAAACAACTTTGGTTACTGCCACGGTTGGTGGGACTTCCTCGAAATGCTGAAATGGAGTTTCAATGAATTCACCATCCAATTCCACGTATCTGAAGAAGTTTAAATAACTGACCATATATTCCTCTTCTCCATGGACAATAATGATCTTCCCCTTGGTTGGGTATTTCAGCATTTGATGTAATGTAGAGGTGACAACACCAGCATTGTGAATCCATGGTCGACCCAATAAGCATGAGTAGGAAGGGCGAATGTCCATCACATAAAAAGTTGAATAAAAGGTTTGGGTTCCAACTTTTATGGGGATGTCCACCTCCCCATGCACTATTCTCTTTGAATCGTCGAACGCCCTTACCACTATATTGCTGGGTTTTAAGGTCAAACCTTCACAGTCGAGTCTATCAAGAGCCTTCTTAGGCAGCACATTCAAAGACGAACAGGTATCCACCAAGACATGGGCCAAAGTTGTGCCCCAACATTTGACAGAGACATGCAATGCCTCGTTGTGCTTCCTCTCTCTAGGTGTTAAGTCAGCATCAGAAAAGCATAAACCATTGTCCGCGGTCAAGCTGGCCACACAGTCTTAGAACTGATCAACAGAGGTTTCTTGTGGTACATGGGCAGTTTTAAGGAATTTTACCAAGGCCTTTGCATGAGCCTCGAAACACAACAATAAAGCCAGCATATAAATCTTTGACGGAGTCTGCCCTAGCTGCTCAACTACATTTTAGTCGCTTCACTTTATAATCTTTAGAATTTCTTCCATCTCATTTTTGGAGGCCTCAGGGATAGATACGGTTTGCGCCTTCATCCGGACAGGTTCGACCATAATGCCTTTGCCCCGAGTCTCGGTTGACTCGGTGGTAGGAGTTCCAGCAGGTGTAACTATAGGAATTGTAGTAGTAGTAGTGTCAGAAGGGGTAACCAAAGGGATTGTAGTAGTAGTAGTGTTATCAGGAACAGGAACAGGGATGATTACAGGGCTGGTAACAGTCTTCGGAGGAGCAATCTCTGGAGAGAAAATTCTTCCACTTCGAGTTATCTTGCTGGTTCCTGCAATGTTGCTGATGTCGGGGTCAGCTTTCTCAAGAATTGAGTCTTCATCAGTCAACCAATCTTTTTTGACGCCGTGATAGTAGACGTCGCCCCCATAATTCCATGGGACAGTTTTATCTGATGAGTACGGGATTGGACCTGGCATAGTAATTATTAGTGGAGTTACTTTAGGAATTAATGTAATCCTAACGAGTCTTTTGGTGGAGACCCTAGAAGAATTGGCGAAAATGGTTACTATTGAAACATCTTTGTAAGAAATGGTTGGAACGGGCGTCTTTTCAAACAAAACCTCTTTGTCATCCATTAGGCACTGAACACCTGCTTTCAATAAATGACAACTAGTTGGTAAGGATAGGTAGAAATTGAAGCTTTCGTCACAGCCTGGAAATAAAACAGCCTTCAATAGATTCTTCTTGATGGTCAAGAGAGGAGTAACAAGTTCATCAACAACAGAAACAAACATATCATCTTCAATAGTGTTAACGCCACGACCATGCTTGGGCATAGGAGCAGTGATAACATTTGGGATTTCAGGAGCATCAAACTCAATTTCTTTTGCTTCAAGAAGGTCTTGCACCTTGTTTTTCAAAGCCCAACATTTGTTGGTATCATGGCCGGGGCTTTCTGAATGGTATGCAGAACGAGCATTAGGATGATAATGAGGAGATGTTGTGTTAGGATTCTTTGGAGCTTCTTTCAAAGTTACCAGGTTGGATTTCAACAAATGTGGCAGGACTTGAGATAGTGTCATATTAATCTGAGTAAATTGTCTTACTGGTCTTTCTGTTCTAGGTTGATCGTTCCTTTGTTGAGTAGGTACAGGCTTAGGGATCACGACAGCCCCTACCATTGGACGGTGTTCAGTTCTATCTTAATTCCTTTGAGGATACACAACACCAACTTCTTTCTTCCCAATAAATGGTTTTCTTACAGTGGCGGAGGATGCGTCTTTCTGGATCTTCCCACTCTTAATCCCAGCTTCCACTCTTTCTCCGGTCAAGATTACCAATTAAATGATTAAAGAAAGGACCGAACAAGGTACCCATAAACATGTCTACTAGTTCTCTTTCAGAAAGGGGAGGATGGACTCTTCCTGCTAAGTCCCTCCATTTCTGAGCGTAGTCTTTGAAACCTTCATTTGAAACCATAGCCATACTTTGGAGTTGAGTACGGGTAGGAGCAAGGTCTGTGTTGTACTGATATTGTTTATAGAAAGCAGCAACAAGGTCTTCCCAATTGTGGATGTTGGCCCTTTCTAGTTGATAGAACCAATCAAGTTGAGTTCCAGATAGACTGTCTTGGAAAAAGTGGACCCATAAATCTCTGTCCGCAGTGTGAGGCTGTATCTTCCTCACATAGGATCAGAGATGCATTTTGGGGCACGAAACTCCGTCGTATTTATAAAATATTGGTGCCTTGAATTTTGGGGGAATGACAATCCCAGACACCAAGCCTAGCTCCTCAAAGTCTAGCCCGAGCACTTTTTGGATTTCCATTGCCCTTAGTCGTTCTTCCAGATGCTTGTACTTGTCCTCGACCGGGGGATACTGCTCTTCAGAGTAATCCTACTCTTCTTCCTCTTCAGACTCTTGCTGGACAAATGCTTCCTTGCCTTTCCCATCTTGATTGTCTTTTTCACCAGATGACGTTGCAAAGTCTAGGGTCCTTCTTGCTTATCCTTGGAACCTTCTTCCCATATTCAGAACTCCGGTTACTTTCTTTTTCTTCTTCTTTTCTTCAATCAGCAATGTTTTCAGATCTTCTTGTCCTTTGGCTAGAGTCAAGAACAACTGTTGAAACTGAGCATTCTGTGCTTGGAGGTCTTTTACCGTCTGCTCGAGATCCACCTTACTGAAATTAACAGTAGAAAGATGAAGAGACTTGTCGTAAGAAACCTGCTTATGTTATGATGAATGGTAAATGCATATGCAATGATTTCAAGGAAATTAGAGATTTAAAATTGCTTTAGACCAAAAAGGAACACACGTCATATTAATAAATTAAAGCTTGAGTAAATCATACCTCTTTTGGGCTTACAAAGAAGTAAAAAAACTATAAGATGAAAAAGTGGTACTGTTTACCTTGGGATTTGGTAAACAACCGCTGATCCTCCAAATGGTTACTTATTTGGTTACTCGCAGGATCGATCAGATTGATCCTAGGACATAGGTTGATTTTGAAGTTTTGATTAAATTGGATAAGGCTTTAAATAAAGAGATTTCAAGTAAATTGCATGAAGAAAGGACTTGGTAAAATAAACAAGGCTTAAAGTAAAAGGCTTCGACAGGAATGTAAAGAGGAAAGCAAGTAAATTTCTGGAAAAGTAAATGACTTTGATTAATAAAATTGGTGTTTCACACATACATTTCTCAACAATTCTTTCTCACACGCTGGGTACTCGAATCTATATGAGTGACTTTGTATAGAATTGTGAACACACGCGAGAAACTACATGACTACTATTATTTATACTAAAACATCCCAAGTAACCGTCGGGCAGTTACACTGCTTCGAGATCAATCCACTTGGCACATTCTCCACGTTTCGACGCTCCAGATCCTTGCACGTTTGCACGTGGTAACTGCTGGAAACCGTTTTCCCTCCAAACGCTTGAATTTCAAACTGCTCCATTCTGAACCATCGAACACTTTCGTCGAGAGACATCTTCGACGAGAAACTCCTTCGATGTCGAAGGCAACCAACCTCTCCCTTGGAAGAAATCTTCTAAGTACTTTGCCATCTTTCGACGGGCATTTCGACAGACTTAGCCAGTCGAAAACATCTTTCAGCTTTAATGGTTTGGGATTAACAAAACAAAGGTGTCGAATTTAGGAGCCAACAAATTGCCCCCCAAGAATGCCTTATTTCGACTCTGAAAGAAAAAGGCATTCTTTGAAACGCCATTCGACACCTGTCTTTTCACGCTTAGTCACAAATTAACTTGTGCACTTTTTGTTGTTTTCTACCAACTATTGGCAATCCCAAGAAAACCATCATTTATCCGTACCTAGGACGTCACTTTCAGTACGGCGTGCAATACCAAACGTCATTTCAGAATTTGTCATTATGACAATTCCCAAAAACGAGGACGCACGCTGCGTCCCTCTATTTCTGCAGAACGGCTAAAACAACAGGGGGCTGCCACGCGTCCCACTAACTCCTGCAATAATTAAATGGCATTTAATGTCCTCGGTTTTGGGGATTTTCCCCCACTACTATAAATAGCAGTAAGTACCCCATTGTGGGACTTTTTACGCCATCTAGCTCTCAAACTTCTCTGTTTTCATACAACTTGTCATCTTTGCAAAAACATTTCCTCCTTCACTTCGTCTTCAACCTCAACTCTAACAATGGCATCTGCTTCCAATGCTCCTGGCGCTACTGTGCCATCTGAGAATGCTAAACCCAAGGTTTTCGTCACTGCTCCGGTAGTAACTTCTACAGGCAAACGAAGGGTTCCTGAACCCTTGGACATCGCCGTTCGCGATGCCTACTCACGCCATCTTATGATCCCGGTTGGATACTCCAACCAGATCTTTGCAATGTCTGGCCCCATGTATCCAAGTATCTCTGAGGCTATGAAGATCAAGAGCTATTTCCCTGTAGTCGAGAAACTCAAACCGGTTGCATGCGCCAAGAAAGACGCAGAAGACAATGAAGACCTTGCACATGAAAAAATCGACCTCCGCTTCTTCAACAGAGGTGTTAGGGCCTTCAGGTCCTGCCCTAGCCTTACCCCTGATTACGTTGCTTGGCTAGCAAAGATGGAGAAGCACCAAACTTCGATCTGGAAGGATATGGGGATCTTCGACCTGGTGATGCTGTCGAAGACAGGTTTGAACTATTCTCCGGAGATGCTGATAGCTTCTCTGCTGTTCTGGGACTACTCCCACTTTACTTTCCATCTTCCCTGTGGGATGCTAACCCCCACACTCTTCGACGTGGCCGCTATTACTGGCCTTCGACCCACCGGAGACTACTTCGATCCAGAAGAGATGTCGGAAGATCAAATTGGCTTCTCTGACACCAAACCAACATACACCACTTTCATCAACCATTATCACGACATGTCGACAGATGCTGTGTCGGATGTCGAACACATAGCGTTTCTAGCCCTATGGCTGACTCGCTTTGTATTTTGCTCGAAGTCTTTACAGGTGACCAAAAAGATGGTCACTCTCGCTACTCAACTGCATCATCGCCAAAACATCTGTTTGGCAGAACTGATTCTGGCTAGCCTCTATGATTCGATCAGCAATGGGGCAACTCTTCTAAAAATTATCGAGAACAGGGCCAGCTTGCTACTTGCTGGGCCTTTTTGGCTGCTCCAACTGTGGCTCAATGCCACTTTCGAATCTTTCTTGCCTAAGAAGGTTCAGATAAATGAGCAGGCTCCAGAGATAGCGAACAGACGCGTCGAAGGAACCAGGCTGGCTCTGTTGACACCTATGGAAGATGGACTGGAGTTTCAGCAAACCTTCACCAACTTCGTTCTGATGTTTGCTCGAAGGAAGGAGTTTGTTTCAACTATGGCTCCATTTGCTCGACGGCAGGTAGGCCCAGCATGGTTCACAAGGCCACATCCAAGGACGTCGAGTGGTCCTAATGTTGACGAACATACAATACTGTGGGAGGCGTTCCTCACACCAAGGATCATGCCTCTTCGATTCAGGAGCTCTAAGACTCACTTGAGTCTGATTGCATACCAACCAAACCTGGTATCTCGCCAGTTTGGTATTATCCAAACCCTACCTTCTCTGATTTTTCCACGAGAGAAGTCAATGTTGTACTTCTGCAATGATTACACCGAAGAAGCGGCCATTAAGCATATCGGAAGATATGCTGGTCGAACAGTTCTCTCGTTGTTTGACTACCAGCTCAATTTCCTTTGCTCACCATCCTTCGAGGAGTGGTGGAGAAGCTATTATGCTGAGGAGTTCTTCGACGAGAAGGACTTCATGGATGAGCTGCAGAAGTCTTTTGTCCTTGTGTTGGACAAAATAAAGAAATATAAGTTCATCCTTTTACATTACTTTGTTTTTTTTTTTACTGCTAGCCTGTTAACTTTTTTATTTGCTTTCAGTTGTTCGAAAGCCTGTAGCCAAGAAGGCTACAGAAGGCCAACAGGGAGGAGGCCCTTCAACAAAACCTCCACCGCCGGCGAAGACTACAAGCAACCAACAGGGGGAAGGCTCTTCGAAGAAGCCTTCTATATCGGTAACCAGACTTTTCATTATTTACTCCTGGCTTTCGATTTTTGACTTTCGATGCAATTATTAAATCGAATTCCCATTGGTTTTCTAGGCACCTTCGCCCAAGAAACGGCCAGCACTGGTGGTCGAATCTGGGAGCGATGAAGAAAGTGATTCTCCTCCTGCCCCCTTAAAAAGGCGAAAGTTGACGAAGGATGCTCCTGTTCCTGCTCCTGCTCCTGAAGGTCGAACCATCAGAATAAAGGTTGCTGGGAGAAAGCCTAGGCCACCTCCAGTGATCATTGAGGAGCCAACGGAGGAGGAACTAAACATTCTTCTTAACAAGCCTGTCGAAAGCGACAATTCCAGCCCTGGGGCTGAAGCTAATTTACAGGTAATCTCTTAGACCCTTTTATAACTTAGGTATAGATACCCATATTCGATTGTGTCTCTTTCGATCTCTGAAGATTTGTCTCCTTTCCTTTTTCAGGACACCACTGAAAGTTCTCCGCCAAGGACCTCTGAAACGCTGGAATCTGCTGAACTCAGCAGGCCTCAAGAAAAAGGCTTGGGAAATGACGAAGCCCATACTGAAAATGAGGCCAATGCTGAAACGGTAGAAAAACCAACAGAGGAACCTCAAACGGAGGAACAACAGCCAGAAGCGGTTCAGGTGGTGAATCTGTCAGAAGAGAATCATGAAGAAAGGGACCAAGGCAATGCTGGAGACGAAGAAAATCAAGGTGCTGCTGGCGAAGATAACCAAGGTGACGCTAGCGAAGAGCACGCTAACGAAGAGCACCAAGGTGACGCTGGTACTGCCCCAGTCCGAGTCGAAGAGCAACAAGTCGAGGCACCTAACACTCAACAGCCTCAAACCCAAGACAATGCTGTTGCAAGGGTTACCTCAACGAAGCACAGGTCAAAAGAGGACTTAGAACTCTTGAAACAAACTGACCCTGTTAGCTATCTCAACGCAATCATCGAGAGCAAGAGTTCGTCTGATGCTAGTCAGGAGATTCCTACCCTGTCGGGGAAGTCTACTGAAACCTCTCCTCTCGATGACGCTTTGGCGAAGGTTAAGGCCCAGTTCTTCAAGAAGGACTTGATGAAGGCTTTAGAGGGGGACCCCACTGCTCCATCATACTTGAAGGATGTCTTGAATGCTGTCGACTTGTTAGCTGTAGCCCCAGAAGTTTCAGGCTTGATCATGGAATTACACTCTATGATTGATCAAGTCTCAGCAGATTACAGGCGCCAAAGGGGGTTTAACAGTCAGCTTGAGGTGTTGTATGGCAAAAGCTCCTCTGCGTGGACTGCTGTCTCGGATACGACTTCTCGAATTGCGGAGTTGTCGAAACAAAAAGCATCTACGCAGGAAGAAGTCGATGCCATTGATCGAGAGAATGCTTCCTTCCGGGCACAAATCGCAGAGATAGAAGCGAAGATAAATGCCAACACTATACACAAGGAGGAACTTCTTTCGACCATCTCAGACACCGAGAGCCAAACTGAAATCAAACAAGGCCTGGAATTCACTGAGAGGGCCCAAGGCTTCGACGCTCAGATTGCCAAAATAGTGCAGGAGAACGCCTGGTGCAAGAAAAGGTTGGAGCTGCAGCAAGCCAAGTACCTTCGACTCAAGGACTCTATTTCCTTTTGATTGATTCTCTTTTGTAACCATATTTTGTAATCTATATTCGACAACATTGCCATCTTGGCTGAAATTTATAAAATTTCCATTTTGGCATTTTTATGGTTAATTTAGTCTTGTTCTTTTATTATTTTATTTTTATCTCTTGAAGTGTAGGTTTGTATTTTTTCAAATATTTACCATTTACTCTCAAGAGCCTTTTATCTCCACCTAACTCTTCGACTTCATAGGCTCCCCCAGAAAAAGTTTGGATAACTCTGAAGGGTCCTTCCCATTTGGGTGACCATTTCCCCATGCTTCGATCCCTTCGATCCATGGGAAGAATTACCTTCCAAACTAATTCTTCAGGCAAAAATACCTTAGGTTTTACCTTTTTATTATAAGAGTCTTCTACTCTTTTCTTCTGAAGCCTGAGTAGGTCGAGAGCGCGTAATCTCTCTTCGTCTAAATCCACCAGTTCGTCTAACATCATGTTCCAATAGACTTCAGAAGGAATATCATAATGCCTCTGAACCCTTGCAGATTGAAGACAAATTTCTGCTGGCAACACTGCATCATGGCCAAAAGTTAGCCTATACGGTGTTGTACCAGTGGCTTCTTTTGGGGACGTTCGACAAGCCCACAGAATCTGGTCTAACGTCTTATGCCAATTCTTTGGTTTCTTCCCCACATGTTTCTTTATCAAGCCAATCACCACTTTGTTGGCTGCTTCGACTTGACCATTCGCCTGTGCATAATAAGGCGTGGATGTTAGGAGTTTGAAACCTGTTTCCTGAGCAAATTCTTGCATCTTTCGACCAGTAAAAACTGATCCTTGATCAGTTGTTATTGTCTCAGGAATTCCATATCTAAAGATAATGTTCTTTTGAATAAATTCAATGACATTTTCCTGGTCTACATTGACTAAAGGGATAGCTTCGATCCACTTAGTAAAGTAATCAATGCCTACCAGTATGTATTTCTGACTCTTTGATGATGCTGGTCGAATCTCTCCAATGAGATCCAACGCCCATCCTCTAAAGGGCCAAGGCTTCACTATCGAGTGAAGTTCGCTTGCTGGTACATGTTGGATGCCTGTATGAACTTGACACTCTTGACAACCTTTGGCGAACTCAACACAATCTTTCAGCATAGTGGGCCAATATAGTCCTTGTCGAAACAACAACCATTTCATCTTATGGCCTGCTTGGTGAGCCCCACATGCCCCAGCATGCGTAATCGAAAGGGCTACGTATGCCTCAGTTTCACTTAAGCATTTTAGCAATATCCCTTCAGGCGTTTTCTTGAATAACTCATTACCCATGAGTACATAACTCAACGCCCTGTACTTTGTTTTTCGTTCTGTCGAAGCTCCTGGATTTTGAAGATAGTCCACAATGGGTTTCCTCCAATCTTGCTCTGACAAATTATCAATGAACGAAATCTCGAAGTTACTGTGATCAGCATATCCTAGTCTCGTCGATTCCAAGTCTGATGGTGATAGACAAGTTTCTTTTACCTTTTCTCAAACTTCGATTGCTCTTTGTAATCTCGTTTTTGAAATCTTATACCCAGATGCAATTTGTGCCAAGTCATTGGCTATTTGATTTTCGACTCTGGGTATGTGTCGAATATTGATCGTTTCAAATTTTTTCAATAAACGATTTGCTATCACAAAGTACATAATGAGATTCTCTCTTATGCATTTATATTCTTTTGTGACTTGCTTAATGACTAACTCTGAGTCTCCCATGATTTCGACTCGAGTTGCCCCCAATTCCAACAATATCTCAAGGCCAGTAATTAGAGCTTCATACTCAGCCTCATTGTTCGAACAAGAACCTGATATTTTGTACTTGAATGTTGTTGGAATTTTATCTGGAGAAATAATCAAGACTCCTACCCCTGTTCCATCTTTATGGCTGGAACCATCGAAGTAGAATTTCCAAGGCTCTATCTCCACATAATTAATATCCTCGACTTGAATTGAGTGGTCGACTATGAAGTCTGCAACCACTTGTCCTTTTACTGCCTTAAGAGGCATAAAGGTCAAGGAGTATTCAGTTAATGCTAATTCCCACTTGCCAATTCGACTGTGCAAGATAGGTTTCGACAACATATACTTGAAAACATCAAAATGAGACGAAACATACACATCAACTGGTTTTATATACTGCTTGAGTTTTGTACAAGAGAAATACAGACATAGACACAATTTTTCAACTTCACTATATCTAGTTTCTGCATCATTCAAAACTCTACTGAGATAATAAATGGGTCTTTCGACTCCATTCTCATCTTCTTGGGCTAACATACTTCCCAGAGTTTTGTCGGATGCAGCTATGTACAATCTCATACTCCTATTGCTACAAGGAGGCACCAAAATAGGTGGCTTAGTGAGGTACCCTTTGATTTTGTCGAAGGCTTCTTGTTGCTCTTGCCCCCATTCGAACCCCTCTTTATTCAGTCGAAGTAAGGGTGAAAAGGCCTGAGCTTTCCCACTTAGATTAGATATAAACCTCCTTAAGAAATTTATCTTGCCTAAGAGAGATTGCAATTCCTTCTTATTCGATGGCGCTTTCGCTTCCAGAATTGCCTTCGTCTTGTTCTGGTTGATTTCGATTCCTTTCTTGTGGACAACGAAGCCCAAGAAATCTCCAGCTTTCACGCAGAACGCACACTTCAAAGGGTTCATCTTCAGACCATGTTCTCTCATTCTTTCGAATGATTGTCGAAGGTGGTCAATATGATTCTTCCTGGAAACAGATTTTATAACAATATCATCAATATATACTTGCATAAAAGTGTTAATAAAATCATGGAAGATAGTATTCATTGCTCGCTGGTACGTTGCCCCAGCGTTTTTTAGGCCAAAAGGCATCACTACCCATTCGTAAGTGCCTAAGGCCCCAGGGCATCGAAAAGCTGTTTTCGACACATCCTCTTCAGCAATGAATATTTGATTATATCCTGAATAACCATCAAGCATACTCAGGTATTCATAGCCAGCGGCAGAATCGACTAGCATTTCCGCCACAGGCATAGGATATTCATCTTTGGGTGTAGCAGCATTCAAATCTCTGAAATCTATGCATACCCTTAACGTACCATTTTTCTTGATTACTGGTACAATGTTTGCAATCCATTCGACATACCTTGTAACACGGATGAATTTGCATTTCAGAAGTCTTTCGACCTCCGTTTTGATCTTCGACAGTATTTCTGGAGCGAAGCGCCTTGGATTTTGCTTGATTGGCTTCTTCCCAGGTTTGATTGGCAACTGAAGTTCTACCAATCCTCTGTCGAGACCAGGCATTTCGTCATAATCCCATGCAAAACAGTCTTTAAACTCTTTCAGCAATTGGATTACTTCCAACCTAAGTTCTGGATCGATTTTGGCGCTGATGTAAGTTGGCCTTTTCTCTGATCCTTCGCCTAAGTTGATTTCTTCTAAAGGGTCTTGCGCTAACATTTTAATGTTGTTCGCCAAGGGGTCCTTTTCGAAGCCCAAAGGCTCATCGTCATAGATGGCGTCGAGCCTCTGTTCCTGCATTTCTTCTGGCATGATATCAGGAGGTTTTGGATCGAAATCCTTTCCTGGGCCTACAGCAGATAATTGTTGATCATTGGCCTGTGTGGCCATGTACTTTACTTCGGCTTCGAGAGCCGTTATCATCTTGGTTTCGGCTACATAAGCCGAAATTCGCTTCAAAGATTGCTACTCAGTCATTATCACTGAATTCGCTTCCCCAACCAGTTGGTTGGATATCAGTTAACCCACTAAAGTCTATGTGGGACAAGTCTTCTCTGTCCCATTGGAAACCATGCTCAGGATGCAGGTATAGGGAACAAAAGGTGTTTGGCGCTGGCGCCATGTCGAAGTCAGGTGTTGGACATGGCCCTATGTGAGCCAAGTTCTTGTCGAAATCTGCCAAACCCAGGTGATTCACTTCGCCAAGGTAATAGCTTTGATCTGCCTCTATGTTTTCGACCATCCCATCTGGACGCCATAGCAGCAGCCTTTGGTGCATCGATGAAGGCACAACGCCAACACCATGAATCCATTCACGGCCCAACAAAAGATTGTAGTTAGGTTTGGCCGATATGACCATAAACATCGTTGGTCGAAGGATCGACCCTACTTTGATATCTAGCTGGATCACTCCCATAGTGGTCCCTATGCTGCCCTCATAGTTCGACAGGACCATGTTGTGAGGCTTAATGTCCTCGTCCCTTTTGCCAATTTTCCTTAGCATAGAGTGAGGAATAATGTTGATGGTTGCCCCACAATCCACCAATATTTTATTCACAGTAGTTTCTTCGAGTTTAGCCCTGATGAATAAAGGCTTGAGGTGATTTTTCATCGCCTCTGTAGGTGGCTCGAAGAAGCAATTTTGTTCCTCAGTAGTGCCATTGTCCATGACAAAATAGCACACTGGCCTATGTTTGGCCATTTCTTGCTCCACTTCCCAGTCACTTGCTTCGACTTCTACCTGTCGATTGAATTCTCTGGGCAGCACTGAAACTATATTCACCATTATGTCTAAAGTATCATCAGACTCAGCATCGTCTTTGTCTTCGACTTCACTTTGGTTAGGCCAAACTAGCCTGTTGGTCACTGGCTCTCTTTCTAGAGGTTTCCTTTGCTTCCTTTGAGGAACGTTCGAACTGGTTTCTGCCTTTGGTTCATTGGCAGCCTCCCTTTCAGCTTTTCGTCTCCTTTGATATCTCCTCCATTGAGATCGAGACATGGGATTTTTACCCTTGTAGTTGCTGGACACTTGTGCAACCTTAGGTGCAGCAACTTGAGGCTCTTTCTTTTGAGTCAAAGAGGAACCTCTCGGCACTTCGAAAGAATGCCATTTCTCCTCACTTGGCCTTTTCCGACCGGAGGTTTTGTACCAAGTATCTACTGGCACATTTGTCGGAGGCCTAAAAGTCAATGGCCTTTTGTCTTGGTTAGAACCTCTTCTGGGATCATGTCGAAGGTCAACATTCTCCCTTCTCTTATTCGCTGCTCTTACGCCTTGAATGTGCTCAGCAGCTTTTTTATCAAAGATCGAACTGCATCTTGGACACAGCATCACCTCTGATTTCTTTTTCTGGCATCTTTGTAGAAAATCTGCCAAGTTTTCATTTTCCCGAGGGAAAGCAGTCTTATTAGCTTGTTCTTGCCTCATGGCCTCTTCTGATGCTTTTGGGTCAGAAAGTTCTACCATGTTGATATTCATTGTATCTTTGTTAGCAAGAGTTAACTGCTTCATTTGTATCTCCAGATTCTCCGTCTGGCCTTGAACGGTGGCCAAGTGGGAACTGGGTTTTGATCCAGTTTTTTGTGCTTCAGCGGTCTCCGACTTCGGGTTTTCGACCGCTTTCTGGACAGCTTCAATTGTCTTCCTGGATAAATTTCCAGAAAAACTGCCAAAGATTGGCATGTTGATGTGGTCCTTTGAGACTTCGACCATGGTAATTCCTGGCTTCTTCGACTGGATCCTGGTTGCCTCTATCACGTTCACCTCAGAGGGTTCAGCATAGTGGGCTTCAGCCTGCAATGGATTTGAGTCGACAGCCATGGGGGATTTGTCAGCAAACTTCAATCTCCCTTCTTCGATAGCGTCTTGCACAAGATTCCTGAAAAGAAAACATTGAGAAGTTTTATGGCCCAAAAAATTATGATATTTGCAAAAACCTCTCTTCTTTCTTTGATCAAGAGGAGGCACTTTTACCCCTGGGGGTACTATCATTTGGCCATCTTTAACCAGCAAGTCGAATATTTCATCACATTTTGTGATGTCAAAACTATAAGTCTTTTTTGGGAACCTATCGTTGGTCCTTTCTGGACCACTGGGGTTTTTCCCATTTGAGGGGACTAACAGTTTACAAGAGTATGGTGGCCCTTGTTTCAGTTCTGCTAAATCGACTTCTCCTTCTTCGACAGTTAAAGTATCGTCGAAGGATTCTAGATCTTCGTCATCCATCTCAACGTACGCTATCCTCTCTCTCTTGTGAGTTTTCGTTGCCTTAGCTTTTTCAGCTTTGAGGCGTTCTACCTGTCGAACTCTATCGGCCAGTTGGGCCATGTCTCTTAGGTACTGGGTGTCTAGCTTCTTCCTAATGGAATAATCTAAACCGCCTGCGGCTATTTCGACCAACTCATGTTCTGGCACTTGTGTAAAACATCTCGCCTTGAGCAACCTAAACCTATTTAGATATTCGTCTATAGGTTCAGTGAAACGTCTCTTCACACTGGCCAGTTCTTTCAGGCTTATCTTGGTTTGCCCCATGTAGAATTGTTCATGGAACAATCTTTCCAACTGGGTCCAATGATGGATCGAATTGGGGGGGAGAGTTGTAAACCAAGTAAAAGCGTTCTTTGTTAAAGAACTTGGGAAGTACTTGATCCTTAGGTTTTCGTTATTCGAAATGTCACCCGCTTCGATCAAATATCTCGCCACATGCTCGACAGTAGATTCTGTCGTGTCCCCAGAGAACTTAGTAAATTTGGGGACTTTGCATCTAGGAGGTAAGTCCGTTTGTAACACGTATTCTGACAATGGAGATGTAAAGTTGGGCCTTCGAAAGCCCATGTTCATCCCATTCTGAGTCATGATCCTTTCAATCATGGTTGCCAGATTGTTTTCCAAACCCATGTTTTGGTATTGGATATGCTGAACCACTTCGTCAGCATTTTGGTTTCTGTTAACTAACCTTACCTCTGGGGTTATTACCCTAGGTTCCTCGACAGGTTGTTCCAATTGTGCCCTAAGGTTTTCTTCGACAGGCTGTTGAGCCTGGTTAATGGTGGTTTCTTCCTCTAAAAATATCCCCTGGTTTCCCCTTATTTGCGCCCTTTGGGGCTGTCAAAACCGGTTGGGGTACTCCAAAGAAGTCAGCCAAGCGCGCCATTTGCGCTGTCACTTGCTGATTCGATTGAGTAGTGTTTTGTATTAGAGGGTTTAGCACTGTACTCAAAGTTTGTGCCAACATTTGCACCATATCATGGTTGCTTTCGTCCATTTGTTGCCTCAAGACTGCTGTCGAGGCATTTGTAAGGCCATGGGCTACTTGGGACGTTCCTCCTAAGAGTTGGGTCCTATTTCTATTCGCCATGCCTACTCCAGAGCCTTGGAGTGGCGAAGAGGCACTCACTAAAGGGTCTGAAAAAGTGGACGCAGCATTCGTCAGGCTTGCCACTTCAGAAGTTGGCATACCATAGAATGGAATAAATCCTGGGGGAACCAAAGGCCTTGTGCCTAAATTTCCCCTTGGTGGGGGAGTTCCCAAAGGCATCCTGGGGCCTGTTAACGAAGGTATTGGCCCCGTGGTTGTGACCGATATTGCTGGTGTCGAACCAACATTTGTCGCTTCACTTACGGTCGTACTAACCGTTGCTCCCACATTCGTTTGTGGGATTTCGTTATTGTTTGGCGGATTCGCCATCTCTTCCCTTCTTCTGGCAGTATTGTTATCGTTAGTGTATATTCTACCACTTCTCAATAACATACAACTCGCAAAGATGAGATTATTTTCAACAATCAACACACAGTCCCACCGGGTGTGCCAATTTGTTTACCTTGGGATTTGGTAAACAATCGCTGATCCTCCAAATGGTTACTTATTTGGTTACTCGCAGGATCGATCAGATTGATCCTAGGACATAGGTTGATTTTGAAGTTTTGATTAAATTGGATAAGGCTTTAAATAAAGAGATTTCAAGTAAATTGCATGAAGAAAGGACTTGGTAAAATAAACAAGGCTTAAAGTAAAAGGCTTCGACAGGAATGTAAAGAGGAAAGCAAGTAAATTTCTGGAAAAGTAAATGACTTTGATTAATAAAATTGGTGTTTCACACATACATTTCTCAACAATTCTTTCTCACACGCTGGGTACTCGAATCTATATGAGTGACTTTGTATAGAATTGTGAACACACGCGAGAAACTACATGACTACTATTATTTATACTAAAACATCCCAAGTAACCGTCGGGCAGTTACACTGCTTCGAGATCAATCCACTTGGCACATTCTCCACGTTTCGACGCTCCAGATCCTTGCACGTTTGCACGTGGTAACTGCTGGAAACCGTTTTCCCTCCAAACGCTTGAATTTCAAACTGCTCCATTCTGAACCATCGAACACTTTCGTCGAGAGACATCTTCGACGAGAAACTCCTTCGATGTCGAAGGCAACCAACCTCTCCCTTGGAAGAAATCTTCTAAGTACTTTGCCATCTTTCGACGGGCATTTCGACAGACTTAGCCAGTCGAAAACATCTTTCAGCTTTAATGGTTTGGTATTAACAAAACAAAGGTGTCGAATTTAAGAGCCAACAGGTACGCATCCTCTTTGGTGCGATGTAGGCATTCAAGCTCCACTCTTCATGAAGTTGCTTAGTGAGTTCAAAAACCTTCTTCTTGTTGGTGTAGAATTGGGATTCGAAAGTGTCTCGCTCCCCCTTAAGCTGCATCCAATCCCTTTGTAAGTCTTCAAGAGAAGTGGGCATATCAGGATGCAGGATAGTGTATGGAACATCTCCTTCCACAACAGGCTCTATGATTACCGGGAGAATGGAGGGGTAAGGCATCATAAGACTTTGAGCACGAGCTCGTACCTATTTGAGGTAAGGCTCAAGAGGGATGGAATTCTTATGCCCCAATGTCTTGCTATCTACCTTGTTCAACATCCTCCAAGCTCGGATAAATCTTTGGCGATGACCTTGATCATCATTCTCGTAGTCAAATACCAAACCTTGAATGAGCATCTCATGTGGGCCATCCCTTCGAGCGTAACCAAATTGTCTTAAGGCTAAGCAGGGGTTGTAGGTGATACCTCCCCTAATGCCAAGTAAAGGGACATTAGGGAATTCTCCACAACTGTCGACAATAGTAACATTCTCTATAGATCGGGAACACCAATGAATGTCTGAATGTTTAAGCGTCATCAACTTATGTGACCACCTTGAACCTTGCTCGTTCTTCAATACAAATTGGGGAAGATGTGAAATAAACCATCTTTCCAAGAGAGGAGTACAACATATAAGGACACCTCTTTTCCTCATGGTGCGAGTGTGAAAGGAATGTAAGATGTCCCATAGCAAAGTAGGCACCGGGCTACGAGACATGAAGATTTTGACGGTGTTCATATCTATGAGTTCGTCAGGATTTGGAAACAAAACCATCCCATGGAGAGACACAATTTCCTCAAAAGCTTGCAAATCCAAAGAGTTCCAACATTTTTGGGCTTTCTCAAACAAGAACTTTGCTAGTAAACCCTTCACACCACTCCTTGTTTCCCAATTAGTTGTGATATCAAATGGTTGCAAGTGTAGAGCTTGAGCAATCTCTTCTGGCTTTGGATCTCTTTCCGTACCGTTGAAAGGTAGTTGATTGAGAATGAGAGTCCTCAAGAGTTGGGAGAATTCTTCCAAAGTTGGCACAAGTTGATAATCGAGAAATGTGAAGCAATGGTGTAAAGGATCAAAGAACTGAAAGAGCACCTTCATCATGTCTTCATCAGTGTTGGAGGTAACCAAGTTTAGTAGGCGACCATGTCTTTCGGTGAATGGAGAGTTCTCAGGAATCCTTGATGCTAGCTCTTTAAGTTGAGGAGGAATCCTTACAAGATTGACTTGAATGTTTTTACTGCGAATAGAATCCATGTCCTACAAAACACAAAAAAGATAAATCCCAAGATCCTTGGAATGGTTAGTGAATGAGTATGATGTTATGATGTTTATGATGTTATGTACAAGTAAATATACACAAACAAAGCAAACAAGTCCTTAGGTTTAGGCTTGCTTGGAGTCTCATAGGTAAGTACCCTTTTGAAGTTTAGTTGGCTCAAACCTGTCCTAGTAATAGTAACCGGGTTCTAAAGGGCTCAATATCACTGATTTGTTTCTTTGGTCATTGTTTCAGCACAAGCCTCTTAAATGGCGATCGAAACATCCCAAAAAAGCAAACCTTAATGAGTGTAGTATCGAGTATCTACCAACTTCGGACTGCACCAAAGCCGGTCATCTCACTACGTCCTAATGGCCAAGTTGGTCACGTAAAGGTTCTAAAAGTTCATTAGTGCTTCATGACATTACTCAGCGGCCCCGTATTCTCCTTGACTACTCAAGGGCTACCGGTACCCATAAATATGTCGCACTAACGTAGCTATTGCTTAGACCATGTCGGTATACCCCGTACAGTTTCCACAATGTATTGCTACTTACCTATAAGGTATCCAAAATCCGGGTAGAGGATTCAAGCCCAAACAAAGAACCATAATGTAAAGCATACAAGTCAAACAAAGAAAGCAAGTAAATGTGATCTAACCCTAAGGTAACCCCACTTTTGGAATTTTCCCCAACAGAGTCGTCAGTTCTGTAATACGGTGGGAGAACTGACTTGGGTGTTTTGCGTTTGATTGCAAATATTGCGGTTAGCAAGAGTCGCTGCCGACTTTTCTTTTATCCAAAAGGAAAGGTAAAAAAGCACAGGAAATACCTTTGAGATTATTTCTTGAGTTCGGGGGGTAGATTATGAAAAGGGAAGGGATTAGCACCCTTTTCATCCATGGTTTTCCATGGGCTCTTAGTTACTTGCTAGATCACTTGCTTTTGTTTGAAATTGTGTTTTGTGTGGTTTTTGAAAGTATTTTTGAAAAGAGGCCATTGTTTAGGCAAACTTTGTAATGATTCCCGTTCGTAAGAATGTATACAAAGTATTTTATCTTTTGAAAATGTTTTCAAGTTTTGGAAGATGTTTTGAAAGTGTTGGTGTTTGTTTTTGAAAATAGCAAGGATGTTTTTGTTTTGAAATGGAGCAAGTAACTAGGAACATTCTACCTACTCAAAATTCTTTCATGTTTATTTCCTTTTTCCTTTGACATTGTTATCTTACCATTGATTTGATAAGTAACCCTATCTTTGGATGTAAATGGGACGGGCGTGGGTCATCGTATAACCATGATTAGCAATGTTGCAAGGTATCTTAGCATTTTTCTTTAGGGACTAAGATCATTTTGAAAGGAAACTTTTGATAGCGTCATCGAGGGACTATGATCTTGTATTTATCTTGTCTTTGCTAAGATACCTTACATGCGTAATATGGTCATTTTTGTAAAGTAACCAAGTGGATTTACCCTAGGGGTGCTTGTGTGCAAGTGTATTGATTTTCATGCTTGGTTTTTGTCTTGAATTAGGGTTTGCTACTTGTTGATTTTATCTTTCCATACAAACCCTAATTACTAGCATTTATATAAAGCGATAAATTACGAAATTTAAAATTACTACGCTATTACAATACTCATGGGAGGGGGGGGGGGGTGTACAAATTTACAAATGGGGATTGCAAGAAAATTAAACCTAATTACCTATTACAACCATATTGAATATTGTACAAAATTGAAAATAAACTGCAAGAATATAAATGAAAAAAGAAAAGATTTTTTGTTGTTTTTCTGAAAGGGGTTTTATCCTAATTAAGTGAGATGATTAATGAAAAATAAACAAAATTTAAACTTAAATTAATTAAGAAGGAAATTAAGTTAAAAAATGTATTTTAGGTTTTTTTGTGAAAAGGTTTTAACTTAATAAAAATAATATGAAAATTAATTAATTAAAATAAACCTAAGTTCTAAATTAATTTTCAATAAAAAGAAAATAAAATAATAATTAAGCCTAAGTCTAAATATTAATTATTTAAGAAAAAGAAATTAATTTGTTTAAGAAAATGTTTGTAGTCATTTTGTTTTATGGAGAAAATAAAATATATAAGTGTAAATAATAAAAGTATTTTTTGGATTTTTATTAATAAAAAAAATAATAATATTAATAATAATAGATAATAAAAATATTTTAAAAAATAAAATATAATGAAAAAAAATGAAATAATTAAAGAAAAATGGGCTAGGGGGTGCTGAAGTAAATCAAGGTTAGTGAAAAGAAAAAAAACAAGAGGCCCAAATGGAAAGCCCAGGCGCTGCAAAAAAACTCAAAAATGTCAAAAAAATAGTGAAAAAAAATGCAAAAGGTCACGCTGGGGCTTGAACCCAGGACCTAAGGGTGACAGGCGCGTGCTTTAACCACTGGGGTGGTGATACATCTGTTAACTTGTGTGAAAGGATAAATACATAACACAAAATACGCCCTGATTACACTTCATCTTCAACCTCCAGCCAAAGGATCTGTAACTTGCTCATTTCTCAACCATTTGCAAAAATATAAACATGAAAATTGCTCCATTTTGTCACACGAATCCAACCATATAAATATCATAAGCTATAAATAAAAGATGAATAAGAATTTCTAAAAGTACCAAATTCAGACCTAAATATTTCAGAAAGTTCAAACTCAAAATTCTCCTAGCTCAATCAAAATAAATGAAATCTATGGACATGTATAGTTTCAGGGCAATGATGTCTATATTTTATCTTCACAAATGCAAGCCTAACAATGCTTGAATATAAAGATAGAAGTTCAAGAAAAATACCTCAAAACTGGAAATCGTGAAATGGATTTGAGCTTTTCTCAGGCAGTGGTGATAATCAGGCTAGCTTCCTCAAGTCCCCAGGAAGCTAATGCAATGGTTTGCTTGAGCAATGGATGGCTAGAATGGTCTGGAGAAGTCAAGTTTTAGACCTCTGTTTTTGGTTATGGAGGATGATGAATATGAAGTTACAGTTTCAAACTAAGGACATGGATGGACTATATTTGATGTATGGAAGCTTTAGGAAGGAATTTGAGGGAAAACGCACGAGGGAAATGAGAGATACAAGTTTGAGGTTAGAATTGTGTATCAATGGATTTTTTTGTGCAATTTCTAGCTAGAGGGAATTTGGGAGTGTTTCAGGGTGCTAAAACTCGTGTCTTAGCTCACAAATAGTGACTCTATTTATAAGCAACAAGTTTGGAGACCTCTTGTTGATCAGGATTCAAAATCACAAGTTTATGCATAACATGTGATTTTTGAGAAATTCAAGTTTCAAAGCCTTGTGTACTTGATAAGATAGAGTGGTTATGCTTTAAACAAGCTTGCTTCTGACTTCGTGGATGGAGTGTGATTAGAGGGAATAAGTTAGAGGCTCAAGAATGGACTTTATGCAAAAAGTTTGCTTTACAAGAATGGCAATGTTAACTTTGTGCCATTAATGGAAATGCAACTTGGATAATAGCTCAATTGCTTGGATCAAAACTCTAACAGCTGTGTAAACTTTTAATTATGTAGTAAAAAACAAGTTTGAGGCCTGCAAAGCAAAGATTATGCATCCTAGCATGGGTTTGGTTCATGTGTTCATCAAAAAATGACTTGTAATTCAAGTTTGAAAATCCTAACTTCCTCTCTTCGATTCTCCCTACTCAAGAATGATCTCAAGGAGTTCTTGGACATTTTAGAAAGCTTGTAATGTTCTCTAAAACCACTCTTTGAATCACTTTTGTAAATTCCCCTTGGAACTATATGAAAAAGTGCCATGAAGTTAGGTCAAAATCCTGACCAAAACTAGGGCAAAATTTCACTAAGTGTTCAATTTCATGACCATGACTTTATGAATTAATAACTTGAGATCCAATATTTTTTAGAAGAAGTTGTGTAAAGAAATATTGTAGATATCATGGATATCTACAACTTTCATGTTGAAAGTTTCTTTTGAATCATCTTGCATCATGGTAAAAAATTGGCTCAAAGTTATGAAAAACATGAAGTTTTAAACACTTAGAAAAAATTTTAAGTTAGAAAACTTTGACTTTTCAAAAATGAATTCTTGAATTTTTTATTTTTTGATGAATAAGTTTCATATTTTGACATGTTTTGATGAATTGTGATCTTTGACATTGGATTTTGACCAAAGAGTCAAAGTTTCACTTTTCAGTGTACAATTGACTTTTGATCAGTTGACTGAAAATTCACTGTCAATCCAATTGATCTTGAGCAATGTTTTGGGTCATGCCATTAGGTCAAAATGATGAAATTGCCTTTCCTCAATCAAAACCCTAATTTTGACCATTTTGCCCTTTTGATGATTTGATCAAATTTCTTGAGGAATTGAGGTCCAAACTTGATCAAATGATAAATATGAGTTTATAATGTTGATGTGGATCAAAAATTATGAAGTTTGACTGTAAATTGGCCACATTTGACTTTTTCCCCAATACAGTTGATTTTTAGGTCAACTGCTCAGTTGACTGAGTAAAAAATGTGATCCAAGGCTTGAAACTTGACATGAGTAATATTGGGGGTCCATAATGATCCATGAAAGTCACACGAGGCATTGAAAGCTCAATTACCCTTGTGCAATCTCAAACCCTAATTTTGGTCATCAGTGCTTAAGGAGGTGTCTTGAGTTGATCAACCCTAGTACAGTCTTGAACCAAGAGAGATCTTTGTGAGAAAATATTTGATAAATGAGAGGGAAAATTTTGGGGTACAACAAAAGGTCCTGTCAAAGTTCCCATGAAGATGTCAATCATCTCTCTATCAGTTAAAGAGGGTTGCACCCTATTAGCCAGATGTCTACACCTTTGGGTGTATCCTTTGAAGCTCTCGTTGGAACACATGGTCATGTTCTGCAATTGCACACGAGTTGGTGCAAGATCAGCGTTGTACTGGTACTGCTTGTAGAAAGAAGCAGCTAAATCCTCCCAGGTGAGGATGCAAGAACTCTCCAATTGATAGAACCATTCAAGTTGAGTCCCTACCATGCTCTCTTGGAAGAAATGGATCCAAAGCTTTAGATCAGTTGCGTATTGTTGAATCTTGCAGGCATAATACTTTAAGTGCATCTTAGGGAAAGAGACTCCATCGTATAGGGCAAAAGCATGGATTTTGAACTTTGGAGGGATGACCACCCCAGAAACCTAACCCATGTCTCCTAAATCCAAGCCAATATCTGTTGAATCTCCATAGCATTGAAGCGATCCTCCAACTGTTTGTACTTGTCATCAGTGCGAGGATATTGTTCCTCAGAGTAGTCAGCTTCGAGTTCATCAATCTCCAAACTGTTGTCTTCTTCATGACTATCCCCCATGTTGGATGGAGTTGTAAGATCTAGAGCCCCCTTGATTGGTCCTTTAGGTCTTCTTCCCAAGTTCAGGACGCCTACTGACTTCTTGGACCTTTTCTTCTTGTCTTTGAGAAGGATAGTATTCAGGTCCTCTTACCCCTTAGCCAAAGCAAGAAACATTTGTTGGAATTGAGCGTTTTGAGCTTAGATATCTTTCACTGTTTGTTCCATATCCATCTTACTGAAATAAGTAGTAGGAAGATAAGGAGGCCTATATGGGAGAAACCTGTCATGATATGATACATGATATGTGGATGCATCTTTTCAAGGATCTCGCGGGGTAAATGTTAGTAGTCACTTACAGCTTTAATTGGAGAACTTCGTATCGGTGGATGTCCTTCCACGAGAATTAAGCTCACTGTTGTACCCCAAAATTTTCCCTCCCATATTTCTCAAAACATTGCAAGAAAAATCTCCAAGTTGCTCAAGTTAGTCCAAGAGTTGGTCAGACAAGCTCTCTCCTAAGGCAGTCTTCCCCAAACTAGGGTTTCACATTGCATCCAGATCCTTGAGTCCAAGTGACCCCAAGTGCTCACCAATGTCTTAATATGTTCTCAAGATCATCCATGTCAAATTTCAAGCCTTGCAGAGGAAGTTTGCTCAGTCAATTGCTCAAAGGTCCAAAAATCGACTATGCTAGGGCAAAAGTCAACTGTGACCCAAATACAGTCAAACTTAAAGATATTTTGTCAACATTCTCATTTTAAAGGATATTTCATCATTTGATCAAGGGTTGATCATGATTCATCAAGGATTGATCACAATTCATCAAGATTCAAAAGTTGCTAAATTAGGGTTTTGTAGGAAAAGTCAACTCAACTTTGACCAAGCATAACTTTCTCATATGTTATGAGAAATGACCCATCAAAAGCTCATTTTGAATAGAATGAAATTCCTTACAATCCATATTCATACCCCAAGATCAAAAAATGCACTCACAAGAAGTTGTGAATTTGGACATTATAGGTCATTTTGAAAAGTCAACAAAAACACCTTTTTTGTCAAAGCTTCTAACTTGAGAATGGAATATCAAATTGAGATGAGACAAAAAGGGTTGGTTAGAGGACATCTCAAGATTTCTAAAAAGTCCAAGAACACCTCCAAAGAGTCAAAATTGATGAAGTTATGCATTATTGAAGTTGGACTTTTTTGCAAAATTGCCAAAAGTCAACTATCCCCAAAACTTCAAATTTTGCCAAATGGGCCCATTCTTTTTCACTTGTTTTGAGTTTGCATTATTGCCCACGTGCTCCAGCTTTGGCCATGTGTCCATATCTTATTTTTATTATTTAATTTGATTTTTATTTGAATTAATTCATTTTAAATCAAATAAAATCACATAAAATCACATAAAATCAAAAAAATTGAAAGCTAAAGATCTTGTGATCATTTCAGGCTCCAATTACAGCTAGCTTTGCAATCAAACTCCTATCAAGGTCATTATGCACAAGGAGATTGGATTTAGGCCATGTTTGGAAAGTTTTAATGGAGGATAAAATCAAATCTCAAAATCATTGATAGAGGGAGATTTGAACAACAAATGCTACCCTAATGTATTGTACAATACATAAGCAAGCGAAACACGCAAGAATCAGGGTTGAAGATCAATTGGAGAGGCAGAACCAAACTTGCAAAAACAAAGAAAAAGTGTGGGATCAAAATCAATGTTAGAGGTCGTTTCAGAGCTTGGCAAGTATCCCAATCGCTTCCTGGAAACCCTCACAAGCTAACCCGATCCAAACCACGTATTTTCAAGCTTCCTAAAGCGCTGTAAGTCTCTCACGGATCCGCCCCATTCTTGATTTCGATTTGCATTATACTTGCATCTATAACAAAAACTAATTGCATATTTGTAATCCTCACATCATTTACAAGCTTTTGGCATCATTTGATTTTGTTTATCTGACCTGTAGAAAGATCCACCATTATTAGGGTTTTGTTCTTGTTTTTGGGTTTTTTCGCTTCAGGTACAATTAGCCCACATGATGGCCATGGTTATGATCAGAAGAGGATGACGAGTTCAACCATGGCCTTATAAATCATTTTCATGGCCTGAGGAAGATTTTGGAATGAAGCTACGCTTTTAGCTGCGGATAAAAATCTGCAGGTAAAAGTTACAGTTTTGAAGGACAGGGACAAAGACGTGTCGTCCACCCATTTTCCCGTTCAAAATTACGCACGCGTTTTTTTATTTTTGCTGGCCATTGATCTTTTTCTATATATTATTATTACATTATATTATTATAACAAACAAACACCAGCGCTCCAGTGGCAGCCACGTTGGCCTTAAGGCGTTCAAAGGCTGGAGGTCAGGGGTTCGATCCCTGCCTCCAGCACTTGTTGTTTTTCCATTTTCTTTCAGGCGATCATGTGCGCGCATAGGCCAGATTTCCATCATACTCCCTCACTCTTCAACATGCCAGATGGCCAAATGGCCAAATCTGGTGGTCAGTGTTGGAGGTCCACCAAAGAGCCAGGTCAACGCATATGCAGCAAATCAAGAAAGTCCAAACAGATCAGCTTCAAATGGGCCAAGAAAATTGCTTTTGACACCTCCAATGAATCAGGCCCAAATTCTCTTTCTCTTATATTTTCTTTTTATTAATTTAATTTCTTTATTTTATTTAATTAATTTATTAACCAATAACAAATTTTCTTTTTTTTTTTATCAAAAATCATAAAAATACTTTTTTTATCCAATAAAATTTTAGAACTTTTATTTTTTATTAATAAATACTAACTAATTAATTAGGTTTAGTTCTAGAACAACTTTAATTTGCTTTGTAAATAAATAAAATTAATTAGAGTTCATTAGGTTTTAATTCATTTAATTATTTTTATTTTCTTTCTTAAAATATCAAAAACTCCAAAAAAAATGTCATTAATTATTTTTCATTAATTAATTTATTTAATAATTAATTTAGTACTTAATTTTAGGATTAATTTCTTTTCTTAAATAAAAACAACAAAAAAACATTTTCTTTTAAAAAGGGTCAAAACCCTAATTCGCATTCGATTTAATTTCTCGCGCACTTTATTTATTTTTATCCATATTGATGTACCTGCTTCCGATATGTAATAGATAATTAGGACCATTTATTTATTTTACCACTTTATTTTATTTTCAAAGGGTTGCTTTTCGCGATGTAAATATCCGACGCCTTGTAATTTAATTTCCACATTTTAAATTCTGCTAATTACAACTGTTAGATGTTTGATAATAGGGTTTGCATGACAAGAATGAATGCTTAATCTTAAAATCAAATTAGATCACCCTTAACATGTGCAAAGATAAAAATAAATGAAAACAACACACTCGCACATGCGCACTCTTAGGGTACACCCCACTTGGTTGCCTTCGTACACGGTCATTGAGTATAGGTCACTTTAGAGGTTGCCCTCTTGTCTAAAAGATCATAGTCGCCTCGAAACGGTTGCCTCGGATATTGTTGCCTCAAACAAATGATCTAAGACATTAGCGTTATCGCTAAGGCGTCCTAACATTGCTTTAGTGACCGTATGTCCCTCATTCGAATTGACCCTCAAACTCCAACGACGGTGGTACCTACTCACTAATAGTGGGATAACATTGTCTAAAGGAAATTAGCACAAAACAATTCTTTTTTCGAGTAGGTAGATTAGTTCTTAGATACTTGCTCATCCAAAACAAAACTTTTTCACACTTACACTCCTTTTCAAAACAAAGTTTTCAAAACACTTCATTACACTCTTGAGGACAGAAGCAAGAGTTAAATCGAAGTTAAAACAAAAACTTTTCAAAACCCACAAGCACAAAGAAAACATTTTGAAAATGATGAGCAAGTACCTAAGAGCCCGTGGATAACCACGGATAGAAAGGGTGCTAATACCTTCCCTTTCTATAATCTATCCCCCGTACTCAGAAAATCTCGAAAAAGGAATTTTCTGTGCTTTTTTCCTTTCCTTGTTGGATAAAATAAAAATCGGTGGTGACTCTTGCTTACCGCGACATTTTGCGAAAAGAAATGCAAAACACAAACCAGTATTCCAAAAACAGTCAGTTCTTCCACCGTATCACAGAACTGGCGACTCTGCTGGGGAGAATAAGTGGGGTGTACCTTAGGAATAGTTTATCGTAATGTTTTCAATTGCTTGATTTATATGCTTTATCTTTGTGGGTTTGAATCGGAGTTACTATAGATCCTAACTCGGATCTGGGGGGTGCCTTTTAGGTAAGTAGAAATAGACTGTGAGGGAACTGTACAGCGTAGACCGATACGGTTGAAGCAGTAGCTACGTTGGTGTGGCACTTTAGTTTGTACCAATATCCCTTGTGGTGGAACAAGGAGAATATGGGTCTTCTAAGGGGTCATTAAGCACCAACTGACCTTAGAACCTATAATTGACCAACTTGGCCATAGAAAAGTAGCAGTATGCTACACTCATTGAGACCAAACTCTCGCGATGATTCTGGCCGCAAGAAAAGGTTGCCAAACTGGAATTATGACCGATCGAGGGTGGTCAGTGATATTGAGAACCTCTCGAACCCGATTACTATTACTAGGACAGGTTTGAACCAACTAAACTAAAAGAGGGTAATACCTAAACTCCTTGCCAGCTTGAAATCTAAGGGCTATCTGTGTGACTTATTTTCCCTTACCATGTTTGCTATATGTGAATACTTGTGGTGTGTTTCTATCATGACATCATGCATCATGACATTGCATGCATCATGCATTAGACTAACCCATTTCAAAGACAAAGGGGATTCATCTTTGTTCTGTTTTGTAGGTCATGGCACCTATGCGTAGAAACACTATTCGGATCAACTTTGTACAAATTCCTACTCAGCTTAAAGATTTGGTTGCAAAGGTCCTAGATACTTCCTCCTTTATCAGAAGACATGGTCACCTCCTTGGTTTGGTCACTTCCAGATTGAATGAACAGATGATGAGTGTTTTGTGCCAGTTCTTCGATCCATTATACCACTGCTTCACTTTCCCAGACTATCAGTTGGTCCCCACCCTGGAGGAGTTCTCTGATCTACTTGGTATTTCTATTCTAGAGCAGACGCCATTTACAGGTTGGGAGAAAATCCTTAGGCTAGAAGAGATTACTTCAGCCCTCCATCTGACAAAGGCTGAGGTAATGTCTAACTGGGAGACTCGAAGTGGGACAAAAGGCTTCTTGGCTAAATTCTTGGTTGATCGGGCTAATCAGTTTTGGGACAATTTGGATTTTCAAGCATTCGAGGATATCCTGGATCTTCTCATTTATGGTTTGGTGTTGTTTCCTAACTCAGATTCTTTCGTCGACGTGAATGCAGTGAAGATTTTCATGTCCCGTAATCCGGTGCCCACTCTCTTGGGTGACATTCTGCACTCTCTTTATGCACGTACTGCTCGGAAACGGGGAACCCTTATGTGTTGTGCACCATTGCTGGCGAGGTGGTTTATTTATCACCTCCCCAAATCTGTTTTGAAGAACAAGGAAGGAATGGGTTGGGCCTACAAAATTATTTCTCTTTCTCACACTGACATTATTTGGAGCACTAAGGACATGGAAGAAGTGGCTATTATTGATCGCTGTGGGGAGTACCCCAATGTTCCACTAATTGGAATTCGAGGAGGGATTACCTATAATCCTTGTTTAGCCTTACGTCAATTTGGGAGAGCTAGGAGGGACGGACCTCATGAGTTTCTGATGCCAAGCATTGTCTTTGACTTCCAAGGGGATAGTGATGAGCATCGCCGCAGGTTCATACGAGCTTGGGACAAGGTGCATCGGTCTGATCCACATGAGTTAGGGATAAAGACCTCTCTTCCGATGGAGCCGTATCTCTGATGGGTTCGAATCCGTGCCCAAAAGCTGGGAATGCCGTACGAAGCTGTCTTACCGGTAATTGTAGAGAATGCTGATGAAGAAGGGGTTTCACCTACCATTCTCCACCCACACATGCCTACTGACATTGGGGAATTAAAGAGGTCATGGATGCAGCTAAGAGAGGAACGAGATACTTACAGAGAAAAGTATCACGAGAAGGAGCGAAAGATCCTAAAGCTTACAAGACAGTTGGAGAATGAGAAGGTCCTCAATGACTATGTCAGCACAGGAGGAAAGCGACCATGGGAACGCTGATGTCTTTTTCTTATTTCTAGTTTTGATTTACTTTTCAGTATTTCTTTTTGTAACGCCTTAAGGGAATTTGTCAAACATTATTTCAAATTTATCTAATAAAAGTGTGTTTCATTTTGGTTTACGAATTTGAATCTCTCGACGTCTTTGAAATCATATCATACGCATTTCATTCCATGCACCTCATTACATGTACCCTTACAGGTTTCTCATCTTCTTTGTTGTTTATTTCAGCATCATGTCTTCTGAAGCATCAATTGAACAAGCCATCAAGGCTCTGCAATCTCAAAACACCCAGTTCCAAGAAATGTTCATGAACTTGGCTAAGGGTCAGCAAGATCTGAAGACTCTTATCTTGAAGGATAAGAAGAAGAAGAAGAAGACGGTCCTACTGAATATGGTTCACAGATTCGGAAACAATTTGAGAGAAGAGGTTTATTTGACTCACTCATCTGGAGGGGGAGAGAATCAGGAAGAAAGGAGGGCTCCTAGACCTGTGGTTTCTGACAACGAGACTGACTTTGACGAAGATCAGTATCCTCCGGCTGAGGATAGGTATAAACAGCTTGAAGACCGGTTAAGTGCGATGGAGATCCAGAAGGTACCTGGATTGGACTTTGGTGATTTGGGTTTGTCATATGGGGTGGTGATTCCCCACAAGTTTAAAGCACCAATCTTTTCTAAATACGACGAGGTCTCCTGCCCAAAGCTACACCTCCGTTCGTATGTTAGAAAGATCCAGCCATACACTGCTGATAAGAACCTCTGGATCCACTTCTTTCAAGATAGTCTTTCAGGGACTCAACTTGAATGGTTTTACCAGCTGGAGGGAGCTAGTATCCGTAATTGGGAAGACCTTGCTGCTGCTTTTTACAAGCAGTACCAATACAATGCCGACCTTGCTCCCACGCGTAACCAACTTCAGGGTATGTCTATGGGTGCGAGCGAAGGTTTCAAAGACTATGCTCAGAAATGGAGGGACCTTGTTGGAAGAGTACAACCCCCGCTGGCTAACAGGGAGTTAGTGGATATGTTTCTGGGGACCTTGTCTGGTCCGTATTTCAACCATCTGATTGGAAGTTCATCGTCCGGGTTTACTGAGCTGATTATGATCGGGGAAAGAGTTGAAGCCGGTATTAAGAGCGGCAAGATATAGAAGGGTGCTTCATCAGGTACCGAGAAGAAGCCTTTTAAGAAGGAATCCAGCGTTGTTTACAGCTCAAAGAGCCATAATAGACCTGAGCGCCGCCAAGCAGTCAATGCGGTTGTTATATCAAGACCTGCTGCTGTCTCACAATGCAACAATCAGCCAAGAGCCGAGAGGTCGCGAAGACAATTCGCTCAGCTCCATATGACCCTGTCTCAGATTCTGCCACAGTTGTTAAAGACCAACTTGGTGATTCCGAAGGAAGCCCTGAAGAATCCCAATACAACATCACCGCTGTACAATCCGAACGTCCGCTGTGCTTTTCATTCTGATAGCCCGGGGAATGATACAAATGATTGCTGGGTCCTGAAGAATGAAGTGTAGGACTTGATTGATGCTAAGGAGATTGAGTTCGAAGCACCGGAGAAGCCTAATGTTATAACGGAACCTATGCCCAAACATGACGCGGGAGTGAATGATATTGGGGATGATGAAGAAGAGTTTGATATTGACAGCTGGATATACCCGACTGCTGATGGTGGACTAAGCTATTGGACGATAAAGGATTCTATGCCCGTTTCTGTTATTACCCAGTAATGAGACTTTTGTTTTGAGTTTGTAACAGACAATTTTTAAACTTTATGGCCCGGTGCCTTACCCGAGACACCGTGGCTTTGTTTGTGAGGGCTTGATATTTGTCATCTCCATATATCATTAATAAAAGCATTGGACGTTTTCTTGCATTTCAAATTTTGCGCTCCTTGTTTTTCTTTTTCTATCTTGCAAAACAGCTATTTTACACACACTCACATATACAGGTCTACATCCACTCTGGATCCCACTCATAACGACTCTGCTACTTCCGGTTATGACTTCGAAAGTCCGATCAACTTAACCGAAGAATAAGGTGAAGATGATTGCGAAGTGCCTGGTGAACTTGCTAGACTGTTACTTCAGGAAGAGAGGGCCATACAACCGCATGAAGAGCCAGTGGAGACAATAAATCTGGGTACAGAGGTAGACAAGAAAGAGGTCAAGATCAGTGTAAATCTGGAGTCTAGTGTTAAGAAACGGCTGATTCAGATGCAGCGTGACTACGTTGAGATCTTTGCCTGGTCTTATGAAGATATGTCCGGTTTGGATACCGATATCGTGGTTCACCGCCTGCCTACCAAGGAAGACTGTCCTCCAGTGAAACAGAAAGTTCGCCGAATGCGCCCAGAGATGTCTGAGAAAATCAAGGCTGAGGTTATGAAACATTTTGATGCCGGTTTTCTAGCAGTTACTTCTTACCCGCAGTGGGTTGCCAACGTGGTTCCGGTGCCGAAGAAGGATGGTAAAGTTCGAATGTGTGTTGACTATAGGGATCTGAACAGGGCGAGTCCCAAGGATGATTTCCCTCTGCCTCATATCGACGTTCTGGTTGACAACACCGCTCAGCATAAGGTTTTCTCCTTCATGGATGGTTTCTCCGGTTATAATCAGATTAAGATGACTCCCGAAGACATGGAGAAGACAACCTTTGTTACTCAATGGGGTACCTTTTGCTATCAAGTCATGCCTTTTGGATTGAAGAATACTGGGGCAACGTATCAGCGCGCCATGGTCGCCTTGTTCCATGACATGATCCATCATGAGATTGAGGTATACGTTGACGATCTGATTGCGAGGTCCCAAACTGAGGAAGAACACCTTGACCACCTTCAGAAGTTATTTGACAGGTTGAAGTTGTACAAGCTAAGGTTAAACCTGAACAAGTGCACCTTCGGGGTGAGGTCTGGTAAGCTGCTGGGTTTCGTCGTAAGTGATAAAGGTATTCAGGTGGATCCCGCAAAGGTGAAAGCTATACAGGAAATGCCAGCTCCCCGAACAGAAAAAGAAGTCAGAGGCTTTCTGGGACGTCTGAACTATATTGCCCGATTCATCTCACACCTGACTGCTACTTGTGAGCCGATCTTCAAGCTTCTGAAGAAAGATCAAGTGGTAAGATGGAACGATGAATGTCAGGCCGCTTTCGAAAGGATCAAAGAATATCTCCAAGAGCCACCTATTCTGATGCCTCCAGTTGAAGGGAGACCTTTGATTTTATACTTGACAATACTCTATAATTCAATGGGGTGTGTGCTGGGTCAGCATGACGAGTCTGGCCGAAAAGAGCATGCTATTTATTACCTTAGCAAAAAGTTTACCGACTGCGAGACCCGATACTCGTTGCTCGAGAAAACTTGCTGCACTTTGGCATGGGCTGCTCTCCGGCTGAGACAGTATATGCTGACTCACACTACTCTACTGATATCAAAGATGGATCCAATCAAGTATATCTTCGAAAAGCCTGCCTTGTCCGGAAGAATAGCAAGATGGCAGATGATCTTGACTGAGTATGACATTCAATACACAACCCAGAAAGCAATCAAGGGAAGTGTGTTGGCAGATCATTTGGCACATCAGGCAGTGGACGATTACTAGTCTATGAACTTTGAATTCCCAGATGAGAATATCATGATAGTGACTGACTGTGAGACACCTGGACTGGATGAAGGGCCTGAGGAAGGATCCCGATGGTCGATGTACTTTGATGGAGCTTCAAACGCTTTGGGTAATGGAATTGGCGCCGTAATCATATCTCCTGAAGGCTCTTATACTCCGTTCACCGCCCGACTATGTTTCAACTGCACCAACAACATGGCGGAGTATGAAGCATGCATTATGGTTCTTCGAGCAGCTATTGACCTAAGGATTAAGTTCTTAAGTGTTTTCGGAGATTCCGCTCTCGTGATCAGCCAGATCAAAGGCGAGTGGGATACGAAGCACCCAAATCTTATTCCTTACAAAGAGTATGTGTTGACGTTGCTTCCACATTTTGAGGAGATAACCTTTGAACACTTCCCTAGAGAGGAGAATCAGTTGGCGGACGCGCTAGCTACGATGTCTTCTATGTTAAAAGTCAGATGGGACAACGAAGCTCCCCAGATTACCATTGAGAGGTTGGATGAACCCACATATTACCGTGACATTGAGACTGAAGAGGTAGCAGATAAACCCTGGTTTCATGAGGTGAAGAGGTATCTTGAGGCTCAGGAATACCCCGAGGGTGCATCTGTAAATGATAAGAAGTTTCTAAGGAGGTTCGCGGCGAAGTTCTTCCTCAGCAATGACATTCTTTACAAGCGCAACCATGATTCAACCTTACTGCATTGTATGGATAAGAACGAAGCGGAAAGGATTATGGTAGAATTACATGAAGGTACTTTCGGGACTCATTCCAGTGGACACGCCATGGCAAAGAAAATCCTTCAGGCGGGATATTATTGGTCCACTATGGAAGCTGACTGTTATCAGCATTCTCGGACCTGTCACAAGTTCCAAGTCTATGCTGATAAGGTGCACATACCTCCAGTTCCTCTGAATGTTTTGACAACTCCTTGGCCTTTTGCAATGTGGGGTATCGACATGATTGGTGAGATCAGACCTACTGCATCCAATGGGCATCGTTTCATCCTGGTAGCAATTGATTACTTTATGAAGTGGGTTGAAGCGGCTTCCTTTGCTACCGTAACCAAGAATGTTGTGGCAAGGTTTATTCGACACAATATGATTTGTTGATATGGTGTACCAGATAGGATCATTACGGACAATGGTACAAATCTCAACAAGATGATCACCGAAATTTGCAAGCAATTCAAGATACACCGAACTTTGCAAGCAGTTCAAGATACAACATCACAACTCTTCTCCTTACCGGCCGAAGGTGAATGGGACTGTAGAAGCGGCTAATAAGAACATTAAGAAGATTGTGCAGAAGATGACAGTGACGTACAAAGACTGGCACAAGATGTTACCGTTTTCTCTTCATGGGTACCGTACTTCAGCGCGGATGTCAACATGGGCAACACCCTATTCCTTGGTATATGGCATGGAGGCCGTCTTGCCCATTGAAGTTCAGATACCCTCTCTTCGGATTATGAAGGACGCAGGTTTGAGCGACGATGACTGGATTCAGACCCGGCTTGATCAGCTGAACTTAATCAACAAAAAAAGACTTACTGCTATTTATCATGGTCAGACGTACCAAAAACGGATGATCAAGGCATTTAACAAGAAAGTAAGACGACAAGAGTATCAAGTTGGGGATCTGGTGATCAAGCGCATCATTCTACCTCAAGGTGATCCCAAGGGCAAATGCACCCCTACCTACGAAGGGCCGTTTGTGGTTAAGAACATTTTCTCAGGAGGAGCTATGATTCTAACCACCATGGATGGTGACGACCTTCCTCACCCCATAAATGCAGACATAGTGAAAAAATACTACGCATAATCAAAGACCCGCTAGGTCGACTGGCCTAGGCAAAAATAAGGGCCTCCCGGCGAACCAAAAGGGTTCGGGCAAAAGTAAGGGATGAAAATAAAAAAAACTGTACACCCGGCAAGTCGAAAACCTGAAAAGGCGGCTTGGGCAAAAAAGGGTATCCCGGTGGACTGAAAACCCGAAAGGACGGTCCAGGCAAAAATTAGGGATCAAAGCGTAACACTATGTCTCATTGGATCACCTTACAACCAGACTTCAGTATCGAATATCAAGCTCGGATGGCACTAATCAATCTGATCTACCTTCAACCAAGTAGCAAAGTGATGAGATGCTCGAGGATATAAAGGAAATAGAAGTGTTGGAACCCATTGGGATTATTCACATAGTTGTTTTCTTTGTATTTTCACAAATTGTATAAATTCTATTTGTTCGGCGGCGTTCTCTTACTAGGACGTCAGCCTCTTGTACAAAAACGCCTATTTACAGGCCAAACTTCAAAATCAATACAATTCATTTTCAGAGAAATTTCAAACTGTTTTTCCTTTTTCTGTTTTGTTTTGCAAAGAACGTCCAATGTTCATTTTTGATATATGCATTTGACATTAATTGCTGCTCATGAATATTTACGTGCGAAACAAAAGACGATTACTTGTAATATTAGAAACAGGGGAAAATAAGATTTGTCCAAGCTTTACGGTTGCTCTATCCACTAGGTACAAAGGTAGATTCAGCTGAAGAATAGGGCTAAGGTACTTTCACTCCCCGCAGAGTAAGAGAGGGCAATGATGTTAACTCTCCCCAGCTGAGATTTGCAACTGTGAATGAATCAGTAATATTCTCCCCAAGCAGAGTTTATCTACCATCAGCACTGAAAAGTCTTATTATCCCCAACGGAGTATAAAAAATATCCCCAGTGGAGTTTGAAATATTCCCCAGCGCAATCTGAAAAAGCTTCCCCAGTGGAGTGTGGAGAACCATCCCTAGTAGACTCTGGAAGTTTTTCCCCAGTAGAGCCTAAAAGGTTATCCCTAGTGAAGTCGCAACTGAAGATCATCCCCAGCGGAGTTCATTCCTTTCACAAATAAGAGTCCAATCCCCAACAGGATTCAGTATCACCAGGAACGGTAATTCATCCCCAGCTGAATTTATCAGCGGAATCCTCTACAGAGCATCTCCTCCCCATAGAGTAATCTCCTCATCAGTTTATTCCCCAGCAAAGTTATCCTCTCCTGCAGGTTTATTCTCACAGTCATCTTCGTTCACCATCCCCAGCGGAAACAAAGAATTCAACTCTTTTCTCCAGCAGCTATCCGGGATTTATTTTCCCCAGCTAAAAACACTACATTTCCATACATCATGACACATGCATATACGCATCATACAACACAATCTCATTTATTTTGAGAACATCATTGCCTGATACATATCATGCATTACATACAACTAACCTTTACCTTTCAGGAAGGATGCGGTTAAGTTCTCACAAAATTCAAAGTTTTGAAGCTTTTACCTCAGTCGAATTACTGACAAGTTCTTAAATCTCAACAGAGTTTTTCTCAGTTGAATTACAGACAAAGTCCTAAATCTGGACAAATTTCCTCCGTTGAATTACAGACAAGTTCTTAAATCTCAATAGAGTTTTTCTCAGTTGAATTATGGGCGAGTTCTTAAATCTCGATGAAGATGTTTCCCTCCAGTCGAATTACTGACAAGTTCTTAAATCTCAGCAGAGATGTTTTCTCAGTTGAATTACATACAAGGTCCTAAATCTCGACAAAGTTCCTCCGTTTAATTACAGACAAGTTCCTAAATCTCAGCAGAGAAGTTCTCTCAGTTGAATTACGAGCGAGTTCTTAAATCTCGAAGAAGATGTTTCCCCAAGTCGAATTACTGACAAGTTCTTAAATCTCAGCAGAGATGTTTTTCTCAGTTGAATTACAAACAAGGTCCAAAATCTCGACAAAAGAGTTCCTCCATTGAATTACAGACAGGTTCTTAAACCTCAGCAGAGAAGTTTTCTCAGTTGAATTACAGGCAAGTTCTTAAATCTCGATGAAGATGTTTCCCCAAATCAAATTACTGACAAGTTCTTAAATCTCAACAGAGATGTTTTTCTCAGTTGAATTACAGACAAGGTCCTAAATCTCGACAAAGTTCCTCCGTTGAATTACAGACGAGTTCCTAAATCTAAGCAGAGAAGTTTTCTCAGTTGAATTACGTGCGAGTTCTTAAATCTCGACGAAGATGTTTCCCCAAGTCGAATTACTGACAAGTTCTTAAATCTCAGTAGAGATGTTTTTCTTAGTTGAATTACAGACAAGGTCCTAAATCTCGACAAAAGTGTTCCTCCGTTGAATTACAGACAAGTTCCTAAATCTCAGCAGAGAATTTTTCTCAGTTGAATTACGGGCGAGTTCTTAAATCTCGACGAAGATGTTTCCCCTCAGTTGAATTACGGACAAGTTCCTAAATCTCGACACCTCAGTTGAATTACGGGCAAGTTCCTAAATCTCAACAAAGATCAGACTTCCCCAGCGGAATCTTCTACAACGACAGGTATACAAGCTCTCGCTAAGGAATCTCTTATGTGATCGACACTCCTTCAGATGGCATCGTTAAGCCCATCCCCTCGTCAACAATCTCCAAATGGCATCTGTAAGCCCATTCACGACATCACAAGACCACTACCACTTCATGCGAGTGCAAATTTCTGGGCACTCTAGTGTTCAATCATCTTCCACCTTCGAATCACGAAAGGCAAGAGAGCCAATCTACATCCTCAGGTTTAAGAAGATTGAACATGGGAAGCTGTTGTACCCCAAAATTTTCCCTCCCATATATCTCAAAACATTGCAAGAAAAATCTCCAAGTTGCTCAAGTTAGTCCAAGAGTTGGTCAGACAAGCTCTCTCCTAAGGCAGTCTTCCCCAAACTAGGGTTTCACATTGAATCAAGATCCTTGAGTCCAAGTGACCCCAAGTGCTCACCAATGTATTAATATGTTCTCAAGATCATCCATGTCAAATTTCAAGCCTTGCAGAGGAAGTTTGCTCAGTCAATTGCTCAAAGGTCCAAAAATCTACTGTGCTAGGGCAAAAGTCAACTATGACCCAAATACAGTCAAACTTAAAGATTTTTTGTCAACATTCTCATTTTAAAGGATATTTCATCATTTTATCAAGGTTTGATCATGATTCATCAAGGATTGCTCACAATTCATCAAGATTCAAAAGTTGCTAAATTAGGGTTTTGTAGGAAAAGTCAACTCAACTTTGACCAAGCATAACTTTCTCATATTTTATGCGAAATGACCCATCCAAATCTAATTTTGAAGAGAATGCAATTATCTACAATCCATCGTCATACCTCAAGATCAAAAAATGCACTCAGAAGAAGTTATAAATTTGGACATTATAGGTCATTTTGAAAAGTCAACAAAAACACCTTTTTTGTCAAAGCTTCTAACTTGAGCATGGAATATCAAATTGAGATGAGACCAAAAGGGTTGGTTATAGGACATCTCAAGCTTTCTAAAAAGTCCAAGAACACCTCCAAAGAGTCAAAATTGAAGAAGTTATCCATTATTGAAGTTGGACTTTTTTTGCAAAATTGCCAAAAGTCAACTATCCCCAAAACTTCAAATTTTGCCAAATGGGTCCATTCTTTTTCACTTGTTTTGAGTTTGCATTATTGCCCACGTGCTCCAGCTTTGGTCATGTGTCCATATCTTATTTTTATTATTTAATTGGATTTTTATTTGAATTAATTCATTTTAAATCAAATAAAATCACATAAAATCAAAAAAATTGAAAGCTAAAGATCTTGTGATCATTTCAGGCTCCAATTACAGCTAGCTTTGCAATCAAACTCCTATCAAGGTCATTATGCACAAGGAGATTGGATTTAGGCCAAGTTTGGAAAGTTTTAATGGAGGATAAAATCAAATCTCAAAATCATTGATAGAGGGAGATTTGAACAACAAATGCTACCCTAATGTATTGTACAATACATAAGCAAGCGAAACACACAAGAATCAGGGTTGGAGATCAATTAGAGAGGCAGAACCAAACTTGCAAAAACAAAGAAAAAGTGTTGAATCGAAATCAAGGTTAGGGGTCGTTTCAGGGCTTGTCAAGTATCCCAATCGCTTCCTGGCAACCCTCACAAGCTAACCCGATCCAAACCATGCATTTTCAAGCTTCCTAGAGCGTTGTAAGTCTCTCGTGGATCCGCCCCATTCTTGATTTCGATTTGCATTATTCTTGCATCTATAACAAAAACTAATTGCATATTTGTAATCCTCACATTATTTACAAGCTTTTGGCATCATTTGATTTTGTTTATCTGACCTGTAGCAAGATCCACCATTTTTAGGGTTTCGTTCTTGTTTTTGGGGTTTTTCGCTTCAGGTACAATTAGCCCACATGATGGCCATGGTTATAATCATAAGAGGATGACGAGTTCAACCATGGCCTTAGAAATCATTTTCATGGCCCGAGGAAGATTTTGGAACGAAGCTACGCTTTTAGCTGCAGATAAAAATCCGCAGGTAAAAGTTACAGTTTTGAAGGACATGGACGAAGACGTGTCGTCCACCCATTTCCCGTTCAAAATTACGCGCGCGTTTTTTTATTTTTGCTGGCCATTGATCTTGTTCTATATATTATTATTACATTATATTATTATAACAAACAAACACCAGCACTCCAGTGGCAGCCACGTTGGCCTTAAGGCGTTCAAAGGCTGGAGGTCAGGGGTTCGATCCCTGCCTCCAGCACTTGTTGTTTTTCCATTTTCTTTCAGGAGATCATGTGCGCGCATAGGCCAGATTTCCATCCTACTCCCTCACTCTTCAGCATGCCAGATGGCCAAATGGCCAGATCTGGTGGTCAGTGTTGGAGGTCCACCAAAGAGCCAGGTCAACGCATATGCAGCAAATCAAGAAAGTCCAAACAGATCAGCTTCAAATGGGCCAAGAAAATTGATTTTGACACCTCCAATGAATCAGGCCCAAATTCTCTTTCTCTTATATTTTATTTTTATTAATTTAATTGCTTTATTTTATTTAATTAATTTATTAACCAATAACAAATTTTCTTTTTTTTTTTATCAAAAATCATAAAAATACTTTTTTTATCCAATAAAATTTTAGAACTTTTATTTTTTATTAATAAATACTAACTAATTAATTAGGTTTAGTTCTAGAACAACTTTAATTTGCTTTGTAAATAAATAAAATTAATTAGAGTTCATTAGGTTTTAATTCATTTAATTATTTTTATTTTCTTTCTTAAAATATCAAAAACTCCAAAAAATATTTCATTAATTATTTTTCATTAATTAATTAATTTAATAATTAATTTAGTATTTAATTTTAGGATTAATTTCTTTTCTTAAATAAAAACAACAAAAAAAAAATTCTTTTAAAAAGGGTCAAAACCCTAATTCGCATTCGATTTAATTTCTCGCGCGCTTTATTTATATTTATCCATATTGATGTATCTGCTTCCGGTATGTAATAGATAATTAGGACCTTTTATTTATTTTACCGCTTTATTTTATTTTCAAAGGGTTGCTTTTGGCGATGTAAATACCCGATGCCTTGTAATTTAATTTCCGCATTTTAAATTATGCTAATTACAACTGTTAGATGTTTGATAATAGGGTTTGCATGACAAGAATTAATGCTTAATCTTAAAATCAAATTAGATCACCCTTAACATGTGCAAAGATAAAAATAACTGAAAACAACACACTCGCACATGCGCACTCTTAGGGTACACCCCACTTGGTTGCCTTCGTACACGGTCATTGAGTATAGGTCACTTTAGAGGCCGCCCTCTTGTCTAAAAGATCATAGTCGCCTCGAAACGGTTGCCTCGAATATTGTTGCCTCAAACAAATGATCTAAGACATTAGGGTTACTGCTAAGGCGTCCTAACATTGCTTTAGTGACCATATGTCCCTCATTCGAATTGACCCTCAAACTCCAACGACGGTGCTACCTACTCACTAATAGTGGGATATCATTATCTAAAGGAAATTAGCACATAACGATTCTTTTTTCGAGTAGGTAGATTAGTTCTTAGATACTTGCTCATCCAAAACAAAACTTTTTAACACTTACACTCCTTTTCAAAACAAAGTTTTCAAAACACTTCATTACACTCTTGAGGACAGAAGCAAGAGTTAAATCGAAGTTAAAACAAAAACTTTTCAAAACCCACAAGCACAAAGAAAACATTTTGAAAATTATGAGTAAGTACCTAAGAGCCCGTGGATAACCACAGATAGAAAGGGTGCTAATACCTTCCCTTTCTATAATCTACCCCCCCCCCCCCCCCCCCCCCCCCCCGTACTCAGAAAATCTCGAAAAAGGAATTTTTCTGTGCTTTTTTCCTTTCCTTGTTGGATAAAATAAAAGTCGGTGGCGACTCTTACTTACCGCGACATTTTGAGAAAACTAACGACCAACATTCCAAAAACAGTCAGTTCTTCCACCGTATCACACTCACCATGTCAAGTGGGTCATAGCCCTTGACTCAAGTTGTTGTAGTTGATCTTTGACAGCATTTGGTTAGAGGAAAATAAATCCTCTTGTCCCTTGATAGACGTCTGGTTCAACATGACCCTGCATTATAGGCCCTTGAGATCCTTGAAACAGTTATTGAAAATGCTATGGTATGATGTTATGTACAAGTATGCAAAGTAGGCAAGTTTATATGCAAATAATCATATACACTCAAAGAAGACAAGTCCTTAGGTTTAGGCTTGCATGGAGTTTGTAGGTAAGTACCCTCTTGAAGTTTAGTTGGCTCAACCTGTCCTAGTAATAGGAACCGGGTTCTAAGGGATCTCAATATCACTGATTTGTCTTCTCGGGCATTGTTTCAGCACAAGCCTCTTTAATGGCGACCAAAATATCCCAAAAAACCAAACCTCAATGAGTGTAGTATCGAGTATCTACCAACTTCGGACTGCACCAAAGTCGGTCATCTCACTATGTCCTAATGGCCAAGTTGGTCAAGTAAAGGTTCTAGTAGTCAGTTAGTGCTTCATGACATCACACAGCGGCCCCGTATTCTCCTTGACTATTCAAGGGCTACTGGTACCCACAAATATGTCACACTAATGTAGCTATTACTTAGATCATATCGGTATACCCCACACAGTTTCCCCAATGTATTTCTACTTATCTATAAGATATCCCAAATCCGGGTAGAGGATTTAAACCCAAATAAAAGACTAAAATGTAAAGAAAACAAACCAAACAATGAAAGTAAGTAAATGTGATCTAACCCTAAGGTAACCCCACTTTTAAAATGATTCCCCAACAGAGTCGCTAATTATGTGATACGGTGGGAGAACTGACTTGGGATGTTTTGTGTTTTATCGCAAATTTTGCAGTTAGCAAGAGTCGCCACCAGCTTTTCTTTTATCCACAAGGAAAGGCTAAAAAGAACAGGAAAGACATTTAGAGATGTTTTATTGAGTTAGGGGGGTAGATTATGAAAAGGGAAGGTATTAGCATCCTTTTCATCCATAGTTATCTATGGGCTCTTAGTTTCTTACTTGATCACTTGATTTTGTTTGAAAAATGTGCTTTGTGTGGTTTTTTAAAAGTGTTTTGAAAAGGCGCCATCATTTAGGAAAACTTTGTAAAAGTTCTTGTTCGTAAGAACGTATACAAAGTGTTAATCTTTTGAAAATGTTTCAAGTTTGAAAGATGTTTTGAAAGTGTTGGTGTTTGTTTTGAAAAATAGCAAGGATGTTTTGATTTGAAAATGAGAAAGGAACTAGGAACATTCTACCTACTCACAAGTCTTAGTTCATTTCTTCCTTTCCTTTGATATTGATATCTTACCATTGGTTTGGTAAGAAGCCTTATCTTTTGATGTAAAGGGACGGGCATGGGTCATCGTATAGCCATGATAGCAATGTTGTGAAAATACTTAGCAATTCTCTTTGAGGGACTAAGATCATTTTTGAAAGGGCAAATTTGGATAGCGTCATCGAGGGACTATGATCTTGTATTTTTGATTGCTTTTACTAAGATATTTTACATGCATAACATGGCCATTTTTGTAAGGCAACAAAGTGGATTTACCCTAAGGGTGTAAGTGTGCAAGTGTGTTGATTTACATGCATTGTTTTGTCTTGAATTAGGGTTTTCTAACTTGTTGATTTTAATCTTTCCATACTGTAGCAACCAATTTTTTAATCAAGAGTCGCCACTATTAGTTTTTATCCTAGGGAAGGGAACCTAACAGAAAACCCTAATTCGCAGACAGAGATTCTAGGTTTCAGACTCAATTAGACGAAAGGAAGGTGTTAGGCACCTTTCATCCACCTTGTTCACAAGGATATTAAGCTCTAGGTTTAGGTTTGGGGTAAACTGGATTTTAAGTTTTAATTAGCAAGAGTCGCCGCGATTTTAGATCGCGTGCTTACATATCCTTTTAAGAGAAATCAGAGTCTCAATTCGTAGTTCGTATGGGTTGGTGTCTTTTAGGGGTTTACGAACATATTTTGAATCACTTCGCACTCGGTCGGGAGTAGTGATTGCCGAAATTTTGACTGAGTACGCAGTAAGCCAAAATTAGTTCGAAACCCATTTGCAAAAAGAACTGTTAATTAGCTTAATTTGTTCGCGAAAATAGTTTGATATTTGTTTGTGTTTTTTACTGTATTAATTGCAAAACGTCTTGGTTAATGCATGATTAAAAACTTAATGCAATAATATATAAAGTAAAATATGCAATTTTAATATAAAAATATATTTATTTGATAATATAGTAATATTCATATATAATAAATAATAATACTATAAATAAAAATTACTAATAATGATAATAATGATTATAGCTAATAATGATAAAAAATAATAAATAAATAAAAAGATAATAATATAATATAATACTAATAATAAGAAAATACTAGTTATATAAAAAATGTAAAAATGATTAATTAGGCAGGGGGTGCAAATCTAGTTTCCAAGTAAAAATAGGGGGTGTGAAAAGTTAACCGGCTAAGCCCAAAACAAAGTCTGGACAGGGGGTGTACATTGTTGTTATGTTTAGTAAATAGAAGCTAGGGGGTGTGCATAGCATCTGGGCTTGGGCCCAACGTGTTTAGGAAGAAGTCCAGGTGGTTGTATGTGACGCGGGAGGGAGGGTACATGGTGGACTTGGCCTTACGGCCATCCACTGAAGATCAAACAGCTGAGCTCTTAAGGCGCATAAGAATTGTGGTAGTCGCGTGTGTACAGGATCTGGATTGAATAATACAATTTGTTTTTTCACATTTTCGTTTTCACTCCAACACTTACAGTAACGCTTTCACTCTCTCTCACCTCACCTCCTTCCTCTCTCGCTAACTATACAAACTCCTTCGCCACCCCTTCTGTTTACCCTAAAGTCGCGACTATGATGGCGCAACCCAATCCTACCCATTTACCCCAACCCAGAACCAATGGTCATGAAAGAAATAAAAGCTAAGCAGTTTTTTTTTACCGACTCTCGCGATCTTCTGGCTTTCATGCTTCTAGTCGCTAATCTCTTCTTCCTCCCTTGTTTTTTTGCAGATTCTCAATTGTGATTGAAGATTGGAGGATGATGGTGCAAGTAAACGGCAGTTAGGAGGCACACAGTCACGCGATTAGGGTTTCGGGCTTCAAAAATCTAATCGCTTCTTCAAGTTCGGTTTGGTAACGCTCTTTTTCAGAGCTTCTTCTTCTCCATTTTCCGTCCAAAAAAAACCTTCTCTCACTGTTCTTCTCCTTCTCTATTTATAGATTAATTTAGATCTAGGGTTTAGCATTTTAGTCGTTACAGATTGATTAGGGATTGAGTTGTAATTGACAGTAATTGATTGAGATTGTAATCTTGGAGATCTTAGTAATTCCTGCAGATTTTTTTCTTGTATAAACTTAGATTTGTTTCTTTTTAATTTAGTAATTTTGGATTTTGATTGTATATATCGCAAGATTTGGCTTCAGTTTGATAAAAAAGATTTTTTTTCAGATTCAGTTTATGTAATATATTATGTGAGATAGAATCTTGAAGATCAGAATGTGTTAAATATTTTGGATTTCACCTATTGAAATTCTGAGATTGAGTGCTGGCAATGTGGAAGTTTGTAGTAGATTCAGTGTCAATTTTTTGGATTTAGCTTGTATGAACAACTTCTGAGTAATTGAATTTCTGATTTGTGTACTTTTAGATTTTAGTTATGTTAAAAAAGATTTGATTTTTAAAAAAATATTTGTACAGTAAATGTTTTTTTAGGAAATTTTGTTCCAAATGTTACTCTGCTGCAAGGTGACGGTCTTTTTGTGGGCCAACACTATTATTGTTAGTTCAAGCATGTTTCACAAATTTTTTGATTCAATTGGGCCTAAATGGCCTTTCCTGTAACCATCCAATTAATAAAACAATAAAACAGAACTTAAAAAAATATATTCTTTTCCTTTTCTAAGCAGCCACACCCTATTATTAACATAATGGGCCTTTCACTATTTATCCAGCCTGCAACAATTTTCCATATTCTATTGGGATTGCACCCTATCCCATAACAATATATTTTCTCTTTTTTTTAACTAAACATTACTGTAAAAGAAAAAGAACATTACCAAATATTATTTTAAAACAACAAACAATTTCCTTCTCTAATAACTAGATGGGCCTTATATTGACAAACACACCCTTGTTTGGATAACAAAATGGAAATGGGCCAACTACAGAAGCTTAATGTGCTCAGCTAATTTGAAGTCGCACCCCCTTTTTACTAACAATAATAATCCCTAACTGGGTTCTACTATAAGAACTTAATTTTTATTCTCTTGAATTAATCTTCCATTTTCGAATTGCATGGGCCATTGGCCAACATGCTTCGCGAATGGGTTTATGAGTCTTTCTGATTTAGAAATCCCCAGTCTCCTGAATTAAAATAACCCCCTAGTTGGATAAAGACGGTCCATCAGATACTGTTGTACCGTCTTCAATTAAATATTTCTTCTATTTTAATTTCGAAAAATAAAATCGTCGTGGTAGGACAAATTTGGGGTACGACAGCTGCCCCTATTCAATTATCTTTTAGTCGGATAGCGCGAGAAAACTTGGGTCTTGCGCATTCTGATTGGAAGTTTATTGAATACTTGAAGTATCCCAAAATTTTTCCGACAAGCACAAGGTTACACTGATACAGTATACCCTTACGAGTCTCAAGGAAGTAGGCAAAGCTGATGATATATCGCTTACCCGGGTTTTTAATGAGGCCGATAATGTAATTCTATATGTCTTGGTTTACTCACCTTTCTGGAGGGTGAGTATAGTAATGATTGATGATGCGTGGCTGCTTGAAGATTGATGTCATGGATTATGTTTGCGAATTGCTGCCTGATGTCTGAGACGATGGTTCGGAATTCGGGTAATGCATTGCGGCTTAGAGGCAATGCCATGGGTTTTGAGAATATGTTGCGGCTTAGAGGCAACATGTTAAATTGGAAGATACATTGCGGCTTAGAAGCAATATACTGATCTGGAGAGGTACATTGCGGCTTAGAGGCAATGTGTTTAGGTTGAATGGATATATTACGGTTTAACAGCAATATACCGAGTTTTGACAATGCGTTGCGGCTCAGAGGCAATACAATGGGTTTTGAGAATATGTTGTGGCATAGAGGCAACCTGTTGAATTGGAAGATACATTACGGCTTAGAAGCAATATATTGTTTTGGAGAGGTATATTGCGGCTTAGAGGAAATTTGTTCGGGTTGAATGGATATATTACGGTTTAGAAGCAATATATCGAGTTTTGAAAAATGCGTTGCAGCTTAGGGGAAATGCAATGGGTTTTCGAGCATGCGTCGTGGCTTAGAGGCAACATAATGGATCTTTGAGAATATGTTGTGGCTTAGAGGCAACATGCTGAGTTGGGAATTCATTGCGACTTAGAGGCAATGGGTTTGAGCCGGGCGATATATTGTGGCTTAGAGGCAATATACTGATCTGGAGAGATACACTGCGGCTTAGAGGCAATGTATTAGGACTTGTAAGGATCTCACCACTGCGGGAAGACCTAGGTGATAGACTGAATGCGTCACGACATGAAGACTGAGGTGATGAGTTGAATCATAGGGGGAAGTATTGCGTTGGTTGATCCTTAGATAGTTGAATCGAGGATAAATCTATTTGTCTATTTTCTATGTGATACATGTGTATGCACGCGTATTGAATGTTGTATGTATGCGAAATGTATGTTGTTCTGACATTGATATGGAATCCTGGATGTATGCAAGGATGTTGTATGTATGCTTTAGATATGTAAAATGTACGTGTGAAATGTGTGTAAGATGCGCGTATGCCTCGAAATGTTATGCAGACTATTTTCGGAATTCTCTCCTTTTAACCATTGGTTTAGAGTTACCAAGACCTGGCGTTGTATGTTGTGTCGTCGTAGCATTGTTGAATTCAAATGCGGTGGACAAAATTTAGCCAAAGTTGAGCATTGATTTTATATTGCGGGCGTAGACGTAGGTGATGGCCTATGCGTAACTTTGTATGCAGGCATAGACATAGACGTGGACGTATGTAGAATTGGCAGGAATACATATGTGCGTTGACGCTTGCGAATGTCGACCTCGTGTTGCAAGTTATGCATATGTGCTGACATGGGTGCAGCCGTCGCGTAGGGACGCGTAAATATTTGCATAGACTTTGTATTGTCGAATGTAATTATAGGCGCATACATGTGTATGGGTGTGGGTGTAGATATGCGTAGATACAGGTGTAGATAGATTTTTGTGTTGCAAGACGTAAGAGTAACTATGTGTGTGGACGTATACGTGGATCTTCCTTCGTTATTTTTCTAACCCAAGTAGTTTTTGATATTTTTCAGGTGCTTTTATTTTGTTAATTCCCCGAAATTATTTCAAGACAATATTCATGAGTAATAATCGTAGTATAAACAAATCTGAGAAAGTAAGAACATGATTTGACAGATATAATGAAAACAAATGTTTTATTGATATGTCCCAGAGTGGGCGAGAATACAAGGTGCAATTCCTAGAAAGAGGTAATTACAAAAAGTTTTAAAACAGTAAATGGCAATGAAAAAGATGATAATTTCTACTGCCGTCCCCCCATATTTCTTTGATGTTCTTATCCCCTTGGCTTCTGAGTTGTATGATTTCAATCTATCCTTCCCTTCGTGGTTTGTATCCGTAGCTCCCAGATCGCAGTCTTTTTGTCCTTAATTTCTTTATATGAAATCCCTAACTTTTGCCTGGATTGCCCTTTCGGGTTTTTAATCCACCGAGATAAATTTTTTTGTATGCCCTTAATTTTTTCCTGGATCGCCCTTTAGGGTTTTCTATCCACCGGGGCGCTCCTTTTTTTTCTTAAGTCGTACCTTTTGGAGGTTCGATCTTAGCGAGATTTTTATACATAGTATTTATTGACTGCATCTGTGTTAGTTGGATGCGGTAGTTCTTCCCTGAAACCACTGGCAGTAAACACAGAGCCGCCACCGAACTTTATTTATCCCGAAGGAAGGGGAAATATCGATAAAACCACAAGGGAATGGATAAGATGGTCTTGCGACCAAGAGAAAGGGTAAGGGAGTCGGTTATGCGAGGGGAAGGTATTAGCACCCCTCACATCCGTTGTACTCAACGGGATCCATTTTGTTTGTTTGTCTTAAAGGGTGTATTTATCTACAACTATGCTTGCTTAAGGGGTAATGAAAGGTTTTTGATTATTGCGTTCGTGAGGGTTTCACGACCCTTTGCCTACGTATCCAATGAAGGAATCAGAACACCGTAGTTCCTCTAGAAAATGATTGATTTGTTTGTGTTTTTTAGTGGGCGATGTTAACGCACGCATTCTAGCAATAGGCACGGCCGATATCGCGGTAGAATGGAGATAACATGCCCTTTTGGGGGAGTTTTGATTGGTTGAGTGTTTTGCGAGTTTTAGAATAAATTCAAGTAATGATTAAAAGAATTTTTTTGGATTTTTGATTTATGAAAGTTAAGTTTTAATTACAAATAAAAAAGGTTAAGAGGGAAACTAAAAAAACCTAATGTTGTTATGCAATTAATGGACTTAAGACTGAGTTTGTATTGCTGATGCCATCGCATATTTGTGATTGTTGTTCAGGGGAGTGAATAGAGGGTGAGTGAAGTAGAGGACAATCAACAGTGGGAGTAAGGAATTGACGGAGTACAGGGAGTTTGTAGTGAGTATTGGAAGGATGGTGTTATGAAGGTGACAGGTGATGATTATCAATGTTTTAGAGTTGAAAGTGTCAAAAGCTGATGGTTGAAAAGTGTAGGCGAAGGTTCACATAATAGAGGAGTATTGCAGAGACGGAAGGTTTTTCCGGTGGTTGATGGTGTGACGGACAGATGAAGGGGATCATGAAGGTGATTGGGAGTATGCTGAGTTTCTATTTGAGGCGAGAGAGACATGGAGGAAATGAAGGGAAAGTGAGATTGTGGGCTATAGCACAATGAAGATTGGGAATGGAGAAGGTGGGTGGAAGGAGATAATGGGTGGCTAGTGATGGGCATGCAGTGTTGTTGGTAGTGGCGTTGTGAGTAGAAGAGGAAGAATGGAGGGAGTTTGCTGAGATTACCTTCTGTTCCTTTCTTCTCAATGGAGCTAAAACCTCCTAAAGACTCAAGGACGTACAACAGCAACAACAAAAAAACTTTGTTTTACGGTTTTAAGCTTTCAATCGCGAAACAAACAACATACATTACAATAATATAATCAAACAGTAATGGTGCTCATACAAGATAACAAACCCACATAATGGTATTAAATGAATGAAAATATGGTGAGGTCGACTAACCAGAATCGATGATTCCTCTAGCGACTTTGAAGGCGACGACGATGTTGTAGAGAAGACCAGAGATATTTTCAGGTGAATAACCTTCTATTGCCTTAAACTTTGTTCCAAGTTGATTATTCTTCTTTTTTGGCTTGGTTCTTTGAGTTGCAGACTATGAAAAGAGGATATTGTTGCTGCTGTAGTGTTAAGATTTATAGGTGAAAGGAAAGTAGTGCAGTTTTGTGGTTTGCGAAATCTTCCTGTGCGTTTCTCTTTGAATTTTTTTTCTCTATGTTTTTTGGTATTTTAAGCTATGTGTTCCCATGCTTAATGAAACAGTGGTGTGTTTTTATGCTGTAACTTCTCTTCTAGTTTTTTGTGATTTTTGTGTGTCCCTTCTCACTATGAATGAAGCCAGTTATAGGCAGATTGAGGGGTGTTTTTGGGGGGGAAATTTGCTGAGGTTTGAACAATGTTGGAATGCTGTTTTGATCCTTTATTATGTCATTTTTGTATTTTTCCATTTTTATACAAGTTATAGACATCAGGTCTGGTTTTGCATAGCAGGTTTTTTGGACTGGTTTTGGACAGTTTTGTAGCAGGTTTTTCTGTGTTGTTTTGGCATCTTACAGCAGGCATTGGAGCAGCAACAACAGATTTTTGGAGTGTTGTATTTGGCTATTTGGACTGAAGTACCTTTTATTGAAAAAAAAGGGTACATAGTTTTTTGCCAATTTATCCAAGAATGATATTATTCAATGAATAAACCTTCGAACCCTTAGGAAATGTGTCACAAACTTGTGTAAGCCTCTGATTCTGTAAAGATTTGGAAGCAGCATAACATTGAAAATGAGACTTGGTCTTGAGTCGAATGCAAGAATGAGATCGAAACACACTTGTTCGAAGGAAGCCTTTCCCTCAGTCGAAGCTTGTGGTCAAAAAAAGCTAATGCCCAGTCGAAGCTTGTGGTCGAAACAAGCTAATGCCCAGTCGAAGCTTGTATCGAAGGAAACATACTGTCAAATCGAAAGCTCATGCTCGAAGGAAGCATATTTCCCAATCGAAGCATGTGGATCGAAACAAACATAAAGGGAGTCACTGTCTTGTGTCTTTTTAGTATGAGGGAAGTTCCTGGCTTCTAAATTGAAGGGCGCTTTTTCAAGGGAAGCAAGAACTTAGTCAGATCTTGTATGAAGATACCTCTTGTCTCAAATGAAGCTTGTATGAAGCAAAGTATACAAGAGGCCCTTGGTGCAAGCGGATTCGAAGGATGCATAGAGATGGTTACTTTGTCCCATCGAAACTTGTCCAAACGAAGCAATCATGCAGGCAACAAACTTGTCCAGTTGAAGCAGGTTTGTAGGTAGTAAACTTGTCCAAATCGAAGTAGGCTTGCAGGCAGCAAACTTGTCCAGTCGAAGCATGTTTGTAGGCAGTAAACTTATCCAAATCGAAGTAGGCTTGCAGGCAGCACGCTTGGCCAGTCGAAGCAGGTTTGTAGGCAGTAAACTTGTCCAAATCGAAGTAGGCTTGCAGGCAGCACTTGTCCAAATCGAAGTAGGCTTGCAGGCAGCACGCTTGGTGAATCGAAAAGGTTTCCTTGCAGGGGGCATGTGTGGCCAACATGTCATGGCCTGTGATTGCAAGGATGTAGGCAACACACTTGTCCAATCGAAAGGCTGAATCAAAGGAGGATTCAAATCCAAACGAAGGATGTACCTAAACTTGCATTCAAAGGAGGCTTTAAGTTCAAAATGAAGGACATGCCCAAGTTGCTTTTGAAAGAGGCTAAGAGTCAATCGAAGGGTGCTGAATCGAAGGAGGTTTCAAATCCAAACGAAGGATGTACCTAAACTTGCATTAGAAGGAGTCTTTAAGTTCAAAATGAAGGACATGCCCAAGTTGCATTCGAAGGAGGCTAAGAGTCAATCGAAGGGTGCTGAATCGAAGGAGACCTGTTTTCCTCCAAATTTGTCAAAATAATATTTTTACCTGTTTTCTCTCTTTTTGTCAGTTACCTTTTAATTTTGGTATTGGAAGATCCCAATGCACTTGTGCAAACTTAAACCCTGAGAATCCTTGTGAGAAAGGCCTAATACACTGAGCTTTGAGCCACCCTCGAGGCAGGCGACTGAAAAATCTTCACAGAAACCAAAAACTCGAAACCCTAGCATCTTGACCAGCACACATAGGGAAATAAACCCTAATCCAGGCTCTGACAAAATTGAGCGAGAACCAACCTTGTAACGTGATGAAAAAAATTTGATCCACAATCCACTAATCGAGAACCAGATGCGCTTCCTTTTTACCTGATAAGAAAACCTCAAAACAAGATTAAACAAAAAGAGGGCGTAGCCCTAATACTTCAAACCAAAGCGCCTGATTCCCTGAGATGCAGGATATGCAAATGACTGAATGATAAAATGATGCAAATGGAATGCAAAGTTTGAAGCCAGACAAGAATAAATGAGATAGGGAAAATTTGGGGTACGACATTCCCCATCCATTGTTGTGAGGATGAGACCACCTCCAGAGAAGGCTGTTTTGACTATGAATGGACCTTCGTAGTTAGGTGTCCATTTACCACGTGAATCGAGACGGGGTAGTAAAATCTTTTTGAGCACAAGATCCCCTTCTTTGAATATTCGAGGGTGTACCTTCTTATCGAAGGCCCTCTTCATTCTCTTCTGATGTAATTTACTATGACACAAAGCCACTAATCGTTTTTCTTCAATGAGGTTGACCTGATCGACTCAAACTTGTACCCATTCTGCCTCTTCTAGTTTTGTTTCCCTCAGGACTCAGAGTGATGGTATCTCAACTTCCACCGGGAGTACTGCCTCCATGCCATACACAAGTGAAAAAGGAGTTGTGCTTGTTGATGTGCGTATAGAAGTGCGATAGCCGTGCAGAGCAAAGGGAAGCATTTCATACCAATCTTTGTATGTCTTCACCATTTTCTGGATGATTTTCTTAATATTTTTGTTGGCTGCTTTAACTGCCCCGTTCATCTTTGGCCTATATGGTGAAGAATTGTGATGCTCGATTTTGAAGTCTTCGCATAATTCCTTCATCATCTTGCTGTTTAAATTAGACCCGTTGTCTATAATTATCCGGCTTGGGACACCATATATGCATATGATATTCTATTTGATAAAGCGTGTAACCACTTGGCTTGTTACGTTGGCGTGGGATGCTGCCTCTACCCACTTGGTAAAGTAGTCGATGGCTACTAATATAAAGCGGTGTCCGTTTGATGCTTTTGGCTCGATCATACCAAGCATATCAATTCCCCACATCGAAAATGGCCAAGGGGAGCTCATGATATTTAAAGGAGTCGGTGGTACGTTTATCCTGTCGGCGTAGATCTGACACTTATGGCATGTCTTTGTGTAGTGATAACTATCGGCTTCCATGGTTAACCAGTAATACCCTGCTCGCAGAATCTTTCTAGCCATGACGTGCCCGTTTGTATGAGTCCCTAAGGTGCCTTCGTGGATTTCTCTCATGAGTGTATCTGCTTCTTGCTTTTCCACACATCTGAGTAATACCATATCGTAATTTCTTTTGTATACCACTTTGTTACTTAGAAAGAACTTCGAAGCTAATCTGCACAAGGTTCGCTTGTCGATGATAGAGGCATTTTCCGGGTACTCATTCCTTTCTAAGTACTTCTTGATGTCATAAAACCAAGGTTTAGTGTCGGGTCCTTCCTCAATAGCGAGGCAATGTGCAGGTTCTTCGAAATGTCTAATTGTAATACGCGGTTCGTGATTCAGCCATGTCACTTTGAACATAGCTGATAGGTTTGCCAGGGCGTTTGCCAGGGCGTTTGCCATTTGATTTTCTTCTCGTGGGATATGACTAAAAGTGATTTCTGTAAATTCCGCAGCTAACTTTAAAACATGATCCCGATATGGAATCAGTTTAGGGTGTTTAGTATCCCATTCGCCATTAACATGGTATATGACTAACGCAAAATCCCCGAATACTTCCAAGTGCTTTATTCTTAAATCGGTGGCAGCTTCTAGCCCTAGTATACAGGCTTCGTATTCGGTGATGTTAGTGGTGCAGTCAAAACATAACTTGGCCGTGTAAGGGTGGTGGTAATTCTTGGGGGATGTTAACACTGCCCCTACACCGTGACATAGTGAATTTGAAGCCCCGTCAAACGTGAGTGTCCAACGTGCCCCTGGCTCGGGCCCTTCATCTGGTCCTGGTATTTTGTAGTCAGCTATAAATATGACATCTTCGTCGGGAAAGTCGAACTTCATGGGTTGGTATTCTGATAGCGGTTGGTGAGCTAGATGATTAGCTAGCACACTACCTTTGTTGGCTTTCTGTGTGACATATTGGATATCATATTCTGATAGTAACATCTGCCATCGTGCGATTCTTCCGGTGAGGGCTGGCTTTTCAAACACGTATTTTAGAGGATCCATTCTTGCTATTAACCATGTAGTGTAGGTTAACATATATTACCTTAACCTCTTGGTGGCCCAAGCCAATGCGCAACAAGTCTTCTCCAGGAGTGAGTACCTGGTCTCGCAATCGGTGAATTTCTTACTGAGGTAATAGATTGCATGCTCCTTTCTACCAGTTTCATCCTGTTGTCTCAAAACACAACCCATTGACCCTTCGAGCACTATCAAGTACATGATGAGTGGCTTTACGAGGACTGGTGGTATTAAGACTGGTGGCTCTTGCAGATACTGTTTTATTGCTTCGAAGGCAGTTTGACAATCGTCATTCCATACTACCGTCAGATCTTTCCGCAACAACTTGAATATTAGTTCACACGTAGCTGTTAGATGCGATATGAACCTTGAGATGTAGTTCAATCGCCCTAAGAAACCATGTACTTCTTTTTCTGTCCTTGGAGCGGGCATTTCTTGTATGGCTTTTACCTTGTCTGGATCCATCTCGATGCCTCGTTGGCTTACGATAAAACCTAGCAATTTGCCTGATCTGACGCTGAAGGTGCATTTATTTGGGTTTGACCTTAGTCTGAACTTACGTAGCCACTCAAATAACTTTTTCATATGTGTGATATGTTCCTCCTCCGTATGGGATTTGGCAATCATATCATCGACGTATACTTCAACCTCTTTGTGGATTATGTCATGGAATAATGTGACCATTTCCCTCTGATAAGTTGCCCTTGTGTTCTTGAGACCGAATGGAATTACTTTGTAACAAAAAGTACCCCAGGGTGTCATGAAGGTAGTCTTTTCCATGTACTCAGGTGCCATTTTGATTTGGTTATAGCCCGAGAAACCATCCATAAATGAGAATACCGAGGCTTGAGCTGTATTGTTCACTAAGACATCTATGTGAGGCAACGAAAAGTCGTCTTTGGGGCTTGCCTTGTTTAGGTCTCGGTAATCTACGCACATGCGTACTTTGCCATCCTTCTTGGGTACTAGTACAATGTTAGCTATCCAAGGTGGATAGTCTACCACTGCTAGGAACCCTGCGTCAAATTGTTTGAGAACCTCTTCTCTAATTTTGCTGGACATATCTGGTCGGGTTCTTCTGAGTTTTTGCCTGACTAGAGAACAACCTTCTTTGAGAGGTAATCTATGCACCACGATGTCTGTATCCAACCCCGACATGTCCCTGTAGGACCAAGCGAATATATCCACATACTCATGCAACAACTTGATTAGCCTGTCTTTGACGCTCTGTTCCAAGATTACCCCTAGCTTGATTTCTTTTGGATCTCCTTCCATTCCCGGGTTAATAGTCTCAATAGGCTCTTGATACGGTTGTATGCTATTAGCCTTTCGCTCTATTTCCCTCGCCATTTCCTCGGAGAGTTCAAGATCTTCATCATCTTCCTCTTCGGCTTGATGGATAGGAACATCAAAATCATATTGGGTCGCAACAGTAGTGTTATCGGTAATTTTGGGCATGGATCTGCACATTTATCATGTTTTGGTGCATATTTTAGTGCTTGGAATTTGAAAAATGTATATGCGAAGAAAGTATTGCCATTTTTATATTTAATAGATAAATGCAAAAGAAAGACAAGGATCTTAATTGAAAACATAATATAACTTTATTAATTATAAATATTGTCTGAAATAAGAAACAAATAAAACCCTTACAAGCAACCCCTATGCCTCGGGTTCGACATAGGTTCTTTCAAAATAAGAAAAATTACTTAGAAAGGAAATATATCTCAGGAATCTCCATAGTAGTCCATCCTTTAAGCTCTTCTCCTGGGGTGCCCTCTCTGATGAAGTCAGTTGCCCTTTTAGTATTGGTATTGCTTGATATCATTGCAACGTGCCCGCCATGTTCTATTCCTTTACTGATGAACGTCTCCCGGGTTGGAGGAAAACATGCTTTGCCTCTTGGAGTAGCCTTTGATGATTCGTAACCCAAACCAAAGCGATTCTTTTTCTCAGGAATTTCTGGGAGTTTTCCCCAGTGTTTTAAGGCATCACCCCCCATAGTCATTTGCATATCTCTCCATGATGTCACTTTAGTCTTGTTACACTTCTCAACCGGTAATGTTATCATCGAAGCAATTTCCAAAGCCTGGAACGGGGTAGCTATGCAATCTTCGTCAGCACTGATATATCTGGACGATTCAATATGGCTTACAAAAATGTCTTCTTCGCCGTCAATTATGATCAACTTCCCTTATACTAGGAACTTCAACTTTTGGTGTAGGGTCGAGGTTACTGCCCCTGCCACATGGATCCAAGGTCTCCCCAGTAGAAAAGTGTATGCTGGTTCGATGTCCATGACCTGAAAAGTGATGTTGAAGAGATACGGCCCAATCTTGACTGGAAGGTCCACCTCCCCTAGTACTGAGCTTCGAGAACCGTCAAATGCCTTTACTATCGTAGAACTTGGTCTCATTGTCACGTCGTCTATTGTTAATTTTATAAGACTTGATTTTGGAAATACATTAAGAGCGGAACCAGTGTCAGTAAGAACCCTGGACAGATGGGTAGTGCCTATCTGCATAGTAATATGGAGTGCTTTGTTATGGGCCCGGACCTGTGGCGGCAACTCATTGTTGTTGAAACCTAGGTAGGACCCAGACGTGAGATTTGCTACGACATTATCAAATTAATTTACTGAAATTTCTTTTGCGACATGAGCTGAACTTAACACCTTCATCAAAGAATCTCGGTGTCCTTCAGAGTTGATTAGTAATGAGAGTATGGAGATTTTTGCCGGAGTCTGGTGGAGCTGATCCACCACTCTATAGTCACTCTTTTTGATTATTTTTAGAAACTCCTCTGCCTCTTGATCAATAAAGTCTTTGTTTGGAGATTCTGTTTCCTGATTTGTATCAATCACTGTTTTTCCTTTATCCTTCGTTCGGACCAAATCTGTCTTTTTTGATGGTTCAGCTCCATATATTCGCCCACTTTGGGTCATACCTCCTGTTCCTGCTATGTTCGAAATTACAGGTCCTTAACTTGCGGGTGGCCCACTCTACTGCTTCACTCCCTTGATGTATACAGTTGAGTCATAACTCCAAGGTACTGCTTTATCATTCTCGTAAGGGATAGGTGACAGTCCCTTAATTACCATCGTAGCTTTTGGAGTAGTGGGTATTAAGAGGGTCTTCTTAGGTACTCCTCTGGTGACTTCTGCTGATTCTCCCCATGGAATGACTAGAGTCTTCTTGGTAAGGCTTGAAGCTTGGCAAGGGATTACCAGTGGCTTTTTGCCTCCGATCGTGGCTACATACTTTTCTTCAGGGTATAGTCCGAATTGGACTATCCCCTGATCCACCATATGTTCTAAAGTTGTTTCAAAAGCTTTATTGTGTTCTAACAAGAATCCACATTTGAACAGATAATCCTTCAATAAGTTGATAAGGGGTTTTTCCTTTATGGTTTCTCCAAATTCAGCGACCACCTCGATTTCATTTATTTTCGGTCCACCATGCGGAGGCATGGGGTTTGACTTGATATTAGACTTGTCGAAAGTGATGTCTTGAGACTCTAGCAAATCCTGAACCTTATGCTTAAAGGCCCAACATTGGTTTATGGTATGCCCGGGAGAATTTGCATGATATTCACACCTAGCGTCGACATTGTATCTTTGCGGGAGTGGCCCGACCGGAGGAGCTAAAGGCTTGATTTCCACCATGGATGCCTTAACCAAGTGTTGTAATAATTGGCTTGGTGGCATGGGCAGTGGATCAAAATTCCTAGGTGGCCTTTTAAACTTGTCTTGCCTTTGTCCTTGCAGGATCACCAATGGTTGTGATGTTCTTTATTGTGGGGATACAACATTGACTTCTCCCTCCTTCCTTCTTGGAAATTTCAAAGCCGGTCTTTTTGAATTGTAAGGGGTGCTTGACGATCCCCCTGATATCTTTCCACTCTTCAAACCAGATTCGATTCTTTCGCCAATAGTTACTTAGTCTGAAAATCCCGACGTGACACTTCCCACCATTTTATCATAATAAAGCCCTTGTAGGGTTCCCATGAACATGTCTACGAGTTCTTTTTCCAGCAGTGGGGGTTGCACACGTGATGCCATTTCCCTTCACCTTTGAGCGTACTCTTTGAAGGACTCTTCCTTCTTTTGGGACAGGTTTTGGAGTTGCAGGCGAGTAGGCTCCATGTCCAAGTTATACTTATAATGCTTCAAGAAGGCATTAGCGAGATCCACCCAAGTTCGAATATGTGTTTGTTCCAACTGCATGTACCAGTCCAAAGATGCCCCACTTAGACTGTCTTGGAAACAGTGAATCATCAGTTTCTGATCATGGGCATGGGCATGCATCTTTCTGAAGTACATACGAAGGTGATTCCTCGGACAAGTGAGCCCTTTATACTTACCAAAGTCGGGTACTTTGAATTTTGGCGGTATCACCACATCAGGGACTAAACCAATTTCCAGAGCGTCTACTTTGAAAGCGTAGAAGCCCTCCATAGCCTTCAGTCTTTCTTCCAAGGCTTTATACTGATTCATTACCAGTGGGTTGTCTGCAGCCTGAGCACTGGTTGTCTTCAAGGGTGCCTGGGGATCATCCTCTAGGTCATGATCGTCGTATTGTAAGTCTAGGTAATTATCTGCGTTATTGGTTGGAATTTCTAGGGTGTGTAATGCCCTTACTTTTAATGGTGGTGGGATGAATCCTTCAGTTTCAACCTCTTGCTAGGCCATGGCAGACTTTTGGGGTCCTGCTTCTGGCTCCTTCCTCAGTTGGTGACCGCTCGATGCACCAATGGTTTGGGCTACCTCTTCAAACGCTACCCTGGGGATTTGGTCCTGCATGTCGATAACGTTCTTCAAAGCTAGAAGAACCTGGCTCAAATCTCCTTTCATTGAGCTTACATCACCCTTTACATGATCAAGATCCTCTTTGAACACTGCTTGAGTCTCCTCGATCTGTTCCATTATTTTTTGTTGATGGGCCCTTGTTTGATATGGGGGTCAAGGAGGTGGAGGTCTTCTTTTACCAATGGCTTAATTGGAGAGATTTTTAAAGCATATGAGTTTTTTTCTTTAAAATGACATTCAAGTGTTTTATAAATGCATGCGTGTAGATGGACATGAATGATTATGAAATGATTTCTTATTTTAACTGTCTTATTCATTTGGGTACATATTTGTATTTTCACTTATTATTTTATTTAGTGACTAGCTTTAAAATAGACACGCCTTCGAGATAGGGAAACAAAATGCCTTTATTAAGAGTAACATAATCCAGATGTTGAAAAATATTACAAATTGAAATCAAAACTTGTTTGCATAAACATAATTAAAAAAGAACTAAATTTCTTAAGTGTGCCTGCGGATGTGTGCTCTGAAGCCATCAACCATTACTCGGCAAAATTGTAGAAAGTCTTCAACATCCTTCGGAAGAGGAACCATCATATTCTCTGCATCTTTTAAACTTCTAGGGATGTCCTCGATGAGATTGTTGGCTAAGAAGACTAGCTTTTCATGTTTGTCTTTGTAGTACCTGTATTCCTGGTAAAGATGTGGGATTATTTTGTGGTTATCCCTCCCCGCTTGGGCGATCTTGGTGTACTGCTCTTCCCAATACATATTTTCACCCCTCATTTCTGTGTAAAGTCTCCGTTGGATGAGAAAATCCTTTTGAAGACCCTGCAGCTCTAAACATACATGTTCATATTCTCGAGTCCTCTGAGTCAAAAGTTTCTCTGCTTCTATCCTCTCAAGGCGTGCCTTGACCTCTGATTCGTGGTTGTCCTGGAGTTTGGTGGCGAGGTACTTTATTTTCTCCTCTTGATCTAAGGAAGCTTGTGCCAGACTTTTAATTTAGGCTCTCAAACTTTTCTCTAGCACCTTTTTGTCATGTGTCGCCTTTTCATACCACCTAGTTAACCTTCTGATTTCAGCAGCGGCCTCTTCTAACCTTTGGTTGTGGGAATCTAGGTTCAACGTTGCACTTAACATCCCTTCAGTTGTACGCTTTCGTTTGAGACTTTCTTTCTCCAGGTCCTTTTGACTTTTATCAATTTGCTCGTCCTTTGACTTAAGTATAAGCTGCATCTATTTATTTTCTTTGGTCAGGTTAAGGAGGTCGACTTCCAGTGCTTCTTTCTCTCTTTGAGCTTGCTTTAAGTCATTTTTCAGATTGTCGACTTCTTCCAAAGATATAGGTGTTATCTCTGGGACCTCTGACTTGTACTCTGGATCTTTCTCAAATGGCAGCTTAATAACTCATACCCTATCTTGGACCCATTTGGTGTAGGGTTATCTTGCTCTGGCATTCTTTCTTTCAGCCTTCCTTTTGTTAACCTTATTCCAGGCCCGAATAACCTTGTTGAGCAACCCTTGGTCTTCTATACCCATATTGTGGATGATAAATGGTCGGAGTTGTTCGTCCGAAGGTGTGTCTTCCAAAGGATACTCTAGCTGTCGTAGGGCTAGAGTAGGGTTGTAGTTAATACAGCCTCGCGATCCAATCAAAGGGACGTTAGGAAAATCCCCACAGCTAATAGTGATGTCACCAATATCCAACTTTCTTGCATACCATAATATTGATTTTGCAGTGAGAGACCTTAATTTATGTGGCCACTCACACCTGGTTAGTTCTGGGATTATATAGTCTTCCTTGTAGAGGTGAGTCATGAACCAAGTATATAGAAGCGGGATACAACAATTTAGCGTACCTCTTCTTTTTTCATACATCATATGCAAAGTGTAATAAATGTCGACAAGCAAGGCGGGATTAGGATCCATATTAAAGACTTTCGCTCCCCAAAATATGCTAATGGCTGCAGGGTCGATATAGTCCATAGTCCGAGGAAATAAGATTACACCAAATACCAACAACCCTAAACAGTCAACACAAGATTCCCACTCCTTATAATTAGCAAACTCTAGTGCCTTAGCTTCCAGGTATATTCTTTTGATTCCTTGTATCAGACCTTCTCTTTGATAATTCTGCATCAACTCAGGATAGGGGATCCCTAGGTCTTTTACCAAAGCTTTGACTTTAATAGTTTGTCCAATACCTACATAGGCATTTTCTTTGGAAAAATTCAGGATTCTGTCAAATTCTTCCAGAGTCGGTGCTAGCTGGAAATCTTGGAAAGTGAAACATCTCAATGGAGGGTCATAAAACTGAATTAGGGCAGAGACTGCATCCATCTGTACTTCTACTTTAGTCAAATCAAGGGTATTCCCATAACGGCGAGTGTACATCTTCAGAGCTCTTTCGGACAGTTTACCTTTTATAGTTTTTAGTTCAGAAAGTTCAGGCTTGCAGGCGTTGACGCGAACAAGTTGTTTCCCTTTGGCGTCCATTTTTAAGACAGTCACCAAAAATCTTGATTTTGTTATCTTTTATTATGTACCCTGTGAATAAGATAGATAAAAGGAACAAATGATGAACATGAGATATACATGAATGCATGAATGTATAAGTGTTGGATTGAGTAGCGGGATTTTGTGACATGTTTTTGTGATGGATACCTTATGAGGTAGGCCCCATAATTTTTACCTACGGTAAGTCTACCCTCCCAAAAGGTGGCTTCCTTAAGGTTGTCATGAATAACACCAGAGGGAAAGGGAACAAGGGCCTCCCTTAGGTGGAGCCTCTTTGTGGACCAAAACTTTCGTCTCAAAGTCGTGAAAGGTCTTGTCATGAGATTTTAGGTTAAGGTCGTTACAAAGAGTCATGGGTGACCTTCCAAAGTCCTACTCGTCAAGAGGATATCTCTTGATAAGTATTCCTTTTTCAGAAGTTCACCGACTCTAGAAGAAGTCGTCACATAAACTCGCAGGGATGATGTACCCTCTAAGCTAATAGACGAACCTTCTTTCTAAAGGTTATCGAAAATATTTTTTGAAATAAAAACCCGCCACATAGTAAATATATAATAATAAAGAAAAATAGACAAGAAAATAAAAAAAAATGCAATAAATAAATTAATGCAAATAAATAAATAAAAATAAAAACCCAAAATAAACCTAAAAATTATGGTTAAGGGGAATCCCCAGCAGAGTCGCCAGCTGCAGCAACCGGTTTTTTAATCAAGAGTCACCATTATTATTTTTTATCCTAGGGAAGGGAACCTAATAGAAAACCCTAATTCAGAGACAGAGATTCTAAGTTTCAGACTCAATTAGATGAAAGGAAGGTGTTAGGCACCTTTCATCCACCTTTTTCACAAAGGATATTAAGCTCTAGGTTTAGGTTTGGGGTAAACTGGATTTTAAGTTTTAATTAGCAAGAGTCGCCGCGATTTTAGATCGCGTGCCTACGTATCCTCTTATGAGGAATCAGAGTCCCAATTCGTAGTTCTTATGGGTTGGTCTCTTTTAGAGGTTTACGAACATATTTTGAATCACTTCGCACTCGGTCGGTGTGATACGGTGGGAGAACTGACTTGAGGTTTTGCGTTTGTATTCGCACTTGTTCGGTTTAGCAAGAGTCGCCACCGACTTTTTATTTTATCCTAAAGGAAAGGTTAAAAAGCACAGGAAAAACCTTTTGAGATGTTTCATGGGTTCGGGGGGTAGATTATGAAAAGGGAAGGTATTAGCACCCTTTTCATCCATGGTTATCCACGGGCTCTTAGTTACTTGGTTTTAGATCACTTGCCTTGATTTTCAATTGCTTGAAATTGTGGTGTGTGTGTGTGTGTGTTTTGAAAATGTTTTTGAAGAAGACGCCTTGTCTAGGCAACCGTTATAATGACTCGTGTTTGAGTATATACAAAGGTGTGTATCTTTTCGAAAAGATGTTTCAAATGTTTTTGAAAGTTTGTTTTTGAAAGTGTTTGTGGAGTGGGTTTTGAAAAGTAGGCAAGTTTTTATGCAAGTTTGATCAAGTAACTAAGAGTTGTCTACCCCTATTGTACTCAAAGGTTTTTTCTTATGTTTTAACCCTTTTAACAATTTTGTTCCACCATTGTATTTGGTGGACAATCTTGCATTAGGATGTTTAACGGGACGGGCGCGGGTCATCGTATGGACCATGAATGCAATGGTGCCAAGTGTCTTTGGCGATTTTGCTTGAAGGGACTATGATCATTCCATTTAGGCAACTTTCGAAAGCGTCATCGAGGGACTTATGATCATTTGAATTGTTTTGCCAAAGATACTTAACGTGCAAGAATGGCCCATTTTGGAAGGCAACAGGCGGGATTACCCTAGGGGTGCAAGTGTGAATGGTGTATTGATTTCATGTATTTGTCTTTGTATTAGGTTATCTAGCGTTTGATTTTATGTGCATACAAACCCTAGGTCCATACATGGTATAATTGAAAGCGATAAATTGCGAAAATTTAAAGTCTACGCTATTACAAATAAGTATCCGGGAGTGGGGGTACAAATTTACAAATGGGGATGAGACTTTAATAGGAGAGTTGTGTCCAAATAATTACAACCAAATCGAATTGCAATCTCAAATGTAATATGTATCAAATGTGCAAGAATAAAGCAATGTAAATGTATCAATGTATTTGTGTATTGTAAATGTGTATGTGATTTATTTACAAGTGCGAAAAATGTTTAACTTAATGAAAAATTAAGGTATTTATTATCTTTTGTATTCTTGTATTTTCTTTGTATTTTTTGTTAAATATGTATAAAACAAGAAAATTTAATAAAAGAAAAGAAAATGTTTTAAATTCTATTTTTTATGCATCAACATTAATGTATTTTAATTAGTGTTCTTATGTACAAAAGTTTTAACTAAAAAAAAGAAAAATGTTTTAAATTTAAAAATTCTATTATCTATGTTTTTAATTAATGTACAAAGTTTTTAATTGAAAAAATGTTTTAAGACATTCTAATTTTATATATTTTAATTATACTAGCTTAAAAATAAAAAAAGTAATTAAGACCAATTTATATCAAAGAGTTAATGTATTATATAAAAAAAGTTAGGTTATAAAATAAATGAAAATTAAGAGAAGATTAAGAAATGTTTGTTTAATAGAAAAGAAAAGAGATTATGTGGGCCTCATGCTTGTCCTTAGCCCAAAACAGCATTTTGAAAGAGAATCAGTAAGGGGAGGGGGGGGGGGGGGGGGGGGTGTATCCGGATTTGGAAATGGGCTTTGGTGTTTTTAGAAAGTGGCAAGGCCCAACGTAAACATAACATTTTTTAGGGTTCCAGTGTTTGTTTCATTTGGATTAGGGTTTGTGAGTTACAAACTGCGTTGTTCGTCATCTTTCTTCGTCTTCGTTCTCACTGAGCCAAACGTTTCTGAACTTCTCTTCGTCTCAGCTACTAAGTGCAGCCTCCACCTCTCTTCCCTTCATGGTTGGGCAACGCAAAAATGAGGAAAAGGTAACGATTTTGGACGTTTTAGGGTTTTTGAATTCTGTCCTTGCATGTCATTATCTTTCAATTATTGATTCTGATTAAGTATTGCTGTTGTTTCTGTGAACGAAAAAAAAAGAAGGGATTTATATCTTTGGCTTGTGGCGAGGGAGACGAGGTGGACCGGAGGCGCCTAGGGTGGCTGGACGGGGTGCTTGGTGTTGAGCTGGCTCTGCTTTTCCTGGTATCTTTACCTTTGCCTTTTATTAGGTTTGATGATGATACTTGAAAACCTAGCTTACCTGTCTTTTCCTCTTCTCTTTTGCTTCTGGTTATTGGCTTTGTATGATTTCCTTATGATATGCTTGATATGCTTGAGTTGCTTGATATGCTTGAGTTGCCTTTTCCTCCTCTTCTGTATGCTTCGTGTGCTTATTGAAATGTTGGTTTCGTTGCTTGATGACGAACTTTACAGTTCTGAGAGCTCATTTGGCTTGCTTGTATCTGTGTTGCCTTGAAGGCTTGTGTACTGAGTTGCCTTGAATGCTATTGAACCCTATGATGAGCCCAGCTCTGAGGGCTTTGTAATTTTGAATATTATTCTGATTTTTGAGTTGTGAATCTGAACATGTGTTGAAATGTTTGAGGTTGGTCTTGGGATTTGGATTTTGAGTACTTTGAATCAAGTTTGGTTGTCAGTTGAAGCTTGAAATGGTTTAAGGCTTCAGTTTTTCTGGTTTAGGGCTTGATGTTTAGAGGCTGGAAAGGTTTTTGACAGGTTGGACTTGAAGCAAGTAAGGCTTGAAGTTTGATGTTCTGGTTTTTTCTGGTTAGGTTTACAGCAGGTAAGGCTTGGTGCAAGTATGAGGCTTGGTTACAGGCCACAGGTTTGGCTTCTGTTTGGCTTCAGCAGGTTGAGTGTTTAAGGCTTGATGTGTTTCAGACTGATGAAACAGGTTATGGCTTTGGAAGCTTTTAATGCAGGTTTCAAGCTTATGCTGTTTTGAGATTTCTATATTGCAGGCCTGTGTGAGGTTTATGCAGGATGTTTGAGGGCAGTAACAGGTTTAAGCTTCAAGGTTTGGCTTTGTCATGCTTCTTGTTTGAAGGTTGGACAGGTTATGTGTTCAAATGTTACAGTTTGTAACTCTCTTTCTTTTTTGTGATATCTCTGCCCCCTTTTTCACTGTGTTATCTCAGTTTGTTTTATATATTTGTCCAGCCTAAACCTGTAAACCTGTAAGCCTTTCTTTTTCTCTTCTCTCTCTACAGTTTTAAGCATTTTTTATTGCTTAGATGTACTCTTTTCTGAAAAAGCAAATGGCCTTGAAAATGATGACTTTTGAAATGTTGCTTGCAATAGTTGCCTAGCTCTGCATAATTCCAGTTTTCCTGCATCTTTGTTGACAGCAATTTGTACTTTGATATCTTTCCATATCCTTTTGGATAGCTTTTGACATCTTTGATGTTTTGATATCTTTGGATAGTTGCTTTGACAGCTTGCTGTCCAGTTTGGACTTTGGTTAGGCATGCTTTGCACTTCTGGACAGTTTAGTTTGCTATTCAGTTTGCCTTTTTGAATATGCAGCTTGTTGACAATGCAGTATGCTTGAAAATTTGAATTTGTGCATTTCATACTTTTTTTTGTAAGCATTTTTCATCCCTCTTTGTGAACCGGGAGAAATCTCGTGATTTGCAGAGAGGGCAAACTGATTCCGGCCAGTTGCTTTTAATGATGAATCCAAATTTTATCTGTCTGCTCTTTAATTTTATCTGCTTTTGACTTTTTCTTTTCTTTCTTTTTGCAGGTAAAGATAATTGAGCAAAGGAGCAATGGATAGAAGATGAAGACTTAGGGATTTTTAGGATAGTTTTATTTCCATTTTAATTATTTGTAATAGTATTAATGTAAATAACAGTAAATAAATTTACAGTATTTAAATAATATCTGTAACAAACAATTCAAAATAAATAAACATCCCCTTTTTTATCAGTTAATTCTTCTTTCAATTCAATGTTCATTTAAATTATTTGAGTTTCTTAAATTAAAACAATTGGAAATAAATCCAATTATTCTGACTTAGAAAAAGAAATAATTAATAAACGTCCGGCGTTCCAAATTAAACATAGCAATGCACAGTCAAATCAACACATGCCCAAATGTCTTTTCCTTTTACTGATTTAATCAAACACTGCAAACTCAATCCAAATGACTCAGTCCAAACTCAGAGTAAACTGAAAAGAACTAAAGAATTAATTCTTTCTGAGAAATACGCGCACAAAACCCTAGTTCTTGATTAAATGTCAGAGAAGCGTTCGCCTAATCAAAACCTGAGCCAAAATCAACCAAAAACCCTAGCAATCTGCTTGAACTGTTCCAGAGCCATGAAAACCCTAATTTTGTCTGACTGATAAGAAAAGTCTGTTTGACTGATTCTTACGCCAATCTGAAAAAAATCAGGAAAAGCCCGAAGCTGTGATTTCTTGTGAAAAAAATACGAGGGCAAATTTTGGGGTACAACAGTTGCCCCTGTTCAATCTTCTTGAACCTGAAGAGTTAGATTGGCAAGTTTGCCTTTCGCGACTCGAAGGTAAAAGGAGATTGGACACTAGAGTGCCCAAAAATTTGCACTCGGTGATGTGATGGTAGAGGGAATGGGCTTACAGATTCCATTTGGTGATGGGCTTAAAGATGCCATCTAAGGATGTGACAGAATCTTGTCAGGGGATGGGCTTAAAGATGCCATTTGGAACTGTTGATTGCGTAAGAGATTCCTTAGCAAGATCTTGCGTACTTTGAGAAAGGAAGATGGTTCCCTGGCCTGTTACAGGTGTTGATCTTCAAACTCTTCATGCAGATATGCCCTGGCTAGGTACAGGTATCGAATCTACAATTGGTTGCTCACAGATGTGCCCTGGCTAGATACAGGAATCGAATCTGGAATTTATCGTCTACAGATATGCCCTGGCTGGATACAGGAATCGAATCTGGAACTTCAAAAGGTTGCTTATAGACGTTCCCTGGCTGGATACAGGTATCGAATCTCTAAACTCTTCATGCAGATATGCTCTGGCTAGATACAGGTGTCGAATCCACAATCAAATACTCACAGATATTCCCTGGATGGATACAAGAATTGAATCTGGAATTGGCTATCTACAGATATGCCCTGGCTGGATACAGGTATCGGATCTGGAAATCGCCGTCTACAGATATGCCCTGGCTGGATACAGGTGTCGAATCTGGAAATTATCGTCTACAGATATGCCCTGGTTGGATACAGGAATCGAATCTGGAATTTGTCGTCTTCAGATATGCCCTGGCTGGATACAGGAATCGAATCTGGAATTTGTCGTCTTCAGATATGCCCTGGCTAGATACAGGTATCGAATCTATAATCAATCACTCACAGATATGCCCTGGCTAGATACAGGTATCGAATCTGGAATTGCGATAGTTGATAGTAATCATCTTTGGATTGACATTTTCCTGAAAAGGAAAAACATTAGTTGTATGCAATGTCATGATGTATGAGATGCATGATGTCATGATGCTCAAAATGAGATAGTGTTGTATGCACTTTATTGTATATATAAGCAGGATGTATGAAATGTGAAATGTCTATGAATGTATTTTCGTCTAGGAAAATAAATCTTTGACGACTGCCGGGAGTTTGTGGAATCCTAGATTGCAATTTAAGAGTAGAGTTCTTCGCTTCCGCTGGGGATGATGGTTGTAAGAATAAACCGGTAGGAGAAGATGACTCCGTCGGGGGATAAACTTGTTGGAGAGATTACTCTGCGGGGAAATACTCTGTGGGAAGAGATACTTCGCTGAGGTTTTGATGAGAACTCCGCTGGGGACTTCACTGATAAGTTATGTTGGGGAACTTGATGAACTCCGCTGGGGATTGACAGTTTTGGCTCCACTGGGGATTTTGAAACTTGACTCTGAGGGGAGTTAGCTTCTGTAAGGCTCTCTGGCTGGGGATTCCAAGAATCTTCCGATTGCTGCAGGTGCTGATCTGGAATAAGTTACGGAATGTCGCCATCTCTAGGTCACATCTTGAACTATCTCTAGAAGCGAATCTGGAATGAGTTATAGAATGTCGCCATCTCTGGGGTCACATCTTGAACTATATCTGGAAGGAAGTCTGAATAAGTTATAGAATGTTGCCAAATCTTGGGTCACATCTTGAACTATATCTGGAAGGAAATCTGAATGAGTTATAGAATGTCGCCAAATCTTGGGTCACATCTTGAACTATATCTGGAAGGAAGTCTGAATGAGTTATAGAATGTCGCCAAATCTTGGGTCACATCTTGAACTATATCTGGAAGGAAGTCTGAATGAGTTATAGAATGTCGCCAAATCTTGGGTCACATCTTGAACTATATCTGGAAGGAAGTCTGAATAAGTTATAGAATGTCGCCAAATCTTGGGTCACATCTTGAACTATATCTAGATCTTGATTTTGTTAAGGGTCAGGAATTGGGAGTAACAGATTTTTAGGAGCTTCAGTTGTCCATTATTCTGTGGGTGGTTGTAACTTCCAGCAGGTGATGAAGGAATTGTTGGACACTTTTGACATTCGAATGCCCCAAGTGATGATGAAGGAGTCTGGATCAGATTACTCTGCAAATTGAGAGATTTCTTGAAATCTTGACTGGACTGCCCCAGGTTAACTGAACTTTGAAAGATCTGTTGAAACCTTGACTGGACTGCCCCAGGTTAATTGGATGGTGACATGTCGTGCCCCTTGCTGATATGAGATTTTTGTAATGGAAGTGTCATCCTTTTGAAATGATTTTACTCACTGAGAGAGTTTTCGTTCCTCCGAACATTCATTGTATGAATTTCTTCGCTGTCAAACAAATAGCCAAATGCAAACAGTGATATTCAAGCAATGCAAAGTTTATGTTTGTCTTGATGTTTTGAAAAATGCGTTTTTTAGCAGAAAACTTTTCATAAGACAAGTCAACACAAGATTTTTAGAACAAAGCCTTACAGGAGTCAGAATACCTTTTGTAACAGTATGCTTTTGAACTAACCCATGCTTCAATTAGGACTTTTGAAGGGTTGTAACGTGGCTTGGTTCACGGTTTAAGAAACAAAGGATAAAGGCTCAAAGTATATTTGTACCCGCCCGCTCTTCGTGATGTTCTTCAATCCTAAGCTCAGTTAATTGTGCGTCGCACTCCATTCGAGCTTGGAACGACTTTTTGGGTGATGGTTCACCAATTGAATTTGGGAGACAGTCATCATCTCCTTTTTCTTTTTCAACATTTTTTCATGTTGTTGAGGATTTGTAATGACCTCTCTATTTTGATTTTGATTTGTTATCCCTAACTTTTGCCTGACTGTCTCTGTTTTCGAGATTACCGTCAGCGGGATGCCCCAGGTTTCTTAAGCCTCTTTTATAGGTTTTGGATCGGTGGGCTTTTTCTTTTTGAGAGATTGACTGCCTATGTGACAGGGAACCATCACTGTCTTTTGATTCCAGAGGAATGCTTTTCTTTGTCGTCGTTCGTTGTATTACGAACTGAGAGTTTGCAACTTCAATGCGCACTTTTTTTTGAATTAACTGAGATACTACCCTGCCCCAGGTTTATATCAAAGGTTTTGATTGTTTAGAAACAGAAAACTCCTACTTCTTTGGCTCGAAGGGGTTGACTAGGGATTATCTTCCTTATAACTCCAGTGTTTGGGAATTGAAAGAAATGCTTGTACATCATCAGCAAGGTCTGTTCAAAAGCATATTGTATGAGATTATGGTATTGTTTCGTCATCCTCCCTCTAAAGGCTTGCAGCTTTTTATCAGGAGTTAAATGTCATAAAGAAAGCATAAGAGTAGTGAAAACGAATGGATGAATTCAAGACAAACATATGCAATGCACTAATGAAACAGAGTTTGACATTAAAAGCTAATTGTTTGAATAACAAAAGATTACAACTTTGAAAGTTCAAAATGAAACAAACACAATCTCAATGAGCCGGAATAGGAGCAGTGATCATGCTGAAGTCTCTGGAGGGTCAAACTCGATCTCCTTGGCATCAATCATGTCTTGGATCTTGTTCTTCAGAGGCCAACAGTTGTTGGTGTCATGCCCCGGACTGTCAGATTGATATGCACACCTTTCATTGGGATGATAGGTAGGAGCAGAAGTATTTGGGTTCTGGAGGGGAGACCTCAGTGTAATCAGATCCCTCTTCAACAAGTGTTGCAGTGCTTGAGACAGTGGCATGTTGATGTTGGTGAACTGTCTCTTAGGTGCGACTTCCTTACGCTGATGCCCCTGTCTTTGTTGATCAGGCGTAGGATTAGAGATCAAGATTGCTCCTACGTGTTGGTCATGACGACCCTTTTGACTGTTCGCAGCATTGGACTCTTTCTTCCCATTATAGGGGATTATCTGAGTATCCGAGGATGTAGTTCCTTGGATCTTTCCACTTTTGATGCCAGCCTCAACCCTTTCGCCAATCAGTATTAGCTCGGTGAACCCGGCTGAGGAGGTTCCAATTAAGTGATTGAAGAAAGGCCCAGTCAAAGTTCCCATGAAGAGGTCAATCAGCTCTCTGTCAGTTAAAGGGGGTTGCACTCTACCAGCCAAATCTCTCCACCTTTGAGCATATCCTTTGAAGTTCTCTCCAGAACCCATGGTCATGTTCTGCAATTGGACGCGAGTTGGTGCAAGATCAGCATTGTACTGATACTGTTCGTAAAAGGCCCTAGCTAAGTCCTCCCAGGTGTGAATGCGAGAACTCTTCAATTGATAAAACCACTCAAGTTGAGCCCCTACCAGACTTTCTTGGAAGAAATGGATCCAAAGCCTTGGATCAGTTGCGTATGGTTGAATCTTGTAGACATAAGACGTTAGGTGCATCTTAGGGCAAGAAACTTCGTCGTACATGGCAAAGGTAGGGACCTTGAACTTTGGCGGGATGACCAATCCAGGAACCAAACCCATGTCTCCTAGATCCAAGCCAGGTATTTGTTGGATCTCCATAGCATTGAGGCGATCCTCTAACTCTTTGTACTTGTCATCGGTGAGAGGGTATTGTTCCTCGGAGTAGTCAGCTTCCTCTTCATCAATCTCCACATTGTGGTCTTCTTCAAGACTATCCCCTATGTTGGGTGGAGTTGCAAGGTATTGGGCTTTAGGTCTTCTCCTCAAGTTCAGGATGCCCACTGATTTCTTGGACATCTTCTTCTTGTCTTTGAGAAGGAGAGCTGTCAGATCCTCTTGCCCTTTACCCATAGCCAGCAACATTTGTTGGAATTGAGCATTTTGAGCTTGGAGCTCTTTCACCGTTTGTTCCATATCCATCTTACTGAAATAAACAGTAGGAAGAATAAGGAAACCTGAAAAGGAGAAACCTGTTATGCAATGATATGTGTGATATATATGCAATGTTTTCAAGGATCTCTTGGGGTAAACACAAGAAAATGTTAGAGGTTGAACTTTGCTCTTTGATTGGAGAACTTTGCACCGGTGGATGTTTTTTCCACGAGAATCAAGCTCACCATGTCAAGTGGGTCATAGCCCCTGATTCAAGTTGTTGCAACTTGATCTTTGATGGCATTTGTTTAGAGGAGAAACCTCTTGCCCTTTGGTAGACGTCTAGTTCAACGTAACCCTGCATCAAAAGAACCCTCGAGATCCTTGAAGTGGTTATTGAAAAATGCTATGGTATGATGTTATGTACATGTATGCAAAAGGCAAATGAGTGTATATACAGGTAATCATATTCACACAAAGCAAAATAAGTCCTTAGGTTTAGGCTTGCATGAGGTTTGTAGGTAAGTACCCTCTTGAAGTTAGTTGGCTCATCATGTCCTAAAAGTGAAACCGGGTTCTAAGGAGCTCAATATCATTGGATTGTTTTCTATGTTCATTGTTTTGGTTTAGCCACTTAACTGGCAACCAAAATATTCCAAGAAAATAACCCTCAATGAGTGTAGTATCGAGTATCTACCAACTTCGGACTGCACCAAAGTCGGTCATCTCACTACCCCTAAAAAGGCTAAGATGGTCAATTAAGGTTCTAAGAGTTCGTTAGTGCTTCACGACATCACTCAGCGGCCCCGTACTCTCCTTGATTTAACTCAAGGGTTACCGGTACTTACAAATATGTCACACTAACATAGCTTACTGCTTCAACCGTGTCGGTATACCCTGCACAGTTCCCTCACAGGTTTTTGCTATTTACCTAAAAAGGTGCCCCAAAATTCGGGTGTAGGATTTATAACAAACCCAAACAAGGACCCAAAAAGTAAAGCAAACAAGGCAATCAAAGCAAGAATGTAAAGGTGATCTAAACCCTAAGGTAACCCCACTTTTAGATAATTCCCCAGCAGAGTCGCCAGTTCTGTGATACGGTGGGAGAACTGACTTGAGGTTTTGCGTTTGTATTCGCACTTGTTCGGTTTAGCAAGAGTCGCCACCGACTTTTTATTTTATCCTAAAGGAAAGGTTAAAAATCACAGGAAAACCCTTTTGATATGTTTCGTGGGTTCGGGGGGTAGATTATGAAAAGGGAAGGTATTAGCACCCTTTTCATCCATGGTTATCCACGGGCTCTTAGTTACTTGGTTTTAGATCACTTGCCTTGATTTTCAATTGCTTGAAATTGTGGTGTGTGTGTGTGTTTTGAAAATGTTTTTGAAGAAGACGCCTTGTCTAGGCAACCGTTGTAATGACTCGTGTTTGAGTATATACAAAGGTGTGTATCTTTTCGAAAATATGTTTCAAATGTTTTTGAAAGTGTTTGTGGAGTGGGTTTTGAAAAGTAGGCAAGTGTTTTCGCAAGTTTGATCAAGTAACTAAGAGTTGTCTACCCCTATTGTACTCAAAGGTTTTTTCTTATGTATTAACCCTTTTAACAATTTTGTTCCACCATTGTATTTGGTGGACAATCTTGCATTAGGATGTTTAAAGGGACGGGCGCCGGTCATCGTATGGACCATGAATGCAATGGTGCCAAGTGTCTTTGGCGATTTTGCTTGAAGGGACTATGATCATTCCATTTAGGCAACTTTCGAAAGCGTCATCGAGGGACTTATGATCATTTGAATTGTTTTGCCAAAGATACTCAACGTGCAAGCATGGCCCATTTTGGAAGGCAACAGGCGGGATTACCCTAGGGGTGCAAGTGTGAATGGTGTATTGATTTCATGTATTTGTCTTTGTATTAGGTTATCTAGTGTTTGATTTTATGTACATACAAACCCTAGGTCTATACATGGTATAATTGAAAGCGATAAATTGCGAAAATTTAAAGTCTACGCTATTACAAATAAGTATCCGGGAGTGGGGGTACAAATTTACAAATGGGGATGAGACTTTAATAGGAGAGTAGTGTCCAAATAATTACAACCAAATCGAATTGCAATCTCAAATGTAATATATATCAAATGTGCAAGAATAAAGCAATGTAAATGTATCAATGTATTTGTGTATTGTAAATGTATATGTGATTTATTTACAAGTGCGAAAAATGTTTAACTTAATGAAAAATTAAGGTATTTATTATCTTTTGTATTCTTGTATTTTCTTTGTATTTTTTGTTAAATATGTATAAAACAAGAAAATTTAATAAAAGAAAAGAAAATGTTTTAAATTCTATTTTTTATGCATCAACATTAATGTATTTTAATTAGTGTTCTTATGTACAAAAGTTTTAACTAAAAAAAAGAAAAATGTTTTAAATTTAAAAATTCTATTATCTATGTTTTTAATTAATGTACAAAGTTTTTAATTGAAAAAATGTTTTAAGACATTCTAATTTTATATATTTTAATTATACTAGCTTAAAAATAAAAAAAGTAATTAAGACCAATTTATATCAAAGAGTTAATGTATTATATAAAAAAAGTTAGGTTATAAAATAAATGAAAATTAAGAGAAGATTAAGAAATGTTTGTTTAATAGAAAAGAAAAGAGATTATGTGGGCCTCATGCTTGTCCTTAGCCGAAAATAGCATTTTGAAAGAGAATCAGCAAGGGGGGGGGGGGGGGGGGGGGGGTGTATCCGTATTTGGAAATGGGCTTTGGTGTTTTTAGAAAGGGGCAAGGCCCAACGTAAACATAACATTTTTTAGGGTTCCAGTGTTTGTTTCTTTTGGATTAGGGTTTGTGAGTTACAAACGGCGTTGTTCGTCCTCTTTCTTCGTCTTCGTTCTCACTGAGCCAAACGTTTCTGAACTTCTCTTCGTCTCAGCTACTAAGTGCAGCCTCCACCTCTCTTCCCTCCATGGTTGGGCAACGCAAAAATGAGGAAAAGGTAACGATTTTGGACGTTTTAGGGTTTTTGAATTCTGTCATTGCATGTCATTATCTTTCAATTATTGATTCTGATTAAGTATTGCTGTTGTTTCTGTGAACGAAAAAAAAAGAAGGGATTTATACCTTTGGCTTGTGGAGAGGGAGACGAGGTGGACCGGAGGCGCCTAGGGTGGCTGGACGGGGTGCTTGGTGTTGAGCTGGCTCTGCTTTTCCTGGTATCTTTACCTTTGCCTTTTATTAGGTTTGATGATGATACTTGAAAACCTAGCTTACCTGTCTTTTCCTCTTCTCTTTTGCTTCTGGTTACTGGCTTTGTATGATGTCCTTATGATATGCTTTATATGCTTGAGTTTCTTGATATGCTTGAGTTGCCTTTTCCTCCTCTTCAGTATGCTTCGCGTGCTTATTGAAATGTTGGTTTCGTTGCTTGATGACGAACTTTACAGTTCTGAGAGCTCATTTGGCTTGCTTGTATCTGTGTTGCCTTGAAGGCTTGTGTACTGAGTTGCCTTGAATGCTATTGAACCCTATGATGAGCCCAACTCTGAGGGCTTTGTAATTTTGAATATTATTCTGATTTTTGAGTTGTGAATCTGAACATGTGTTGAAATGTTTGAGGTTGGTCTTGGGATTTGGATTTTGAGTACTTTGAATCAAGTTTGGTTGTCAGTTGAAGCTTGAAATGGTTTAAGGCTTCAGCTTTTCTGGTTTAGGGCTTGATGTTTAGAGGCTGGAAAGGTTTTTGACAGGTTGTACTTGAAGCAAGTAAGGCTTGAAGTTTGATGTTCTGGTTTTTTCTGGTTGGGTTTACAACAGGTAAGGCTTGATGCAAGTATGAGGCTTGGTTACATGCCACAGGTTTGGCTTCTGTTTGGCTTCAGCAGGTTGAGTGTTTAAGGCTTGATGTGTTTCAGACTGATGAAACGGGTTATGGCTTTGGAAGCTTTTAATGCAGGTTTCAAGCTTATGCTGTTTTGAGATTTCTATATTGCAGGCCTGTGTGAGGTTTATGCAGGATGTTTGAGGGCAGTAACAGGTTTAAGCTTCAAGGTTTGGCTTTGTCATGCTTCTTGTTTGGAGGCTGGACAGGTTATGTGTTTCAAATGTTACAGTTTGTAACTCTCTTTCTTTTTTGTGATATCTCTGCCCCCTTTTTCACTGTGTTATCTCAGTTTGTTTTATATATTTATCCAGCCTAAACCTGTAAGCCTGTAATCCTTTATTTTTCTCTTCTCTCTCTACAGTTTTAAGCATTTTTTATTGCTTAGATGTACTCTTTTCTGAAAAAGCAAATGGCCTTGAAAATGATGACTTTTGAAATGTTGCTTGCAATAGTTGCCTAGCTCTGCATAATTCCAGTTTTCCTGCATCTTTGTTGACAGCAATTTGTACTTTGATATCTTTCCATATCCTTTTGGACAGCTTTTGACATCTTTGATGTTTTGATATCTTTGTATAGTTGCTTTGACAGCTTGCTGTCCAGTTTGGACTTTGGTTAGGCATGCTTTGCACTTCTGGACAGTTTAGTTTGCTATTCAGTTTGCCTTTTTGATTATGCAGCTTGTTGATAATGCAGTATGCTTGAAAATTTGAATTTGTGCATTTCATACTTTTTTTTGTAAGCATTTTTCATCCCTCTTTGTGAATCGGGAGAAATCTCGTGATTTGCAGAGAGGGCAAACTGATTCCGGCCAGTTGCTTTTAATGATGAATCCAAATTTTATCTGTCTGCTCTTTAATTTTATCTGCTTTTGACTTTTTCTTTTCTTTCTTTTTGCAGGTAAAGATAATTGAGCAAAGGAGCAATGGATAGAAGATGAAGACTTAGGGATTTTTAGGATAGTTTTATTTCCATTTTAATTATTTGTAATAGTATTAATGTAAATAACTGTAAATAAATTTACAGTATTTAAATAATATCTGTAACAAATAATTCAAAATAAATAAACATCCCCTTTTTTATCAGTTAATTCTTCTTTCAACTCAATGTTCATTTAAATTATTTGAGTTTCTTAAATTAAAACAATTGGAAATAAATCCAATTATTCTGACTTAGAAAAAGAAATAATTAATAAACGTCCGACGTTCCGAATTAAACATAGCAATGCACAGTCAAATCAACACATGCCCAAATGTCTTTTCCTTTTACTGATTTAATCAAACACTGCAAACTCAATCCAAATGACTCAGTCCAAACTCAGAGTAAACTGAAAAGAACTAAAGAATTAATTCTTTTCGAGAAATACGCGCACAAAACCCTAGTTCTTGATTAAATGTCAGAGAAGCGTTCGCCTGATCAAAACCTGAGCCAAAATCAACCAAAAACCCTAGCAATCTGCTTGAATTGTTCCAGAGCCATGAAAACCCTAATTTTGTCTGACTGATAAGAAAAGTCTGTTTGACTGATTCTTACGCCAATCTGAAAAAATCAGGAAAAGCCCGAAGCTGTGATTTCTTGTGAAAAAAATACGAGGGCAAATTTTGGGGTACAACAGTCGGGAGTAGTGATTGCCGAAATTTTGACTGAGTACGCAGTAAGCCAAAATTAGTTCAAATCCCATTTGCAAAAAGAACTATTAATTAGCTTAATTTATTCGCGAAAATAGTTTGATATTTGTTTGTGTTTTTTACTGTATTAATTGCAAAGCGTCTTGGTTAATACATGATTAAAAACTTAATGCAATAATATATAAAGTAAAATATGCAATTTTAATATAAAAATAAATTTATTTGATAATATAGTAATATTCATATATAATAAATAATAATACTATAAATAAAAATTACTAATAATGATAATAATAATTATAGCTAATAATGATAAAAATAATAAATAAATAAATAAGATAATAATATAATATAATACTAATAATAAGAAAATACTAATTATATAAAAAATGTAAAAATGATTAATTAGGCAGGGGTGCAAATCTAGTTTCCAAGTAAAAATAGGGGGGTGTGAAAAGTTAACCAGCTAAGCCCAAAACAAAGTCTGGACAGGGGGGTGTACATTGTTGTATGTTTAGTAAATAGAGGCTAGGGGGTGTGCATAGCATCAGGGCCTGGGCCCAACGTGTTTAGGAAGAAGTCCAGGTGGTTGTATGTAACGCGGGAGTGAGGGTATACGGTGGAATTGGCCTTACGATCGTCCACTGAGGATCAAACGGCTGAGCTCTTAAGGCGCATAATAATTATGGTAGTCGCGCGTGTACAGGATCTGGACTGAATAATACAATTTTTTTTTCACATTTTCGTTTTCACTCCAAAACTTACAGTAACGCTTTCACTCTCTCTCACCTCACCTCCTTCCTCTCTCGCTAATTATACAAACTCCTTCGTCGCCGCTTATATTAACCCTAAAGTCGTGACTACGGCGGCGCAACCCAATCCTACCCGTTTACCCCAACCCAAAACCAATAGTCATGAAATAAATAAAAGCTAAGCGATTTTTTTTACCGACTCTCACGATCTTCTGACTTTCGCGCTTCCAGTCGGTAATCTCTTCCTCCTCCCTTATTTTTTTGCATATTCTCAACGGTGAATGAATATTGGAGGATGATGGTGTAAGTCAACGACAGTTAGGAGGCACATGGTCACACGATTAGGGTTTCGGGCTTCGAAACTCTAATCGCTTCTTCAAGTTCAGTTTCGTAACGTTCTATTTCAGAGCTTCTTCTTCTCTGTTTGCCGTCCAAAAAAAACCTCCTCTCATTGTTCTTCTCCTTCTCTATTTATAGATTGATTTAGATCTAGGGTTTAACATTTTAGTCGTTACAGATTTATTAGGGGTTGAGTTTCAATTGACAGTAATTGATTGAGATTGTAATCTTGGAGATCTTAGTAATTCCTATAGATTTGTTCTTGTATAAACTTAGATTTGTTTCTTTTTAATTTAGTAATTTTGGATTTTGATTGAATATATCGCAAGATTTGGCTTCAGTTTGATAAAAAAGATTTTTTTCAGATTCAGTTTATGTAATATATCATGTGAGATAGAATCTTGAAGATCAGAATGTGTTAAATATTTTGGATTTCACCGATTGAAATTCTGAGATTGAGTGCTGGCAATGTGGAAGTTTGTAGTAGATTCAGTGTCAATTTTTCGGATTTAGCTTGTATGAACAACTTCTTAGTAATTGAATTTCTGATTTGTGTACTTATAGATTTTAGTTATGTTAAAAAAGATTTGATTTTTAAAAAAAGATTTGTACAGTAAATGTTTTTTTAGGAAATTTTGTTCCAAACGTTACTCTGCTGCAAGGTTATGGTCTTTTTGTGGGCCAACAGTATTATTGTTAGTTCAAGAATGTTTCACAAAAATGTTGATTCAATTGGTCCTAAATGACCTTTCCTATAACCATCTAATTAATAAAACAATAAAACAGAACTTAAAAAAAGATATTCTTTTCCTTTTCTAAACAGCAACGCCCTATTCTTAACATAATGGGCCTTGCACTCTTTATCCATCCTGCAACAAATTTCCACATTCTATTGGGCTTGCGCCTTATCCCATAACAATATATTTTCTCTTTTTTTTTAACTAACATTACTATAAAAGCAAAAGAACATTACCAAATATTATTTTAAAACAACAAACAGTTTCCTTCTCTAATAACTAGATGCGCCTTATATTGATAAACACACCCTTGTTTGGATAACAAAATGGAAATGGGCCAACTACAGAAGCTTAATGTGCTCAGTTAATTTGAAGTCGCACCCCCTTTTTACTAACAATAATTAATCCCTAACCGAGTTCTACTATAAGAACTTAATTATTATTCTCTTGAACTAATCTTCCATTTTCGAATCGCATGGGCCATTGGCCAACATGCTTCGCGAATGGATTTATGAGTCTTTCTGATTTAGAAAGCCTCACTCTCCTGAATTAAAAGAACCCCCTAGTTGGATAAAGACGGGTCATCAGATACTATTGTACCGTCTTCAATTAAATATTTCTTCTATTTTAATTTCGAAAAATAAAATCGTCATGGTAGGACAAATCTGGGGTACGACACATACAAACCCTAATTACTAGCATTTATATAAAGCAATAAAATACGGAAAATAAATATTCTACGCTATTACATCAATAGGGGAGGGGGTGTACAAATTTACAAATGGAGATTTTGCTAGAAAATTAAATCTAATTAACTATTACAACCATATTGAATATTGTACAAAATTGAAAATAAAATACATGAATGCAAAAACGGAAAAAAGAAATGATTTTTGTTTGGTTTTTAAGGGTTTTAACCTAATGTCTAAGAAGGAAAAATAATTAATTAAAGATAATAATGTTAAACCTAAATTAGTTAAGAAAAGAAAATTAGGCTAAAAAAGTATTTTTTAGGGTTTTTTATATGAAAGTTTTTAAGTTAATAAAAATGAAATGAAAATTAATTAATTAAAAGAAACCTAAGTTCTAAATTGATTTTTTTATTTAAAAGAAAATAATATAATAAATAAACCTGAGTCTAAATATTTATTAAAAAAAATTTATTTGTTTAAGAAAATGGTTTTTGTTCTTTTTAGTTTTTATAAAGAAAAATAAAACATGAGTGCAAAAATAATAAAATAAAAAAAATTGTATTTTTTTATTAATAATAAAAAAAACTAATATTAGTAATAAAAATAATAACAAGAAAATATGAAAGTAAAATAAACTAAAATAAAAATGAAAATGAAATAAAGAAATAAAATGGGTCAGGGGGTATGAAACATAATCAGGGGGGAAAGTCAGCAAAAATAATGGAAGCCTAATGTTTGAGGCCCAGGCGCTGCAAACAAAAACCAAAAAAAGAGTGAAACTATGAGAAAACAGTCAAAAGTGTACCACTGGGGCTCAAACCCAGGTCCCTCTGTTTACAGGCGCGCGCTTTAACCACTGGGATGGTGATACATCCATTTACTTATATCAAACCATAAATATATAATACAAATAAAGTCCATGGCCTAAACTTCATCTTCAACCTCACGCCCAGCCAGACAACCTGCAACTTTCTCATTTCTCAACAAAAATGGAAGATGACAACATGAAAGTTGTTGCATTTCTTCCCACGAATCCAACCATATAAATAACTAAAGCTAAAAATCAAAGATGAGTGATAATTTTCCTGGCCCTAATTTAAAACCTAAAAATTTCATAAACTTCAACTCCAAAATTCTCTAAGTTAAAGCCATATAAATGTAAACTATGGATATGCACAACTTCGTGGCAATGAGGTCTACATTTTATCTTTGAAAATGGAAGCCTAACAATGCCTATATGAATAGTTCAAAAGTCAGAAAACTCACCTTGCAAGAGGGTATCGTGTTTTGAGTTTGAGCAGCTTTTGATAAGTTCTAGTGATTGGGTTAGCTTCCTCAAGTTCCCAGGAAGCTAATGTGATGCTTGGCTTGAGCTGAAAGTGGCTGAGAAGTTCTGGAGAAGTCAAGTTGCAAGGTGCTCTTTTTGAAAATGTTGGATGGTGATGGAGATGTTACAGTTGTGTTGCAGGTGTTGGAAGTGTTTGTATATATTACTTAGAAGCTTTTAAAAGTAAAAGGCCAAGAAGCGCACGAGCAAATTTAGAGATTGTGTTCAAAACTCAGAAATGGCAAGTTTTGAGATGTTTTTGGTGGTTCTGTTCTTTAGGGGGTTTTGGGGCTTGAGCGTGCGTGTGTTAGCTTGCAAATGACTTGTAGCATCTTTCTTGTTTTTGAAACAATGTTGAAACATCTTGTTCCAAGGAATGGTACAGGGCTGCATAGAGTGGTTAGTACTTTAGACATGCTTGGGCCAAACTTTTCATAGATGAAGTTCTTTCAAATAGAACCTCATGGCTATCCATCAGGTGTTGGACACCTTTCTTCAGCCATTCACAACCATTAATTTGTACAACACAACAACAACAGTCTTCGAGGCAGCCAGGGAATACCCCGACTTTCAACAAATTCAATTTAACAATTTTTAAAGGAGTGGTCAAGTCATTGATGGAGGAAACAAAAGGGCATCTTCAATAGTATTGACACCCTTACCATGATTTGTCATAGGTGCGGTGATCATGTTGGGAGTTGGAAGATGGTCGAATTCAATTGTCTTGTTATCAATTAGGTCTTGGATTTTGTTCATTAATGCCCAACAGTTGTTGGTATCATGTCTGGGGTTGTCTGAGTGGTAGGCGCATCTTGCATTATGATTGTATTTCGGTGAGGATGTATTGGGATTTTGTGGAGGATCTCTTAGTGAAATGAGCTCATCTTTCAGTAAATGTTGTAGTGCTTGTGGTAAGGACATCCCAATCTTGGTGTACTGTCTTGGTGGAGCATTCGACCTTTGTTAATTAGCTCGTTGTTGTGGTTATTGAGTAGAAGTTTGATTAGAAATTAACACCGCACTTACTGACTGATGAAGGTCCTTCTTAGCATGGCTCCTTGACCCATACACAACATTAGTCTCTTTTTTTACCAGTAAATGGTTTTTTCACAGCATTTGAGGTAGAGGCCATGGGTATCTTCTCGTTTTTAATCCCACTTTCAACCTTTTCACCGGTTAAGATCAATTTAGTAAATCCCGATGATGAACTTCCAATCAGCAAGTTAAAAAATGGTCCAGTCAATATCCCCATAAACATGTCTACCAACTCTCTATCAGCTAAAGTGGTTGCACCGTGCCAGCCAGGTCTCTCCATTTTTTAGCATATTCTTTGAAGCCTTCGTTTGAACCCATGGTAATTCCTTGTAATTGCACCCTAGTTGGCGCAAGATCAGTGTTATATTGATATTGGCGGTAAAAGGCAGTGGCCAAATCCTCCCATATATGGATGTTAGTCCCTTCCAATTGGTAAAACCACTCCAAATGCGTCCCAGATAGACTTTCTTGAAAAAAGTGAATCCACAGTTTCTTATCAGCGGTATGCGGTTGAATTTTGTGGACGTAAGATCTTAGGTGAAGCTTCGGACATGAGACACCATTGTACTTGGAAAAAACGGGGATCTTGAATTTGTGGGGAATGACTACCCCAAGAACCAAACCCAAGTCACCAAAGTCTAAGCCAGACACAACTTGGATTTCTACAACCTTTAGTCTGTCTTCTAGTTGCTTATATTTATCATTGGCCGGTAGATATTGCTCGTCAAAATAATCCTCGTCTTTAGAGATTTGATTGTTTCCACCCCCAACACGGGTGCTCCTAGCATCTTCATCTTGATTTTCATCCTCTTCGGAGGAGTCCTCTTCAATTTGAACTTGTTGGATGGGGCTCTTGAACCTCTTCCCTATGTTGATTACAGCCTTCTTCTTGGTCTTCTTCTCCGTGACTAGAAGTGTCATCATTTCTTGCTTCCCCTTTGCTAAGTTGAGCAGAGTCTCTTTAAACTGAGAGTTTTATGTCTGCAAGTCCTTGACAGTTTTCTTGAGATCCATCTTATACTGAAATAAACAGTAGAAAGATGAGGAAACCTGTGTCGGAAAACCTGCTTATGATATGATACATGTTATGCGTATGCAATGTTTTCAAGGACCTTTAAGATTTAAATTTGCTTAAACAAAGAAGAAACAAAACATTAATTGTATTAATAAGTTCAATGGTTACAAACTACCTCTTAGGCTTACAATGAAAGAAAAACGACAAAATGAATTTATACAACAAAAGACTCAGGTATCCCATGGATGCTTCCTCTTTGGACTGATGTATGCATTCAAGCTTTGATCCTTGTGAAGTCGCCTTGTAAGCTCCAACACTTGCTTCTCACTTGTATAGAATTGGGCTTCAAAGGTGTCTCTCTCTCTGTTGCGTTGAATCCACAACCTTTGCAATTCCTCGAGAGTAGTAGGCATGTCAGGATGGAGAATGGTGTAGGGAACACTCCTTCGGCAATAGGCTCCATAATTATTGGTAGGATGGCCACATATGGCATCATGAGGTTTTGAGCATGAGCTCGCACCCACTAGAGATAAGGTTCCAAAGGAATGGAGTTCTTATGCCCCAAAGTTTTTCTATCAACCTTGTTTACCATGCCTCAGGCTCGTATAAATCTTTGACGATAACCTTGGACATTGTTCTCATTGTCAAATATAATACCTTGGACGAGCGCGTCATAGGGACCATCCCTCCGAGCATAACCAAACTGTCGTAGAGCCAAGCAAGGATTATAAGTAATACCTCCCCTAATTCTAAGGAGTGGGACATTAGGGAATTCCCTACAACGATCAATAATGTTAACCTCTTCCAAAGATTGAGAACACAAATGAATATCTAAATTCGAGAGTGACATCAACTTTGAGACCACCTCATGCCTTGTTCATTCTTTAAAGCTAATCGAGGAAGGTGCAAAATAAACCACCTAGATAGCAATGAAGTGCAACACATAAGAATCCCTCTTCTCTTCATGGTACAGGCGTGAAAAGAATGCAAAATATCTCCGAGCATGGTAGGCACCGGGTTACGAGATAGGAAGATTTTGACCGCATTCACGTCTATAAGTTGGTCGGGGTTAGGGAACAGTACCATCCCATAGATTATAAGATCCAAAACTTCTTCAAAAGCTTGCAAATCCAGAGCATCCCAAGACAGTTGAGCCTTATCAAACAGAAACTTGGCTAGAAAACCCTTAACACCACTTCTTGTTTCCCAATTAGCCACGATGTCGGACCATTGCAAATGTAAGGCTAGAGCAATCTCCTCGGGTCTTGGGTATTTCTCAATACCGGTGAAGGGTATTTGATCAAGAATAGGTACTCCTAATAGTTGAGAGAACTCTTCCATGGTAGGAACCAATTGGTAATTAGGATATCTGAAACAGTGATGTTTAGGATCAAAGAATTGGAAAAGCACATGTACCATGTCTTCTTCAAAGTTTGAGGTAACCAAGTTAAGGAGTCGACCATACTTCTTGGTGAATGGAGAATTTTCAGGGACCCTTGATGCTAACTATTTAAGTTGAGGAGGCACTTTCACAAGGTTGATTTGGATGGTATTTCTGTGAGTGGAAGCCATATCCTACAAAACAGAACAAAGATAAATCTCTAGGTCCTTGAAATGGTTAGTGCATGTTATGGTATGATGTCATGATGTTATGTATAAATAATCATATATAAACAAAAAAAACAAGTCCTTAGGTTTAGGCTTGCATGGAGTCCAGAGGTAAGTACCCTCTTGAAGTTTAGTTGATTCAACCTTTCCTAGAAAGTAATCGGATTCTAGAGAAACTCAATATCATTGATCTTTCTTCATCGGACATTGTTTCAGAACAAGCCTCTGTTTTGGAGACCGGGATATCCTGAAAGTCCGATCTCAATGAGCGTAGTATCGAGTATCAACCAACTTTGAATTGCACCAAAGCCGACTATCTCACTACTTCCAAATGGCAAAGTTGTTCAACTAAAGGTTCTATGGTCAGTTAGTGCTTCATGACACCACACAACGGCCCCGTATTCTCCTTGATTCACCACAAGGGATACCGATACCCACAAATGTGTCACACTAACGTAGCTATTGTTTCAATCATGTCGGTCTATGCCATACAATCTCTGCAATATTTGTTACTTACCTAATAATGTTCCAGATCCGGGTAGAGGATCTATACAAATCCCAAACACCCTTTTAAGAGTAAAGCAAGCAAGTCAAACAATGAAAACATTTAAAGGTGATCTAGTCTCTAAGGTAACCCCACTTTTAAGTTTATTCCCTAGAAGAGTCGCCAGTTCTATAATACGGTGGGAGAATTGACTTGGGTGTTTTATGTTTTATTGCAATTGTTGCGGATAGCAAGAGTCGCCACCGACTTTTCTTTTATCCAATAAAGGAAAGCGTGAAAAGAACATGAAAGACTTTTTGAGAATTTTCTTGAGTTCGGGGGGTAGGTTATGAAAAGGGAAGGTGTTAGCACCCTTTTCATCCGTAGTTATCTATGGGCTCTTAGTTTCTAGCTCACTTTGAAATTCTTTGTAAATGTTCTTGTGATTTATTTTTGAAAGTATTTTTGAAAAGTGCCTTTGTTTAGGCGAAATTTGTAATAATTCTCGTCTCTATAAGAATGTATACAAAGTGTTGACTTTTGAAAATATTTCATTGAAAAGTGTTGGTGTGTTTGAAAGATGAAATGTTTGTGAGCAAGCGACTAAGAATGTTCTACCTACTCAAAAAGTATTTATTCTTTCCCTCCTCCTTTAGATAGTGTTATCTTACTATTAGTTAGTAAGAAACCATGCCATTGGATGTGAAGGGACAGACGTGGGTCATCGTACAGTTATAGAAGACAACATTGTAGGATACTTTAGCAATTAGTTGTAAGGGACTAAGATCATTTACCGAAGGCAATATCAAAAGGTTATCGAGAGACTACGATCTTGTAATCGAGGGTCTTTGCTAAAGTATCCCACGTTCGAGGGACATGACTATTTCATTCTAAGGCAACAAGTGTGGGTTAACCCTAGAGGTGAAAGTGTGCAAAGTATATTGTTTTCATGCATTTTTCTTGAATTTAGGATTGTCTACTTGTTGATTTTAAGTCTTGTCATACAAACCCTAGTTACTAGCAATAATATGGAAAGTGATAAATTGTGGAAATTTAAAGTCCTATGCTATTACAATACTTTAGGGGATGGGGGTACAAATTACAAATGGAGATGACAAGTAAAATAAACCCTAACTATTACAAGGCTTTGACAATTACATCATAATGTGAAAGAATAAAATGTACAAGAAATGTAAATAGAAAAGAAATTGAAAAGAGAATTGTTTTTATGAAAGGTTTTGATTAAACTAATTAATTGGAAAAGAAGTTAATTAATTAATTCCTAAAATCTAAGTTAATTTAATTAATTTACAAGAAGGTTAATTTATTAAAAACTAAAAGAAAAGCCTGAATTAAAAGAAAATTAAATTGAACCTAAGTCTAAACTATATTAATTAATTTTAACTATATTAATTAATTTTAAGAAAGAAAATATTTTTAAGGTTTTATGAAATAAAATAAAATAAAAATAAAAATTTTAGTCTAAGTATTTATAAAATATTTTTTGGTATTTAAATTTAAAAATAATAAAAATAAGATAAAATAAAATAAAGACAAGAAAATAAAAAAATAGAAAATAAAATAAAAGTATAAAATTGGGGTCAGGAGGGTTTGAAAGTGAAAAGGATGCTAGAAAGTAAAAAAAAACAGTTTTTGTTTGTTTTAGACTCAAACCTTTTTTTTGTAATCAGAAGTAAAAACAAAATAAAATAAGAAGGTGGTTGCGTGTTATATAGAATCAGGGGGGTGGTGCTTAAGAAAAAATGGGAAGGCCCATAGATATGAGGCCCAACGCGCGTGTCCAAACAAAAAAGGAATAAGAAAAATGTGAAAAATGCAAAAGGTCTCGCTGGGGCTCGAACCCAGGACCTTCTATACAAATTCCTTATGCGTGCTTCTTCTGCCACTGGGGTGGCTATTTCATCTAGTATAGAAACATATTGCAATAAATTTAAAATAAACTTGATTCATGATATCAACTTCATCTTCTTCCTAGCGCCACCTACTGAGTCAGACTTTCAAATTTGTATCTTGCTCATTTCCCAACCATTCTCAAAAGTGTAAACATCAAACTTGTTAGAAATCTCACCACGATTTCAAATATGTAACTAACTTAGCAATAAATCAAAGATTAATACGAATTTTAACTGGTACCAAATTTGGCCTAATTTTTTCAGCAATTTCAAACTTAAAATTCACATCACTTAGGAAATATAAATGAATTCTAAGGGCATGGTTAGTTTTAGGGCTATGATGTCTACATTTTATCTTTTAAAATGGAAGTCAAATGATGTTTGTATGAAGAGTTAGAAAATCAGAAAACTCACCTTGCAATTGGATATCGTGTTTTAAGTTTGAGCTCACTTCAAGATATTGCAATGATCTGGTTAACTTCCTTGAACTTCCAGGAGACTATTGCAATGATTACTTTGGATTGAGAGTGGCTGAAATGTTCTAAAGAAGTCAATGTGCAGGTTGCTGATTTTGAAAATGGAGGAAGGTGAAAATGGAGTTACAGTTCTGTAACAGGTATTGGGATGGCTTATATATGATTTATAGAAGCTTAGTAAATGATAAAAATGGAAAACTCACGAGTGGTTTAACAAATAGATACCAAAAAGAAGAAATGGCACAAAAGTGAGGCTTGAGAGAAATTCTGAGTTTGAAGGAGTTTGACGGAGTTTTTAGGCTTGCCAATTCGTGTCTCAGTCTTATGAATGAAGGTTCAATTTATAGGCAAAGTTTTGTACCCCAAAATTTTCCCTCTCATATTACTCAATACATACTCCTAGAGATCCTCAATTTGCTCAAGCTTGCCCAAAAGTTGACCAGACAAACTCTCTCCTAAGGCAGTATACCTCAAATTAGGGTTTCCATTTTCATCAAGATGGGTGAAATCCAAAGACCTCATATGCTTTCCATGGTCCTAATATGTTCTCAAGAACCTACATGTCAAGTTCCATTCCATTCACAAGAAGTTTGCTCAGCCAACTGCTCAGATGTTTGAGAATCGACTGTATTAGGTCAAAAGTCAACTGTGACCCACATACAGTCAAACTTCAAGATTTTTTGTCAACATTAAAATTTTGAAGTGACTTTCATCATTTGATCAAGGGTTGATCATTATTCCTCAAGGAATTCTCCAAATTCATCAAAACCCAAAAGTTGCTAAATTAGGGTTTCTTAGTAAAAGTCAACCAAACTTTGACCAAGCATAACTTCCACGTGCTTCATCAGAAATTTTCCATCCAAGGCTCATTTTGAAGAAGATGGAATTCCATACAATTCATCTTCAGCCTACAGGTTTAAAATATGCACTCATAAAAAGATATGAATTTCTACATTATGGATTCTTTTGAAAAGTCAACAAAAACACCTTTTGGGTCAAAGCTTCTTACATGAACATGGAAGACTCAGTTGAGATGAGACCAAAAGGGTTTCTTAGGGGACATCCTAAGCTTACTAAAAAGTCCAAGAATACCTCTCTAGGGTTAAAATTGGAGGAGATATGCCTTGTCAAAGTTGACCCTTTTTGCAAAATTGCCAAAAGTCAAACATGCTCAAAAATGTATTTTTTGCTAAATGGGCCTAACTTTTTATGCTTACACCTCACTTATAATGTGGTCCATGACCCAAACATTCATCCACACATTATTTTCTTCATTTTTAAATTTATTTTGATTTTTATTAATTAAAAATTGAATTAAATCAAATAATTGATGAATAATAGCAAATATATGATTTGATTTGGTTTTTGGATAGGTTGGCAATCAAAATATGCTAAGTTATCAAGGCCAAAACGAATCAAGCATAATTGGTACAAGAAAGGGATGATTTGGCTCAAAATAGAAAGTTTACATGTAGCTTGAAAATCAAATCAAACCTCTCATAATTGCAAAGATTCAATCCAAGTTTGTAACCCTAATTCATTCCTAGATATATATTGGACAAGAACAAAGCATGGGACAAGGTTTTGCAGGCGTGAACAAGAAGAAAAAAACTTTAAATTCTCAAAGAAAAGTGCAGATCCAATCTTGCTCCATAGGCTGTTTCAAGCGTTTCTAACGATCAAGTCATCTCCCTAGGCACTTATTGAACCTGTAGCAAGCATTTGCAAGGCTTGAAACATCTAGAAATGCACGCAATTACTATCACAATTTGCTTATGTTTTCCAAATCAATTATTGAATTTCTTGCATCTTTAGCATGTTTAAGTTATATATTTGTGATCCTCATCGTGTTTGCAAGCTAACTGAATAACTTAATTGCATTTTTGAAGCCTATATCTGCACTTGCCATTGTTAGGGTTTCCATATGTGTTTTGGAGTTTTTGGCTACTGGAAAAATTAGACCACAAGCTGGATACTGGGATGACCGGGACATCATGACCGGTTGAACCATGGTCTTCAATTCCATTTATATTGCGTTTTATGAATTTTTGAATTACACAGGTTTTTAGCCATGGAAGTTATTTGTAGGTAAAGGTACAAAAACCTAAGGCGACGGGGAATGGTAGAAGAAGGTTATGTGCCAGCCAGCCATTCGCTCATTTGAAGTTTCACGCGCATGGGAGTCAGTGGCTTGTTTTCTTTATATTATATTCTACTTTCATTATACTAACAATTAACACACACAACGCAACTGGCAATGAGGCATTGGTATTCAGCATAAGGACCTGAGTTCGATCCCAAGTCCTAGCGTTTCCTTTGTTTTATTTTCTTTCAATAGATCTAGCGCATCTCTTATCCTGGTGTCCACCATACTCCATCAATCTCAGCCAATGGATTCATCATCCATTCAATCCAACGCACAGGAAGTGAGGGACTATGATACGCCCTCAAGTCAACGCTGCAAGAGATCAGGCGCTGACTGGGCTTGGAGTGTTTTTGGGCTTGGAAATTTCAGATTGGCACCCCCCATTTGCTAGCATACAGGCCCAGTTTGCATTTTCTTTTTTCTTTTTAATTTCTTTAATTAATTTCTTTTATTTGTTTTAATTAATTAACCCAAAAATCATTTTCTTTTTTTAATCAAAAAATCACAACAAACTACAAAAATCTTTTTCTAATAAAAATATTTTATTTCTTAATTAATTTAGTTTAATTAACTTAGGGCGATTTAATCACTTTTTATAATAAAAAATAATTAGACTTAGGATTTGAATTGTACATAATTTAATTAATTTTCTTTAAAAATACACCAAAATCATTTTTTCATTAAAATATTTATTTTAGTTAATTAGGTTAATTAGGTCAACTTAAACACTTTTTTTTCATAATTAAAAAGAAATTAGAAATTAGAGTTTTATTTAAATTGCAATTTCATTGTTTTCTCCAATAAAAAATGTACAAAAATATTTTTTCTTTCAATTAGGATTTAGGTTATTTTTTCAACATCCCTCGTATTTAACTCGCTGCGTATTTAATTATTTTTTTCCCATTATTTTTGTAACTGCCAATGGTTTGTAATAGTTAAACTAGGGTTTCATTTACTACTTTAATCCTCGATTCTTTGGTTACGTAATTAATCCCCATCCCCGAAGCCTTGTAATAGATAGGTTTATTTTCCCGCACTTTCAAATTCCTGCAAATATTTAACTGTCTAGATGTATGCTAATAGCATTGTATGGCAAGAATATCTGGAAATTTAAATGGTAGATCACCTAATGTGCAAAGATTAAATAACTGAAACAATTCATATGCACATATTCACTCCTAGGGTTTACCTCACTTCTGTTGCCTTCGGTAAACAGTCATTAAGCATAGGAGATTTTAGTGGTTTCCCTCCAGTCTAAAAAGATCAAAATGTCCCATTCGAATGTTGCCTCGGAAATGTTGCCTCGGAAAGATCTTAAGACTCTAGGGTTACTACTAAAGTTTTCTAACTGTTACTTTGGTGATTGTACTTGTCCCTTTCGAATGTCCCTTACAATTCCAATGATGGTGCTACCTACTCCTTAATAGTAAGATAGTGTTGTCTAAAGGAAACGAGAACAAACAATCTTTTTTTCGAGTAGGTAGATAACTGTTAGGTACTTGCTCAAACATCATTTTTACACCTTACACTTTCAAAACACTTTTCAAACAAAGTTTTCAAAAAACAACTTCGTAACACTCTTGAGGATAGAAACAAGGGTTAAAACGAAGTAAAACAAAACTTTTCAAAACAAGCACACACAAGAAATTTGAAAAATGAGCAAGTACCTAAGAGCCCGTGGAAAACCACGGATAGAAAGGGTGCTAACACCTTCCCTTTCTATAATCTACCCCCCGTACTCAGAATATCTCAAAAAAGGTTTTTTCTGTTCTTTTTTCTTTTCCATGATTGGATAAAATAAAAGTCGGTAACGACTCTTACATACCGCGACATTTTGCGAACAAAACACGCAAAACGCAAACCAGTAAAAACAGTCGGTTCTGCCACCGTATCACCAGAACTGGCGACTCTGCTGGGGAATGTTATAAGTGGGGTATACCTTAGGATCTAGGTCATGTTACATAATTGCTTTCTTGTTTTGTTGCTTTATTATTAAAGGGGTTTGTTTAGGTTACTATAGATCCTACACCCGGATCTGGGGGCACTTATTAGGTAAACAGCAATAGATCGTGGAGACTGTACGGCATAGACCGATATGGTTTAAGCGATAGTTGTATTAGTGTGGCACTTTGGTTGGTACCGGTATCCTTCGTGTTGAACCTTATAACCTTAGTTGAACAACTTGGCCATTAGAAAGTAGTGAGATAGCCGGCCTCGGTGTAGAGCTGAGGATTGGTTGATACTCAATGATACACTCATTGAGATCAGACTTTCGGGATATTTCGAGAACAAGATAAGATTGCTTGAGCTGAGATAATGCCCGATAAAGGATGGTCAGTGATATTGAGATCCTCTAGAACCCGGTTACTTTTTAAGACAGGTTTGAAACCAACTAAACTTCAAGAGGGTACTACCTTTAACCTCATGCAAGCCTTAAACCTAAGGATTTTGTGTGATTTGACTGTGTTTGCTATACCTGTATTTGCTATACCTGGTTTTCTCATGACATCATGCATCATAACATAACATCCATTCTTATTGCACTAACCATTTCAAAGACCAAGGGAATTTATCTTTGTTCTATTTTGCAAACCATGGCTTTCGTTCGTAGAAACACTATCCGAATCAGCTTTGTGAAGATACCTTCCCAACTCAAAGAGCTAGCATCAAGGGTTTCTGAAACTTCTGCGTTCACTAAGAGACATGGTCGACTCCTTAACCTGGTTACTTCAAACTTTGATGAAAAGATGATGAGTGTATTCTTTCAGTTCTTTGATCCCAAGCACCACTGCTTCACCTTTCCAGACTATCAGTTGGTACCTACCTTGGAAGAATTCTCTCAACTGTTGGATATACCCATTCTTAAACAGTTTCCCTTCACAGGTCTAGAAGAAGTTCCTAAGCCAGAAGTCATTTCCTCAGCTTTGCATTTGACACGGGCCGACGTGGTATCCAATTGGGAAACTAGAAGCGGAGTCAAGGGTTTTCTAGATAAGTTTCTGATAGACAAGGCCCGGTTGTTTTGGGATGATATGGATTTTCAAGCTTTTGAGGAGGTTTTGGCTCTTATAATCTATGGGTTAGTCATATTCCCTAATCCGGACTCATTCATAAATGTGAATGCTATCAAGGTTTTCCTCTCTCGCAACCCTGTGCCTACCTTACTCTGAGATATTCTACACACTCTCCACACTCGTACCATGAAGAGAAGAGGGGTTCTTATGTGTTACATGCCATTGCTGTCGAGGTGGTTTATTTGTCACCTCCCTAAGTCCATACTGAAGAATGAAGAAGGTTTGGGTTGGTCGCAAAGGATAATGGCACTCGCTCATACGGATATTCTTTGGTGTTCTCGAGCTATGGAAAACACTGCTATTATTGACCGTTGCAGGGAGTACCCTAATGTCCCATTACTTGGTATCAGAGGGGGTATAACCTACAATCCTTATTTAGCTCTGCGACAATTTAGTCACGCTCAAAGGGATGGTCCCCATGAGTTACTTATCGAGGGTATTATATTAAACTATAAGGATGACACTCACGAGTATCGCCGGAGGTTCATACGAGCTTGGGGCATGGTAAACAGATCTGGCACTAAGCCTTTGGGGCCAAAGGCTTCCATTCCTATGGAACCTTACCTCCAATGGGTACGAGCTCGTGCCCAGAAGCTTATGATGCCCTATGTGGCCGTTTTACCAGTGGTTGTGGAACCCACTACTGAAGGGGGTATTCCTTACAAGGTTCTCTATCCTTACATGCCCACTGATCTTGGGGAATTACAGAGGTCTTGGATTCAGTTGATGAAGGAGAGGGATACTTACAGGGATAAGTTCCATGCTCAGGAGAGGAAGGTTTTAGACCTCACAAAGCAACTCCATGAGAAAAAAGGACTGAATGACTATCTTGGCACAAAGAGGAAGCATCCATGGGAATTTTGATTTCTTTTCTAGTTTTAGATTTGTTTTTAATTGTAAAGCCTAAAAGGCATTTGAACTTTAAACTCAGCTAATAAAGTTTTGTTTATTTTGGTTTGCAAATTTAAATTTCCCGAAGTCTTTGAAATCATTGCATACGCATCCCATTATCATACACATCATTATAGGTACCATTACAGGTTTCTCATCTTCTTCGCTATTTATTTCAGCACGAAATGTCTTCCAAGTAAACCATCAAGGACCTTCAGGCACAAAATGCCCAGTTCCAACAAATGTCCACAAGTCTGGCAAAAGGGCAGGAGGATCTGAAAGCCCATATCCTGAAAGAGAAGAAGAAAAAGAAGAAGGCTGCCGGTATTCTGAATATGGGCAGAAGGTTTGGAGAGCGGTTGAAGCGACAAGTCTATCTGACCTCTTCATCTAAGGAAGGGGAGAATCAGGAAGAAGAGAAGGATCCCAGCCCTGCAGTTTCTGACAATGATATCGATTACAATGATGAGAAATATCCTCCTGCTGAGGATAGATACAAGCAGTTGAAAGATCGTTTGAGTGCCATGGAAGTTTAGAGGATACCTGGACTGGATTCCAAAGAATTGGGATTGGTGTCGGGGGTGGTCATCCCGCAGAAGTTCAAAGATCCAGTTTTTGCTAAGTATGATAGGGTGTCTTGCCCAAAGCTCCATCTCGGCTCTTATGTCAGAAAGATCCAGCCCCACACCGCTGATAGAAATATGTGGGTTCATTTCTTTCAAGATAGTCTGTCAGGGACTCAGCTTGAATGGTTCTACCAGCTAGAGGGAGAAAATGTCTGAAACTGGGAAGATCAGGCCGTTGCTTTCTACAAGCAGTATCAATATAATGCCGACCTTGCTCCTACTCGTATTAAACTTCAGAGTCTGTCCATGGGTGCAAGTGAAGGCTTTAAAGATTATGCACAAAAATGGAGAGACTTGGCTGGAAGAGTTCAACCCCCGTTGTCTGATAGGGAGTTGGTTGATATGTTTCTGGGGATGTTATCTGGTCCATTTTTCAATCATTTGACCGGCAGCTCGTCAGCTGGTTTCACCGAGCTGATTCTAACTGGAGAAAGAGTAGAAGCTGGGATTTGGAGTGGCAAGATACAGAAGGATGCCTCTTCAAGTTTAGTAAAGAAGCCTTTCGCTGGTAAGAAGGAAGCCAGTTCCATCTATAGCCCGAGGGGCCAAAACAGGGCTGAACATCATCAGACAGTAAGTGTTGTAATGATACATAGGCCTGCAGTTGCTCCAAAATGCAATAATCAACAAAGAGTGGAAAGACCACAACGACAGTTTACCCGTATCAACATGACATTGGCTGAAGTGCTACCTCACCTGCTGAGATCCAACTTGGAAACCTTGAAAGAGGCTCCCAAGAATCCAAATACTACATCTCCCCGATATAATCCGAATTCCCGGTGTGCCTATCATTCTGAGAGTCCTGGCCACGATACAAATGACTGCTGGGCTCTAAGGAATAAAGTACAAGATTTGATTGAAGCCTAGGAAATAGATTTTGATGCTTCGGAGAAGCCCAACGTCATAACTGCTCCCATGCCCAAACATGGTCGTGGAGTTAATGTTGTTGATACTGATTTGTTTTTTACCTCTGTTGATGAAGTTTCTACTCCTCTCATGACTGTCAAGAAGAATTTGCTGTTGGCCAATTTATTTCCGGGTTGTGGTGAAGGTTGCCACATGTATTCATTTCTACCTTCTGGTTGTCGTCTGTTGAAGTTAGGTGTTTAACGCCTGATGGATAGCAGAGAGATTTTGTTCGAGAAAACTATGATTCCTGTTGTTCCAACTGAAGACGTTGCCATTATAACCATTTTCGCCAATCCTTCAAAGGTTTCCTCGAGAAGACCTGTTAGGATTACATCTGCTTCAAGAATTGCTCCGCTGATAATTACTGTTCTTGGTCCTGTCCCGTATGTCTCGGACAAAGTTGTCCCCTGGCATTATGGTGCCGATGTATACTATCATGGCATCAAACAAGATTTGACAGATGAAGAAGCTGATCCTGATATTGGTAACATTGTCGGAACTAGCAAAGTTACCCGAAGTGGAAGGGTCTTCTCTCCCGAGATTTCCCCGAAGACTGTCAACAAGCCTATTGTCATTCCATCCGCTGTTCCTGCTAGTACATCAACTACTGTTCCTGTTCTTACTCCAGTTATTACCCCTGTCGGTGAATCGTCTGATACCCGCGACAAAGAGATTATAGGTGAGCCTGCCTAGACGGAGGCGCCTAAGAAAATTGTCGTAGAAGCCTCTAAGCAAGAAATGGAGGAAATACTAAAAATAATTAAGAAGAGTGACTACAATGTGATCGAGCAGCTGGGACATACCCCATCAAATATATCCATGTTATCCCTGCTATTGTGCTCAGATGCCCATGTGAAGGCTTTGATTGCATTCCTCAAGACTGCGCATGTGCCGTAGGAAACTTCAGCTGATCAGTTCAAAGACTATGTGGCCAGCCTGACTGCTAATAATGGGTTGGGTTTTTCAGATGCAAATTTGACACCAAATGGAAGGAAGCATAATGATGCTCTACATGTCTCGATTGAATGCAGGGGCACCACTATGGCTCATGTACTGGTAGATACTAGGTCTTTACTGAATGTCTTTCCTAAGAAGGCGTTGGATCGGTTGGATTGAGAGGGTTTAACTCTAAAGCCTAGTAACATTGTGGTAAGGGCTTTTGACGGATCGAAGAGAATGGTGCACAGGGAGGTGGACATCCCTGTCAAAGTGGGTTCTCAGACTTTTGGGTCCACCTTCTATGTGATGGATATCAGGCCGTTGTATTCTTGTTTGCTGGGTCATCCTTGGATCCACGAGGCTGAGGCAGTTACTTCCACACTCCACCAAATGCTGAAGTATCCGGTAAAAGGGAAGATTGTCACTGTGCAGGGTGAAGAGGAGTATATGGTGAGTCACCTCAATTCCTTCCGCTACGTAGAGATGGACGGGGAATTCATAGAAATTCCTTGTCATAACTTCGAAGAGGTCCCTCAGATCTTAGCATCAACTGAAACTACTACCAACAAACCTCCTTTGAAGATGGCTTCTCTCAAGGACGCCATGGTCGTGGTTGAAGAAGGTGGGTGTTCCAATTGGGGTCAGCTTCCTAATTTAACTCAGAAAACTGACAAATTTGGTTTGGGCTTTACTACAGGGGCTCAAAGGGATGTTAGACGCGCTCGGGTTGGAAGACCTCCCCTACATATCAGTAATCATGGAATTAATGCCATTGAAGACAACAAGGAAGACTCAGACATTGACAGTTGTATCTACGCAACTACCAACGGTGGACCGAGTAACTGGACAGCTAGGGACTTTATACCTATTTCTTTTATTCCGCAGTAATTGACTTACTTGTTTTGAGATTTGTAATAAACAATTTAAAACTTTACGGCCCTGTGCCTTGCCCGAGGCACCTTGGCTTTGCTTGTGAGGGCTATTATTTGTTATTTCATATATCATTAATAAAGCATTGGACGTTTCTTGCATACAAATTTTGCGCTCTCTGTTTTTCTTTTATGTTTTTCACTTTATCAAAACAGCTATTCTCTTACACACACTCGCGTATCATAATGCAAAACCATGTCCACTATGGATCCTATTGATAACAGCTCTGCTATTGCCAGTTATGACTTCAAAAGTCCGATCAACCAAGCCGAGGACGAAGGTGAGGATGATTATGAGGTGCTCGGAGAACTTTCTAAACATTTACAACAGGAAGAAAGGGCCATACATCCTCATGAAGAGCCGGTTGAGACAGTGAATTTGGGTACTAAGGAAGACAGAAAAGAGGTTAAAATAGGTTCAAATATGGAGCTTAGCGTCAAACAGAGGTTGATACAGATGTTGCACGGCTATGTTGAGATCTTCGCCTGGTCCTATGAAGACATGCATGGTTTAGACACTGATATTGTGGTACATTGCCTACCGACTAAAGAAGATTGTCCTCCGGTTAAATAGAAGGTCCGTCATATGTGCCCTAAATTGTCAGAGAAGATCAAGGCAGAGGTCCTGAAACAGTTCGACGTAGGGTTCTTAGTTGTCACTTCATATCCACAGTGGGTTGCTAACATCGTCCCGGTACCAAAGAAGGACGGTAAGGTACAGATGTGCGTAGATTACAGAGACCTGAACAGGGCAAGCCCCAAGGATGATTTCCCTCTTCCTCACAAAATCTTCTCCTTCATGGATGGTTTCTCTGGCTACAACCAGATCAAGATGGCTCCTGAAGACATGGAGAAGACAACCTTCGTTACACAGTGGGGCACCTTCTGTTACAAGGTAATGCCTTTTGGGTTGAAGAACGCTGGGGAAACCTATCAGTTCGCCATGGTCGCTTTGTTCCATGATATGATTCACCATGAGATCGAAGTTTATGTTGATGACATGATAGCCAGGTCTCAGACTGAGGAAGAACACCTTGATCATCTCTAGAAATTGTTTGAAAGGTTGAAGACATACAAGCTGAGGTTGAATCCGAACCAGTGTACCTTTGGGGTAAGATCTGGTAAACTTTTGGGTTTTATCGTCAGTGACAAGAGTATTCAGGTAGGCCCTGCCAAAGTAAAAGCTATACAAGAAATGCTAGCTCCCCGTACAGAGAAGGAAGTTAGAGGTTTTTTTGGACGCCTGAATTATATTGACAGGTTCATTTCACATCTGACTGCTACTTGTGAGCCAATCTTCAAGCTTCTTAAGAAAGATCAAGTGGTGAAGTGGAATAATGAATGCCAGACCGCTTTCGAAAGAATTAAGGAATACCTTCAAGAACCGCCAGTTCTGATGCCTCCAGTTGAAGTAAGACCTTTGATATTATACTTGACAGTGCTAGACAAATCAATGGGGTGTGTACTGGGGCAGCATGACGAGTCTGGTCGAAAAGAGCATGCAATTTATTACCTTAGAAAAAAGTTTACCGACTGTGAGACACGATACTCATTGCTCGAGAAAACTTGTTGCACTTTGACATGGGTTGTTCGCCGATTGAGACAGTATATGCTGACTCACACTACCTTATTGATATCAAAGATGGATTCGATCGAGTATATTTTCGAGAAGCCCGCTCTCTCCCGAAGGATAGCAAGGTGGAAAATGATATTAACTGAGTACGACATACAATATACAACCCAAAAAGCAATCAAGGGAAGTGTATTGGTTGATCATTTGGCTCATCAGGCCGTGGATGACTACCAATCCATGAATTTTGAGTTCCCGGATGAGAATATCATGTTGGTGACTGACTACGAAGAACCTGGACCAGATGAAGGATTAGAGGAGGGATCCCGATGGTCTATGTATTTTGATGGAGCCTCGAATGCACTGGGTAACGGCATTGGCGCTGTAATCATATCTCCCGAGGGTTGTCATACTTCGTTCACCACCCGATTATGTTTCAACTGCACCAACAACATGGCGGAGTATGAAGCATGTATCATGGGTCTTCGAGCTGCTATTGACCCGAGGATTAAGTTCTTAAGTGTATTCGGGCATTCCGCTTTGGTGATAAGTCAGATCAAAGGCGAGTGGGATATGAAGCACCAGAATCTCATTCCTTAAAAAGAGTATGTACTGACGTTGCTCCCACACTTTGAGGAGGTAACCTTCGAACATTTCCCACGAGGGGAGAACCAGTTAGAGGACGTGCTAGATACCATGTCTTTTATGTTCAAGGTTAGGTGGGACAATGAAGCTCCCTAGATTACCATTGAGAGGTTGGATGAACCAGCACACTGCTGTGAGATCGACACTGAAGAAGTGGCAGACAAACCCTGGTTTCACGAAGTCAAAAGGTATCTCGAGGCTCGGGAATATCGCGAAGGGGCATCTGTCAACGATAATAAGTTTCTAAGAAGGTTCACTGCAAAGTTCTTCCTCAGTAATGGAATCCTCTATAAACACAACCATGACTCCACGCTACTATGGTAACCAAGTGGGTTGATTACTTCACGAAGTGGGTTGAGGCAACTTCTTTTGCTACAGTAACCAAGAACGTCGTGGCGCGGTTTATCCGACATAATCTGATATGTCGATACGGTGTGCCAGAGAGGATTGTTACTGACAATGGTACGAATCTCAACAACACAATGATCACTGAGCTCTGTAAACAGTTCAAGATACAACATTATAACTCTTCTCCCTACCGACCGAAGATGAATGGGGCTGTTGAAGCAGGTAACAAGAACATCAAGAAGATTGTACAGAACATGACAGTGACATATAAAGACTGGCATGAGATGTTACCATTCGCTCTTCATGGGTACCGGACCTCAGCACGAACGTCGACAGGGTAAACACCCTACTCTCTAGTACATGGCATGGAGGCAGTCCTACCCATCAAAGTCCAGATACCCTCTCTCAGGATTATGAAGGATGCAAGTTTGAAAGAAGACGACTATATCCAAACCCGACTTGATCAGTTAAATCTAATCGATGAAAAGAGACTTACTGCTATTTTCCATGGTCATACGTATCAAAAGCGAATGATCAAGGCCTTCAATAAGAAAGTCAGGTGTCAAGAATATCAAGTCGGGGATCTGGTGATCAAACGCATCATACTGCCGCAAGGTGATCCCAGGGGAAAATGGACTCCCACGTACAAAGGGCCATTTGTGGTTAAGAACATTTTCTCAGGAGGAGCTATGATTCTAACCACCATGGATGGTGCCGACCTTCCTCACCCTGTCAATGCAGACATAGTGAAAAGATACTACGCCTAATCAAAGACCCTCTAGGTTGATTGGCCTAGGCAAAAATAAGGGCTTCCCGGTGAACCAAAAGGGTTCGGGCAAAAATAAGGGATGAACATCTGTACACCCGGCAAGTCGAAAACCCGAAAGGGCGGCTTGGGCAAAAAGGGTATCCCGATGGACTGAAAACCCGAAAGGGCGGTCTAGGAAAAAGTTAGGGATTGAAGCGTATCACTATGTCTCATTGGATCATCTTGCGACCAGACTTCAGTATCGACTATCAAGCTCAGACGGCGCCAACAAATATGATCAATCTTTGGCTAAGTAGCAAAGTGATGAGGCGTTTGAAGATAAAGGCAATAGCTGAGTTGGAACCCAATGGGGTCGTTTCACATAGATGTTTTCTTTCTTTTACACAAATTGTATAATTTCTGTCTTTCAGTGGCGTTCTCTTACTAGAGCGTCAGCCTCTTTGTACAAAACGCCTATTACAGGCCAACTTCAAAAATCAATACAAATCATTTTCACAAAACTTCAATTTGTTTTTTCTATTTCTCTTTTGTTTTGCAAGAACGTCCAACAATTTATTTTTGATATATGCATTTGAAAATAATTGCCGCTCATAAATATTTACATAAGAAACAAAGGCAATTACTCATAATTCCAGAAACAGGGAAAAAACAAGAAGTGCCAAACCCTACGGTTACTCTGCCCAGCAGGTACCGGGATAGAGCCAGCTTGGGAACATAATTATTGGTATATACACTCCCCACAGAGTAAGAGTATCTGAAGGCATTGAAACAGGACATAACTATCCCCAGTCGAGGTTCATAATCGCGGGCGAGTCAGTAAATTTCATCCCCCAAGCAGAGTTTATTTCTCAAGATACAGAAGCTCAATCTCCAACAGAGCTTATCATCTCCAGCAACGGAATTTCATCCCCAGCTGAGTTTATTCCTCCAGATCAACGGGTCTACCAACAGAGTATATCTTCTCCTAAGTTGGTCCCCGCAGAGTTACTCTCCAGCATCTATTCCCGACAGAATATTTACCAATCTTCAACAACCGTCAAGGATTTATTTTCCCAAGACGCGAGCATAACCCGATAGTATTTCGTGAACATACATCATGACATACGCATACATATCATATACAACATAATCTCATTTATTTTGAGAACATCATCTCACCCTGCATTTCATGCATCACATATAATTAACACCGATATCTTTTGCAGGGAAAAGATGATTAGCTTCAACTAATCCAGCAGTTATACAGATCACATCTACAGACGACTAATGGAGACTCAGTTACCGAAACTAAACGGGTCAACTAATCTATACTATCACTTTGAAGTAACCCTACCATCCATGTTCCTTCTTACAGCCCTACTATCCAGGCTTTCATATCTAAGTAACCCTACTATCCAGGTTCCTTCTCACAGCCCTACTACCCAGGCTTTCATATCTAAGTAACCCTACTATCCAAGTTCCTTCTCACAGCCCTACTACCCAAGCTTTCATATCAAAGTAACCCCACGACCCAGATTCCTTCTCACAACCCTACTATCCAGGCTTTCATATCGAAGTAACCCTACTATCCAAGTCCCTTCTAACAACCCTACTATCCAGGCTTTTATATCCAAGTAACCCTACTATCCAGGTTCCTTCTCACAGCCCTACTATCCAGGCTTTCATATCGAAGTAACCCTACTATCCAGGTTCCTTCTCACAGCCCTACTACCAAGGCTTTCATATCAAAGTAACCCTACGACCCAGGTTCCTTCTCACAGCCATATTATCTAGGCTTTCATATCGAAGTAACCCTGCTATCCAGGTTCCTTCTCACATCCCTACTATCCAGTCTTTCATATCGAAGTAACCCTACTATCCAGGTTCCTTCTCACAGACCTACTATCCAGGATTTCATATCGAAGTAACCCTACTATCCAGGCTTTCATATCGAAGTAACCCTACTATCCAGGTTCCTTCTCACAACCCTACTATCTAGGCTTTCATATCAAAGTAACCCTACTATCCAGGTTCCTTCTCACAACCCTACTATCCAGGCTTTCATATCAAAGTAACCCTACTATCCAGGTTTCTTCTCACAGCCCTACTATCCAGGATTTCATACCGAAGTAACCCTACTATCCAGGTTCCTTCTCACAGCCCTACTATCCAGGCTTTAATACCGAAGTAACCCTACTATCCAGGTTCCCTCTCACAACCCTATTATCCAGGCTTTCATATCGAAGTAACCCTACGACCCAAGTTCCTTCTCACAAGCCCTACTATCCAGGCTATAATTCTGAAGCAACCCTACTATCCAGGTTCCTTCTCATAACCTTACCATCCAGGTTTCGTTTCTCTTATCTCCAGACAGAAGTTCACAACACTGTAAGACCTGGACCTGATCAAACACGATTGGTTTCGCATTTCCCCAGTAAGTCGCAGTGCAGCATATACCCTGACTAGATATGCAGTTCACTTCCACTTCCTCAAGCCGGAGTTATTTCCCCAGTAGATTAATGGACAACTGAAGCTCCTAAAATTCCATTTCTCCCAAGACAGTTACCAACATTCCTCAGCAGATTCCTCATCAACAATAGTAGCAGCAACTCTCATCGAAGGAATGTCTCAGGAAATCAACATCCTCTAGATGGCATCTTTAAGCCCATCTCCGACAATTCTCTAGCAGCTTCCAAATGGCATCTATAAGCCCATTCCCGATATCACTAAATCAAGTGTCACTTCATGCGAGCGCAAATTTCTGGGCACTCTAGTGTTTAATTATCTTCCACCTTCAGATCACGAAAGACGGAAGAGCCAATCCACATCCTCAGGTTTAAGAAGATTGAAAAGGGGAAGCTGTTGTACCCCAAAATTTTCCCTCTCATTTTACTCAATACATACTCCTAGAGATCCTTAATTTGCTCAAGCTTGCCCAAGAGTTGACCAGACAAACTCTCTCCTAAGGCAATATGCCTCAAATTAGGGTTTCCATTTTCATCAAGATGAGTGAGCTCCAAAGACCTCATATGCTCTCCATGGTCCTAATGTCTTCTCAAGAGCCTACATGTCAAGTTCCATTCCTTGCACAAGAAGTTTGCTCAATCAACTGCTCAAATGCTTGAGAATCGACTGTATTAGGTCAAAAGTCAACTGTGACCCGCATACAGTCAAACATCAATATTTTTGGTCAACATTAACATTTTGAAGTGACTTTCATCATTTGATCAAGGGTTGATCATGATTCCTCAAGGAATTCTCCAAATTCATCAAAACCCAAAAGTTACTAAATTAGGGTTTCTTAGTAAAAGTCAACCAAACTTTGACCAAGCATAACTTCAACATGCTTCATCAGAAATTTTCCATCCAAGGCTCATTTTAAGAGGATGAAATTCCCTACAATTCATCTTCATCCCACAAGTTCAAAATATCCACTCATAAAAAGATATGAATTTCTACATTATGGGTCCTTTTGAAAAGTCAACAAAAACACCTTTTGGGTCAAAGCTTCTTACATGAACATGGAAGACTCAATTGAGATGATACCAAAAGGATTGATTAGGGTACATCCTAAGATTTCTAAAAAGTCAAAGAATACCTCTCTAGGCTTAAAATTGGAGGAGATATGCCTTGTCAAAGTTGACCCTTTTTGCAAAATTGCCAAAAGTCAAACATGCTCAAAAATGCATTTTTGCTAAATGGGCCTAACTTTTTATGCTTACACCTCACTTATAATGTGGTCCACGATCCAAACATTCATCCACACATTATTTTCTGTATTTTTCAATTTATTTTGATTTTTTATTAATTAAAAATTGAATTAAATCAAATAATTGATGAATAATAGCAAAGATATGATTTAATTTGGTTTTTGGACAGGTTGGAAATCAAAATATGCTGAGTTATCAAGGCCAAAACGAATCAAGCATAATTGGTACAAGAAAGGGATGATTTGGCTCAAAATCAAAAGTTTACATGTAGCTTGAAAATCAAATCAAATCTCTCATAATTGCAAAGATTCAATCCAAGTTTGTAACCCTAATTCATTCCTGGATATATATTGGACAAGAACAAAGCATGGGACAAGGTTTTACAGGCGTGAACAAGAAGAACAAAACTTGAAATTCTCAAAGAAAAATGCAGATCCAATCTTGCTCCATAGGCCGTTTCAAGCGTTTTTAACGATCAAGTCATCTCCCTGGGCACTTACTGGACCTGTAGCAAGCATTTGCAAGGCTTGAAACATCCAGAAACGCACGCAATTACTCTCACAAGTTTCTTATGTTTTCCAAATCGATTATTGAATATCTTGCATCTTTAGCATGTTTAAGTTATATATTTGTGATCCTCATCGTGTTTGCAAGCTAACTGAATAACTTAATTGCATTTTTGAAGCCTATATTTGCACTTGCCATTGTTAGGGTTTCCATATGCATTTTGGGGTTTTTGGCTACAGGCAAAATTAGACCAGAAGCTGGATACTGGGATGACCGGGACATCATGACCGGTTGAACCATGGTCTTCATTTCCATTTATATTGCGTTTTGTGAATTTTTGAATTACACAGGTTTTTAGCCATGGAAGTTGTCTGTAGGTAAAGGTACAAAAACCTAAGGCGACAGGGAAAGGTAGAAGAAGGTTATGTGTCACCCAGCCATTCACCCATTTGAAGTTTCGCGTGCGTGGGAGTCAGTGGCTTGTTTTATTTATATTATATTTTGCTTTCATTATACTAACAATTAACACACATAGCGCAACTGGAAATGAGGCATTGGTATTCAGCATAAGCACTTGGGTTCGATCCCAGGTCTCAGCGTTTCCTTTGTTTTATTTTCTTTCAATAGATCCAGCGTATCTCTCATCCTGGTGTCCACCATACTCCATCAATCTCATCCAATGGATTCATCATCCATTCAATCCAACGCACAGGCAGTGAGTGACTATGATACACCCTCAAGTCAACGCTGCAAGAGATCAGGCGCTGACTGGGCTTGGAGTGTTTTTGGGCTTGGAAATTTTAGATTGGCACCCCCCATTTGCTAGCATACATGCCCAATTTGCATTTTCTTTTTTCTTTTTAATTTCGTTAATTAATTTCTTTTATTTGTTTTAATTAATTAACCCAAAAATCATTTTCATTTTTTTTAATAAAAAAATCACAACAAACTACAAAAATATTTTTCTAATCAAAATATTTTAATTCTTAATTAATTTGGTTTAATTCACTTAGGGCAATTTAATCTCTTTTTATAATTAAAAATAATTAGACTTAGGATTTGAATTGTACATAATTTAATTAATTTTCTTTAAAAATATACCAAAATCATTTTTTCATTAAAATATTTATTTTAATTAATTAGGTTAATTAGGTTAACTTAAACACTTATTTTCATGATTAAAAAGCAATTAGAAATTAGGGTTTTATTTAAATTGCAATTTCATTGTTTTCTCCAATAAAAAATGTACAAAAATCTTTTTTCTTTCAATTAGGGTTTAGGTTATTTTTGAACATCCCTCGTATTTAACTTGCCGCGCATTTAATTATTTCTTTTCCATTATTTTTGTAACTGCCAATGGATTGTAATAGTTAAACTAGGGTTTCATTTACTGCTTTAATCCTCGATTCTTTGGTTATGTAATTAATCCCCATCCCTGAAGCCTTGTAATAGCTAGGTTTATTTTCCCACACTTTTAAATTCCTGCAAATATTTAATTGTCTAGATGTATGCTAATAGGATTATATGGCAAGAACATCTGGAAATTCAAACGGTGGACCACCTAATGTGCAAAGATTAAATAACTGAAATAATTCATATGCACATATTCACTCCTAGGGTTTACCTCACTTCGGCCTTCGGTAAACAGTCATTAAGCATAGGAGATTTTAGTGGTTTCCCTCCAGTCTAAAAAGATTAAAATGTCCCATTCGAATGTTGCCTCGAAAATGTTGCCTCAGAAAGATCTTAAGACTCTAGGGTTGCTACTAAAGTTTTCTAACTGTTGCTTTCGTGACTGTACTTGTCCCTTTCAAATGTCCCTTACAACTCCAACCATGGTGCTACCTACTCCTTAATAGTAGGATATCGCTATCTAAAGGAAACGAGAACAGACAATATTTTATTCGAGTAGGTAGATAACTGTTAGGTACTTGCTCAAACATCATTTTTACACCCTACACTTTCAAAACACTTTTCAAACAAAGTTTTCAAAAAACAACTTCGTAACCCTATTGAGGACATAAACAAGGGTTAAAACGAAGTAAAACAAAACTTTTCAAAACAAGCACACACAAGCAATTTGAAAAATGAGCAAGTACCAAAGAGCCCGTAGAAAACCACGGATAGAAAGGGTGTTAACACCTTCCCTTTCTAAAATTTACCCCGTACTCAGAATATCTCGAAAAAAGGTTTTTTCTGTTCTTTTTCCTTTTCCATGATTGGATAAAATAAAAGTCGGTGGCGACTCTTTATTATCGCGACATTTTTCAAACAAAAAACACAAAACGCAAACCAGTAAAAACAGTCAGTTCTGCCACCGTATCACACAAAGGTTTAGAAGCTTGGAGTGATCAGAATCACAAGATCACATGTTATGGAACTTTGGCTTATTTTTGAAGCAATCTTGACAAACATGGTTTCAATGCAAGGTACATGGCTTGTAGGGTGGATAGCAACTTTAAACATGTTTGTTCTGAGTTTGTGGATGATGCATGTGCAGAAAGAATAAGTGTAATGCTCACGACAAGTTGACTTTGTGACTAAAGCCACTTTACTAGAATGGTAATGTTACTTTGTGCCATTAATAGAAATGCAACTTTGATAATGGTTCAAATGCTTGGACAATGGTTCTAGCAGTTGTGTAATCAATTAATTATGGAGTAAAATACAAGTTAAAAGCTTTCAAAATGAAGTTATGCAGCATAGCTATGAGATTAGTTTATGTGTTCTTCATGAAAATGACTTGTAATTCAAGAATGGATGCCCAACTTCTTCTCTTCGATTCTCTTAGCTCAAAAATGATATCTTCAAGTTCTTGGACATTTTGGAAATCTTTAAAAATCCTCTACAACTTTTATGTTTTACACTTTAGCTAAATAAAATTGGAGCTATGTGAAAAATGGTCAAGAAGTTGGGACAAAAAATCTGCCTAAACTAGGTCAAAATTTCACTAAGTGTTTAAGAAAAAGTGCATGACTTCATGGGCCTATAACTCATAATCTAATAATTTTTTGGACATGAGCCCTCAAATACAAAATTGTATATTTCATCAAGATCTACAACTTTCATATTGAGAGTTTTCTTTGAATCATCTTGCATCTTGGTGAAAAATTGGCATGAAGTAGTGAAATTATCATGTACAACAACACTTAGAAAAATTTCTAAGTCTTGAAAAGTTTGAATTTTCAAATTGAATTTTGACTTTCTTGATTCCTTGATGATAAAACTTCATATTTTTGAATTCCTTGATGAATTTATATCTTTGAGACTCAAATTTGACCAAAAAGTTAAAGTTTGACTTTTGGTGTATCAGTTGACTATTTCATCAGTTGATCAAATTTCAACTATCGATCGTTTGATCTTAAGAAATGATTTAAACCATGAAATTAGGTCAAGATAATGTACTTGAATCCTTGAGATCATGTTTCAAACCAATAAGTCATGTGTTAGATCAAAAGTCAAAAATCAGTCATTCTAGTCAAAAACCCTAATTTTGACCATTTTGACCTTTTGATGATCTGAACATTTTTCTTGGGGAATTGTGATACAAACTTGATAAATTGATAAATATGACTTCAAAATGTTGATACTGGTCAAAAATATTGAAGTTTGATTGTAGGTTGACCATATTTAACTTTTTACCTAATACATCTGATTTTCAGTCATCTGGTCACTGACTGAGCAAAATGTTGATAATGATCCATGAAGGTCATTTGAGGAATTAGAAGTCCAATTGTCCTTGTGAAAATCAAAACCCTAATTTGAGGCATCAATGTTTAGGAGGGTGTTTGACCTAGTCAACACTTGTACAAACTTGAGCCATTGGAGATCTTGTGAGAAATGTCTTGAGAAAAGAGAGGGCAAATTTTGGGGTACAACACCGCTGTGATCGGTGGATCTGGAACTGACTGTTTAACGCTGGTTTGCGAAATGTCGCGGAAGCAAGAGTCGCCACCGTCTTTTATTTTCTCCAAATGGAAAGGACAAAAGCACAGAAAAATTCCTTATTGAGATTAGCTCTCGGTTCGGGAGGTAGATTTATAGAAAGGGAAGGTGTTAGCACCCTTTCTATCCATGGTTATCCATGGGCTCTTAGATACTTGCTCATTTGTGTTTTCAGAATGTTTGTTTGCTTTTCAAGTGTGAGTGGGTTCGAAAAAGTTTCTTTGAAAGTTTCAGATCGACTCTTGTATCAGTCCTCAAGAGTGTTTGAAAAGTTGTTTTTGAAAGCTTTTTGCAAAGTGTTGGTGTGAAAAGAAGTTTTTGATTTGTTTTGAATTGGAGCAAGTATCTACGAGTCATCTACCTACCCTAAGGAATTAGGCTGTGTAAATGTCCTTAAGGTAGTGCCATCCCACCATTGAGAGGTAGGTAGCACCACCGTTGGAGGTGTTCGGGTCAATTCGTTTGTAGGGACAGTGTGGTCACCGAGCAACAGTAAGATACCTTAGAAGCCACCCTTATGCCATTGATCTTTTATTCCGAGGCAACTATTCTGAGGCAACTTGTTTCGAGGCAACCGTTTCGAGGCAACTAGATCAATGGAACATAAGGACTCACTAAGACGTCCTATAGTCGACGACCACGTTTCGAGGGGCAAGGCAACAGTGTGGTCACCAGAGCAATGGTAGGACACCTTAGAAGCTACCCTTATGCCATGTTCATGGACATAAGGACTTACTAAAACGTCCTATACTCGACGACCACGTTTCGAGGGTCAAGGCAACAGTGAGGCGTACCCTAGGAGTGGTGTGTGACTTGTGTGTCATTTTCAGTTATATTTGTCTTGTCATGCATTTAGTGATCTACGTTTTGATTTTATTTGGGCATACATTATTTCATGCCTTTTAACAGTTTAAAGGTGCGGGATTTAAAATACGGGAAAATAAAAGTCCTACGCTATTACAAGGCGCGGGTCTACATCGCCAAATTAAACCAAGACCCGATTTGAATAAATAAAAATGCGGAAAATAAATGTCCTAATTATCTATTACAAAGCTTTGGGGCAAATACATTATATTCACAAAAGAAATAAGAAAATAAATGCGCAAAGAGAATTAAGAATCGAGTGCGAGGGCGTTGGACCCTTTAAAGAAATTAAATATGAACTTAGAAGTGAATTAATGATTAAAGAAAAAGAAGTTATTTTTGATTTTTGGTATTTAATGAAAATAAAGAAAATGGATTAAAATTAAAAAATTAAATAAAACCCTAATTCTAGTTTGCTTTTAATTTATTAAAGAAAAATGTTTAAGTTTGACCTAATTTAACCCTAATTATTTAACATACATATTTATTTACAAAATTAATTAATAATTAATAGTAATGATGATGAGGTAATTTAATTATTGGGAAAAGAAAAAGTAAAATGCTACAAAACCTAATTTTTATGTGTTTTAATCTATTTAAGAAAAACATTAAAATTAAACCTAAAATTAAAACTAATTGATTATTAGAATTTTATTTACAAAAACATTAATGCATTAAATAAATAAATATATTTTATTTTGGAATTTTCTGATTTTTTTTGTATTTTTGTATGAAAATTAATTATTTGAAATAAATTGAATAAAAAAAGTGATCAAAAGAATAAAAAACAATAGAAAAGAAAATAAGAGAAATTAAAAAAGATGTACAAACATTGGGGGGGTATCTGCCCCATTTGGAGGTATATTTGCAGCAATTAGGCCCATTGAATGAGGCCTTTTTTGACTTTTCAGTGGTCACGTGCAGAATGATTGACCAGCGTGTATGGTGATCTGCAAGTTCTGACCCCTGGATTGGGACCCCTGGCCACTTGGCAGGCAAGCACATATGCGTGTATCATGGACTTCAGGTGAGGCGCTGCATGGAAACATATGAAGAAAAATAATATTGAGGAGGTGGGGGACCTAGGGATCGAACCCAGGTCCCAATACCTGTAAGCAAGCGCACTAACCATCTGAGCCACTGAGCTTCTTTGATATTAATATGGAATACAATTATTATGAAAGACAATAAGAGTTATTGGTAAAAAACAAAAATACGCGCGCAATGTTTGAATTGCCCAGTCTTGTGCTTACACCTCAGCGTCTTCTCCACTATGCCTTCGCTTTTGCCTGAAAATACAAACAGATAGCGGGGGTTTTAAACCCCCACTAAATAGAACAGTGAAAAATAGCGATTAGCTTATGAGAAAAAAGAAAAAGGGCGCGATGGGTGATTCCTATTCGTCTGAACATCCTGGTTTCAATGATGTAGGTTTAAATGGCCAATTGTTCCATATGAAAGAAACCCCAAAATTAAAGCTTTGAAACCCTAATATGCATTCATGGTAAATTTTCATACGTGCAAGCATTCTTCAATCAAATTGTGCCATTAGCTTCAGAATACCCATGTTAGTATAAATCAACATTTAAAATGCATTAATATGGCATGAAATTCAAAGTACGATTATGCAAAATTGTATGAACAGGGCGACTGTGTTCTACCAGTTCTTTGCGTGTGGGGATGTGATTTTGATTGAGAAAGCTTCCTAGTTGTGTCAGGAATGTAATGGAATGGTTCTTTGGCTTGGAAAAGTGCTTTTGATGTGAAAACAGTTTCAAGCTTTTTGGCAAAAATTTCCAATGTTGTTCTTGATCTGGGGCGCAGCCTGCTTGTTTTTTTGATTAGGGTTGTGTTTCTGCTTATATGTGGAATGAATTAGGTTCACAAAACAAGTCCAAAATCCATTCAATCAATGTTCTTGAATTTGTGATTTTCATGAATCTTTTTCAATCTTTTTCATTCCTTTTTTATGCCAATCATTGCCAATTCTTGCCTTTTTGAGTATGCACGAAATATTGAGGTCATGATGAGTGGATATGCTGCACAAAAAGGTTTGGAAAACATGATTTGCTATTTTTGTCATATTTTATTTTAATTAAATGAACTAATAATAATAATAATTCAAATAATTAATAAAAATGATAAAATAACTCCCTTTAAAGTCAATGGGTCGTGCATAGCCTTTGGGTGATGATTCTTGGAAGAAATTGTGGCCCATTAGCAATTTTGAGGCATTTGAAGCAAAGTTGACTTTTCAAAATTCCCAAAAATTTCCCAACTTCCACAAGGCATATCTTGCTCAATTTTTAAGCTTTGATCATGTTCTTGGACATTTTGGAAAGGTCTTGAAGTCCTCTAACCAATGCCTTTGGTCCCATGTAATTTTGATTTACCAATATCAAGTTATGGTCTTTGACTTAAAGTGCCTTTTTGTTGACTTTTGAAAATGACCTATAATGTTGAGATTGATAGCTTTTTGTGAGAGCATTTCTTGGACTTGAAGTGTGAAGAGGAGTTGTAGGAAATGTCATTCTCTTCAAAATGAGTTTGGATGGAATTTTTCTGATAAACCATGTGGAAGTTATGCCCTGGTCAATTTGCAGTTGACTTTTCAACTGTCCAAAAATAGAAACTTTTGCATCTTGAGACTTTTTGAGCCATGCCTTGAGAATCATGATCAAGAATTGATCAAATGATGTTTGTGGCTTCAAAATAAGATGTTGACCAAAAATCTTGACTTTTGACTGTCAAATGACCATTTTGCCCCTGCAGTTGACTGTTGAGCAATTAGGGTTTTTGACTGTGCAATTTTGTGCTGTGAGTCTTGAAACTTAGCATGAGGATGCTTGACAATGTATGTAGGCATGTGGGACTTGTTTGGACCCTTGAAAACTTCAATTTCTTTGCCAGGACTAAAACCCTAATTTTTTACTGTTAGGAGTCCGTTGAACTGTGCAACCCTTGGGAGATTTTGAAGCATGCTCTTTGCAAATCTTGAAGAATATGGGAGGGCAAATTTTGGGGTACAACAGTTGCCCCTGTTCAATCTTCTTAAACCTGAGGATGTAGATTGGCTGACGTGCCTTTCGTAATCCGAGGGTGGAAGATGATTGAACACTAGAGTGCCCAGAAATTTACGTTCACATGTTAGCAGTGTGATGATGGGAATGGGCTTACAGATGCCATTTGGAGATTAGTGGATAGGAAGATTGGCCTTCAGATGCCATGTTTAGAGGCGATGGATAGGTGGATGGGATTATAGATGCCATCTGGGTGTCGATCGCGTAAGAGATTCCTTAGCGAGAACTTGCGTACCTGAAAAAGAAAATGATTACCTGGCCTGTTACAGGAGCTAGTCTTTAAACTCTTTGGACGCACTCTCAGCAGGATGATGAATGGATCAGGGATGATTACTACCTCAACAGTAACGATGAGAGAACCTTGGGATGACTTCTACCTCAACAGTAACGGTGAGAGAATCTGGGGCGATTACTACCTCAACAATAACGATGAGAGAACCTGGGGCGATTACTACCTCAACAGTAACGATGAGAGAACCTGGGGTGATTACTACCTCAACAGTAACGGTGAGAGAACCTGGGGTGATTACTACCTCAACAGTAACGATGAGAGAACCTGGGGTGATTACTACCTCAACAGTAACGATGAGAGAACCTGGGGTGATTACTACCTCAACAGTAACGATGAGAGAACCTGGGGTGATTACTACCTCAACAGTAACGATGAGAGAACCTTGGATATCTTCTACTGAGTCTTCATCAGGAAAATCTTTAGGAATCGATTTAACTGGACTAGAGAAGGCCTTTGACTGGATCGGCATCAGAAAAATCTTTAGGAGTCGATTTAACTGAACCAGGCAAGGTCTTGGAATCTTCAACTGGATAAGAATCAGGGAGATCTTAGGGTCGATCCGACTGAACCAGAGAAGGCCTTTGACTAGATAAGAATCATAAAAATCTTTAGGAGTCGATTTAACTGAACCAGGCAAGGTCTTGGAATAACTTCAACTGGATAAGAATCAGGGAGATCTTAGGGTCGATCTGACTGAACCAGAGAAGGCCTTTGACTAGATAAGAATCAGAAAAATCTTTAGGAGTCGATTTAACTGAACCAGGCAAGGTCTTGGAATCTTCAACTGGATAAGAATCAGGGAGATCTTAGGATCGATCCGACTGAACCAGAGAAGGCCTTTGACTAGATAAGAATCAGAAAAATCTTTAGGAGTCGATTTAACTGAACCAGGAAAGGTCTTGGAATAACTTCAACTGGATAAGAATCAGGGAGATCTTAGGGTCGATCTGACTGAACCAGAGAAGGCCTTTGACTAGATAAGAATTAGAAAAATCTTTAGGAGTCGATTTAACTGAACCAGGCAAGGTCTTGGAATAACTTTAACTGGATAAGAATCAGGGAGATCTTAGGGTCGATCTGACTGAACCAGAGAAGGCCTTTGACTAGATAAGAATCAGAAAAATCTTTAGGAGTCGATTTAACTGAACCAGGCAAGGTCTTGGAATAACTTCAACTGGATAAGAATCAGGGAGATCTTAGGGTCGATCTGACTGAACCAGACTAAAGTCTTGGAATATAGCTGAGAACTTAACTGGATCTTTCCTGAAAAGTAAAGGTCAGTCATATGCAATGCATGATATGGATCAAGCAATGATGTTCTCAATATAAACGAGATTGTAAGATCATGATGCGTATATGCATGTTATAATGTATGGAAGTGCGATGTTTATGAATGTATGTTTTCGTCTTAGGAAAGTAAATCCTTGACGGGTGCCGGGAAGTCACATCCTGGGCTGGTGTAGAGCTTTTGTTTCCACTGGGGACTGATTGCAAGAATGAACCGGTAGGAGAAGATGACTCCGTTGGGGACGAAACTTGGCGAATGGGTTACTCTGCGGGGAGAAAATTATTCTAGCGATCTTGCTGGGGAACAATACCCTGTGGGGAGAGAGATATGTTGTTGAGATGTCGATGGTAACTTCGCTAGGGATATCATTGTTATGTTGGAAGTGTTAATAGACTCCGCTGGGAATAAGAAGGCTTCGCCGAGGACGATCTTCTCGTGGCTTTTAGCTGAGGATAACCCAGTTATATCCTGGTAGGGAAATAACCTTTGAATAAAGTCAGGTGACGCGTTCGTGTTTTGCAGGGGGATAAGCTTACAGAACCTACTGGGGATAAGCTTCCTGCTGGGGAGATGATTCACACTTTCCTGGGGAAACCTTTGGATTGGACTCTCCTGGGGAAATTTTGAGATGAATTGGGGAAGTGACTCCACTTCATGTCTGGTGTACCGCCGGGGAACAGTCTTAGATCAAGACTGTCGGGGATGCTTGTTAAGAACATTCGTATATTGTGTTGGGGAATGTTGAGATCTGCGGGGGATACCCAACTTCCTTAAGGCTGATTGTATAGCTTTGTTTGGGGAGAGCGCATTGACTTGCTGACTCACTCTCTGGGGATTTAAGATATCTGGTTGTGTTCTTCAGCTGAACCTACCATGATACCTTGACGGACAGAGCAATTAGATCGCTTAGACCACTCATTATTGCCCCTGTTTCTAAAGTTACCTGTAATTAATCCTTTGTTTTGTATGCAAATATTTATGAGTTAGCAAACATTGTCAAATGCATATATCACAAATTGAACCTTGGACGTTCTTCGCAAAACAAAACAGAAAAAGGAAAAACAATTGGCAATTGATCTGAAAAGTGTATTTATATTAATTTTTTTGAATTTGCTTGTAAATAGGCGTTTGTATACAAGAGGCTGACGTCCTAGTAAGAGAATGCCGCCAAATGAAATAGTTTATACAAATTTGTACAAAGGAACATAAAACAGCCGTGTGAAAAGAATGATCCCACTGGGTTCCAACTCTGCTATCGCCTTTATATCTTCGAGCGTCTCATCACTTGATGGCCTAGTTGACGATGAAGCTGATTGATCGATGCCGTCTGAACTTGATGTTGATACCAGATTCTAGATGCAAAGTGATCCAATGAGACATAGTATTATGCTTTATCCCTAACTTTTGCCTGGACCGCCCTTTCGGGTTTTCAGTCCACCGGGATACCCATTTTTGCCCAAGCCGCCTTTTCAGGTTTTCGACTTGCCGGGTGAACAGATTTTTTTCATTTCATCCCTCATTTTGCCCGAACCCTTTTGGTTCGCCGGGAAGCCCTAATTTTTGCCTAGGTATGTCAACCTAGCGGGTCTTTTATTATGCGTAGTATCTTTTTACTATGTCTGCATTGGCGGGGTGAGGAAGGTCGTCACCATCCATGTTGGTTAGAATCATGGCTCCTCCTGAGAACACATGTTTAACCACAAATGGCCCTTCATACGTAGGGGTCCATTTGCCCCTTGGATCACTCTGAGGAAGGATGATACGCTTGATTACCAGATCCCCAATCTTGATACTCTTGTGGTCTGACCTTTTTGTTAAATGCCCTGATCATCCGTTTTTGATACTTCTGACCATGACAAATAGCAGCAAGTCTCTTTTCGTCGATCAAGTTTAATTGATCAAGTCGTGTCTGGATCCAATCATCTTCACTCAGGTCTGCATCCTTCATTATCCGGAGAGAGGGTATTTGCACTTCGATCGGTAAGACTGCCTCCATACCATAGACCAAGGAGAAAGGAGTTGCCCCGGTTGACGTCCTTGCTGAGGTACGGTACCCATGTAGAGCAAACGGTAACATCTCGTGCCAATCTTTATTGGTCACTGTCATCTTCTGCACAATTTTCTTGATATTTTTATTCGCTGCCTCTACAGCTCCATTCATCTTCGACCGATAAGGAGAAGATTTGTGGTGCTGTATTTTAAACTGCTCGCAGAGCTCAGTGATCATCTTGTTATTGAGATTGGTACCATTGTCTGTAATGATCCTTTCAGGGATGTCGTATTGACAGATCAGATTGTTCCGAATGAACCGTGCCACAACGTTCTTGGTTACTGTAGCGTAGGAAGCTGCTTCAACCCACTTCGTGAAGTAATCAATTGCTACCAGGATGAAGCGATGCCCATTGGACGCTGTAGGTTTAATCTCGCCGATCATATTTATGCCCCACATTGAAAAAGGCCAAGGTGCAGTCAGAACATTCAGAGGGACTGGAGGAACATGCACCTTATCTGCATAAATCTGGAATTTATGACATGTCCGAGAATGTTGGTAACAGTCGGCTTCCATGGTGGACCAGAAATACCCTGCCCGAAGGATTTTCTTTGCCATAGTGTGTCCACTGGAATGTGTCCCGAAGGTACCTTCATGTAGCTCCGCCATGATCCTTTCTGCTTCAGTTTTATCCACACAACGCAGTAAGGTCGAATCATGGTTTCGCTTGTATAGGATATCGTTGCTAAGGAAGAAATTTGCTGCGAACCTTCTTAAAAACTTCTTATCGTTGATAGATGCACCTTCAGGATACTCTTGAGCTTCCAAGTATCTCTTCACCTCATGGTACCAAGGCTTCTCAGTCACCAATTCAGTCTCAAGATCACAACAGTATGCTGGTTCGTCCAGTTTCCAGATGATAATCCGGGGAGCCTCATTGTCCCATTTGACTTTGAACATGGAAGACATCGTAGCTAACGCGTCCGCCAGCTGATTCTCCTCTCTTGGAAAGTGTTCAAAAGTTATCTCTGTGAAATGGGGGATCATTGTCAACACACATTCTCTGTAAGGAATAAGATTCGGATGTTTCGTATCCCACTCGCCTTTGATCTGATTGATCACGAGAGCGGAATCTCCGAAGACACTCAGAAACTTGATCCTTAAGTCGATCGCAGCTTGAAGACCCATGATGCATGCCTCATACTCCGCCATGTTGTTGGTGCAGTTGAAACATAGCCGGGCAGTAAGTGGAGTATGAGTGCCTTGAGGGGATATGATCACGGCGTCGATACTGTTACCCAAAGCGTTGGAGGCTCCGTCAAAGTGCATAGACCATCGGGATCCTTCCTCAGGTCCTTCATTCGGTCCAGGTACTTCACAATCAGTCACTATCATGATGCTCTCGTCTGGAAACTCAAAGTTCATTGACTGATAGTCGTCCACTGTCTGATGTGCCAGGTGGTCTGCCAATACACTTCCTTTGATGGCTTTCTGAGTTGTGTATTGGATGTCGTATTCTGTCAAGATCATTTGCCATCTTTCTATTCTCCCAGACAGAGCAGGCTTTTCAAATATGTACTTTATTGGATCCATCTTAGAAATCAACAAGGTAGTGTGAGTCAGCATATACTGTCTCAGCCGGCGAGCAGCCCATACCAAAGTGCAGCAAGTTTTCTCGAGCAGTGAGTATCGGGTCTCACAGTCGGTAAACTTTTTGCTAAGGTAATAAATGACATGCTCTTTTCGGCCAGACTCGTCATGCTGCCCCAGCACACACCCCATTGAGCTGTCAAGTACTGTTAGGTATAGTATCAGAGGTCTCCCTTCAACCGGTGGCATAAGAATGGGTGGCTCTTGGAGATACTCTTTAATTCTGTCAAAAGCGGCTTGACATTCATCATTCCAACGTACTACCTGATCTTTCTTCAGCAGCTTGAAGATTGGTTCACAAGTAGCAGTTAGGTGCGAGATGAATCGAGCAATGTAATTCAGGCATCCTAGAAAGCCTCTGACCTCTTTCTCTGTCTTGGGAACTGGCATCTCTTGAATAGCTTTAACCTTGGCAGGGTCCACTTGAATACCCTTATCACTCACGACGAAGCCTAGCAACTTTCCAGATCTAACCCCGAAGGTGCACTTGTTCGGGTTCAACCTCAGCTTGTACAATTTCAGACGGTCAAACAACTTCTGCAGATGGTCAAGGTGTTCCTCCTCAGTTTGGGACCTTGCAATCATGTCGTCGACATACACTTCAATCTCATGATGGATCATGTCATGAAATAAAGCAACCATGGCACGTTGGTAGGTTGCCCCAGCATTTTTCAACCCGAATGGCATGACCTTGTAGCAGAAGGTGCCCCACTGAGTGACGAAGATAGTCTTCTCCATGTCTTCAAGAGCCATTTTAATCTGATTATAACCTGAAAAGCCATCCATGAAAGAGAACACCTTGTGTTGAGCCGTATTATCAACCAGAACATCAATGTGAGGTAGGGGAAGTCATCCTTGGGGCTTGCCCTGTTCAGATCCCTGTAATCGACACACATTCTGACCTTACCATCCTTCTTCGGTACCGGCACCACATTAGCAACCCACTGAGGGTAAGAAGTCACTGCAAGAAACCCGGTATCAAACTGTTTCATAACCTCTGCTTTGATCTTCTCAGACATCTCTGGACGCATACGGCGGACCTTTTGCTTAACCGGAGGGCAGTCTTCCTTGGTAGGCAAATGATGGACCACAATGTCGGTATCCAACCCAGGCATGTCTTCGTAGGACCAGGCAAAGATCTCCACATAATCATGTAACATCTGAGTCAACCGTTGCTTCACGCTGAGTTCTAGGTTGGCACCAATTTTAACCTCCTTTCTATCTGTCTCAGTACACAGATTTATCGTTTCCACTGGCTCTTCATGTGGTTGAATTGCCCTCTCTTCCTGGAGTAACAGTCTTGCAAGTTCGCCAGGCACTTCACAATCATCTTCACCTTCGTCTTCGGCTAAGTTGATCGGATTTTTGAAGTCATAACTGGCAGTAGCAGAGTCGTTACCAGTGAGATCCAGAGTGGATTGAAACCTGTATGAGTGAGTGTGTGTAAATACAGCTGTTTTGCAATATATAAAGAAAGGAAAGAAAGAAAAGGAGCATAAGATTTGAAGTGCGAGAAAACGTCCAAGGTCTTTATTCATGATATATGAAATGACAATTATTATGCCCTCACAAATGAAGCCACGGTGCCCCGGGTAAGACACCGGGCCATAAAGTTTTAACTCATTGTTTATTACAAATAACAAAAACAAAGGAATTCATTACTGTGTAACAAAAGTAACAGGTAGGTTGTCCTTTGCAGTCCAATTGCTAGGTCCACAGTCGGCCGTCGGATAAATCCAGCTGTCAAACTCTGATTCTTCCACTTCATCATCCTCCCTGATAGCATTCACTCCATGGTTAGGCATGGGAGCAGTTACTACATTGGGCTTCTCAGGTGCCTCAAACTGTACCTCCTTTGCATCAATAAGGTCCTGCACCTTGTTCCTTAAGGCCCAACAGTCATCAGTAGAGTGCCCCGGGCTATCAGAGTGATAAGCACAGCGGGCATTTGGATTATACTTGGGAGAGGCAGTGTTCACAACCTTCGGGGCCTCCCTGACAGTCACCAAGTTGGTTGATAGCAGCTGCGGCAAAATTTGTGATAAAGTCATACTCAGCCGGGTAAACTCTCTTCTGGGTCTCTCAGCCCTTTGTTGATTGGTTTGCCGAGGAGCGGCAGCAGGTTTAGCAATCATCACCGCGTTGACAGATTGGCGACGCTCTGGTTTATCTTGCCTTCTAGGCCCATACACAGCACTGGCCTCCTTTTTAAAGGGCTTCTTCTCAGAACTTGAAGACGCACCTTTCTGAATTTTACCGGACTTCATTCCATCCTCTATCCTCTCCCCAGTTAGGATAAGGTCAGTGAACCCTGCAGATGAATTACCGATAAGATGATTGAAAAATGGCCCAGATAGGGTCCCCAAGAACATATCCACCAACTCCCGGTCTGTTAACGGAGGCTGCACCCTGCCAGCCAGATCCCTCTACTTCTGTGCGTACTCTTTAAAACCTTCGCCTGATCCTAGCGACATACCCTGGAGTTGGGTACGTGTAGGAGCAAGGTCGGCATTATATTGATACTGCTTGTAAAAAGTAGTAGCCAACTCCTCCCAGTTACGAACTTTGGTTCCATCCAGCTGATAGAACCATTCGAGATGAGTCCCTGAAAGACTCTCCTGGAAGAAGTGGATCCACAAGTTCTTGTCCACTGTGTACGGCTGAATCTTCCGCACATAAGATCTGAGGTGTAGCTTAGGGCAAGACGCCCCGTCATACTTGGTGAAAGATGGTGCCTTAAACTTGTGAGGAATGATCACACCATTAGACAAACCCAAGTCTCCGAAATCCAAACCAGGCACTTGTTGAATCTCCATGGCGTTCAGACGGTCTTCCAACTGCTTGTACCGGTCTTCAGCTGGAGGATACTGTTCCTTATTAAAGTCAGTCTCGTTGTCAGAGACTATCGGACTTGGAGCCTTTCCCCCCTGGGGACTGTCTTTGCCTACAGAAGAACCAGCTTCCTCATTCTGCAGAGTGTTACCAAACCTCCGGCCCGAGTTGAATAGAACTGTTCTCTTCTTCTTCTTCTTATTCTTCAGGAGCAAAGCCTTCAGCTCTTCTTGGCCTTGAGCCAAACCCATGATCAGCTCTTGAAATTTTGCGTTCTGCGCCTGAAGGGCCTTGATAGACATCTCGGTTGATGATTCAGGGTTCATGATGCTGAAATAAACAGCGAAGAACAGTAAGCAACCTGAAAAGAAGAGTACCTGCTATGCACATGATGAATGATATGAGTTTATGCAATGCATTCAAGGGTTCGAAAGTTCAAATTTGTTGTAAACAAAAAGGGAACACACGTTATCATTAAGAAAATAATTGTTTGGTACATCAAAGCCTCATGGGCAAACATTACAAAACAAATCAATCCCAAAAGACACTACGCATCCTCTTTGGAGCTATGTAAGTGTTGAGATTCCTCTCCTCGTGCAGCAGGCGGGTGAGCTCCAAGACCTTCTTTTCACTAGCATGTAGACTGGTCTCAAGAGAATTCCGTTCTTCCTTAAGCTGGATCCAGCTCTTCTGCACCTCTTCCCAGGACGTGGGCATGTCAGGATGTTGAATGGTGTAGGACACTTCACCTTCCAAAACGGGCTCCTTAATCACAGGGAGAACATGAGGGTATGGCATCACTAACTTCTGGGAGCGGGCGCGTACCCACTTAAGATAAGGCTCCAACGGGATGGAGTTCCTGTGCCCCTGGGTTTTGCTGTCTATCCTATTTGGCATTCTCCAAGCTCTGATGAATCTCTGGCGAAGTCCTTGTGCATCGTTGTCGAAGTCGAACACTATGTCAGGAATTAACATGTCATGAGGGCCGTCCCTCCGAGCATAACCAAACTGTCTCCAAGCTAGGCACGGGTTGTAAGTAATACCTCCTCTGATTCCAAGCAAAGGAACATTAGGGTACTCCCCGCAACGATCAATGATAGTGACATCCTCTCTGGACCGAGAGCACCAATGTATATCTACATGTGTAAGAGTCATCAATCATTGTGACCATCTCAAACACCGCTCATTCTTCAAGACTGATTGTGGAAGGTGCGAAATAAACCACCTTCCCAGGAGAGGAGTACAACACATAAGGACACCTCTTTTTCTCATGGTTCGAGTGTAACATGAGTGAAGTATGTCCCCCAGCAACGTAGGTATAGGATTCCTGGACATAAAGATCTGGACAGCACTGATATCTATAAGCTGATCTGGATTAGGGAACAACACCAAACCATAGACAAGGAGGGCTACAACTTCTTCAAAAGCTTGTAGGTCAAGGGAGTTCCAACATTCTTGGGCCTTCTCAAACAGAAACCTGGCTAAGAACCCTTTGATACCACTTCTAACTTCCCAATGTCCCTTGAGGTCAGATGACTGTAGGTGTAAGGCTTTAGCAATCTCTTCAAGCTTGGGTTCCTTTTCCGTACCGTTGTAGGGTAGTTGATCAAGGATAGGGATCTTCAGAAGCCGGGAGAACTCTTCTAATGTAGGTACCAGTTGATAATCCAGGAAAGTGAAACAGTGATGCAGAGGGTCAAAGAACTGGAACAGGACCTTTATCATATCTTCCTCAATGTTGGTGTTGACCAAGCTGATGAGTCTTCCATGTCTTTCACTGAATGAAGAGCTCTCGGGAATCCTGGATACAAGCTCCTTAAGCTGAGGAGGGATCCTTACAAGGCTGATTTGAATTGTCTTTCTGCGAACAGTTTCCATGTCCTACAAAACAAGAACAAAGATGAAGATTCAAACCCCTGAAATGGTTAACCAATGCATTGATGCTGTATGATGTCATGATGCTATGATTAAATACACCACAAATATTCACAAAGGCAAACATGATAAGGCATACAAGTCACACAAGACAAGCCCTTAGGGTTTAGGCCAGCATGGGGTCTGGGTATTACCCTCTTGAAGTTGGTGGGCTCAACCTGTCCTATCAGAAGTAACCGGGTTCTAAGGGTCCCAATATCACTGGATTGCTTTCATTGTTCATCGTTTCAATTTAGCCACTGAACTGGCGACCGAAATATTCCAGGAAAGCAACCCTCAATTGAGTGTAGTATCGAGTATCAACCAACCTCGAACTGCACCAAAGTCAGTTATCTCACTACCCTAAAGAGGCCAAGATGGTTCAATTAAGGTTCCTAAGGTCAGTTGATGCTTCACGACACCACGCGGAGGCCCCGTACTCTCCTTGACTGAACTCAAGGGTTACCGGTACACACCAAAGTGCCACATCAACGTAGCAGACTGCTTCAACCATGTCGGTATACCCCGCACAGTTCCCTCACAGCCTTGTTGCTACTTTCTAAGAAGGTATCCCCAGATCCGGGTTAGGATCTATAGTACTCCCAAGACAGTCCCACAATAATAAAGCAAACAAGTCAAAGCAATTGAAAACACAGTTATGAACTATCCTAAGGTACACCTCACTTTATAAGAGTCCCCAGCAGAGTCGCCAGTTCTATGATCAGTGGATCTGGAACTGACTGTTTAATACTGGTTCGTGAAATGTCGCGGAAGCAAGAGTCGCCACCGTCTTTTATTTTCTCCAAATGGAAAGGACAAAAGCACAGAAAAATTCCTTATTGAGATTAGCTCTCGGTTCGGGAGGTAGATTTATAGAAAGGGAAGGTGTTAGCACCCTTTCTATCCATGGTTATCCATGGGCTCTTAGATACTTGCTCATTTGTGTTTTCAGAATGTTTGTTTACTTTTCAAGTGTGAGTGGGTTCGAAAAAGTTTCTTTGAAAGTTTCAGATCGACTCTTGTATCATTCCTCAAGAGTGTTTAAAAAGTTGTTTTTGAAAGCTTTTTGCAAAGTGTTGGTGTGAAAAGAAGTTTTTGATTTGTTTTGAATTGGAGCAAGTATCTACGAGTCATCTACCTACCCTAAGGAATTAGGTTGTGTAAATGTCCTTAAGGTAGTGCCATCCCACCATTGAGAGGTAGGTAGCACCACCGTTGGAGGTGTTCGGGTCAATTCGTTTGTAGGGACAGTATGGTCACCGAGCAACAGTAAGATACCTTAGAAGCTACCCTTATGCCATTGATCTTTTATTCCGAGGCAACTATTCCGAGGCAACTTGTTTCGAGGCAACCGTTTCGAGGCAACTAGATCAATGGAACATAAGGACTCACTAAGACGTCCTATAGTCGACGACCACGTTTCGAGGGGCAAGGCAACAATGTGGTCACCAGAGCAATGGTAGGACACCTTAGAAGCTACCCTTATGCCATGTTCATGGACATAAGGACTTACTAAAACGTCTTATACTCGACGACCACGTTTCGAGGGGCAAGGCAACAGTGAGGCGTACCCTAGGAGTGGTGTGTGACTTGTGTGTCATTTTCAGTTATATTTGTCTTGTCATGCATTTAGTGATCTACGTTTTGATTTTATTTGGGCATGCATTCTTTCATGCGTTTTAACAGTTTAAAGGTGCGGGATTTAAAATACGGGAAAATAAAAGTCCTACGCTATTACAAGGCGCGGGTCTACATCGCCAAATTAAACCAAGACCCGATTTGAATAAATAAAAATGCAGAAAATAAATGTCCTAATTATCTATTACAAAGCTTTGGGGCAAATACATTATATTCACAAAAGAAATAAAAAAATAAATGCGCGAAGAGAATTAAGAATCGAGTGCAAGGGCGTTGGACCCTTTAAAGAAATTAAATATGAACTTAGAAGTGAATTAATGATTAAAGAAAAAGAAGTTATTTTTGATTTTTGGTATTTAATGAAAATAAAGAAAATGGATTAAAATTAAAAAATTAAATAAAACCCTAATTCTAGTTTGCTTTTAATTTATTAAAGAAAAATGTTTAAGTTTGACCTAATTTAACCCTAATTATTTAACATACATATTTATTTACAAAATTAATTAATAATTAATAGTAATGATGATGAGGTAATTTAATTATTGGGAAAAGAAAAAGTAAAATGCTACAAAACCTAATTTTTATGTGTTTTAATTTATTTAAGAAAAATATTAAAATTAAACCTAAAATTAAAACTAATTGATTATTAGAATTTTATTTACAAAAACATTAATGCATTTAATAAATAAATATATTTTATTTTGGAATTTTCTGATTTTTTTGTATTTTTGTATGAAAATTAATTATTTGAAATAAATTGAATAAAAAAGTGATCAAAAGAATAAAAAACAATAGAAAATAAAATAAGAGAAATTAAAAAAGATGTACAAACATTGGGGGGTATCTGCCCCATTTGGAGGTATATTTGCAGCAATTAGGCCCATTGAATGAGGCCTTTTTTGACTTTTCAGTGGTCACGTGCAGAATGATTGACCAGCGTGTATGGTGATCTGCAAGTTCTGACCCCTGGATTGGGACCCCTGGCCACTTGGCAGGCAAGCACATATGCGTGTATCATGGACTTCAGGTGAGGCGCTGCATGGAAACATATGAAGAAAAATAATATTGAGGAGGTGGGGGACCTGGGGATCGAACCCAGGTCCCAATACCTGTAAGCAAGCGCACTAACCATCTGAGCCACTGAGCTTCTTTGATATTAATATGGAATACAATTATTATGAAAGAGAATAAGAGTTATTGGTAAAAAACAAAAATACGCGCGCAATGTTTGAATTGCCCAGTCTTGTGCTTACACCTCAGTGTCTTCTCCACTATGCCTTCGCTTTTGCTTGAAAATACAAACAGATAGCGGGGGTTTTAAACCCCCACTAAATAGCACAGTGAAAAATAGCGATTAGCTTATGAGAAAAAAGAAAAAGGGCGCGATGGGTGATTCCTATTCGTCTGAACATCCTGGTTTCAATGATGTAGGTTTGAATGGCCAATTGTTCCATATGAAAGAAACCCCAAAATTAGAGCTTTGAAACCCTAATATGCATTCATGGTAAATTCTCATACGTGCAAGCATTCTTCAATCAAATTGTGCCATTAGCTTCAGAATACCCATGTTAGTATAAATCAACATTTAAAATGCATTAATATGGCATGAAATTCAAAGTACGATTATGCAAAATTGTATGAACAGGGCGACTGTGTTCTACCAGTTTTTGTGTGTGGGGATGTGATTTTGATTGAGAAAGCTTCCTGGTTGTGTCAGGAATGTAATGGAATGGTTCTTTGGCTTGGAAAAGTGCTTTTGATGTGAAAACAGTTTCAAGCTTTTTGGCAAAAATTTCCAATGTTGTTCTTGATCTGGGGCGCAGCCTGCTTGTTTTTTTGATTAGGGTTGTGTTTCTGCTTATATGTGGAGTGAATTAGGTTCACAAAACAAGTCCAAAATCCATTCAATCAATGTTCTTGAATTTGTGATTTTCATGAATCTTTTTCAATCTTTTTCATTCCTTTTTGATGCCAATCATTGCCAATTCTTGCCTTTTTGAGTATGCACGAAATATTGAGGTCATGATGAGTGGATATGCTGCACAAAAAGGTTTGGAAAACATGATTTGCTATTTTTGTCATATTTTATTTTAATTAAATGAACTAATAATAATAATAATTCAAATAATTAATAAAAATGATAAAATAACTCCCTTTAAAGTCAATGGGTCGTGCATAGCCTTTGGGTGATGATTCTTGGAAGAAATTGTGGCCCATTAGCAATTTTGAGGCATTTGAAGCAAAGTTGACTTTTCAAAATTCCCAAAAATTTCCCAACTTCCACAAGGCATATCTTGCTCAATGTTTAAGCTTTGATCATGTTCTTGGACATTTTGGAAAGGTCTTGAAGTCCTCTAACTAATGCCTTTGGTCCCATGTCATTTTGATTTACCAATCTCAAGTTATGGTCTTTGACTTAAAGTGCCTTTTTGTTGACTTTTGAAAATGACCTATAATGTTGAGATTGATAGATTTTTGTGAGAGCATTTCTTGGACTTGAAGTGTGAAGAGGAGTTGTAGGAAATGTCATTCTCTTCAAAATGAGCTTTGGATGGAATTTTTCTGATAAACCATGTGGAAGTTATGCCCTGGTCAATTTGCAGTTGACTTTTCAGCTGTCCAAAAATAGAAACTTTTGCATCTTGAGACTTTTTGAGCCATGCCTTGAGAATCATGATCAAGAATTGATCAAATGATGTTTGTGGCTTCAAAATAAGATGTTGACCAAAAATCTTGACTTTTGACTGTCAAATGACCATTTTGCCCCTGCAGTTGACTGTTCAAGTTGTTGAATTAAGAAATTAAACTATTTTGTTGTTGGTTCATCCAAAGTTTTAAAGTGTTATATATCCACATTGAATGCAATGTGTTTTTAAGTTGAATTTGTGGCATCCTGATTCAGTTGTATGAATTTTAAAACTCTGATTTACATTTATAATTTCCGGGTTGAATTGGGGTGTTACAAAGTTGGTATCAGAACAAAGTTGGTCCATCCGACCAAGTTGTCGAGTCGTAGTTGTCTAACAATCGAGTATTTTTAATTTGACTCCTAACTGCTGTTTATGATGTAGTGATAAGTTAAGATGGATGAAAGGAATGATGCTGCACTTGTTGTTGCTTTAGAAGTAATGGCGCATGCGATGGAGGACCAGCTGAATGTTGAGGGGAATGCTGGATCTCGTAGTTTGGCGACTTTCCAGAGAGAGAATCCGCCCACCTTCAAGGGAAAGTATGATCCTGACAGAGCATTGGATTGGTTGAAAGAAGTTGAGAGGATCTTACATGTGATAGATTGAACTCTAGCGTAGAAGGTTTGATAAGGTACTTATATGCTAGCAGTCGAAGCTGATGACTGGTGGCTAGAGACGTGTCAGAGATTGGAAGTTGCAGGTGAAAATGTCACTTGGGCTGTGTTCTGTAGGGAATTTCTGAGGAAGTATTTTCCTGAAGATGTTCATGGTAAGAAGGAAATTGAGTTCCTTGAACTGAAGTAAGGGAGTATGTCGGTTGTTGAGTATTCTACAAATTTTGCTAAGTTGGCTAAGTTTTATCCGCACTGCAGTGAGGCAAATGCTGAGTTTTTGAAGTGTATCAAGTTTGAGAATGGGTTGCGCCCAGAGATCAAGAAGGCAGTTGGATACCAGAAGATCCGTGTCTTTGCTGATCTGATTGATAGTTGCAGAATCTATGAAGAGGATAATAATGTTTATTACAAGATTATCAGTGATAAGAGGGGTAAGCATCAACAAAATCGTGGTAAGCCTTATGATACCCCAGCTGGTAAAGGTAAACAGAAAGCTGCTCAAGGTTAGAAGACTAGTGGGGGAGATGCTCCTACTGGTGTTGTTTGTTTCAAATGTGGGAAACCTGGGCATAAGAGTAATGTGTGTACTGCTGAGGTAAAGAGGTGTTTCCGTTGTGGTAAGACTGGACATGTTGTATCTGAGTGCAAGAATAAGGAGGTGATTTGTTTCAATTATAGTGAAGAAGGGCACATTGGTAGTCAGTGTCAGAAACTAAAGAGGGCGCAGACAAGTGGTAAAGTATTCGCTTTGGTTGAGGATCAGGAAGCTACTGAGGACAGACTTATCAGAGGTACATGTTTCATTAATAATACTCCTTTAATTACTATTATTGATACAGGTGCTACTCATTTCTTTATTGATGCTGATTGTGTTGAAAGATTGGGTCTTATGTTGCCTTCTATGAATGGAGAGATGGTTGTCGACACTCCAGCCGAGGGGTCGGTGACTACTTCTTTTGTGTGTTTAGAGTGTCCTTTGTCCATTTTTGACAGAGACTTTGTTGTTGATTTTGTTTGTTTGCTGTTAAGAGGGTTGGATGTGATTTTGGGTATGAATTGGTTAGAGCATAACTATGTTCATATTAACTGTTATGACAAGTCTGTGAGGTTTTCTACTTCTGAGGAAGAGGAAGATAGTCTGTTGTCTGCTAGACAGTTGAGGAAGTTGATGCAAGAAGAAGCACATATGTTCTCATTGATGGCATTGCTATCTGTAGAGACTCAAGCTATAATTGAGGAATTGCAGGTGGTGCATGAATTTCCTGAAGTTTTCCCTGATGAAATTCTTGATGTACCGCCAGAGAGGGAAGTTGAATTTGCTATTGATCTTGTACCTGGTACCAGACCTGTGTCTATGGCACCATACATGATGTCTGCATCTGAATTGTCAGAGTTAAAGAAGCAATTGGAAGAGTTACTTGAAAAGAAGTTTGTAAGACCAAGTGTATCATCATGGGGAGCTCCAGTGTTGTTAGTAAAGAAGAAAGATGGAAGTATGAGGCTTTGTGTTGATTATAGACAGTTGAATAAAGTGACGATTAAGAACAAGTATCTACTTCCAAGAATAGATGACTTGATGGATCAATTAGTGGATGCTCGGGTGTTCAGTAAGATTGATTTGAGGTTGGGTTACCATCAAATTAAAGTGAAGGATAAAGATATCCAAAAGACGACTTTTAGAATGCGTTATGGACATTATGAGTATTCGGTGATGCCTTTTAGTGTTACTAATGCGTTGGGAGTATTCATGGAATACATGAACCATATCTTTCATACTTATTTGGATCGGTTTGTAGTGGTTTTCATTGATGACATTTTGATTTACTCTAAGTCAGAAGAAGAGCATGCAGGACACTTAAGGATAGTATTGCAAGTTTTGAAAGAGAAGAAGTTGTATGAAAAGAAGTCTAAGTTTGAGTTCTGGTTAAAGGAGGTTAGTTTTCTTGGTCATGTGATCTCAGGTAGTGGAATTATTGTAGATCCATTGAAGGTTGATGTTGTGTTGCAATGGGAAACTCCGAAGTCAGCTACTGTGATTAGAAGCTTTTTGGGATTAGTTGGTTACTATAGAAGGTTTATCGAAGGTTTTTCTAAGTTGGCACTTCCATTGACTAAGTTGACTTGTAAAGGTAAGAGCTTTTGTGTGGGATGTTCAGTGCGAAGAGAGTTTTGCAGAGTTGAAGAGGAGATTGATGTCGGCTCCGATTTTGATGTTGCCTAATCTAGGAGAACCTTTTGTGGTATATTTTGATGCTTCTAAGATGGGTTTAGGAGGTGTGCTTATGCAGAATGATAAGGTAGTTGCTTATGCAACAAGGCAGTTGAGGAATCATGAGAAGAACTATCCTACGCATGATTTAGAGCTTGCTACAGTTGTTTTTGCATTGAAAATTTGGAGGCATTATCTTTATGGTTCTAGATTTGAAGTGTTTAGTGACCATAAGAGCTTAAAGTATTTATTTAACCAGAAGGAGTTGAATTTGATGCAATGGAGATGGTTGGAATTGTTGAAGGATTATGATTTCAGTTTGAATTATCATCCAGGAAAAGCGAATGTGGTAGCTGATGCGTTGAGTCGAAAGACCTTACATATGTCGGCAATGATGGTTAAAGAGTTGGAATTGATTGAACAGTTCAGAGATATGAGCTTAGTTTGCGAGGTGACACCGTGGAGTGTTATGTTGGGTATGTTAAAGATTAATAATTAATTTCTAGACAGTATCATAGAAGCTCAGAAGTTGGATGTGAAACAGGTAGATTCGATGGTTGGGATCGACCAGTTTGAGAATAGTTATTTTAAGTTAGATACGCAAGGTGTGTTGATATTTCGTAATCGGATTTGTATTCTTGAGGATGCTGAGATGAAGAAAGTGATACTTGAGGAGAGTCATAGAACTAAGTTGAGTATTCATCCAGGAGCTACAAAGATGTATCAGGATTTGAAGAATTTGTTTTGGTGGCCTGGGATGAAGAGTGATGTGGCTTGGTTTGTGTATGCATGTTTGACTTATCAGAAGTCGAAAGTTTAACTTCAGAAGCCTGCAGGGTTGATGCAACCGTTAGAAGTTCCATAATGGAAATGGGATAGCATTTTGATGGACTTTATGACAGGGTTACCTAATACTTTAAGAGGACATGATTCAATTTAGGTGATTGTTGATAGGATTACAAAGTCGGCTCATTTTATTCCTATTAACATCAGTTTTCCAGTGTCGAAGTTGGCTGAGACTTACACTAGTTTAATTGTGAAGCTACATGGTGTTCCTTTGTGTATTGTGTCAGATAGAGATCCAAGGTTTACTTCTGATTTTTGGAAGAGTTTGCAAGAAGTGTTGGGTTCAAAGCTGAGGTTGAGTTTGGCGTATCATCCTCAGACAGATGGTCAGACTGAACGAACTATTCAATCATTGGAAGACTTGTTGAGGGCATGTGTTCTTGAGCAGGGAGGTTCGTGGGATACTTATCTTCCGTTGATAGAGTTCAATTATAATAACAGTTACCATTCTAGTATTGGGATGGCACCATTTTAAGCGTTGTATGGTCGAAGATGTAGAACTCCTTTATGATGGCATGAATCTGGAGAAAGTGTAGTACTTGGACCTGAACTTGTTCGTGAGACTACTGAGAAGGTGAAGTTGATTCGAGAAAAGATGAAAGCTTCCCAAAGTAGACAGGAGAGTTATCATGACAAGCGAAGGAAAGATTTAGAATTTCAAGCGGGTAACCATGTGTTTTTGAGAGTCACACCCGTGACTGGTGTTGGACGAGCATTGAAGTCTAAGAATCTCACTTCTCATTCTATTGGTCTATATCAGATTTCGGAGAAAGTTGGGAATGCTGCTTATAGAGTGGCTTTACCGCCTAATCTTTAGAATTTTCATGATGTGTTTCATGTGTCACAACTCTGAAAGTATATTTCAGATCCATCTCATGTGATTCATATGGATGATGTGCAAGTACGGGATAACCTTACTATGGAGACGGTGCATGTACGGATCGCGGATCGTGAAATAAAGACTGTGAGGGGAAAAGAAATTGCTTTGGTGAAAGTGGTTTGGCTAGCAGCTACCGGAGAAAGCATGACTTGGGAGTTGGAAAGAAAGATGCAGGACGCCTATCCTGAGTTGTTTGATTAAGGTAAATTTTTGAGGACGAAAATATTCTAAGTGGGGGAGAGTTGTAACGCCCGTAATTTAATTAATTATTTAAATAAATTATTTTTGGATTATTTGTGAAGTTGTGTTATGATGATAGATGTTGTGTTGTGATTAGTTGGATTTATTTATTCTATTAAGTTGTAGAATAATATTAGAATAATACTATTATTTGACGTGGGCTTATTTTAAGGATTAGAAGTAGTAGAAATGGGGTGTAGGAGTTTTAAGCCCATTAAGACATAATGAGAATTATAGGGTTATTATATTAGTTATTTAGAATTAATAAGGAAAAAGAAGTAGCAGTGAGAATAGAAGAAAATAAGGGTTTGAAGAGAATGTGAAAGTTGCAGAAAAGAAGGAAAAGAGCAAAACAGAATTCAATCGGAAAAGAATCGTAGAGCAACCTTCAATCTAAGGTAAGGGTGGGGTTCTGACTCTATAATAGGGATTATGATGAGTAGTATGTGAGATTGGATTTGAAAAGTTATTTTGTTTATGATTGAAATATATATATATATATATATATATATATATATATATATATATATATATATATATATATATATATATATATATATATATATATATATATATATATATATATATATATTCTTGTTTAATGAGGATCAATGATTTAGAGATGAATAATGATGCCCTAATGTTGTATAATTGATGTAGAAACATGGGATTATTATAATTGATGATTACCTATGATTAGAGGATGTTTTTAGGACCTAGGGCAGGGAAATCGTAGTGAAATCGCATAATATATTCATCACAGATCAATATGAGTCGACCTCAAAGGCCATGCGTTGACACATGCATGTTTCTGGACTCAGGATGAGTCGATACATAGGATCATGCGTTGATACATGCAGTGTTTCAGACTCAATATGAGTCGACACAAGGGGATTACGCATCGACTCATGCAGGATATTAGACCAGTATGCATTGACTCAAAGAAGTATGCGTCGACTCATGCATTCTGATTTTTTTTTACAGATTCTTCCAAAGGCTGTAACTTGAGTTTTCGGAATCCGTCTGAGGTGTCGTTGGAAGCATTGGATAGCTAACGTGATGAACTTCATTCATAAGGATTAAAATGAAGGATAATAATAATAATACTAGTACCCAAATTAGGATTAGAGTTAGCTTCCCGCGTTAATCGCTATGATGATTTTGTGAAGTATGATGAGGATAAGACGATCTTAGATTATTTCTTGGTTTATAACAGTAAGATTAATGATGATAATGATGTAGTATTACAGAATAATAATATGTAGAGGTTTTGTAGTTAGAGATAAGCCTTAGATGATTAATTAATTATAGGCATTATCATGTTGTAGGCCTATGACCAACGTTGAGGGATTATCGATTTATCGTTGTATTGTTGTTATGGCTGAGTTGCTGATGAATTATGTTGATGAATTATGTTGATGGATTATGTTGATGAATTATGTTGATGAATTATGTTGATGAATTATGTTAATGAATCATGTTTATGAATTATGTTGATGAATGATGTTTAGATGCCTCTAATAATTGGCAGTTATTAAGATGTAGGCTTCTGGCCAACGATGAAGTTGTGTTGAGATGTTGTTAATTGTGGTTGTTGTTACTACATTCATGATTGTGTTGCATATATTGCATATCAAGGTGAAGCTGATGTTCGTTAAGATGGCATGTATTGGTGAATATTAAGATGAAGACTTATGCCTTGTTGATGCATCTATTTATTGGCAATTATTTTGAGATGGGAGTTCTGCTCCAATGGTACCACATGCATTTGCATAGCATTGAGTCGCATTATATGATTGCATAAATAAGTTATGTAATGACGCGGTAAATGTCTATATTGTTGGCATTCCGTTGCGATTATTATTGTTTATGAGATGTGAAGTGGTGTTATTATATGTGCTGATCTAACATATTATTTATCATACGTTTTATTATATTGTTAGATATCTCACCCCTTTTGTTTGAATGTTACCCTTGTGTTGGTAACGTGCAGGTAATCTAGAGTGAAGGCGGTATACCTTTAGTAGTTCGAGTCGGTGTCATTGCTCTAATACATAACACTTGGGGGGATGAACGCTTGTTGCTTTTAATTATTGATCATTTCAGTTGTGGAACTTTAATTTGATTGTTGCTAAGTTTGTGTTATTTTGAAGTTGTTGTAATGTTGGCAAAAGATGTTATTATGATTCCGATGTGTAGTTGTTCAACTTGTTGAATTAAGAAATTAAACTATTTTACTGTTGGTTCATCCGAAGTTTTAAAGTGTTATGTATCCACGTTGAATGCAATGTGTTTTTAAGTTGAATTTGTGGCATCCTGATTCAGTTGTATGAATTTTAAAACTCTAATTTACATTTATAATTGCCAGGTAGAATTTGGGTGTTACAAGCAACGCATGCCAAAGCACAACAAGTTTTCTCGAGCAGCGAATATCTTGTTTCACAGTCATTAAACTTTTTTCTAAGGTAGTATATTGCATGCTCTTTTTGACCAGACTCGTTATATTGCCCCAGCACACACCCCATTGAATTCTCTAACACAGTTAAGTACATAATCAGAGGACTTCCTTCAACTGATGGCATCGGAATTGGAGGTTCTTGAAGATACTCTTTGATTTTATCGAAATCCATTTGACAGTCTTCATTCCGTCTTACCACTTGATCTTTCTTCAGCGGCTTGAAGATTGGCTCACAAGTAGCAGTCAAGTGAGAAATGAATCAGGCAATTTAGTTTAGTCGTCATAGAAAACCTCTAACCTCCTTCTCAGTACGGGGATCTGGCATTTCTTGGATAGCTTTGACTTTGGTAGGGTCGACCTTAATACCTTTTCCACTGACGACAAAGCCTAGGATTACCAGACCTTACCCCAAAGATGTATTTGTTTGGATTCAGTCTCAATTTATGCTTTTTCAGCCTTTCAAATAGCTTGTGCAGATGATCAAGGTGCTCTTCTTCAGTTTGGGATCTCGTTATCATGTCATCAACATATACTTCTATCTCATGATGAATCATGTCATGAAATAAATCCACCATATCATGTTGATAAGTTGCGCCTGCATTCTTCAGCTCAAAAGGCATGACCTTATAGCAGAAGGTGCCCCACTGTGTGACAAAGGTAGTTTTCTCCATGTATTCAGACGCCATTTTGATTTGGTTGTACCCTGAGAAGACATCCATAAATGATAATACCTTGTGTTTAGAAGTGTTGTCAACCAAGATATTAATACGCGGTAGTAGGAAGTCGTCTTTGGGGTTTGCCCTATTTAGATCCCTGTAGTTTACACACATATGGACCTTACCGTCTTTCTTTGGCACTAGAACATAATTTTCAACCCATTGGGGATACGACATCACTGCCAAGAAACCTGCATTTAACTGTTTCATTACCTCATCCTTGATCTTCTCGGACATATCAGGACGCATGCGACGAAACTTTTGTTTGATTGGAGAACAACCTTCTTTCATTGGTAGACAATGAACCACGATATCAGTATCGAGCCCTGGCATGTCTTTGTATGACCAAGTGAATACCTCAACATAGTTATGCAACATCTGAACCAATCTGCTTTTGACACTGTCTTCCAGGTTGGTGTCAATCCTGACTTCTTTCTTATCTTCCTCAGTACCCAAGTTTATCACTTCGACCGGTTCTTCGTGCGGTTGGATAGCCATTTCCTCTTGCATCAGGAGTCTGGAGAGTTCTTTAGGTATCTCACAATCTTCTTCACCTTCTTCTTTGGCTTGATAGATTGGATTTTCAAAGTCATAAACGACAATCGCAGAATTATTGTCAATGAGATCCGAAGTGGATATGGATCTGCAAATGTGTGTGTGTGTGTGTGTGTGTAAGATGACATGGCTATTTGAAAATGCAGTAAAGTAAAAGAAAAACAAGGAGCGCAAAATCGTCCAATGTTTTCATTAAATGAGCATATGATTTATGAAATGACAACCCTTAAAAAATGGACCATTGTGCCCCGGGCAAGGCACAAGGCTTAAAGTCATTGTTTCAAAAGAAATTATACAGACAAACTTCTTAAAGCAATAAAAACAGGAAATATCAATTACTCCTGGTTGATAGAGATTGAGATGAAGTCTTTGGCCTTCCAGTTGTTGAGTCCACCGTCAGTAGTTAGGGATATCCAGTCGTCTAAGTCACCATTACTATTAGTGTCCTCCAGAGCATTGACATCATTGTTGCTAATACAGAGAGGTGGTCCTCCAGCACGAACACGTCGAACCTCTTTCTGAGCTTTTGAAGTGAAACCTAACCCAAATTTTCCGGATTTGTAAGGGATATCAAGAAGTTGTCCCCAGATAGTGCAACCTCCATCTTCTACAACAACCCGAGCATCCTTCAGGGAAGCCATTCTTGGTATGTCCTTAGCAATCTTAGGAGTAGCATGCATGGCTTTAGAAACAATAATCATTGGAGGGATTACTTCAAATGCTTGACAGGGGGTTTCAATGAATTCTCCATCCATTTCAACATATTTGAAAGAATTCAAATGATTGACCATATATTTTTCCTCTCCACAAACTGTTACAATCTTCCCTTTCACTGGGTATTTCAGCTTTTGGTGCAATGTAGAGGTAACCGCACCTTCCCCATGAATCCATGCGCGTCCGAGCAAGCAAGAATAGGTCGGGCAGATATCCACTACATAAAATGTTGAGTTGAAGACTTGAGATCTCACCTTGATCGGAAGATCAACATCTCATTGGACAATTCTCTTCGAACCATCGAAGGCTCTTACCATAAAATCACTGAGTTTCAGCATCGACCCTTCACAGTCCAGTCTATTCAGAGAACCTTTGGCCAAAACATTTAGGGAGGACCTTGTATCTACTAGCACATGCGCCAGAGTGGTGCCTTTGCATTCAATAGAGATGTGGAAGGCCTTGTTGTGATTCTTCCCCACTGAATTTAAATATATATAAAAAAATCCCAAACCATTATCAACAGTTAGGCTTGCAACATAATTCTCAAATTGATCAACAATGGTCTCTTGTGGTACATGGGAATTCTTCAGGAATTTCAACAAAGCTTGTGCATGTGCTTCGGAGCATAATAAGAAGAAAAACATGGATATCTTTGAGGGTGTCTGCCTCAGTTACTCAACTATTTTGTAGTCACTTTTTCAGATGATCTTCAGAATTTCTTCCATCTCTTGTCTAGATGGGTCTTAAATTGTCACATCTTATGAGGGTGCCTCTGTCAGGGTAGCCTCAACAACTTTCTCTTTACCTCGGGCATTGGCAGTTGGCCTAGTAGCAGGAATGCAAATAGGTGTTGTTATAGTTGTTGGAGGAGAGATCTCCGGAGAGAATACCTTTCATGTCCTAGTGACCTTACTAGTTCCGACAATGTTTGTAATTTCAGAGTCTTCATTTTCAGTAATCCATGGCTCTTGCTTGACACCATGATAATAAAATTCTGCCCCATAGTTCTAAGGCACAACTTTGTTAGAGGAATAGGGGACTGTCCCTGGTGTAGTGTTGATTAAGGGAACCACTCTTGGCTCAGTAGGAATCCTTATAGGGCCTTTGGAGGTGATCCTAATAGGAGTATTGGAAATTGTGATTATGGAAACATCTTCAATGCTTTCAGGTAAACTCTTCATAGACAAAGTTTTCTTGAACAAAATTTCATGGATATCAATCAGGCGTTGGATACCTTTCTTTATCCATATACAACCATTAACTTGGGAAGCACAATGGTGACAATTTTCAAGGCAGCCCGGAAATAAACTGGCTCTTAACATATTCTTCTTAACAGTCAATAAGGGAGCAGTCAAATCACTGATGGTGGAGACAAAAGAGACATCATCAATAGCATTGACACCTTTACCATGACTGGGCATGGGAGAAGTAATGACATTAGGGGTTTGTGGAGGGTAAAACTCAATCACCTTGTTATCAATCAAATCTTGGATTTTGTTCTTCAATGCCTAACAGTTATTGGTGTCATGGCCAGGACTACTTGAATGATAGGTGCATTTCATGTTCGGATTATATTCGGGAAGGCAGTATTAGGATTAGGATGAGGATCTCACAGCGTCACCAAATCTGCCTTCAACTGATGTTGTAAAGCTTTAGATAATGGCATGTTAATTCTAGTGAATTGCCTCCTCGGGGCATCTGGCCTTTGTTGATTGTTTGATTGTTGTGGTCGTTGAACTGGGGTTGAGTTTGAAATCAATACTGCTCCTACCGACTAATGACGATCATTCTTGACACGGCTCCATTGTCCATAAAAAGCATTAGTTTCTTTCTTACCAACAAATGGTTTCTTTACAATAGTAGAGGTTAAGGCCATTGGGATCTTCCCACTTTTGATTCCACTTTCAACTCACTCACCAATCAAAATTAGCTTAGTGAAACCTTACGAAGAACTCCCAATTAGCAAATTGAAGAATGAACCAACCAAGGTGCCCATGAACATGTCCACTAATTCTCTGTCAGTCAAAGGGGTCCGCACCCTTCCAGCCAGGTCCCTCCACTTTTGAGCATACTCTTTAAAGCCTTCGTTTGAGCCCATAGTCATATTCTGCAACTGCATCCGAGTTGGTGCACGATCAGTATTGTATTGGTATTGTTTGTAGTAGGCAGCAGCCAGATCCTCCCATGTGTGGATATTAGTCCCCTCAAGTTGATAGAACCATTCCAACTGTGTTCCAGATAAGCTTTCTTGGAAGAAATGGACCCATAACTTCCTGCCGGCACTGTGTGGTTGAATCTTGCGGACAATGACCTTAAATGCATCTTTGGATAGGAGACCCCATCATACTTTGCAAAGACAGGGACCTTGAATTTTTGGGGAATGACCACCCCAGGGACCAGACCTAAGTCTCAAAATAAACTAGGCACTGTTTGGATCTCTACAGCCTTAAGTCGGTCTTCTAGCTGTTTGTACTTATCATCCGCCAGAGGGTACTGCTCTTTGAAATAGTCTTCGTCCTCAATAATCTGGTTATTTTCACCCCTAGTCATGGTGCTTCTAACATCCTCGTTTTGATTGTCTTCTTCTTCAGAAGAAGCCTCTTCTGTTTGATCCAGTTGGGTGGGCCCCTTGAACCTTCTTCCCATGTTGAGAATAACAACCCTCTTCTTAGTCTTGTTTTTGGTGGCAAGGAGTGCCATCATCTCTTGTTGACCTTTAAATAGTTTGAGGAGAGTCTCTTAGAACTGTGCGTGTTGAGTCTTCATATCTTTGATGGTTTTCTCTAGAGCCATCTTATACTGAAATAAATAGTAAAAGGATAAGGAAACCTGTGTCGGAAAACCTGCTTATGATCTGACGCATGCTATGTGGATGCATTGTTTTCAAGGACCTTAATGAATTTAAATTTTTCTAGCCAAAAGGAAACAAAAATAGTAATTACATTAATAAGTTCAAAGATTACAATTGCCCCTTGGGCTTACAATGAAAAAAAGCAAAAGGTCTCAAAGAGACAACAAAATAGACTCCTAAACAAAATACTCAAGTCTCCCATGGGAGCTTCCTCTTTGTGTCTATGTAGGCATTCAAGCTTTGTTCCTCGTGAAGTTGCTTGGTGAGCTCCAACACTTTCTTCTCGCTTCCATAGAATCGAGCTTCAAAGGTGTCTCGTTCCCCCTTGAGTTAAATCCACGACTTCTGCAATTCTTCGAGGTTGGTAGGCCTGTCAGGATGGAGAGTGGTATAAGGAATATTCCCCTTAGTGGAATGCTCTACAATTATTGGTAGGATAATCGGATATGGCATCATGAGATTTTGAGCACGAGCTCGCACCCATTTGAGATAAGGATCCAAAGGAATAGAGTTCTTATGTCCCAAAGTCTTGCTATCAACCTTGTTTACCATGCCCCAAACTCGTGCAAACCTTTGAAAATAACCTTAGACATTGTTCTCGTAGTCGAATATAATACCTTGGATAAGCGTGTCAGAGGGACCATATCTTCGAGCATAACCAAATTGTCTTATAGCCAGAGAAGGGTTATAAGTAATACCTCCCCTAATTCCCAAGAGTAGAATGTTAGGGAACTTCCTACAATGGTCAACGATGGTAATGTCCTCTTGAGATCGAGAACACCAAGAGATATTAGAATGAGAGAGTGACATCATCCTTTGAGACCAGATCGAGCCTTATTCAGTCTTCAATACTGACCGGGGTAGGTGCGAAATAAACCACCTAGATAGAAATGGTATGAAACACATAAGATCCCCTCTCTTCTTCATGGTACGAGTGTGAAGAGTATGCAAAATGTCTCCGAGCAAAGTAGGCACAGGGTTACAAGAAAGGAAGATTTTGACAGCATTCACATCTATGAGTTGGTCTGGATTAGGGAACAGTACTAACCCATAGATTAGAAGAGCCAAGACTTCTTCAAAAGCTTGCAAATCCATAGCCTCCCAAAATAATCGAGCCTTCTCTAATAGAAACTTAGCTAGAAAACCCTTGATTCCACTCCTTATTTCCTAATTATCTATAATGTCGGACCTCTTCAAATGTAAGGCCTTGGCAATAACTTCAGGTTTTGGAGTTTCCTCTAAACCAGTGAATGGCATTTGATTAAGGACTGATACTCCTAATAGTTGAGATAATTCTTCCATTGTGGGCACCAATTGATAATCGGGAAAGGTGAAACAATGATGTATAGGATCAAAGAATTGAAAGAGCACACACATCATTTCTTCTTTAAATCTTGAGGTAACCAAATTGAGAAGTCAACCATATCTTTTGGTGAACGGATAATATCCAAGAACCCTTGATTCTAACTCTTTGAGTTAAGGAGGCACCTTTACAAATCTGATTCAGATGGTATTTCAGCGAGTGGAAGCCATATCCTACAAAACAGAACAAAGATAAATCCCTAGGTCCTTGAAATGGTTAGTGAAAATGTTATGGCATGATGTCATCATGTTTATGATGTTATAAACAAATAATCACATACAAGCAAAACACAAAAATCCTTAGATTTAGGCTTGCTTGGGGTTTATAGGTAAGTACCCTCTTGAATTTTTAGTTGCTTCAACCTGTCCTAAAAGAAGTAACCGGGTTCTAGGGAATCTCAATATCATTGATCTTTCTTCATCGGGCATTGTTTCACCACAAGCAATCTGTTTTCGCGACCAAAATATCCTGAAAGTCCGATCTCAATGAGTTTAGTATCGAGTATCAACCAACTTCACTTTGCACTAAATCCATCTATCTTAGTACTTTCTAATGGCCAAGTTGTTTAACTAAGGTTCTACAGTCAGTTAGTGCTTTATGATACCACTCAGCGGCCCCGTATTCTCCTTGATTTAACTCAAGGGACACCAGTACCCACAAATGTGTTGCACTAACATAGCTATCACTTCAACCATATAGTTTTACGCTGTACAGTCTCCACAATCTATTGCTACTTACCTAAATTTCCCTAGATCTGGGTATAAGATCTTTACAAGTAATAAACCCAAGCATAACCCACAAATCTAAAGCAAACAAGGAAAATAAATAAATCAAATAAAGGTGATCTAACTCTTAAGGTAACCCTACTTTTATTCTTTATCCCTAGCAGAGTCTCCAGTTCTGTAATACGGTGGGAGAGCTGACTTGAGTGTTTTGTGTTTTATCACAAATGTTGCAGATAGCAAGAGTCGCCACCGACTTTTATTTTATCTAACAAAGTAAAGGGTGAAAAGAACAGGAAAGCCCTTTTTAGAATTTTCTTAAGTTCGGGGGGTAGGTTTTGAAAAGGGAAGGTGTTAGCACCCTTTTCATCCGTAGTTATCTACGGACTCTTAATTTCTAGCTCACTTTGAAATGCTTTGTGTTTGTGTAAGTTTGAAAATATTTTTAAAATTCCTAATTTGGAAAATTTTACAATGATTCTCGTATCATTGAGAATGTATACAAAGTGCTGGTTTTGAAAATATTTGTTGAAAGGGAATGTTTGGAAAGATGTTTGAAAATGCCAATGTAAGGAAATTTTATAATGATTCTCGTACCATTGAGAATGTATACAAAATGTTTATTTTGAAGAGTGTTTTGAAAGTGTGAGGTGTGAAAATAGTTTAGTTTATGAGCAAGCAATTACGAGCAATCTACCTACTTAAAAAGTCTTTGTTCTTTTCCTCCTCCTTTAGATAGTGTTATTTTACCATTGGTTGGTAATGAGCCATATCATTGGATGTGAGGGACGGGTGTGGGTTACCGTACAGTTATAGAAGGCAACTTGTAGAATGTTTTAGCAATTGTCGTAAGGGACTAAGATCGTTTACTGAAAGCAACATCGAAGGGTCATCGAGAGACTACGATCTTTTAATCGAGGGTCTTTGCTAAAACATCCCACATTTGAGGGACATGACTGTTTAAATCTGAGGCAACAAGTGTAGGTTATCCTAGAGGTGTATGTGTGTAAGGTGTTTTGTTTTCAAGTATTTTATCTTTGAATTAGGGTTTTGCTAGGTTTGATTTTAGTTTTGTCATGAAAACTCTAATTACTAACAATAATAAAGAAAGCGATAAATTACGGAATTTAAATGTCCTACGCTATTACAACGTGTTGTACCCCAAAATTTGCCCTCCCATATTCATCAAAGATTTGTCAAGTCAAGGTCACAAAATTCCCCAAGGGTTGTGCAGCTCAACTGTCTCCTATACAGTCAAAACTAGGGTTTGAGTTCTGGTCAAGCAAATGAACTTTTCAAAGGCCCAATCAAGTCTCATATGCCTACAAAGATGGTCAAGCATCCTCATGTCAAGTTTCAAGGCATTCAGCTCAAAATTGCACAGTCAAAACCCTAAATTGCACTACAGTCAACTGTAGGGGCAAAATGGTCATTTGACAGTCAAAAGTTCAAATTTTTGGTCAACATATCATTTTGAAGCCACAAACATCATTTGATCAATGCTTGATCATGATTCTCAAAATTTGGCTCAGAAATCATCAAAGATGCAAAAGTTGCTATATTTGGACAGCTGAAAAAGTCAACTGAAATTGACCAGGGCATAACTTTCACATGGATTATCAGAAAAATTCCATCCAAAGCTCATTTTGAAGAGAAAGACATTTCCTACAATTCATCTTCATGTCCCAAGTCCAAGAAATGCTCTCACAAAAAGTTATCAATTTCAACATTATAGGTCACTTTCAAAAGTCAACAAAAAGTGACTTTAAGTCAAAGGCCATAACTTGAGATTGGTAAATCAAAATGACATGGGACCAAAGGCATTGGTTAAAGGACTCAAAGACCTTTCCAAAATGTCCAAGAACATGTGAAAAGCTTAAAAATCGACCAAGTTATGCCTTGTGGAAGTTGGGGAATTTTTGGGAATTTTGAAAAGTCAACATTGATGCAAAAGGCCTAAAAATGCAAATGGGCCTATTTTCCTTCCAAATTTCTTCATGCCAAGCCTATGCACGACCATTAGGCCCAAAGGGAAGTATTCTCATATTTTTTAATTATTTATTTGAATTAATATTAATTTATATTCATTTAAATGATTTTAATATATGAAAAATATCAAACTAACCTAAAAAAATCTTTTCATGCACATTATAAGCTCAATATTTCGTGTAAGTCTTAAATAGGCAAGTTTTGGTATGATTGGCACATGATTGAACAAAAACACCATGAAAAAAGATTGTAAAAGATCTTTAACAAATCAAAGATTGAAAACAATTATTGCCATGGATTTTGTGTAATATTCTTAACCTAAAAGCTTGGATATATACTCAGAATCACAACCCTAAGCATCCTAGACTGCAAGCTGCGCCCCACAACTCCATTGCATATTGGAATTTTTCATAAAAAACTCAAAACTGAAAAGTGCCTTAGAGGTCGATTCAAGCTTCAACCTTGATTCCATTCGCATCCTGAGACATTCTTGAACCTTTCTCAATCAATAACAACAACCAAAAGGCCCTGAATTGGTATCCATGAGTCCAACTGTACCAAGAAAATCTTGAAATCGCATAGCATGAATTAAGCATTATTTTGCATTTTTTTTCATGGATTCATGTTTATATTGATGTTTCTGAACTAACTGATACGTTTGATTGTGTTTTTGAGCCACATATGCGAATTCGCCATTGTCACATACTAGGGTTTGCAGGTTTCAAATTTGGGGATTTTGTGTAGAAGAAAAATTAGGACCTCTGGACACCATGGTTGAGTTCAGCGCACCAAGACGAAGAAGAATGCATACTCGCGAACAATTTATAATGCCCATGATTCTATTCGCTATTTTCTTGAATCACCTCTAAAACAACGCTATAAAACCGTGGCCATACGCCTGTGTTTCAGAAAGAATGAAGAAGACAACCTCGTTGTCACTACATGATTGGCTACTTTGAAAATTCGCGCCAGATTGTCCACTAACACTACGCTTTATTTATTATATTCATTTGATATTATATGTTAACTAAAAACGCTTGGTTCAGTTGGTAACACGCTATGCATGTGACTCTCAAGACCTGGGTTCAAGTCCCAGGTCTGGCAAAAATCTCATATTATTTTTCCATTATAAATCCCATGCAGTTTCAGGAACGCATACGTACCATGTTCCACTCTCATCCAAGCGTACACACGCCCAATGGTCCCAGATCAAGGGTTGAGATTGAAGGTCCACTGAGCCTAGGTCAACGCGTTGCTACACCAAATTGGAGAAGTCAATGAATCAACCCTTATTGGGCCAGGCTTTTCAGATCTATACCTCCTTATTTGGGGCAACACCCCACTCTGGTTTGCTTTCCTTATCTTTTTTTTGTTATTTTAATTTTTTGTATTATTTATTTTTATTACTTTAATTAATTAATTTTCTTTTTTTTACAAAATACAAAAACATTCAAAAATCAGAAAAAGGTCAAAAAACTAATAAAACACTTATATTATAATTATTTTCATAAATAAATTAGAATATAAATTAGTTAGTTTAATTAGGTTTTAATTTCAATTCCTTTTTTAATAAAAATCAAAAAATGTAGAATTTAGGTTTTAATGGTTAATTCTTTTTATTTCCCTCTTATCATAATACTATTATTTTATTTTCATAAGTTAAAAACTGTACATAAATTAATTTAGAGTTTAATTTAGGTTTTAATTTAAATCTTTCACAATAAATAAAAAATACTAGAATTAGGGTTTGTCTTTTAATTTAATTTCAATTAATTTCTTTTCCTTATTAAATCTAAAAAATATCAAAAAAAACATTTAATCATTTAATTTTTAATTCTCATGAATTTTAATTGTTTGCAAAAGGGTCCAACGCCCTAGTTTTGTTTTGATTATTTTCTTTTGCGCATTTACTTTATTACTTAATATAATTTTGTAAATATCCCAAAGCCATGTAATTTAAATTTGTCGCACTTTTATTTATTCGCTTTATTTATTTTCCGCTAAATCGGGTCCGGTTTAATTTTGGCGATGTGGACCCGCGCCTTTGTAATAATCTTAGATTTATTTTTCGCAACTTTATAACTGTTAAATATGCATGCAAGAATGAATGGCCTTAATTAAAATCAAGCGTAGAACACTTCAAACATGACAAGACAAATAACTGAAACATGACACACAATTCGCACACACCACCCCTAGGGTACGCCTCACTGTTGCCTTGCCTCGAAAGGTGATCGTCGAGTAGAGGACGTCTTAGTAAGTCCTCATGATCCGGGAACCTGGCATGAGGGTAGCTTCTAAGGTGTCTTCCCATTGCTCTGGTGATCACCACGTCCCAAAAAAACGAATTGACCCGAACACCTCCAACGGTGGTGCTACCTACCTCTCAATGGTGGGATGGCATTACTTTAAAGGACTCTTACACAGACGAATTCCTTAGGGTAGGTAGGTTCTCAAGGATACTTGCTCTAATCTCAAAACAAACTCAAAAAGACTTTTCACACTGACACATTTTCAAAAGCTTTCGAAACAAACTTTTCAAACACTCTGACGTACGAGTCGATCTGAAATTTTTCAAAAGAAACTTTTTTAAACCCACATTGAAAAGCAAACAAACCATTTTTGAAAACACAATGAGCAAGTATCTAAGAGCCCATGGATAACCATGGATAGAAAGGGTGCTAACACCTTCCCTTTCTATAACCTACCTCCCGAACCGAGAGCAATCTCTTTGAAGGAATTTTTCTGTGCTTTTGTCCTTTCCATTTGGAGAAAATAAAAGACGGTGGCGACTCTTGCTTACCGCGACATTTCGCGAACCAGCGTTAAACAGTCAGTTCCAGATCCACCGATCACAGAACTGGCGACTCTGCTGGGGATACTTTAAAGTGAGGTATACCTTAGGGCTAAGTCATAACTGTGTTTTCACTTGTATTGTTTTGCTTGCTTTACTATTGTGGGTTGCATCGGAGATACATAGATCCTAACCCGGATCTGGGGATACCCTGTTTAGGTAGCATAAGCTGTGAGGGACCTGTCCGGCGTAGACCGACACAGGTGAAGCAGTGGCTACGTTGGTGTGACACCTTAGTCTGTACCGATATCCCTTGTGTCGCAACGAGGAGAATATGGGTCTTCTAAGGAATCATTAAGCACCAACAACCTTAGAACCTTAATTGACACAACTTGGCCTTTAGAACAGTAGCAGTATGCTACGCCCATTGAGGCTAAACTCTCGTGATGGTTCTGGCCGCAAGAAAAGATTGCGATGCTGGAGTTATGACCGATTGAGGGTAGTCAATGATATTGGGATCCTCTAAGAACCCAGTTACTTTGATTAGGACAGGTTGAACCCACCAACTTCAAGAGGGTAATACCTAGACCTCATGCTGGCCTAAACCCTAAGGGCTTCTATTGTGTGACTTGTGTGCCTTTGTACTTGCCTACTTGCGTACTTGTTACCTGACACTTGTTTCTTGCAGGTCTTGTTTATAGTCCTTAATTGGGACTCATAACAGGGTACTAAGTTTCTTGCAGGTCTTGTTTATAGTCCTTAAATAGGACTCATAACAGGGTACCAAATTTCTTGCAGGGTTTGTTTATAGTCCTTAATCGGGACTCATAACGGGATACTGAATTTCTTGCAGGGTCGGTTTATAGTCCTTAATTAGGACTCATAGCAGGGTTTACCTACATCATCCCATGCATAGCATGACATCATACCATTGCATACATCCTAACCCATTTCAAGGATCTCAAGGGCTTGTGATGCAGGTCATGATGAACAACTATCCCAGCAAGGGGCAAAGAGGATTTATTTCCCTCTAGCCAAGGGTGTCAGAGGCTAGGACCCACTGGATATGGTGAGCCTATGACCCTTGAAGAAGGACTCTCAACAACATGCAGTTCCTTCAATCAAGCTATAAATTTCAATACTAACAGTTTCTTGTTTATCCCGCGAGGTCCTTGAAAACATTGCATGCATATCATACATCATTGCATTACAGGTATCCCTTTTGCAGGTCACTTACCATCTTCGCTGTTTATTTCAGCAATGGCTTTCCAACCAGACAACCAAGATCTCCGTACTCAGAACGCCCAACTGCGAGAAATGTTCTTGAACCTATCCCAGGGGCAAGAAGAAATAAAGACTCTCCTCACCAGGAACTTGACCTTAGGGAATGCAGGGGGCATCAGGAACGATCAGCTGGAAGGGCTACAAATTGAGTTGGCAACTATGAAGATCCAAATGATGGGGCAGTTGGTGGGCCAAATGACTCTCATTCAGGATTTAGCTCAAAAACAAGAAGAGCTCCGGGTCCTCGTCACCAAGCTGCTTCAAAACAATCCAGTAGGGCAAACAGCCAAGGCGGAAGCTCCAGCCATCATTCAACCACATGCGGGGCAAGAAGACAAAGGAAAATCTCCTCAGCTTGTTTCAGGGTCACGAGCCCAGCCTCAACGGGGTAGTCAACGTAAACGAAATGCGCCCGGAAGACATTTCCCGGAGACGGATATACCCTCATCCTTTATACTGAAGCGCTTGCTGGAGGTCAATCTGATCACTCTAAAGGACCCTCCCAAAAATCCCAACAGGACAGCTCCAAGGTATAACCCCGACGCCCACTGCGCTTATCATTCAGACAGCCCCGGGCATGCTACAGACGACTGTTGGACCTTGAAGAACAAAATTCAGGATTTGATTGACGAAGGGGTGATAGAGTTCATGCCGGATGGCGAGATGAAAATCTTCCGCTGAGAATTCTCCATCTGAGATAGCTAGTTCAAACTAAGAAACTTTTGTTCATTCGAATGTTCAAGTTGTATTTTTCTTTGATTGTTTAAACATTTTATTCATATCAAACATTGTTATTTCATTAATGCATTGCACATGTCTGTTTTGAAGTAATTATTTCGTATTCACTATATTGCAAATTGCTTTCATATTTTTCTTGATGTCAACTCTTGGTTAATAATTCTGAGCCTCTTGAGGGAGGATGACGAAAACGATACCGCTATCTTTTACAGTATGCTTTTGAACAGACCCCGCTGATGAGGTACAGGCATTGTTTCAAATCCTAAACATTGGAGTTATAAGGAAGATAATCCCTCGTCAACCCATCAGAGCCAAAGAAGTAGGAGTTTTATTTTCGAAAATCAAAACCCTTAATCATAACCTGGGGCAGGGTAGTTCTCTCAGTTGATCCAAGTGCATGACGAATGGCACCAAAGAGATCTTTACAAAACGAACAAAGACAGTGATGGTTCAGAACAATCAGAAAAACAGGCAGTCATCAAATTCATAAATGAAAAGCCCAAAAAGTCTAAACCTACAAAGGGGACTTATGAAACTAGGGCATCCCGCTGACTGTAATTCCAAAAAGGAAACAGTTCAGGCAAAAAAAAAAGAAAGGGATAACAAAAAAAATCAAAAAGAAGAGGTCCTACAAACCCTCAACAAAAAGGAAATGACTGCCTAATCAAAATATATTGTCAATATCCGAACCGTCGCTGGTATATCAGAGCAAAGACTCAAACAAGGTCTAACGTATGATCAACTGAGTTTAGGTTTGGAGAACATCACGAAGAGCGGGTGGGTACAAATAAAATTTGAGCCTTTATCCTTTGTTTCTTAAACCGTGAACCAGGCCACGTTATAACCCTTAAAAGTCCTAGCTGAAGCATGGGTTAGTTCGAAAGCATACTGTTACGAAAGGTATCCTGACTCCTTAAGGCTTACTATAAAGAAGGAGTTGACATCACGTTTTACAAACATTCATTTGTTTTATGAAAAAGAATGCATTTTCAAAAACTTCAAGACAGACGTAAGCTTTGCATTCTTAACATAACTTTGTTTGCATATGACTTTTTGTTTGAACAGCATAGAAATTCGCATGACGAATGCCTAATGAACAGAAGTACCTCCAATCAAGGGGCATGGCATGATCAGAGTCCACCATCTGGGGCAGTTAAATCAAGATTCGGAGAATCTCTCAAAGGCCAAATAGCCTGGGGCAAATCTCCGCCTAAGTCACTTGGGGCATTCCAACAACAAAACTTGCACGATCAAAAATCTTCTGGTAACATGGCAACATAAACAGCCAGGGGCACCTCCCTGCATTCTAAGAGCATGGACATAGTCAAAAAGATACTACGCAAAATCAAAGACCCGCTAGGTTGACATACCTAGGCAAAAATAAGGGCTTCCCGGCGAACCAAAAGGGTTTGGGCAAAATGAAGGGATGAAATGAAAAAATCTGTACACCCGGCAAGTCGAAAACCTGAAAAGGCGGCTTGGGCAAAAATGGGTATCCCGGTGGACTGAAAACCCGAAAGGGCGGTCCAGGCAAAAGTTAGGGATTAAAGCGTACGACTATGTCCCGCCTTCTTGTCACCTGTCTGCCAGAAGAAGGTTTGTCCATCAACAACTATCAACACCCCACAAGAAACAGGGGCAATAAAGGTTGGTCTGAGCAGTCTGACTGTTCTATCCTCCAAGGCATCAGGGTAGGTTCCGTTGAAGAACATCCCAACATATCAAAGCTTCCCCAGGAGAGTTGGAATCCACATATCCCCCAAGCAATAAGATTACCCCCTCGCAGAACACAAACGCGTCGCCCGGCTTGATTTAAAGAGTTATTTCCTTAACGGGATATAATTGGGTTATCCTCAGCCAAAAGCCACGGAAAGAGCGTCGTCGACAGGATCTTCTTATCCCCAGCGAAGTCCATTCATACTCCCAATACAGCAAGGTATCCTCAGCGAGTCATCCTCAACAATTCAGCAAAAGCATCTCCCCACAGAGTATTTCTTCCCAGCATGGTCGCTAGAATATCTTTTTCTCCCCGCAGAATCCTCCATTCGCCAAGTTTATTCCCCAACGGAGTTATCTTCTCCTACCGGTATACTTGCAATTCTTATCCCCAGCGGAAGCAAAAGCTATTCCTCCACAACAGCCCAGGATGCGACTTCCCGGCACCCGTCAAGGATTTATTTTCCTACGACGAAAACATACATTCATAAAACGTCACATACATCATTATAGCATGCATATGCATCATATTACACGAATCTCATTGATCTTGAAAACATACAGTTCATGCATCATGATTTTGCATACAATTCTGTTCTACCTTTTCAGGAAAAAGATCAATACAAAAATGACTACTATCAACTAATCGCAATTCATTCTAGATATAGTTTCAGATGTAAACCCAGCGATGGTGACGTTCTGATACTGCTTCCAGATTTCTTTCTAGATATAGTTTCAGATGTAAACCCAGCGATGGTGACGTTCTGATGCTGCTTCCAGATTTCCTTCTCGATATAGTTTCAGATGTAAACCCAGCGATGGTGACGTTCTGATGCTGCTTCCAGATTTCCTTCTCGATATAGTTTCAGATGTAAACCCAGCGATGGTGACGTTCTGATGCTGCTTCCAGGTATCCTTCAGATATAGTTTCGGATATGATCCAGAGATGGTGACGTTCTGATACTGCTTCCAGGTATCCTTCAGATATAGTTTCAGATATGATCCAGATATGGTGATGTTCTGATGTTGCTTCCAGATCTCCTTCCAGATATAGTCCAGATGTAAACCAGATATGGCAACATTCTGTCACTTATTCCAGTTGAAGATATTTCAAGACCTCCCCTCTCCAACGGCGTGTGAGGTGGTAATTCCTTTTTCAGATGTTTCCCTCTCCGGCATGAGCGTGAGGTGATATTCTCTTATGGTCCCCTCTCCAACGGCGTGTGAGGTGGTAATTCCTTCTTCAGATGTTTCCCTCTCCGGCATGAGCGTGAGGTGATATTCTCTTATGGTCCCCTCTCCAACGGCGTGTGAGGTGGTAATTCCTTCTTCAGATGTTTCCCTCTCCGGCATGAGCGTGAGGTGATATTCTCTTATGGTCCCCTCTCCAACGGCGCGTGAGGTGGTAATTCCTTCTTCAGATGTTTCCCTCTCCGGCATGAGCGTGAGGTGATATTTCCTTTCAGATTATAATTTCCTATAGTTCCCTCTCCAACGGTGAGTGAGATGACTCCCTTTGAGATTATAATGTCCTTTGGTTCTCTTCCTGACACTACGAAGATAGTAATTCTCACCAAGATTTTCTCAACGAGCATTGTTGAGGTTGAAATCATTCAGGATTCTCTTACCATTCATGCTAAGGCAGTAACTATCCCTGGTTCATTCATCAGCGTTTGAAGCTCCGGACTCAGCTCCTGTAACCAATCAGGACATATCTATATCAAGCATCTAAAATCAGCTCCTGCGACGTGTCAGGTACTCATTTTTCTGTTTTGCAGGTATGCAGGTTCTCGCTAAGGAATCTCCTACGCGATCAACGTCCAGATGGCATCTATAAGCCCATCATCCTATCCAGCAATCTCCCAAATGGCATCTATAAGCCCATTCCCCCATCACTACTACTATGTGAGCGCAAATTTCTGGGCACTCTAGTGTCCAATCATCTTCTACCCTCGGATTACGAAAGGCACGTCAGCCAATCTGCATCCTCAGGTCTAAGAAGATTGAACAGGGGCAACTGTTGTACCCCAAAATTTGCCCTCCCATATTCATCAAAGATTTGTCAAGTCAAGGTCACAAAATTCCCCAAGGGTTGTGCAGCTCAACTGTCTCCTATACAGTCAAAACTAGGGTTTGAGTTCTGGTCAAGCAAATGAACTTTTCAAAGGCCCAATCAAGTCTCATATTCCTACAAAGATGGTCAAGCATCCTCATGTCAAGTTTCAAGGCATTCAGCTCAAAATTGCACAGTCAAAACCCTAAATTGCACTACAGTCAACTGTAGGGGCAAAATGGTCATTTGACAGTCAAAAGTTCAAATTTTTGGTCAACATATCATTTTGAAGCCACAAACATCATTTGATCAATGCTTGATCATGATTCTCAAAATTTGGCTCAGAAATCATCAAAGATGCAAAAGTTGCTATATTTGGACAGCTGAAAAAGTCAACTGAAATTGACCAGGGCATAACTTTCACATGGATTATCAGAAAAATTCCATCCAAAGCTCATTTTGAAGAGAAAGACATTTCCTACAATTCATCTTCATGTCCCAAGTCCAAGAAATGCTCTCACAAAAAGTTATCAATTTCAACATTATAGGTCACTTTCAAAAGTCAACAAAAAGTGACTTTAAGTCAAAGGCCATAACTTGAGATTGGTAAATCAAAATGACATGGGACCAAAGGCATTGGTTAAAGGACTCAAAGACCTTTCCAAAATGTCCAAGAACATGTGAAAAGCTTAAAAATCGACCAAGTTATGCCTTGTGGAAGTTGGGGAATTTTTGGGAATTTTGAAAAGTCAACATTGATGCAAAAGGCCTAAAAATGCAAATGGGCCTATTTTCCTTCCAAATTTCTTCATGCCAAGCCTATGCACGACCATTAGGCCCAAAGGGAAGTATTCTCATATTTTTTAATTATTTATTTGAATTAATATTAATTTATATTCATTTAAATGATTTTAATATATGAAAAATATCAAACTAACCTAAAAAAATCTTTTCATGCACATTATAAGCTCAATATTTCGTGTAAGTCTTAAATAGGCAAGTTTTGGTATGATTGGCACATGATTGAACAAAAACACCATGAAAAAAGATTGTAAAAGATCTTTAACAAATCAAAGATTGAAAACAATTATTGCCATGGATTTTGTGTAATATTCTTAACCTAAAAGCTTGGATATATACTCAGAATCACAACCCTAAGCATCCTAGACTGCAAGCTGCGCCCCACAACTCCATTGCATATTGGAATTTTTCATAAAAAACTCAAAACTGAAAAGTGCCTTAGAGGTCGATTCAAGCTTCAACCTTGATTCCATTCGCATCCTGAGACATTCTTGAACCTTTCTCAATCAATAACAACAACCAAAAGGCCCTGAATTGGTATCCATGAGTCCAACTGTACCAAGAAAATCTTGAAATCGCATAGCATGAATTAAGCATTATTTTGCATTTTTTTTCATGGATTCATGTTTATATTGATGTTTCTGAACTAACTGATACGTTTGATTGTGTTTTTGAGCCACATATGCGAATTCGCCATTGTCACATACTAGGGTTTGCAGGTTTCAAATTTGGGGATTTTGTGTAGAAGAAAAATTAGGACCTCTGGACACCATGGTTGAGTTCAGCGCACCAAGACGAAGAAGAATGCATACTCGCGAACAATTTATAATGCCCATGATTCTATTCGCTATTTTCTTGAATCACCTCTAAAACAACGCTATAAAACCGTGGCCATACGCCTGTGTTTCAGAAAGAATGAAGAAGACAACCTCGTTGTCACTACATGATTGGCTACTTTGAAAATTCGCGCCAGATTGTCCACTAACACTACGCTTTATTTATTATATTCATTTGATATTATATGTTAACTAAAAACGCTTGGTTCAGTTGGTAACACGCTATGCATGTGACTCTCAAGACCTGGGTTCAAGTCCCAGGTCTGGCAAAAATCTCATATTATTTTTCCATTATAAATCCCATGCAGTTTCAGGAACGCATACGTACCATGTTCCACTCTCATCCAAGCGTACACACGCCCAATGGTCCCAGATCAAGGGTTGAGATTGAAGGTCCACTGAGCCTAGGTCAACGCGTTGCTACACCAAATTGGAGAAGTCAATGAATCAACCCTTATTGGGCCAGGCTTTTCAGATCTATACCTCCTTATTTGGGGCAACACCCCACTCTGGTTTGCTTTCCTTATCTTTTTTTTGTTATTTTAATTTTTTGTATTATTTATTTTTATTACTTTAATTAATTAATTTTCTTTTTTTTACAAAATACAAAAACATTCAAAAATCAGAAAAAGGTCAAAAAACTAATAAAACACTTATATTATAATTATTTTCATAAATAAATTAGAATATAAATTAGTTAGTTTAATTAGGTTTTAATTTCAATTCCTTTTTTAATAAAAATCAAAAAATGTAGAATTTAGGTTTTAATGGTTAATTCTTTTTATTTCCCTCTTATCATAATACTATTATTTTATTTTCATAAGTTAAAAACTGTACATAAATTAATTTAGAGTTTAATTTAGGTTTTAATTTAAATCTTTCACAATAAATAAAAAATACTAGAATTAGGGTTTGTCTTTTAATTTAATTTCAATTAATTTCTTTTCCTTATTAAATCTAAAAAATATCAAAAAAAACATTTAATCATTTAATTTTTAATTCTCATGAATTTTAATTGTTTGCAAAAGGGTTCAACGCCCTAGTTTTGTTTTGATTATTTTCTTTTGCGCATTTACTTTATTACTTAATATAATTTTGTAAATATCCCAAAGCCATGTAATTTAAATTTGTCGCACTTTTATTTATTCGCTTTATTTATTTTCCGCTAAATCGGGTCCGGTTTAATTTTGGCGATGTGGACCCGCGCCTTTGTAATAATCTTAGATTTATTTTTCGCAACTTTATAACTGTTAAATATGCATGCAAGAATGAATGGCCTTAATTAAAATCAAGCGTAGAACACTTCAAACATGACAAGACAAATAACTGAAACATGACACACAATTCGCACACACCACCCCTAGGGTACGCCTCACTGTTGCCTTGCCTCGAAAGGTGATCGTCGAGTAGAGGACGTCTTAGTAAGTCCTCATGATCCGGGAACCTGGCATGAGGGTAGCTTCTAAGGTGTCTTCCCATTGCTCTGGTGATCACCACGTCCCAAAAAAACGAATTGACCCGAACACCTCCAACGGTGGTGCTACCTACCTCTCAATGGTGGGATGGCATTACTTTAAAGGACTCTTACACAGACGAATTCCTTAGGGTAGGTAGGTTCTCAAGGATACTTGCTCTAATCTCAAAACAAACTCAAAAAGACTTTTCACACTGACACATTTTCAAAAGCTTTCGAAACAAACTTTTCAAACACTCTGACGTACGAGTCGATCTGAAATTTTTCAAAAGAAACTTTTTTAAACCCACATTGAAAAGCAAACAAACCATTTTTGAAAACACAATGAGCAAGTATCTAAGAGCCCATGGATAACCATGGATAGAAAGGGTGCTAACACCTTCCCTTTCTATAACCTACCTCCCGAACCGAGAGCAATCTCTTTGAAGGAATTTTTCTGTGCTTTTGTCCTTTCCATTTGGAGAAAATAAAAGACGGTGGCGACTCTTGCTTACCGCGACATTTCGCGAACCAGCGTTAAACAGTCAGTTCCAGATCCACCGATCACACAACGCTTTGGGAATGGGGGGGGTACAGTTTGGTGAATGGGGGGAAGAAAGCAATAAAGCCTAATTATCTATTACAAACCATTGAATATGAATAATAATAGAATGTACAAAATGTAAAGATGAATGAGAAATTGTTTTTAGGGTTTTTTGATGGAAGAGGTTTAAAGATTAACCTAATCAAACTAATTAATTACAAGAGAAGTTAATTATTTTTTAACAAAGCCTAAAATCTAAGTTAATTAAAATGTAAGAAGAAAATATAACCTAAGTCAAAATAATTTGTTTAGAAAATAATTTGAAAGGTTAATGTTAATTTGTAAAAGAAAATAAAATAAAATTTAATAAAATAAAATGAAATAAAATGCCAAAATTAAAACATTTTTTAATTTAATTAAGAAAATATATTTTTTGTATTTTTGGTTAAGTAAAAATAAATAAATAAAGTATAAAAAATATAAAGGATATGAAAGAAAAATTGGACTTGGGGGTTTAAAAAGAAAAATGGGAGTTAAAGGTAGCAAAAAGTCCAAGCGTGGTTTTTGTTTGTGTCAGAAAACAAAAATAAAAAAGATAAATGGGCCTGTGTTAAAAAAGAGTAATTCAGGGGGTGAGAATCATAAATAATCTAGGCCCAGAACACAAGTCCAACACCTGTTTTGTGATTCAGTGTGGATGGTTTCTTTGGGTGTACCATGGATTTTGCTTTGTGGATAATTTGATTTGATTGCCTGACAAATGGATGGTATGGATGAGGGGTGTAGCGCGCATGTCTTGGGCTTGCCTGCATACAATCTCATAGAAACAAATATGAAAGAAATAAAAGGGTACCACTGGGGCTTGAACCCATGTCCCTATAGATCAATGCCTTATGCGTGCTTCCTCTGCCACTGGGGTGGCTGTTTTATCCGTTTATAGAACAAGTTGAAATAAATTTAAAATAAACCCATTCCTAATTATGACTTCATATTCTTCATCGCATCAGCATCTCCATTGTTACATTTTTGAATTTTTTAACTTGCTCATTTCTCAACCATTTTCAAAATTATAAACATGAAAGTTGTTCCATTTTTCACCACAAATTCAACCATATAAATAATTAAAGATATAAATCAAAGATGAACATGAACTTTGTTTGGTACCAAATAAACTTAATTTTTTCAGAAAGTTCAACTTCAAAATTTACATCGCTCAGGCAACATAAATGAAAACTAAAGGCATGGTTAGTTTCAAGGCAATGATGTCTACGTTTTTCATTCACAAAGTAACTATTAATGATGCTTGTAGAGAGAGTTCAAAGTTGAGAAAACATACCTCAAAATTGGAAATCATGTATGGAGTTTGAGCACCCCTAGAAGTGTGGTGATGATCTGGATAGCTTCATTGGACTCCTAAGAAGCTAATGCAACTCTTACTTTGTGCGGAAAGTGCCTGAATCGTGCTGGAGAAGTCAAGTTGCAGAGGTGAGTTTTTGGAAATGGAGGATGGTGTAAATGAAGTTACAGTTGTGTAGAAATGGTGGGGATGAGTTGTAGATGATGTGTAGATGATGTTTGAGTGATTTAGAAAGGGAACGCACGAGGGGATTAAGTGTTTGAAGTTTTTGGTCAGAATATGCAACAATGGAGGCTTGAAATGAAAATTCTGATTTCAAAGTGTTTGAGGGGATTAGAGGGCTTGTAAACTCGTCTGTTAGCTTGCAAATGACCTGTATATTTATATAGGAAAGGTTTTAGAGGCTGAGATAACCAGAATCACAATATCACATGTTATAGTTATGTGACTTGATTTTGAAGCAAGCTTGAAATACTTTGTTCCAATACGTGTTGTAGGATGGCTAGAGGATTTAGATATGTTGCTTTTGAACATACGTGTTGAGTGTGTGCAGAGGGAGCAAGTGAGAGGCTCAAGAAGTTGACATTGTGATTAAAGTTGGCTTTTCTAAAATGGAAGTGGTGACTTTGTGCCAAAAATGGCATAATCACTTGGACAATGACTCAATTTCTTGGACAATGGCATAATCAGTTGTGTTAACAATTAATTATTGAGTTATTTACAAGTTTGAAGCCTGCAAAGCAAGATTTATGCAGCATGGCTTGAGATTTGTTCAAGTGTTCTTCATGAAAATGACCTATAATTCAAGAATGGATGCCCAACTTCTTCTCTTCGAAACTTCTAGCTCAAGCATGATATCTTAAATTTATTGGACATTTTGGAAAGCTTTAAACATTTTCTACAACCTTCATGTTGACCACTTTAGCTAAATCAATTTGGAACTTTATGAAAATTGGCCAAGAAGTTAGGACAAAAATCTGCGTAAACTAGTTAAAAATTTCACCAAGTGTTTTGTTAAAAATGTCATGACTTCATGGGCCTATATCTTCAAATCTAAGCATTTTTTTGACATAAACACTAAGGGACAAAGTTGTAGATTTCATCAAGATATACAACTTTCATGTTGAAAGTTTTCCTTGAATCATCTTGCATCTTGGTGAAAAATTGTTATGAAGTAGTGAAATTATCAAGGTTAAAGATCACTTTGAATTTTTCTAAGTATTAAAAACTTTGACTTTTTGTGGACTTTCTTGAATTTCTTGATTCTTGATGATCAAGTTTGATATTTTTGAAGGTCTTGATGATTCTTGATCTTTTAAATTCAATGTTGATCAAAAAGTTAAAGTTTGACTTTTTGTGTATCAGTTGACTTTTCATCAGTTGATCAAATTTCAACTATCAATCCTTTAATCTTGAGAAATGATTTAAGCCGTGAAATTAGGTAAAAATGTTGTGTTTGAGTCCTTGGGATCATGCTCCAAGTCATTAGGTCATGTACTAGGTCAAAAGTCCATGATCAGTCATTCTTAGTCAAAACCCTAATTTTGACAATTTTCCCCTTTGATGATTTGAGTGCTTTTCTTGAGGCATTGTGATAAACCATTATCAATTGATAAATATGAATTCAAAATGTTGATGTTGGCCATAAGTTATGAAGTTTGACTGTATATTGACCACAATTGACTTTTTACCCAATACATCTGATTTTCAATCAACTGAGCAAATTTGTGGTGCAAGACTTGAAACTTGGTATGATTATTCTCGGAGACCTGTGATAAACCATGAAAGTAACTTGAGGCATTAAAAGTCCAATTATCCTTGAGAAAACCAAAACCCTAATTTGGATCCAATGCTTAGGAGGTGAGCTTGTCTGATCAACTCTTGAGACTTCTTGAGCATTTGAGATCTTTTGTGAGAAATGTTTTTTGAGAGAAGAGAGGGAAAATTTTAGGGTACAACACAGGCACTCGTTTATCTCTTTCTATAGCATAACATGTTTAGAAAACTTATCATTTGTATAATTACTATACCATTCATTCTTTTTGCATTACTTGGTTTTGATTTAATCACTTTAGTTCCCTTTTTACCCATAAATGTGAGGAAGTTTTCCATTGTTCGTATATGCGGAGGGCCACAATTCTTGTTTTAGCTGGATTTTGTCATGTTTAATATTTTTTTATATTGATTGTATGATTGCATGAAAGTGATCAAGGCATTTTATTTGATTTTGAGCACAACCACCTAACCAAATAGCCAATTCACCTTGCGAGTGTGTGATCAATAGTAACCCCTTTGAGCCGTTTTGTCAATGTCCATGTTGATTTTGCTAAATGCTTGTCTATGAGTATTTGGTTCTAATTTTTGTATGGATTTTGATTCTTTGTTTTCTTGAACTCTCAACTACGATTTATAGTTTGAATTTTTACCTTGCCTTAGAAAGTATGGAGTATTCACATTATGATATGGTTGAACTCAAGTTGGGGAGAAGAATGTTTATGTACTTATATTGTGATTGCTATGAGGCTGTAAAAGAAATAAAATAAAAGAAAAAGAAAAGAAAAAAAAGAGAAAGAAAAGAAAAAGAAATAAAAAAGTTGAAAAAGTTTTAAAAAATAAAAATAAAAAGAGTATGGAGTAATCTTTTGTTAATAAGTGATGGGTGTTGGTGTGAAACTTGGGATGAAGAAGAAGTTTGATTGAAATTATGTTAATTGAGTCTTTGTGAGTTGATCACTCTCTTAGGTTAAGGTAAGTTTTTGTTTCGATTATCTTTAAGACTTATCCCTTGTTTGTGAACCAAGCCCCATTACAACCTTGAAAAGCCCTTATGATTCTTGCCTTTGTATTTTCAATATGAGTTTTTGGATGAATGCATAATTTAGTCTATTATTTGCAAGATTGTGGATACATGTTTTTTATTCCTCCCTTTGTGTGTTCTTCATCTACCGATGAATTTTTGGTCGGTGTGATTCATGATTGAGCTTATTTCGTTTTAGAATGTTTAGTATAATTTTTGTACTTAAGATTCATTTTGTTTACATGTTGTCGTTGTAGTATAGTGGTAAGTATTTACTTTACTTGTACCTTTTTATTTGAACCATACATTTGTTTTCCATTTTAAAAACTTGTTGATTCATGATTCTTTGGTTTGTTACTTTTGTTCTTCAAGTTGTTTAGCTTTGTTTGATGACAAACAAGTTTAAGTTGGAGAGAGTTTGATAACTGCAAAAATCTCGTTATTTTGTGTATATAATTTGTGGCACTTATCAGTTCTTTTGTTAACATTCTTTAAATACTTCCCCTCTTTGTGTGTAAATATGTATACTTTGTGTATTATTACGTTTTCAATTCATTTATGTACCGTTTGATAGTTTTAATGTCTTCTTGTACGTATTTTTGCGTATTTGGAGCATTGAGGAATAAGGTGTCAAAGTCACGGCTCTGGATAGGCATTTTTGGTCAAAAAAAATAAATAAAGAGGCTTCAGGTCGCGCTTAGCATGCTCTTAGCGCATGTTCTAGAGCACAGGCAGAGGCGAGCACGCTTAGCATGATATTTGGCGCTTAGCACGCTCTAAGGTGGGTTAGTGATAAAATGAAGACGCGCTTAGCACGGTATTTGACGCTTAGTGCAGTCTGCGATTTTAAATTTTTGTATAAATAACTTAGAACAAATTTTTTTAGGTTTTATCATCTCTTTACCTCTTGAAGGAGCCCTGATCCAATTTGATGTAGTTTAGAGGTTTACCCAACATCATTGAGAGGTGTATCTTGTCGATTGGTTATGGGTTACCTCAGATCGTGTTGACACCGCGAGAAGTTTCTTATTCATCTCCTTCTTCCCTATGTATCATTCCAATGGTGGGTTTTGTATGTATATCTTTACTCTTTATGTATGTGCATTTTTTGATCATGGGATTGTATGAAATCTCTTTTACAAATTAATACCGGTGTTTGTTCTTGATTTTTGCTTTATTGCGGAGTTTTGGTTTTTCATAGACATATGCTTACCAAATCTTTTTCTTGAATAAATATCTATTAGGTCCTAGACTCTAGACATAAATTTAGGCTTAATATTCATGTGGGTATCAATTATAAAATGCATTCGGGTTGTTTGAGCCGGTTGAGAGATTGTTGACGAGAGCAATACGGGTGATGTCTCACTTTGTGTTAGAGATAGCCTTAACATGAGCGATACGTGATTATATTGACGAGTAATTTAGGTTGCGTGCAATTGATCGACGAGTTTAAGTATTTAATGGGTAGAGTGAAATGCGGTTCCAGAATGAATTCTCTTGGGCTGTAGATGATTGTTCATCGATTTCTTTATTTGCTTTATTTACTTTTCATGCAATTTTTCTGCAAAACCCTTTTCCAAACTTAGAAGGATTGAAACTGTTGAACGGTAGTTTTTCTCTCTCACTAATCCATGAGGAGAAGATATGATATACCCTATAAAAATACTTACTTTTTCTTTCCACTTTACCGCATCATTAGGCTTCAACCATGAAGTGTTGGTGGGATAACTGCTCGTAGGATTTTTTGTTCTCGCTCAGTGCAAATGTTCCTGACGAGAGAATCTGTTTTTTCTTTTGCTATTGAGTGAGAGCTCTGGTCGGGGATAGGGTCCTCGTTCCTTTGCACCCTTTCACTTGATTAGTAGTGGAAGGGTGGATTTGATTTCAATGTCGAATTCACTTTTGTCCTTTGCTTTTCAAGTATAATGGCTAATAGTGCTGAAGACGAGTTTTTGAATGAGTCTAGTGGTTCTGCTCCGATTTCTACCGAATATGTGTACACCGGGGAGAGTACCTTTGGAGAGCTTGGTTATAAACTGATCATTCAGGAATTGGGCTCGCCTGAACAACACGCAGTCAGGGAGGATGCGCCCGTGGCATCCGCTGGTGAAGTCGGGTAGAATATGCTCGCGGTCGCTGAAGACCCTATGGCTTGGGTCGCTCCAGGCCCTTGGGCGCACACTTCCTTTTTATCGAGCATCTAGATGAGGTGTTCCCGATGGTGGCCCTGGAGCCTGAGGATGCTGAGGAGGAGTGGTCAATAGTTAAATGCCTGATAACTTCCCATGTATGACATCCCGTTTTAAGAGATGGGATTTCGGCTTCCTTTTACGATCTCCAGGTGGTCGTTTTCCGTCATCTCTACTTGTCTCTTTCGCAGTTGCACCCCAATTTGATATTCTTCATACGTGCTTTCAAGATTGTGTGCAACTATTTAAAGATAGGGGCGGAAATTTCCTTGTTCTTCTACTGCTTCCATTTTATAGGAGCATATTTGGTAATCAGTTTGGATGGGTTTCTTTAAAGCAGGCGAATGGGAAATTGTTCAAGGCCTACTTGGAGTCTGTCTGATTCTTCATAGATAAGTATATTTTGATCTAGCCTGTGTCAAATAAGGTGTTGCTGAATGTCTTTAGGAGTTCCCCGTAGTTCGATGAGGACGGGGGTCACGTCTTGAATGCAGCTGGGGAGAAGATGATGAAGTTGGTGCCCAAATTCCACTTTCACTGGACGAGGAAGCACTATGATAAGGGGACCGACCTCTATGTCTGGAAGAAAGGTCATCTTGGTCCCGAGGATCAGGCTAGTCATGAGCTCTTATCCGTCTTCATCGTGGGTACCCCCTAGTCTAATGTGTAGGCAAAAGGGGAAGGTCGATTATTGACGGGGACGGGAATCTGGTTTATGAGCCTGGCTTGATAAGTGTTAAGAAGCTCCTCGAGAGCGAGGATCTTGTTACATGCTTGGGTAATTATCTTGTATTTCGATTAAATTTGTTAACATGGCTTATCATTCCTGTATGTTGAACTCAATTTATTGTTTCTTGCAGAAAAGATGAATCCCACTGCCGAGCGCATGGCTAAAGCAACTATCATGAAGGCGAAGAAGGTGCAAAATTCTGTTAGACCCTCGCCAGGTGATGCGAGAACGGCCCCACAATCGGGTTTGGGCACATCGTTGACTGGCCCAGTGGTCGGAGCTCTCTCTCCCCAATAGGTGTCCTTGAGGTTCAAAAGGCAATGCCTCGAGGGCACGGTTGATATGGAGGATGAAAAGGTAAAGGGGAGGTTCAACCTGCCTCCATGTTGGCATGACAAGACCTTCTTTAAGGGAGCCACTCCGCAACTTCCCCGAGCTGAGTTGCTTTTTCTTGAGGAGCTAGATCGTCTGAGCTAGAGGGAGACGTTGGCTCGAAAAGCTGGTGCCATAATAAGGGTTTTAGAGATGGCCGTTGCGTATACTGAGGGATGTATTTCTCAAGAGGTTGAGATGAGGAAATTACAGGCCAAACTAGCAACTTCTGAGAAGGAGTGCACCGGTAGGGAGGCTACTCGAAAGATGGTGGTTGAGAGCTTGGAGAAGGTGGTCGAGGAGCGCGATACCCTTCTGCTCGAGAAGAAATCTCTCGAGGAGATGGTGGCGTCCCTAAGGGCCAAATTGACTCCTTCCGAGGATAAGACAGAAGAGGTCAAAGGTCTGAAGACTTGTGTCGACTTTGTTGTTCATCTCTAACTTGTCGTAGATGACGGCTTGGCTAATGCTGAGGGGAGTTTTGATAATGCGGTGGCACAGCTTCGGGTTCTGAATCCTGATGTCGAGTTCAACACAGTCTGAATGGGGCTCTATTATTATGTGTCAAATGGTAAGATAGTAATTCTCGAGTTCCTTCAGACCGATGATGATGCTTTGGTTTGGGAGCCTTCTCGCATGGAGCCTGTTCCCGAGGTCGATGCAAATGAGGAGGGACTTCAGCCTGGTGTTTGATCAGTTTATTGTTGCTCTTTTTGTTCCGGCATACGTGATGTATTGTTGTAATTTTTTTCCTGGGGCTTTGCCCGCTATATAATTTTTAAACAATTGTGGTCCTTGTGGCCACTTGTTCGTTTTGTTTGGTTTGGGGCCTTAGGCCTCCATTACGTAATCTTACGCACAATTGCCGCCCTTGTGGTCATCTTTAGAATTTTTCGAACATTGTGGTCCTTTGTTTTATTATGCATCGTTTAAGCGTTTTCAACTTTGTTTGTGCATGATTTATTGTCCATTTTGATAGCATGTTTATATGACTGTCTGCTTGAGACGCTTTTATATTGATTAAGAGTCTGTGGGGGTTTACTCGTTAGTTTTGAGTTCTCCAGTATGGGGAGACTGGTCAAACGGCCAGGGTGGTTTCTAGGCATGGGCCAGAATGCAGGACTCATTTCGAGGACCTGAGCTCAACGACGTGAACTTCCCATTGCAAGCTGGGTGTTCTGCCATTGTGGTGCGACAATAAATTGAGATCGTTTGAGATTTCCATGTCGGGCTAAGAATTTGCTCATCAAAAAGAGTAGAGACTTGCCTTTTCATTTAATTCAGAGTGTTATGCTTGTATCTGGGCATGCACGCATGGTCAGGACTGATGTGCTCAGTGTTTCGACAGATTATGCCAATTGTTTTAGTGCCTTAACTATAATATTGTATAAGTTTTTCGGCATTCCATGTTCGAGCAATTTGTTCCTCATTTAAGTTTTCTAAGTAATAGGCCTCGGTCTCTGTTTTTGCGTGGACGTGGTATGTGCATTCCTAGTTTGCGGCAAGCTTGCCCTTGTGAGATTCTTTGTGATTTCTCTTAAGAACCAGGCTAGCGACTTCAAACTCTCACCGTATGACTTTGACATTGTATCTTATGGAAATTTTTTGTTTGAGGGAAACCTTTCGTAAGGCTGCCCCAGTATGGACTTCCTCGACAAGGTCGAGCTCCTCCTGTAGGGCCTTGTCGTTCATTTCTATGTCAAGGGGAGCTTCAGTCTGCCTTGACGATTCTTTGATTTCGATGGGTATGACAATATCGGTTTTGTATGCTAGTCGAAAAGGGGTCTCCCCGGTTAATGAGTGAGATGTTGTTTGGTTTCCCCATAGTATGCTATGTAGCTCTTCGACTCATCTCTTCTTAGTTTCTTCTAGTCTTTGTTTGAGACCTCGTAGGATTACCCTGTTCGTAGCCTCAACCTGCTTGTTCGTTTGAGGATGTTCGACAGAGGCAAAGTGTTGGATGGTGCCTAACTTTGTAACAAATTCTTGGAATTTCTTGCCTGTGAATTGTGTTCCGTTATCGATGAAAATGGCTTGTGGTACGCCGAATCTAGTGAAGATGTTTCTTTTATAGAAACGGAGGATGTTTTGCACTGTGATTCTGGCTAACACTTCTGCCTATATCCACTTAGTGAAGTAGTCGACAACCACTATCAAGTATTTGTTTTGGTTGGTTCCGACCATAAATATTCTGAGGAGATCCATGCCCCACCAAGTTAAAAGCCAGGGGGATGAGAGAGATTTGAGCTTGTTTGGAGGTGCCAAGTGCATATCCCCATGAAATTGGCATTTTTCGCACTTCTTCACATGTTCTATGGTGTTGTACCCCAAAATTTGCCCACTCATATTTCTCAGAACATTGCAAGGAAAATCTCCAAGTTGCTCAAGTTTGCTCAAGATGGGTCAGACAAATCATCTCCTAAGGCAGTCAACCCCAAATTAGGGTTTTGTGTTGCATCAAGATCCTTGAGTCCAAATGACCTCAAATTCTCTCTAATGTCCTAATATGTTCTCAAGGTCATCCATGTAAAATTTCAAGCCTTGCAGAGGAAGTTTGCTCAGTCAATTGCTCAAAGGGTCCAAAAATCGACTGTGCTAGGGCAAAAGTCAACTGTGACCTATAAACAGTCAAACTTCAATATTTTTTGGCAACATTCTCATTTTGAAGGATATTTCATCATTTGATCAAGGGTTGATCATGATTCATCAAGGATTGCTCAAAATTCATCAAGACTCAAAAGTTGCTAAATTAGGGTTTTGTAGGAAAAGTCAACTCAACTTTGACCAAGCATAACTTTCTCATACTTTATCAGAAATGATCCATCCAAATCTCATTTTGAATAGGATTAAATTTCATACAATCCATATTCATACCCCAAGATCAGAAAATGCACTCACAAAAAGTTACAAATTTGGACATTATAGGTCATTTTTGAAAGTCAACAAAAACACCTTTTATGCCAAAGCTTATAACTTGAGCATGGAATATCAAAATGCGTTGATACCAAAAGTTTTGGTTAGAGGACATCTCAAGCTTTCTAAAAAGTCTAAGAACACTTCCAAAAGTTCAAAATTGAAGAAGTTATGCATTGTTGAAGTTGGGCATTTTTGCAAAATTGCAAAAAGTCAACTATCCCCAAAACTTCAAATTTTGTCAAATGGGCCCATTCTTTTCCACTTGATTTGAGCTTGCATGATTGCCCACGTGTCCTAGCTTCATCCATGAGCCCATATCTTATTTTAATTATTTTATTTGATTTTTTATTGAATTATTTCATTTTTAATCAAATTAAATCATAAAAAATCCAAAGCTTTGATTACATGATATCTTTTGATTGTTTCAGGTTTTAATTGTCATCATAATCATCCTCAAAATTCGTATCAAGCATATCATATACAAAAAGATGGAGATTTGATAAATTTGGCAAGCTTTAAAGGATGAATCAAATCAAATCATAAGGCATTGATTTAGAGAGATTTGATTCATGATTCTTGACCTAATACATTCCATGATACATATAGAAGGAAAAGGCACGAAAATGAGGGTTAGAGGCTGCAAGAACAAACCAAAGAAAACTTGAAAAAAGTGGTAAAAAGTGTGAAACCAAAATCGTGTCTAGAGGCAATTTCAGAAGCAAAGCTTAACACCAATCGATTGCTGGAGGTCCACTGAGTCAGAACCAATCCCTAGCAAGCCTCCTTACACGCTCAAACTCACTGTAAGTGTCACAAAAAACCACTCTGCATTTGAATTCGTGAATCTTTATTCCTGCACCTTTTGTACAAACCATTTGCATATTCATGATCCTCATCAAATTTCCAAGCTTTCTGTATTATCCAATTTCATTTATCTGATCTGTGAAGCCAAGTGCCATATCTAGGGTTTCGTGCTTTGTTTTTGGGCGTTTCTTTTACAGGTAAAATTAGCCCCAATAATGGCCATGGACATGACCGGAAGAGAAGGACGAACACAACCATGGTCTTGGGAGGAGTTTATATGGCATGCGATGAGTTTTTGGAATGACCTAGGCATTTAGCTGCGGATTCAAATCCGCAGGTAATTTCTTTGCAGGCATGAGGACAGGGACGACAACGTGTCCCCTTCTGATTATCCCTTTCAAATTTTTGCGCACTTTTTTTTTCTGGCACATTAACGCGTTTTCTCTTATTATTTTAATTGCTTAATATATTGACAAATAGAACAAAGTGGTTGAGTGGTAAAGGCGTGCATCCAACATCCAACAAGACCTGGGTTCGAATCCCAGGTCCCCCCAATTTGCATTTGTTATTTTTCTTCAGGTTATCACATGCAGATCCAAGCACATAGCCTACCATACTCCCTCACTCAATCATGCGCCAGATGGCCCAAGGCCAGATCTGCTGATCCAGAATGATGGTCCATCATGGGGTCCAGTCAACGTGCGCATAGGAGATCTCAAAAAGTCAAGCTAGGCCAATGTAATTGGGCCTCAATTGCTATTCAGACCTCCAAAAACCAGGCCCATATACCTCTATCTCTCTCTATTTTCATTTAATTTATTTAATTGTTTTATTATATTTTCATTATTTTCTAAACCAATCAATTTTTTTCCTTTATAAAATTAAAACCAAAAAATATTTTCTTTATTAGATTAAATTTTAGCATTTTATTTTTATTAACAAATCAATTAATTAATTTAGTTTTAATTAGGATAACTTTAATATTTTGTAAATAATTAAATTAACTTAGACATAATTAGGTTTTTATTGACATTGATCAATTTTATTTTCTTTCTTTAAATAACGCAAAAACCCAAAAATATTTATTTTTATTAATTAGTTTAATTAATTTAATATAATAATTAATTTAGGATAGTTTATTTCCTAATTCAAAAAATAACCAAAAAATCTTTTCTTTAATAACAAAGGGTCAAAACCCTAGAACTCGCACTCGATTTAATTTTCCGCATGCAATCCATTTATTCAATATTGTATTTGTTTCTGGAATATAATAGATAATTAGGACTATTTTTATCGCTTTATTTAATTTCCGCATTTAAATTTCAAAGGGTTGCTTTTGGTGATGTAAATACCCGACGCCTTGTAATAGTTAGTTAAATTTCTACAATTTAATTTCCGCAACTTATAAACTGTTAGATGTTTGATAATAGGGATGCATGACAAGAATGAATGTTTAACCTAAAATCAACATAGATAACCATTAACATGTACAAAGACAAAATTAACTGAAAACAACACACTCGCACATGCGCACTCTTAGGGTATACCCCACTTGGTTGCCTCCGTAACACAGTCATTGAGTATAGGTAGTTTTAGAGGTTGTCCTCTTGTCCAAAGATCATAGTCGCCTCGAAACGGTTGCCTCGGATATTGTTTCCTTAAAACAAATGATCTAAGACGTTAGGGTTACCGCTAAAGCGTCCTACCATTGCTTTAGTGACCGCATGTCCCTTATTCGAATTGACCCTTAAACTCCAACGTTGGTGCTACCCACTCATTCATAGTGGGATAGCATTGTCTAAAGGAAGATAGCATAGAACGATTCCATTTTCGAGTAGGTAGATGGTTCTTAAGTACTTGCTCTTTCAAAAAATAAAAACTTTTCACACTTACACTCCTTTTCAAACAAAAACTTCTTCAAACCCACAAACACAAAGAAAGAAAATTTTGAAAACAATATGAGCAAGCACCTAAGAGCCCGTGGATAACCACGGATAGAAAGGGTGCTAACACCTTCCCTTTCTATAATCTACCCCCCGAACCCGAGAATTATCTCAAAAAAGAATTTTTCTGTGCTTTTTTCCTTTCCTTGTTGGATAAAATAAAAGTCGGTGGCGACTCTTGCTTATCGTGACATTTTGCGAAAACAAACGCAAAACGCAAATCAGCATTCCAAAAACAGTTAGTTCTTTCCCACTGTATCACAGAACTGGCGACTATGCTGGGGACACTTAATAAGTGGGGTGTACCTTAGGATTAGATCATTGTGCTTTCAATTGCTTGACTTGTATGCTTTATATTTGTGGGCTTGTATCGGAGTTACTATAGATCCTAACCCGGATCTGGGGGCACCATTTAGGTAAGTAGCAATAAACTGTGAGGGAACTGTACGGTGTAGACCGATACGGTTGAAGCAGTAGCTACGTTGGTGTGGCACTTTAGTTTGTACCAATATCCCTTGTGTTGGAACGAGGAGAATATGGGTCATGTAAGGGGTCATTAAGCACCAACTGACCTTAGAACCTTTAAATTGACCAACTTGGCCATAGAACAGTAGCAGTATGCTACACTCATTGAGACTAAACTCTCGCGATGATTCTGACCGCAAGAAAAGGTTGCTAAACTGGAATTATGACCGATCGAGGGTAGTCAGTGATATTGAGATCCTCTAGAACCCGGTTACTATTTTTAAGACAGGTTTGAACCAACTGAACTGAAAGATGGTAGTACCTAAGCTCCTTGCCAGCCTGAAATCTAAGGGCTCTCTGTGTGACTTGTGTGCCTTTACCATGTTTGCTATTTGTGGATACTTGTGATGTGCTTTTTATCATGACATCATGACATCATAACATTGCATACGTCTTGCATTGGACTAACCTATTTCAAAGACAGGAGGGATTCATCTTTGTTCTGTTTTGTAGGTCATGATACCCATGCGTAAGAACACCATCTGGATCAACTTTGTCCAGGTTCCCACTATGCTTAAAGAATTGGTTGCAAAGATGTCAGATACTACCTCCTTTATCAGGAGACATGGTCACCTCTTGGGTTTGGTCACTTCCAAATTGGACGAGCAGATGATGAGTTTCTTGGTCCAATTCTATGATCCACTGTACCATTGCTTTACTTTTCAGGACTACCAGTTGGTCCCCACCTTAGAAGAGTTATCTGATCTGCTTGGTATCCCTATCCTGGAGCAGATCCCGTTTACTGGTTGGGAGAAGATTCTTAGGCCGGAAGAGATTACTTCAGCCCTCCATCTGACAAAGGCTGAGGTAATGGCTAATTGGGAGACTAGAAGTGGAGCAAAGGGCTTTCTGACTAAGTTCTTGGTTGGTAAGGCTAATCATTTCTGGGATAGTCTAGACTTTCAGGCATTCAAAGATATTCTGGCTCTTCTGATATATGGCTTGGTATTGTTTCCTAACTGTGACTCCTTTGTTGATGTGAATACGGTAAAAATCTTCATCTTTGGTAATCCTGTACCCACTCTCTTGGGTGACATTCTTCATCAGCTTTATGTCCGTACTGCTCGGAAGCGGGGAACCTTGATGTGTTGTGCTCCTTTGTTGGCGAGGTGGTTTATTTCTCACCTCCCCAAATCAGTTCTGAGGAACAAAGAAGGCATGGGTTGGGCTTATAGGGTTATGTCTCTCTCTCACAATGACATCATTTGGACTATTAAGGGTATGGATGAGGTGGCCATTATTGATCGTTGTGGGGAATACCCCAATGTTCCACTGATAGGAACCAATGGAGGAATTACTTACAATCCATGCTTGGCCTTACGTCAGTTTGGGCGAGCCAAAAGGGAAGGACCTCATGAGCTGCTAATGCCTAGTATAATCTTTGATTTCCAAGGGGATAGCGACGAGCAACGCCGCAGATTCATAAGGGCTTGGGATAGAGTACGCAGATCTGATCCACACGAGTTGGGCCCAAAGACTTATCTTCCGATGGAGCCATATCTTCGATGGGTTCGTATCTGTGCCCAAAAGCTGGGAATGCCGTATGAAGCCGTCTTGCCTATCATTGTTGAAGTTGCTAATGAAGAGGGGATTCTTCCTACCATCCTCCATCCTCATATGCCCACTGACATTGGGGCACTAAAGAGGTCATGGATGAAGCTGAGAGAAGAACGGGATACTTACCGAGAAAAGTTTAACGAGCAAGAGCAGAAGATTCATAAGTTGACAAGACAGCTGGAGAACGAGCGGATCCTCAATGACTATGTCCGCACCAACAAGAAGCGACCATGGGAGCACTGATTGTCCTTTGATTATTTCCTTTCCAGTTTTTTATTTACTTTTCAGTATTTCCTTTCTTGTAATGCCTTAAGGGCATTTGTTGAAAAATTTGAATTTCAAGTTTATCTAATAAAAGTGTGTTTCCTTTTCGGTTTACGAATTTGAATCCCTCGATGTCTTTGAAATCATAGCATACGCATTTCATCCCATGCACTTCATAACAGGTACCCTTACAGGTCTCTTATCTTCTTCGCTGTTTATTTCAACATCATGTCTTCTGAACCATCAACTGAGCAAGCAATCAAGGCTCTGCAGGCTCAAAATGCCCAATTCTAAGAGCTGTTCATGAATCTAGCTAAGGGTCAGCAAGATCTTAAGACCCTTATTCTGAAAGAGAAGAAGAAGAAGAAGAAGATGGTCCTGTTCAACATGGGTCACAGATTTGGAAACAATTTGCGAGATAAAGTTGATTTAACCACCTCGTCTGGAGGGAAAGATAGTCAGGAAGAAAGGAGGGCTCCTAGCCCTGTGGTTTCAGACAACGAGACGGACTTCAAAGAAGACCAGTATCCTCCGGCCGAGGATAGATACAAACAACTAGAAGATCGGTTGAGTGCGATGGAAGTACAGAGAGTGCATGGTCTGGACTTTGGTGATTTAGGTCTATCATCTGAGGTGGTGATTCCCCACAAATTCAAAGCACCAGCTTTTGCTAAATATGACGGGGTTTCTTGCCCGAAACTGCACCTCCGGTCGTATGTAAGAAAGATTCAGCCGTACACCACTGACAAGAACCTATGGATCCACTTCTTTCAAGACAGTCTCTCAGGGACTCAGCTTGAATGGTTTTACCAGTTAGAAGGAGCCAGTATCCGCAGTTGGGAAGACTTGGTTGCTGCTTTCTACAGGAAGTACCAATACAATACCGACCTCGCTCCCACGCGTACCCAACTCTAGGCTATGTCTATGGGAACGGGTGAAGGTTTCAAAGATTATGCTCAGAAGTAGAGGGATCTCGCTGGAAGAGTGCAACCACCCTTGGCTGATAGGGAGCTAGTGGATATGTTTCTGGGGACCTTGTCTGGTCCGTTTTTCAACCATATGATTGGAAGCTCTTCGTCTGGGTTTACAGAGCTAATTATGACCGGTGAAAGGATTGAGGTTGGTATTAAGTCTGGTAAAATACAGAAGGGTGCTTCATCAGGCACCGAGAAGAAGCCTTTTAAGAAAGAGTCCAGTGCTGTTTATAGTTCGAAAAGCTAGAATAGACCTAAACGCCACCAAGTTGTTAATGCAGTTGTTATTTCAAGACTTATTGGTGCTCCTCAGCGCAACAATCAATAAAAGGCCGAGAGACCTCGAAGGCAATTCACCCATCTCAACATGACTTTGTCTCAAATTCTGCCGCAGTTATTGAAAACCAATCTAGTAACTCCAGGGGAGGCTCCGCAGAGTCCCAACACTGCATCGCCTAAGTACAACCCTAATGCCCGTTGTTCTTTTCACTCTGATAGCCCGGGACATGATACAGATGATTGTTGGTCTTTGAAGAACAAAATACAGGACTTAATTGATGCTAAGGAGATTGAGTTCGAGGCGCCCGAAAGACCTAATGTTGTGACTGCTCCTATGCCCAAGCATGGAGTGAATGCTGTAGAGGAAGACTCGTTTGTGGTTTCTGTGAAAGATATTGCTACTCCCTTGATGACTGTGAAGAATAATCTTTTGTCAGCCGATTTATTTCCGGGTTGTGACGAAGGTTGCCGTATGTGTTCTGCCCTACCAACTGGTTGCCATCTTTTGAAATCAGGTGTCCAACGCCTGATGGATAGTAAAGAAATTCTGTTTGAGAAGACTGTTGTTCCTTTAGTTCATACTGAAGAAGTTGCTATAATCACCATTTTCGATAATTCTTCCAAGGCTTCCTCAAAAAAGCCTGTTAGAATTACATTTGTTCCAAGAATCGCACCATTGATCATCACTGTTCCTGGGCCTATCCCCTATACATCTGATAAAGTTGTCCCTTGGCACTACGAGGCTGATGTTTATTTTCATGGAGTTAAACAAGAGTTGGATGTTGATACTGACGTCAGCAATATTGTTGGACCTGCTATAGTCACCCGCAGCGGAAGACTTTTCTCCCCTGATATCTCTCCACCAACTGTTCGGAAACCTGTTGTTATTACACCTGTCAGTGTACCTGCTGCTATTCCTGTTCAAGTTCCTATTCTTACCCCTGTCGCCGAGTCATCTGACACTCGGGGCAAAGGGACCACTGATGAGCCTTCCCAGACGGAGGCACCAAAGACGATTACTGTTGAAGCTTCTAGACAAGAGATGGAAGAGATTTTAAAGATCATCAAAAAGAGCGACTACAATGTAGTCGAGCAGCTGGGGCAAACCCCATCCAAAATCTCTATGTTGTCACTGTTGCTATGCTCAGAGGCCCATGCCAAGGCTCTGATTGCATTCCTGAAGACTGCACACGTACCTCAAGAAACGTCAGCTAATCAGTTTAAAGATTGCGTGGCTAGTCTGACTGCTGATAATGGGTTGGGTTTCTCTGATACCGACTTGACTGCCAAAGGGAAGAATCACAACGATGCCCTGCATGTCTCCATTGAATGCAGGGGCACTACTCTCGCTCATGTATTGGTGGATACTGGTTCCTCTTTGAACGTCTTGCCTAAGAAAGCTCTAGACCGGTTGGACTGTGAAGGGTTGGAGTTGAAACCAAGCAACATTGTCGTCAGGGCCTTCGATGGGTCTAAAAGGATGGTGCATGGAGAAGTGGATATTCCGATTAAGGTTGGTTCTCAGTTTTTCGCCTCTACATTCTATGTGATGGACATTCGGCCATCTTATTCTTGTTTGCTGGGTCGTCCATGGATCTACAAAGCGGGGGCAGTGACCTCAACGCTCCACCAGAAGCTGAAGTACCCAGTGAAAGGGAAAATTGTGACAGTACAAGGAGAGGAAGAGTACATGGTGAGCCACCTCAACTCTTTCCGATATGTAGAAATGGATGGAGAGTTCATTGAGACCCCATTTCATAATTTTGAAGAGGTTCCCCAGACACTGGCGTCAACTAAGACTGTGGTTGAAGATCCTCCTATGAAGATGGCTTCCTTCAAGGATGCCCGGGATGTTGTCGAGAAAGGTAGGTGTGTAAATTGGGGACAACTCCCTGATTTTGCACAGAAGACTAACAAGTTTGGTTTGGGTTTCACTGCAGAAGCTCAAAAGGCTGTTCGGAATGCACAGATCGGAAGACCTCTCCTGTTCATCAGCAATTCAGGAGTGAATGCCATTGAAGATGATGTTGAAGAGGATGAGTTTGACAGTTGGATCTACCCAACGACCGACGGTGGACTAAGCAACTGGACCGCAAAGGACTTCATTCCAATTTCTTTTGTTACCCAGTAATGAGACTTTTGTTTTGAATTTGTAACAGACAATGTTTTAAACTTTATGGCCCGGTGTCTTACCCGGGGCACCGTGGCTTCATTTGTGAGGGATTTATGTGTGTCATTTACATATATCATTAATAAAAGCATTGGGCGTTTCTTGCATTTCAAATTTTGCGCTCCTTGTTTTTCTTTTATTACATATTGCAAAACAGCTATTTTACACACACTCACATATACAGGTCTACATCCACTCTGGATCTCACTGGTAACGACTCTGCTACTGCCAGTTATGACTTCGAAAGTCTGATCAACTTAGCCGAAGACGAAGGTGAAGATGATTGTGAAGTGCCTGGTGAAATTGCTAGAGTGTTACTTCAAGAAGAGAGGGCCATTCAGCCGCACGAAGAGCCGGTTGAATCAGTGAATCTGGGTACAGAGATAGACAAGAAAGAGGTCAAGGTTGGTGCAAACCTGGAGCTCAGTGTGAAACAATGGTTGATTCGGATGTTGCGAGACTACGTTGAGATCTTTTCCTGGTCTTATGAAGATATGCCTGGGTTGGATACCGATATTGTGGTTCACCGCCTACCTACCAAGGAAGACCGTCCTCCAGTGAAACAGAAGGTCCGCCGAATGCGCCCAGAGATGTCTGAGAAAATCAAGGCTGAAGTGATGAAACAATTTGACGCTGGTTTTCTAGCAATTACTTCTTACCCGCAATGGGTGGCCAATGTGGTTCCTGTGCCGAAGAAGGATGGTAAGGTCTGAATGTGTGTTGACTACAGGGATCCGAACAGGGCAAGTCCCAAGGATGATTTCCCTCTACCTCATATCGATGTTCTGGTTGACAACACCGCTCAGCACAAGGTATTCTCCTTTATGGATGGTTTCTCCGGTTATAATCAAATTAATATGGCTCCCAAAGACATGGAGAAGACAACTTTTGTTACTCAGTGAGGTACCTTTTGCTACAAGGTCATGCCTTTTGGATTGAAGAATGCTGGAGAAACGTATCAGTGTGCCATGGTTGCTTTGTTTCATGACATGATCCATCATGAGATTGAGGTATACGTCGACGACATGATTGCAAGATCTCAAACTGAGGAAGAACATTTGGACCACCTTCAGAAGCTATATGACAGGTTGAAGTTGTACAAGCTGAGGTTAAACCCGAACAAGTGCACCTTCGGGGTGAGATCTGGTAAGCTGTTGGGTTTCGTTGTAAGCGATAAAGGTATTCAGGTGGATCCCGCAAAGGTGAAAGCTATACAAGAAATGCCAGTTCCACAAACAGAGAAAAAAGTCAGAGGCTTTCTGGGACGACTAAACTACATTGCCCGATTCATCTCACACCTGACCGCTACTTGTGAACCAATCTTAAAGTTACTGAAGAAAGATCAAGTAGTACGTTGGAACGATGAATGCCAGGCCACTTTCGAAAGGATCAAAGAGTATCTCCAAGAGCCACCCATTCTGATGCCTCCAGTTGAAGGGAGACCTTTGATCTTATACTTGACAGTACTCGATAACTCAATGGGGTGTGTGCTGGGTCAGCATGACGAGTCTGGCCGAAAAGAGCATGCTATTTATTACCTTAGCAAAAAGTTTACCGACTGTGAGACCCGATACTCACTACTCGAGAAAACTTTTTGCGCTTTGGCACGGTCTGCTCGTCGGCTGAGACATTATATGTTGACTCACACTACCCTGTTGATATCAAAAATGGATCCAATCAAGTATATCTTCGAGAAGCCTGCCTTATCCGAAAGAATATCAAGATGGCAGATGATCTTGACTGAGTATGACATCCAATATACGACTCAAAAGGAAATCAAGGGAAGTGTGTTGGCAGACCAATTGGCACATCAGGCAGTGGATGATTACCAGTCTATGAACTTTGAATTTTCGGATGAGAATATCATGATAGTGACTGACTGTGAGACACCTGGACCAGATGAAGGACCTGAGGAAGGATCCCGATGGTCTATGTACTTTGATGGAGCTTCGAACGCTTTGGGTAATGGCATTGGCTCCGTGATCATATCTCCTAAAGGCTCTCATACTACGTTCACCGCCCGACTATGTTTCAACTGCACCAACAACATGGCGGAGTATGAAGTGTGCATCATGGGTCTTCGAGCAGCAATTGACCTAAGGATTAAGTTCTTGAGTGTTTTCGGAGATTCCGCTCTCGTGATCAGTCAGATCAAAGGCGAGTGGGATACGAAACACCCTAATCTTATTCCTTACAAGGAGTATGTATTGATGTTTCTTCCCCATTTCGAGGAGGTAACCTTTGAACACTTCCCAAGAGAGGAGAATCAGTTGGCGGACGCGCTGGCTACGATGTCTTCTATGTTCAAAGTCAATTGGGATAACGAAGCTCCCCGAATTATCATTAAAAGGTTGGAAGAACCTGCACATTGCTGTGATATTGAGACTGAAGAGGTAACAGAAAAGCCCTGGTTTCATGAGGTGAAGAGGTATCTTGAAGCTCAGGAGTACCCCGAGGGTGCATCTGTTAATGACAAGAAGTTTCTGAGGAGGTTCGCAGCAAAGTTCTTCATCAGTAACGGTATCCTTTACAAGCGTAACCATGATTCAACCTTATTGCGATGTGTGGATAAGAATGAAGCAGAAAAGATCATGACAGAGTTACACGAAGGTACTTTCGGAACTCATTCCAGTGGATATACCATGGCAAAGAAAATCCTTCGGGCAGGATATTTCTGGTCCACAATGGAAGCCTACTGTTATCAGCATTCTCGGACATGTCACAAGTGCCAAGTCTATGATGATAAGGTGCACATACCTCCAGTTCCTCTGAACGTCTTGACAGCTCCTTGGCCTTTCGCAATATGGGGCATTGATATGATCAGCGAGATTAGACCTACGGCATCCAATGGGCACCGTTTCATCCTGGTAGCTATTGATTACTTTACGAAGTGGGTTGAAGCAGCTTCATTTGCTACAGTGACCAAGAACGTCGTGGCACGGTTCATTCGGCATAATCTGATATGTCGATATGGTGTACCAGAGAGGATCATTACAGACAATGGTACCAACCTCAACAATAAGATAATCACTGAGCTCCGCAAGCAATTCAAGATACAGCATCACAACTCTTCTCCCTACCGGCCAAAGATGAATGGGGTTGTAGAAGCGGCTAATAAGAACATTAAGAAGATTGTGCAGAAGATGACGGTGACATACAAAGATTAGCACGAGATGTTACCATTTGCTCTTCATGGGTACCCTACCTCAGCACGGACATCAACAGGGGCAACACCTTATTCCTTGGTATATGGCATGGAGGCAGTCTTGCCTATTAAAGTTCAGATACCCTCTCTTCGGATTATGAAGGATGCAATTTTGAGTGAAGATGACTGGATTCAGACCCGGCTTGATCAGCTGAACCTAATCAACAAAAAGAGACTTACTGCTATTTGTCATGGCCAGACGTACCAAAAACGGATGATCAAGGCATTTAATAAGAAAGTTAGACGACAAGAGTATCAAGTTGGGGATCTGGTAATCAAGCGCATTATCTTACCTCAAGGTGATCCCAGGGGCAAGTGGACCCCTACTTACGAAAGGCCATTTGTGGTTAAGAACATTTTCTCAGGAGGAGCTATGATTCTAACCACCATGGATGGTGACAACCTTCCTCACCCCGTCAATGTAGACATAGTGAAAAAATACTACGCCTAATCAAAGACCCGCTAGGTTGATTGGCCTAGGAAAAAATAAGGGCTTCCCGACGAACCAATAGGGTTCAGGCAAAAATAAGGGATGAAAATGAAAAAAACCTGTACACCCGGCAAGTCGAAAACCTGAAAAGGAGGCTTGGGTAAAAAAGGGTATCCCGGTGGACTGAAAACCCGAAAGGGCGATCCAGGCAAAAATTAGGGATCAAAGCGTAACACTATGTCTCATTGGATCACCTTGCAAACAGACTTCGGTATCGACTATAAAGCTCGGACGGCGCTAATCAATCTGATCTACCTTCAACCAAGTAGCAAAGTGATGAGATGCTCGAGGACATAAAGGCAATAGCAGAGTTGGAACCCAGTGGGATTATTCACATATTTGTTTTGTTTTTCACAACTTGTGTAAATTCTATCTGATCGACGGCGTTCTCTTACTAGGACGTCATCCTCTTGTACAAAAACGCTTATTTACAGGCCAAACTTCAAAATCAATACAATTCATTTTCAAAGAAATTTCAAACTGTTTTTTCTTTATCTGTTTTGATTTACAAATAACGTCCAATGTTCATTTTTGATATATGCATTTGACATTAATTGCTGCTCATGAATATTTACATGCGAAACAAAAGATGATTACGGGTAACATCAGAAACAAGGGCAATAAAAATTGTCCAAACTATACAGTTGCTCTGTCCACCAGGTACAAAGGTAGATTCAGCTAAAGAATATGTTTAAGATACCTTCACTCCCCGCAGAGTAAGACAATAATGATAGCTCTCCCCAGCTGAGACTTGCAACTGTGAATGAATCGGTAATATTCTCCCCAATCAGAGTTTATCTATCATCAACACTAAAAAGGCTTGATATCCCCGACAGTCTTAATATTCCCCAACGAAGTATAAGAATGCTCCCCGGCAGGGTACAAGATATCCTCAGTGGAGTCAAAATTTTCCCAGCGCAGTCTGAAAAAGCTTCCCCAACGGAGTTGTAGAATCATCCTCAGTAGACTCTGGAAGTTTATCCCCAGCGGAGTACAAAAATAAATCTCCCCATCCAAGTTCAAAGGATCATTCCTAGCAGAACTCAAAGGATTATCCCCATAAAAGTCTAAAAGGTTATTCCCAGAGAAGTCGCAACCGAAGATCATCCCAAGCGGAGTTCCTTCCTTTCACAAACAGGAATTCAATCCCCAATAGGATTCAATATCACCAGCAACGATAATTCATCCCGACGGAATTTATCAGTGGAATCTTCAGCAGAACATCTCTTCCCCACAGAGTAATCTCCTCATCAGTTTATTACCCCAACAGAGTCATCCTCTCCTGCAGGTTTATCCTCTTCGTTCGCCATCCCCAGCGGAAACGAAGAATCCAGCTCTATTCTTCAGCAGCTATCCGGGATTTATTTTCCCCAGCTAGAAACATTACATTTCCATACATCATGATACAGGCATATACGCATCATACCATACAATCTCATTTATTTTGAGAGCATCATTGCTTGATATATATCATGCATTTCATACATCATGACATTGCATATGACTAACTCTTTACCTTTTCAGGGAAAGACGAATCAATAAACACCATTGACTACTTATATGACCTGGTAGTCCCCTCAAAAACTACATCTATTGAGGGCTGTTTCAGCGGATTCCTCAGAAAGATATCACAAGACTTTCGTCTGGTTCAGTTAAATCGATTCTAAGATTTTTCTGATTCTTATCCAGTCAAAGTTAATCCAAGACCTTCTCTGGTTCAGTCAGATCGACGCTAAGATCTCCCTGATTCATATTCCAGTTGAAGATATTCCAAGACTTTCGTCCGGTTCAATTAAATCGATTCTAAGATTTTTCTGATTCTTATCCAGTCAAAGTTAATCCAATACCTTCTCTGGTTCATTCAGATCAACGCTAAGATCTCCCTAATTCTTATTCCAGTTGAAGATATTCCAAGACTTTCGTCTAGTTCAGTTAAATCGATTCTAAGATTTTTCTGATTCTTATCCAGTCAAAGTTAATCCAAGACCTTCTCTGGTTCAGTTAGATCGATGCTAAGATCTCCCTGATTCTTATTCCAGTTGAAGATATTACAAGACTTTCGTCTGGTTCAGTTAAATCGATTCTAAGATTTTTCTGATTCTTATCCAATTAAAGTTAATCCAAGACCTTCTCTGGTTCAGTCGGATCGATGCTAAGATCTCCCTGATTCTTATTCCAGTTGAAGATATTCCAAGACTTTCGTCCGGTTCAGTTAAATCGATTCTAAGATTTTTCTGATTCTTATCCAGTCAAAGTTAATCCAAGACCTTCTCTGGTTCAGTCAGATCGACGCTAAGATCTCCCTGATTCTTATTCCAGTCAAAGTTCAGACCTCCTATCAACAATCTCCAAATGGCATTTGTAAGCCCGTTCCCGACATCACAAGGCTGATACCACTTCATGCGAGTGCAAATTTCTGGGCACTCTAGTGTTCAATCATCTTCCACCTTCGGATCACGAAAGGCACGAAAGCTAATCTATATCCTCAGGTTTAAGAAGATTGAACAGGGGCAGCTGTTGTACCCCAAAATTTTCCCTCTCATATTTCTCAAAACATTTCAAGGAAAATCTCCAAGTTGCTCAAGTTTGCTCAAGAGTGGGTCAGACAAATCATCTCCTAAGGCAGTCAACCCCTAATTAGAGTTTTGTGTTGCATCAAGATCCTTGAGTCCAAATTACCTTAAATGCTCCCTAATTTCCTAATATGTTCTCAAGGTCATCCATGTCAAATTTCAAGCCTTGCAGAGGAAGTTTGCTCAGTCAATTGCTCAAAGGGTCCAAAAATCGACTGTGTTAGGGCAAAAGTCAATTGTGACCTATAAACAGTCAAACTTCAAGATTTTTTGGCAAAATTCTCATTTTGAAGTATATTTCATCATTTTATCAAGGGTTGATCATGATTCATCAAGGATTGCTCAAAATTCATCAAGACGCAAAAGTGCTAAATTAGGGTTTTGTAGGAAAAGTCAACTTAACTTTGACCAAGCATACCTTTCTCATACTTTATGAGAAATGACCCATACAAAGCTCATTTTTAAAAGGATGCAATTTCCTACAATCCATATTCATACCCCAATATCAGAAAATGCACTCACAAAAAGTTACTAATTTGGACATTATAGGTCATTTTTGAAAGTCAACAAAAACACCTTTTTTTCCAAAGCTTATAACTTGAGCATGGAATATCAAAATTATATGAGACCAGAAGAATTGGTTAGAGTACATCTCAAGCTTTCTAAAAAGTCCAAGAACACTTCCAAAAGTTCAAAATTGAAGAAGTTATGCATTGTTGAAGTTGGGCATTTTTGCAAAATTGCCAAAAACCAACTATCCCCAAAACTTCAAATTTTGTAAAATGGGCCCATTCTTTTCCACTTGATTTGAGCTTGCGTGATTGCCCACGTGTCCTAGCTTCAACCATGAGCCCATATCTTATTTTTATTATTTTATTTGATTTTTTATTGAGTTATTTCATTTTTAATCAAATTAAATCATAAAAAATCCAAAGCTTTGATTACATGATATCTTTTGATTGTTTCAGGTTTTAATTGTCATCATAATCATCATCAAAATTCGTATCAAGCATATCATGTACAAAAAGATGGATATTTGATAAATTTGGCAAGCTTTAAAGGATGAATCAAATCAAATCATAAGGCATTGATTTAGAGAGATTTGATTCATGATTCTTGACCTAATACATTCCATGATACATATAGAAGGCAAAGGCACGAAATTGAGGGTTAGAGGCTGCAAGAACAAACCAAAGAAAACTTGAAAAAAGTGGTAAAAAGTGTGAAACCAAAATCGTGTCTAGAGGCAATTTCAGAAGCAAAGCTTGACACCAATCGATTGCTGGAGGTCCACTGAGTCAGAACCAATCCCTAGCAAGCCTCCATACACGCTCAAACTCATTGTAAGTGTCACAAAAAACCACTCTGCATTTGAATTCGTGAATCTTTATTCCTGCACCTTTTGTACAAACCATTTGCATATTCATGATCCTCATCAAATTTCCAAGCTTTTTGTATTATCTAATTTCATTTATCTGATCTGTGAAGCCAAGTGCCATATCTAGGGTTTCGTGGTTTGTTTTTGGGCGTTTCTTTTACAGGTAAAATTAGCCCCAATAATGGCCATGGACATGACCGGAAGAGAAGGACAAACACAACCATGGTCTTGGGAGGAGTTTATATGGTCTGAGATGAGTTTTTGGAACGACCTAGGCATTTAGCTGCGGATTCAAATCCGCGGGTAATTTCTTTGCAGGCCTGAGGACAGGGACGACAACGTATCCCCTTCTGATTATCCCTTTCAAATTTTTGCGCACTTTTTTTTTCTGGCACATTAACGCGTTTTATCTTATTATTTTAATTGCTTAATATATTGACAAATAGAACAAAGTGGCTGAGTGGTAAAGGCGTGCATCCAACATCCAACAAGACCTGGGTTCGAATCCCAGGTCCCCCCAATTTGCATTTGTTATTTTTCTTCAGGTTATCACATCCAGATCCAAGCACATAGCCTACCATACTCCCTCACTCAATCATGCGCCAGATGGCCCAAGGCCAGATCTGGTGATCCAGAATGATGGTCCATCATGGGGTCTAGTCAACGTGCGCATAGGAGATCTCAAAAAGTCAAGCTAGGCCAATGTAATTAGGCCTCAGAATTGCTATTCAGACCTCCAAAAACCAGGCCCATATACCTCTATCTCTCTCTATTTTCATTTAATTTATTTAATTGTTTTATTATATTTTCATTATTTTCTAAACCAATCAAATTTTTTCCTTTATAAAATTAAAACCAAAAAATATTTTCTTTATTAGATTAAATTTTAGCATTTTATTTTTATTAACAAATCAATTAATTAATTTAGTTTTAATTAGGATAACTTTAATATTTTGTAAATAATTAAATTAACTTAGACATAATTAGGTTTTTATTGACATTGATCAATTTTATTTTCTTTCTTTAAATAACGCAAAAACCCAAAAATATTTATTTTTATTAATCATTTTAAATAATTTAATTTAATAATTAATTTAGGATAGTTTATTTCCTAATTCAAAAAATAACCAAAAAATCTTTTCTTTAATAACAAAGGGTCAAAACCCTAGAACTCGCACTCGATTTAATTTTTCGCACGCAATCCATTTATTCAATATTGTATTTGTTTCCGGAATGTAATAGATAATTAGGACTATTTTTATCACTTTATTTATTTTTCGCATTTAAATTTCAAAGGGTTGCTTTTGGCGATGTAAATACCTGACGCCTTGTAATAGTTAGTTAAATTTCTGCAATTTAATTTCCTCTACTTATAAACTGTTAGATGTTTGATAATAGGGATGCATGATAAGAATGAATATTTAACCTAAAATCAACATAGATAACTGTTGACATGTACAAAGACAAAATTAACTAAAAACAACACACTCGCACATGCGCACTCTTAGGGTACACCCCACTTGGTTGCCTTCGTAACACGGTCATTGAGTATAGGTAGTTTTAGAGGTCGTCCTCTTGTCCAAAGATCATAGTCGCCTCGAAACGGTTTCCTTGGATATTTTTGCCTCAAAACAAATGATCTAAGACGTTAGGGTTACCGCTAAAGCGTCCTACCATTGCTTTATTGACCGCATGTCCCTTATTCGAATTGACCCTTAAACTCCAACGACGGTGCTACCCACTCATTCATAGTGGGATAACATTGTCTAAAGGAAGATAGCATAGAACGATTCCATTTTCGAGTAGGTAGATGGTTCTTAAGTACTTTCTCTTTCAAAAAACAAAAACTTTTCACACTTACACTCCTTTTCAAACAAAAACTTCTTCAAACCCACAAACACAAAGAAAGAAAATTTTGAAAACAATATGAGCAAGTACCTAAGAGCCCGTGGATAACCATGGATAGAAAGGGTTCTAACACCTTCCCTTTCTATAATCTACCCCCCGAACCCGAGAAATATCTCAAAAAGGAATTTTTCTGTGCTTTTTTCCTTTCCTTGTTGAATAAAATAAAAGTCGGTGGCGACTCTTGCTTACCGCGACATTTTGCGAAAACAAACGCAAAACGCAAACCAGCATTCCAAAAACAGTCAGTTCTTTCCCACTGTATCACATATGGCGTCATGCTGCATGGTAGGTCAGTAGTATCCTGCTCGCAACACTTTCTTGGCGCGGGACTTTCCGCCCATGTGTTGGGCTTTGATCCTTCGTGGATCTCATGTAGGATGTGGGTTACTTTGCTTTCATCGATGCATTTGAAGAGAGGGATGGACAACCCTCTTCCATATAAATTCTCTTCAACCAGAATGTATGAGCAGGCTCTCTACGTCTAGAATTGAGGAAGTTTTTTTATGCTCGGTCGAGGAAGCACTTCTTGTATTACCGATTTGTTCCCTCATTTCTTCTTCATGCTGGCTAGTTTTGACAAGATATCTTCTCGAGAGTTGTGTTCCCAGGGAACATGTTGTACTTCCAGAGTTGAATCTCTTTACTTTTTCTCGGACTAGAGTCTAGTATTCTGAGAGTTGGTCATTTTTTGACTTGGTATTCTCCTCGTACTTGAGAGGAAACGAGCTGGGAGTCTGTGAAGATCTTCACTTCCTCGGCCCCTAAGTCTTCGGCCAGGAGGAGTCCTGTGAGGAGAGCTTCATATTCTTCCTAGTTTTTCGAGGTTAGGAAAGACAGTTCCAGTGATACTTTGACCAATATCCCTTCCTCATTTTCCAAGATGATACCTGCCCCACTTTCGGTGGAGCTGTAAGCTCCATCCACAAATATGGTCCACTTGTGTGTACCACTTTGTGGAGGCTGGAGAGGTTTTATCTATTATAAAGTCGGCCAACACTTGCGCTTTAAGGGCTTTTGTTCTCTCATATTTGATGTTGAATTCAGAGAGTTCTAGCAACCATTTGAGCATCCTACCCGCCATATCGGAGCGACCAAGTAATTGCTTTATAGGTTGGTCAATCCGGACTACGATAGTGTATGCTAGGAGTAGTATCTCAGCCTTCTCGTTGCATTGATGAGTGTGATGGCCACTTTTTCTATATGCTGGTATCTTACTTCAGGGCCTTGTTGGGCTTTTCTCGTGAAGTAGATGGGCTTATGCCCTTTGGGGGTTTCTCGAATGAGAGTGGCGCTAATGGCCTCGGAAGCTACGACCAGATAGAGGTAGAGAGTCTCTCCCTTATCTAGCCTCAAAAGGACCAGCGGTTGAGATAACGCTCGTTTGAGGTGGAGGAGGGCGCGCTCGCACTCCTCGATCTAATCAAAAGCGACCTCTTTGCGGAGAATCTTGAAAAAGGGCAGCGTGTGCTGGGCAAATTTTGCCACAAAACGGGATAACAAGGTGATCGCGACTTTAGTAGTCTAAATAATCTGGACTGTAAGTGCACAGTCTTATCACGTACTTTTAAAGATTATTGAACCCAAAGGACCAAAAGTTAAACGTATCGTTATCTAATGTTACGGAGTAAATCTAAGGCTAAAAATATTTGGTTTAGATTAGGGGAACTAAAAGTAAGTTTAAATCTAATTAAATAATCAGAGGGGGAAACAACCAGTATGTAATGATCGGACTTCGTGAATTAGTAACCTATTCGATAATTTGTAGTTTCAAATAATTCTCAGTAGAAATTTATCAGTTTAAAAACCCTCGTCTCACACTGTCGTGGTTATTGATTCAGGCTATGCAGTTAAGTCCTAACGTATGCTCTCGCTATCCCGCTGGAGTTAAAAACATTTTTTTAAAACAAATAAACTCTAATTATCCTTAAAGCGCTCTCTCTGTTTTTAAAGCCAATGCCTAATTACTACTGTCCAGTTAAAGATCCTCAAACTCTCGCTTTATTGAACCTAACTTCTATTCGTCTTTTACTCCCATAACAACACGGTTTATCATTTAAAAATAGTAATTTAGACCAGAAAATATTTTAACAAATAAATAACGAATAGTATTACCAAATTCCCTCAGGTATATGACCTTACATACCGGTATAGAAATCTAGCCTAGCATGTTATAAAATTTAATCACATGATAATACAAGTCAGACAACAAAGTAAACATGATTATTAAATTAAAGGAAAATAATAATTTATTAAAATAAAAACCTGAAAATAAATATGACTGGAAACTGATAACGATTCGTCCGACTCTAACGAGAAGCACTCATCCACAGGTTGATAGGTTTTGCTTTGATTTGGAATAGAAACAATTGCAAAGAAATAAAATAATAAACCTAAACGAAAATTCTGCAGGTCTTGAAACAAACTATGGGGCAATAGATTTCTGGTGTAGAAATCTATTGCTTAAATGGGTTGGGAAAATAAAATTGCTTAAAACTAAGGAAAATAATAATTATGGAAAATAATGCATGAATAAGAAAGGAAAAAACGGAGAGCCCTTGCTCAGTGTGTGAAGCCTTCTATTTATAGTGGTCTTGAATAACTACATGTGAGAGATTGTAGGAGGTACGTGGTTGTTGGATCTCTATGTAGCTGACTTAGTGGAACGTGAATATAGCAAGAGAGATATTTTCGTTGCAAGCTTGAAGTACATGGGAAAAATAATAGGAGAACGTGGGCTGCCGTTCGTCAAGGCCCAAGTGACGTTCCTCACTTGGTCATGCACCCTGGCGATCGTCACGGATGTGTGACGTTTGGCACAAGCTGTTTCAATTGGGCCACGCGCTTCTTTCCTTTTTGGGCTTGGGATGATGCTTTGTTTATTTTATCCTTTGGCTCTTCTTTTTGTACCCCTTTTCTTCTTTTTTTCTCACAAAAGCTTTAATTAATTTTAATACCTGCAAAATAGTCAAATACCAGCATAATACCAACTACAAAGCAATTTAATTTAGATTAAAATGGAAAATAATTTAAGTAAATCAAGCTAAATATGCAATACATTTATGTGTTATCAAACTCCATCATACTTGAATATTTTCTTGTCCTCAAGCTAGTGCACAGTACGATGCTTGTCTAAACATTGGTCAGATGCAAATGTATGACACAAATTAACTTGTACGTGGTTGCATTGTGTTTTTGTTAGAGAATCAAAAGCCTAATCTATACTCCAGCACTACGGTAACAACACTAGACAATCCCATCTTACGTAAACCAGTTTCAGATTCTATTATAGCTCACCCCAAGTGATTGTCTTGTTTCACCCATTTTCATTCAAGCGCAATCACATTAAGCCCTTTATCCTAACACACACATAGCAGAATAGTCGGTTAGTGGTTATGATCTTTTTAGCACAGTGGTTTCTGGCACAATAATGTGGCAACCTTCTTTTTAACCATGGCAAGATACGGGGGACCAAACAGTAGTCTGCCCTACCAAGTTCAGTACCAAACACTTCTGAACCACCTAACAATGGATTTTATGTTACTTTGTAGGGCTTGCATCCATTGGATTAAACGATCGGGTGAGGATCGCCCAATTTAATTGGTACATTTCCTATTTTCTTAAGGCATGTAACGTTTTTCTAAATAATTTACCTATATCATCCACTTATATTCATCGGCTTTCTGTGTAGTTTGTGTTTAAGACGGTGCTGACTGCTAGATAAACTACTCAGGGTTACTTCAAAACTAAAGCTCTGGGTTTCGGAATAATATGTACTTTAACTAGTCTATTATACTATGGGGTTGTAGAGTGTCAATACGGTAGTGATTTCGTCAAATCTTGCGAAAATTCCTAACAAGTTTTAAAAGTGGCACCCTACATACTCGTCGAGTGGGTCAAGTTATGCATTAAATCGGAAAAAAAAATTGTTGGGGCTCAATAAAATAAGGGAATCGGAAAAACAACACAAATGTTGCATAAATAACTAGATAAAAAAAATATTTTTATTAAAGGGAAATAACAAGGGAAATGACGATGAAAATAAAAATTTACTAGAAAATCGGAAATACTTCCTCCCCCATACTTAAATCATACATTGTCCTTAATGTATTGATAAAAAGATGAAAAAGGAAAGTGAAAAACTAAATACTCATTCTTCCTCGCCTTGGCCACGGAATCTACCATGCTTCCTTGGTCTAGATCTTCTACATGCTTGTTCGCCCCTTCTGGAAGACTCTGCTTCATATCTTTGAGCCTCTACACCAGAAACAACTTCATGTAAACCTTCAACACGGAGTGTCAAAGCTCGCATGCCTTCTGTCATCCCTATGGTGAACTCTAGCATACTTTGGTCTTGCCAGTGAGCGTAATAATGTTGATCTCTTTGCATCTGTTAGACAAGATGCATCATTTCACCTTGGCGCGTCTGGATGCTTTGGTAGCGCTGGTTAAACAAAAGGTTCTGCTGCAGTATTGCGGCATAGATGGCATCAAGTATGGCTGGTTGGTTGGCATTTTGTGGTTCTTAGGCCTCGGGAGGTTGAATGTCAGGTTGAGGTGCTTGCTGCTCTAATTCTTGTTCCATTTCATCAACCGCGAAATTATTGGCCTCACCTTGGTTACCTTGTGCATTCACACTAGGCTCGGGTGCATTGAGGTCATATAGCCAGTTATTTGCAATGCTTAAGTTCGTAGTATTTGGATTCGGAAAAATGACACTACAAACTTCATTATTCCTCACCATTAGATAATATCATCCCGCTTCTCTCACCTTAATAAGGAGACCAGCTCGGCCATTGTTAATGTCCATAAACACTGCTGGCAGCTAGGGTAGATTCCAGATTCTTCCTCCCAGGTTCAGGTGAACTGCTATTGCAGTGACGATACCTCCAATACAGAAAGGCACGGTCCCGTCTCTCGTTGCAAGATTTTGAATGTGATCCATCAGGAAGGTACTGAGGTTCAAATGGAGGTTTAGCGAGAAGGCGTAATAGAGAGCATACAATTCCTTGGTGTTGAACTTGGTGTTGTTAGTCCTTCCAAAAATAGTGCTGGCCAGGGTGCGGTGAAGGTAGCAAATGTTCGGATTATAGATGTGAGTGGAGTAGCACGCTCTGGGGAGACATTTTTCTCACTGGATATCCGCTCCCATTATTCATATGATATTCTATTCCAATCCAATTCAGGGGAAATTTGGTATTTCACATTGTCTCCACAAGGGAAACGAAACATGTCTCTCCAAGCATCCTGGTTTAATGTGTATTCCTGGTTGAACATACAAAATGTGGCGGTTCTAATGAGATTTGCACCAGCGTCAGTGGGAGTGATGTTGAAGTAATAGCTTAAGAACTCCAAAGTTAGAGCCTCGTGGGTGGGTAAGCCCATCATGCTTACAAATCCCAGGCATGCTTTGTTTAGCAAACCTTGCATACTATCAAACATCCCTAAATCGCACAAACAGTCGTTGTGAACATATCGTGTGGATGTCAATCCTCGTTGATAAAAATTTCGATATTTTTCCTGTTGGAGTTCGCCAGCTTCACCTTGTCGGAACACGAGATGAGTCATATCGGGTTCTCCTTGGTTGGGTTGATTTCTACGAGTGGCCATGGTATATTTGACAAGGATGAAAAGGAATGGTGTTTGTGTAGTGAAAAGAAGGTGGTGAATGGTAGTGGTATTAGAATGATGGAAGAAGGGGTTTAAATAGGTGGAGATTATGAGTGGGTAATGAATGGTATTTACGTTTTTGAATATTTGAAAGTGGGAGGTTATAGGAGTTATAGGAAATGAATGAGTGGTAATGGTGGTTGATAATGGAGTGATGGGAATTATGGGGTTTAAATGGTGGAAGATGGAAGTTATGGGAGAATTTAAGGCGTGGGAGACAAGGCATTTGACGGACATCACAAGTGTCTGACGAGGGGCAGGTTGTTTAAGGCATGCTTGACAGTCGGCATGGAAAGGATGATGATCGACAGCTAGGTTGTGACGGTCAGAATAAAGATAAGGAAACATGGGCACATGTGTATGTCTCTTGGAAATATTGTTTGAACATGCATGCAATTCTATTGGACCAAATGAATGGGTTGTGCAGACAATGTCCATTGCTACTGGTACATATACATATATATTATGTATAGTTGTACTTTAAAGCTTGGTATACATATATATGATAATAATAAATATTTCTAATGGTCATCATATATTAAGAAATGATAGGAAATATTTGTTTAATATACTGATAAGAGGCATAGAATATAGGTAATAAAATACTCAATAACATTAATTAGTGTAGGCGCGAATAATTGATTCAAGGTAAAATCGAGTATTTGAATAATTATCGATATTTCACGAAGATAGTATAATCATATCAGTATAAGAGGTGCATGAATAAAAACTTTAAAATAACCAAAAAAAATGATATAGAAAGTAAAAATAGGAATAATAAGAAATAAAATAATATTACTGGATAAAGAAACTGAATGTGAAAGGTACAAAATCCAAAATATGAAATAACTGGAAACAAAATATCCAAAAACAGGAAAACAAAACAATAATGTTTCCTCCCCCATACTTAAAACAGACAGTGTCCTCACTGCTCTAAGAAGAAGGATCAGAAAAATTCAACAAAAATAGTACGAGCTATCTAGCCATGATGTGGGCCTCCAGGAGGTGGAGTAACAGAATAGAGATGCTGATATAGATGATCAAACGGCTCTGTTACGATATCCATAAAACTGTGAAAGTCCATACGCAAAGTGGTGAACTCTCCACATAAGCCTTCAATCTGTGTCTCTAAATTAACAATAGCGGTAGTAAAATCAGGAGGCGGAGGTCCAGCATTATTCGGAATAGCAAAAGCAGCAGACACGGGAGATGCATCAGGGGAAACTACACGACAATCAGGGGAAGGAAAATCATAATAATTAGGGGGAGTCTGAGGATCAAAATCATCAGGGATCTCATAAGGTTGAGGTGTTTCAGGTGAGGGTGGGGTAGATGGGTGATCCGGGTCAAAAAGCCAGTTATCTTTGTTGTGAACACTCGTTATAGGGTTAGGCAAAACAAATTGTTGGATAGTGTTATGCTTAATGAGAAATTCAAACTCATGTGGTCCAAGGTTTCCTATAAGGTAAGTGTTGAAACAGAAACGGATATTCATAGGTCGAATTCCGCCATAGGGGTTTAATCCTAGAAGTGGTTGTCTCATTCCGATAGCATTCACAATCATTGTAACTAGGCCTCCTATAAGGATAGGTGCATGAGCAGTCTCTATAATACGAACAAAATTGGCTAACATAAAGGTAGCTGCATTGACAGGACGATTTTGTGAAGCACAAAACATAATGAAAAGCTCATCACGGGACACCGAAGAAATGTTTTGTTCTTTTCCAAACAGGGTGTTGGCCAGGATCTTATGGAAGTATCTTATAGCAGGGTTATGGATACATTTAGAATACATATCTTCGGGTTCAGGGTGGTTGTTACCAGTTATGCTACCCCAAAAGTATTTAAGCTCATGGTCGAAGAGAATATCCTCTTGGGTGACATTAAAGACATCAAGGCCATTAGGGAAACCTAAAAGGTTAGCAAACTCACTATTGTTATAATGGAAATCAATACCAAACAGTCTAAATCGGATCAGGCCATGGTTAAATCCTAGTCCATGGTTAGGCACATAAGTCAAAGAACTTAGGAACTCTAGGGTAAGCCTACGGTGTGAACTAAACCTCCTCCGAATAGGGGAGATATCCCAACCTATCTGGTGCAGCAAGTATAGGACACTCTCTCTAATGCCTAAGGCGGTCATAGCACGGTCATCAACATAGATGGTAGGGGTCATCTCCCTATCGACTAAGTCCTCAAACCTCCTCATTTGACCTTTTCCCTTGAAAGTAATACTCATATAATCTACTCTTGTCATTTCGAGAGTTAGTCACTAGCTAAAAAGTAAATTAGCCTGAAAAGTTAGTAGATTATAGGAACATCCAGTTAGCATTGCCCAAATGCCTTTAGAGTAAAAAAAATAAGAAAAATAAGAAAATGAAGATAAGAAAAAAAAGG